>JAKSZU010000011.1:35041140-35641140 GCA_026018925.1 Tupaia tana | reverse complement strand
TGCACCCTATAGCAAAAAACAAACAAACAAACAAAAAACAAAAACAAAATAAGAAAATCTATCCTAACAAGCTTGTTATTTTGGATGGAACATTTAGTGCATTTATATTTGTCATAGTTATTAATATTTCTGGGTTTACAGCTATCACATTTTTCATTTTGTTTTATGTTCCCCACAAGTTCTATTCTCTCTATATACTTTCTTGTTCTCTTTTAGATTGATTTGCTGTTCTTTTCGTTTTTCTCCACTGGTTTAAGAACTGTTTCTATTTGGCAAGCAGTTTCTCTAGAAATAGCAGCAAATAATTTACTAACACCAATTACTTAATAATTGTACTCTTCTTTTGAAAAAATATAAAAAACCTTACAACTTCCATTTATACCTTCCTGGCCTATATGCTGTTATTATTATGTATTTAATTCACCAATTTTTTTCCCAAACCCTATGAGTCTATTATTATTGTTGCTCTACACAGTATTTCACCTACTTTTCACTTTTTGTGTACTTTTTTCCCTCTGGATTCTCACACCTGCCATCTGGACTCATTTTTTTTCTTGCTAGAACTAAAGGTTTGTTGGTACCAAATTCTTAGTTTTTTTTTTTAAACATAATCTTCTTCTTTTGGTATGGATATGTAGAATTGAAAATAACAATCAATTTCTCTCACCACATTGAAGATATCAAACATTGGAAAAAGAAATGTTATACACTGTACAGATATATGCGATTAAATAAAATATAAAAAAGTCTTTTCCTTTCAATTGCTGCCAATGAGTGGTAAGTTGTCTGTAACTCCATCTTTTCTCTTTTACTGTTCTTAAGATATTCTTGGGGACTAGCAGTTAGCATAATGGCTGTGTTGCTGAACTCCCATGTAGCCGACCGCGGTTCAAGTCCCAGACCCGGTGGCTTAAACTCATGCTGGGCGCATGTGCGTGCGTGCCCAAGATCCTGAGAGGAGAATGGAGGAAAAGAGATTACAGTGTGGCCATCCCCCCAGGGGGTGATTTCTCGCTTTCTATCTCTCTGTCTCTCTGGTGACTGCACGCGCCCTATAGCAAAAACCTCTCAAAAAAAAAAAAAAAAAAAAAGCTATTCTTGTTGTCTTTGGTGTTCTATAATTTCACAGCGATGAAGGTAGATGATAGGAAGATCGATATAGATAGATATAGATAGATAGATAGATAGATAGATAGATAGATGATAGATATTGGGTTGTTGGGAAAGTCATGGAGCATTTTTTGCCTAGAAAAATAGATCTTGACTTTCCCAACAACCTAATAGAGACAGCCATAGATATCATCACATGTGAGTATTCTAGTACATCTGTCCCTTGAGTTCTTTTTCTCTACATCTTTTTCAAAATCACTTAATCTTTCTTTATAGTTTCTTTTTTCTTGCATATATTTTCATGCATCTATTTTATTTTTATTAAACATATTATGCATTGCTATTCTATAGTCTTCCTCTTATTCCAGGATCTGAAGTTCTTGCAGGTTTGTTCCAGCTATCTGCCACTTCTTGTACTTAGTTCTTAAATACCTTGTTCCACTGGTGGCTAGTTAGTTTCTGTCATTTAACTTTAAGCCGATCATTTTCTTTGACATCTTCAATGTGGGAATGCTTTGAGGGCTGCGATAAATTTGGTTTCTAAGAGGATTCTCTTTTGCTGCTGCCAGGTTCTGAAGGCATTACAGTTCCTGGGATCACTCCAGTTACATTCTCCACTCGAGGTATCCAGACCACCCAGAGTGTGGATTTTTTGCTATAAACTATGTCATGGCCAGCTTGTGGTTTGTTTTGTGGTGATGACTGGCACATGTATCTACACACACACACACACACACACACACACACACATCTTCAGTGCTGGCTTGAAACAGATTCTCCTTGCAATCTCCAGGAGAGTGTGAGAAGTGTTTCTAAATGTACACTGGCACTAAGGGCATGGCCTTTGGAGATGGCTCATCTTTTTACTGGATGATCACTTTTTAAAGTCCCCTTCTTTGACCTCAGGCCTCATCCACTTTTTCACACGTCTTGTGAGGTCATGAATACCAAAGCTCAAGTTCACCAGGTTCAGCAAATGCCCTTGGAACACCATGTACTACCTAGATCTCTGGACCACACCACTGGAGCCCTGGACTCAGAGTCTTAATGTTTATGCTTATTCATTGATGCTCTTAAAAAATTATTATTATTTTTTAGAGGGAGATTTTTGCCATAGGACATGTGCACTTGCCAGAGAGACAGAGACAGAAAGAGACAAATCATCCCCCAGCAGGGATGGCCACAGCACAATCCCTTCTCCTCCACTCTCCTCTTGGGATTTTGGGCACGCACGCACACACACCCAGCGTGAGTTTTGAGCTGCCAGGTCTGCCACTGGAACTGCGGTCGACTGTGTGGGAGTCATAGCCATTATGCTGTATGCTGGTCCCAAGAAATTATTTTTAATCCAGAATTTTAGGTTGTTTTTAATAAGTATATTGATTCACTTGCCATGTTTCCAGAAATGGAAATCAGTTTTATAAAAGAAGACACATGTTTTACATTTCAACCATCTTCATTTAAATAGTACTGATACATAACACCCACTGGAAATGCACTGGTTTTTGTAGATTGATCATACTGTGTATTTGAAAAGTACGTTTAACTTTTCAAATTGCTTTCACATGTATCTGTGGTTCTCAAAGGAGGTGGTACTGCCCTTCGGGGGAGGAGGGGTTTGAAAATCCGAAAGAGTCCTTTAGGTTGTCTTTACGAATAGGAACCATTATCAGCATTTAGCAGGGAGTGGCAGTTGCTAGACCTCCTACAACGTATAGGACAGTCCTACCCAAAGAAAAACTGTCTTGTGTGGGACCAGCAGGTGATGTGGTGATTAAGGTGCTGGACACTCCCACATAGCTGACTATGTTTCGAGTCCCGGACCTGGTGGCTCGCTTTCTCACTTTCCCTCTCTCTTTCTCTCTCTCTGATCAAATTAAAATAAATGAATAAATAAAATAAAATAAATAATTAAAAAAAAAGAAAAACTGTCTTGTGTCTTGTATGAATTTTGAATGTCCAAGGGACATTCAAAGACTTCCTATCATACCTTGTCCTGTGTCATAGCTTAGGGGATTATTTTAATATTTCACTTCTTTTTTTTATGAAAAACAATTATTTATTTAATTTTATTTATTCATTCATTTATTTTAATTTGACCAAGAGAGACACATGGAGGGTGGGAGCGAGAAAACAAGCCGCCACGTCCAGGACCTGAACCATGGTCAGCCATGTGGGAGTGTCCAGCGCCTTAACCACCATGCTACCTGGTGGTCTCCAATTTTTCGCTTCTTAATAAGGCCCAGTTTTATTTGTGAGACTATCTTCTTCAATTTTCCCTCCTTTGATAATCTTCCATTTGTCTTGGCATGTTACTCTTACTTCAATTAAGATTATAGCCCTCTGTTTCTTATCATAGGCAAACAAGTCTGGCTTGTTATCTTTTATCCTAACATTAGTTTCATTGTGGCAAACACCTGTACCTCTGCTCCTTGACCTCTGTTCTAAATCCAGATTAATAAATTCATTGTAACTAGTTGCTATGTCTCACTCCTTCACTGCCTTCTAGTGGAATCATGCCAGGGTGTATTTGAAGTACAAATGTATATGTATTTATTTATCCTTTAAATTATACTTCAGAGTCTTTTTTTAGAAATTATATTTGTAGGTATATTATCTATGAATTTTATTTTGATGTAGTAAAAGAAGCCATTACAGAATATTTATTCAAACATTAGGTTTGATCAGATCTTATAGGGTTAAGAACATAGACATATATGTTATTCTCCTAAAAATCCTACTAAGGAGATACTTTTCTTTCTGTTCTTTTTTTAAAAAAATATTTATTTAATTTATTTATTCATTCATTTATTTTAATTTGACCAGGTCGAGAGAGAGAAAGTGAGAAAGCAAGCCACCAGGTCTGGGGCGTGAACCACAGTTGGCCATGTGGGAGTCCAGTGCCTCAACCACCACACCACCTACCAGCCCCTCTTTTCTTTTTTATTCACAGCAGAGTGCATGCATGTGGGCACATGAGAGAAAGAGAAGTACCTACTGCAGGGCTTGGCTGGGGAGCAATCTCCTTCTCCCAGTCCTCCAGCCTGCCAGGGTCCTGGGCACTCGTGTGTGTCCCCAGTGTGCTTTTAGCCTAAGGAGCTGGGAATGCAAACCTCCGTTGGCGTGTACCACAGAGGCTGGGCCTCTTCATTTCTTTTTAGTAAGGGAGGATATTGGCACTCAGAAAAGTAAACAACTTGCTCAAGGTCACCCAGTTCCTTGGCTTGATTACAAGTGGCTGGTCACACTTCTTCACACCACTGACTTCTCACAAAATGTCCCTCTGTTTTGTCAATGAAGGTGCATGACGTGGCCATGACCAAGTCCTGTCCTGGGTTCTGTGTGACAGTCGGAGATACGTAAATTGCAATCCCTGCTAAGAGGAGTAAGAAGATTCAGGTGAAGCTCTGTGACAGAAGCTAGGTGTGGATCCTGGACTGATCTCCAGAGACCAGGCATGATAGCACATGCCTGTAATCGTAGCTGGCTGGAGGTCGGGGCAGAGGACTGTCAAATGGCAAAACCCTGTCAAAAGTTCTAATTCTCTCTTCCTCTTCCTTCCCCCTTTCTCTCCCTTTCTCTCATATATATATATATATATATTTTTTTTTTCCTTGACTTTGAGGAGTTTATATCACAACTACTCAGTGCTGCTGTTGTAATAGATGGTGCCTAGCTGCATGTATGTGGCTACGTGACGATAAAACTTTATTCGCGGAGGGGCCGACAGGTGGTGTGGTGGTTAAGGGCACTAGACTCCCACATGATCGACTGTGGTTAGAGTCCTGGACCTGGAGGCTTGCTTTCTCACTTTTCCTCTTTCTCTCTCACTCTATCCCTCTCTGATCAAATTAAGATAAATAAGTTAAATAAAATAATTCTTTTTTAAAAAAACTTTTATTTGTGAAAACAGGTGCTGGACCAGATTTGGCCTGGGACTATTGATTGTCTATTCCTACCCTACACGATGCTGTCTTTCTAAGCACTCAAGACAACCAGAGACCAGGAAAAAAATGAAGCTTAATTGTAATTCTCCCCTTCATATATTTCTGTATTTTTCTGTATTTCCCAAATTCTCTAGTGTGTATTGTTACTTTTGTGTATTACTTTAACATGTATGTATTTATTGTTACAACTCCTTTCAGTTATTTTCTGGGAGAGGAGTATTCCATAACACATTTACGTAGTTCCGAACAGACAGGACACAAAGGCTGTATTGTAATGGGTCTCCTTCCCACCTATGCTCCAAGCCACCTATGTCCCTGCCCCGCAGGTAACCATTCTCCACATTCTTCCAGAGATATGTTACCCACAGACTTCAAGTTAGCAGGGCTGCCATGTTGCACAACTCCAAGGGACACTGTTGATATTGAGCTCCTGGGGTGCCATTGACAAGAATGCAGTGGAATTGTGCCCCCTGGAGTGGTGTGATGCAGCCGGACATCCAAAAGATGCTTAGTCGGTGTGCGTGTGGGTCTACGTGTGTGTGTGTGTGCGTGTGTGTGCATGAGAGAGAGAGAAAACAAGAGAGACTTCCATATATATGTACATACATATGCTTGTAAATATGCATTTACAAATGTATGCAAACATACATGCACATTTTTTCTACTGCCCATTCCCTTCGTAAAAAATTTGCTATAGGGCGTGTGTACTTGCAGGACAGAGAGAGAGAAAGTGAGAAAGCACCCCCTACAGGAGATGGCCACGCCTCAATCCCTTCTGCAGTCTCCTTTCAGGATTTTGGGCATGCATACACATGGACTTGGTATGTTTTTCAGGCCGCTGGGTTTGGCACTTGAACCACACAGGTGGCCTTGTGGGAAGCAGCTGCCATAGCCACCACGCCACCTGGCGGGCCCGAGGATGGCACATTGTACACACTGCTTTGCACTTGCCATTTTTTTGTTTCACTTAATGATATATTTTGATACTTTTTCTTTATCGATTTATTAAATGTCCTCTTTTTTTTTTTAGGAGTTTTTTACCTTACATGCAAGGTAAAAACTCTCTCTTGCCAGAGAGAGAGAGAGAGAGTGAGAGACAGTGAGAGAGAAAGTGAGAAAACTCCCCTCAGGAGGGATGGCCGTGCCCAATACCTTCTCCTCCATTCTCCTCCTAGGATCTTGAGCATGCACGCACACACAGGAGCCCAACATGAGTTTCAAGTCACTGGGTCTGGGACTCAAACTGCCGTCAGCCATGCGGTAGTCCAGCAAAGTAACCTCTACACCATCTGGTGGACCCTAAAATGGCCTTACATTTTGAAAAGAGAGAGTGAGAGTGGAGGAGAGAGAGAGAGAGAGAGAGAAAGGAAGATTTTGACAGGTGTCGCAGTAGTAGTTCTCTGTCTAGCCTCCCAGTTAGCCAGGACCACGGACACATGCCACCGTGCCCAGCCACTTCAGGTCAGTCTGGGATCCAAACATGAGCCTCCCACGAGATCCTTTTGCAGTGGCGCCCTGCAGCTTACACCATGCAGCTGGGCCTGCCCTCATTCTCTCTGATGATGTTGACGGTGGCAGTCTTGGTGTGGCAACGGTCACTTACTGGTCCTTTGTGTGGTCTGGTCATTGTTCACTGCCACGCATTAATCCCTATACTGCTCACCACCACTGTGAGACAGACAGGCACAGGAGGTTGACAGACTAACCCCAAATCAATGCTGTACTGCTCGCCCTCGGTGATGAAAAATATCCACCTGCGATCCTTCTCAGCTTTGCTTTCCATTTCATTCTTTTCTCCCACTGGAATTCTTCCTGCTCAAGTCCAAGATAAAGATCCCACTCTATTTTTCCTTCTTGGTTTCTGTCATTCCCAGCACTGTTTTCCCATTGTTTCCAGATGCCGCCTTTTCCATAAGTGAATGTCTTGAATGGTTTGGGTCTCTTCTAGACTTTTTGTCTTATGTTTCTGTCTGTATTGTCAGGGCCAGCACTGTACTGTTTTAACTCTTGAGTTTTTGTAATCAGTACTGCTCTCTGGTAGGGTTTCAACTCTTCGTTACTTTTTCAGAAACATCTTGGATCTTCTTGGCTTGTTTATCCATATAAACTTTTTCTTTTTATTGTGGAAAAATATACATTGCATAAGATTTACCATTCTAGGGACCAGCGTATGGAGTAATGGTGATGTTGCTAGACTCCCGGGTAGTCGACCACGGTTCGAGTCCCAGACCCGGCAGCTTAAACTCATGCCAGGTGTGTGTGCGTGTGTGCTCAAGGTCCTAAGAGAGAATGGAGGAGAAGGGATTGTGGCATGGCCATCCCCCACAGGCGGTGATTTCTTGCTTTTGGTCTCTCTGTCTCTTTCTCTCTGGCGACTGCACGCGCCCTATAGCAAACATCTCTCAAAAAAAAAAAAAAGATTTACCATTTTAGCTATTTTAAAAAGAATTATTAATTTTTATTTATTGTTATTATTATTATTTTTAATTTACTGTAGGGCATGTGCACTCACCAGAGAGAGAAAGAGGGGAGGGAGCAGCAGTGACATAATGGTTATGTTGCTAGACTCCCACATAGTTGACCATGGTTCGAGTCCCAGACTTGGCAGCTTAAAACAACAAAACCCTGGCTTTTGACAGAAAGTGGATGAATATGGAAGACTTACTGCTGAGTGAAGCAAGCCAGGCTATGAAGGAGAGACATTGTATGTCCCCACTTAATATATACCAAGTGTCCGCACTCTATGTCTGAAAAGGATTGACTGAAGAATATAGAAACACAGTAAATGGATGTAAATACAGATATAGTGTGAGTGAAAGAGTAGGGTATGAGGAAAAACAATTAGAAGAAAAATGGAGAGGAAAAGCATTAATGGGACAAAGAAACATGCCAATTTCTGTTAAAGATATTTTGTAGTTTAGTCAACTGGACTAGGGAGAGATGTTCACATATTGAAATATTCACTTTGTAAGCTAAATAATGTGACTGACTGTATAAAAGAAAATGAAATAAAAAAAATTCTATGGGGACAAAAAAAACCAAAACCAAAAAAAAAAACAAAACAAAAAAACCCCTAACACTGGGCATGTGTGTGTGTGTGCCCAAGATCCCAATAGAGGATAAGGAATGTGGCGTGGCCATCTCCCCTGGGGGATGATTTCTTGCTTTCTTTCTCTCTGTCTCTCTGGCAAGTGCACATGCCCTATAGCAAACATCTCTCTTAAAAAAAATAAAAAGAGAAATAGAGGGAAAGTGAGAAAGCAAACCTCCAGGTCTGGAACTCAAACTGTGGTTGGCCATGTGGGAATCTAGTGCCTTAACCCCCACACCACCTTCTGGCCTCCATTTTAACCATTTTTAAGTTTATGATTCAGCGATAATAAATATATTCACATTATTGTGCTACCGTCACCACTATCCATTCCTAGAACTTGTTTTTGTTTGCTTGTAATTTTTGCTATAGGGTGCATGTGCTTGTTAGAGATACAGAGAAAGATGAGAGAAGGAAAATGAAAAATCACCCCTTGGGGGGATGGCCACACTGCAATCCCTTCTCCTCCATTCTCTTGGGATTTGGGGCACACATGCACATGTGCCTCTTCATCATGTTTATGGCTGGATAGTACTGCCTTGTGCACATCTATAGCATATGTTTTTACTATTTGTTTATCCTGTCATCTGTTGATGGACACTTGGGCCATTTCCATCATTTGTGAATATTGCTGCTGTGACCACTGGTGTACTCCATATTAATTTCAGAAACAATTTTTCCGGGACCAAATAAGCCCTCTAATTGCTTTTTTAATTACCCTCCATGCCTCGTACCCAGCCATGCCCACACCTCCCAGCACTCATCACTCTGCTCAATCACGCTATGTCTGGTACCTCTCCGGATGTCCCATCCCCAGTGCAGTGCCACCTGTGGCTTCGCTGCCTTTGTCTGCTGCTGGTCTTCTGGTAAAGCCGGAAGCTCCTCTCCTGTCACTAGGAGTGGAAAAGCGTCCCTCCTGAGCTCTTGCCCAGACTCCCCTGCTGGCTTCAGGGCTTGGTTCTGAGGGACTTTTCTGGAAAATAAAGACTGCACCTGCAGACTATGTCTGCCTTCAGGCTGGTGGAGCTCTCTGGGTCACCAAATGTGCCCTAGCTTACCTGCCTCTGGAAGGCCCTACTTGCCAGCCACCTTCAGCACAGGTCCCTCTGGGAAGTCTTCCTGCTCCCTGTCTGGAACTTCAGGGAGGCTGGCCCCTCCCCCTGCCACTCCATCCTCCATCCTCCTCGAGAGCCATCATTGTTCCTGCCAGTCTACCTGTGGCCGCCCCCAGCTTGAGCACAGGAGGCTCTCCCCGTCATCATCACCACGGCACCCATACAGTGGTGTCCATACAGTGGAGGCTGGTGTGAACTGGGTCGAATCAGGATCGTGTACCTCTGCAGGCTCAGCAGCAAGTGACCCACCAGAGCCCTCCCATGCTAGGCACAGGATGATCTCGGCCACCCCCAGAGGCTCACTGTGGACTCAGGGAACCGTGACTGACATCATCTCACTGGTGACCAGAGAGTCCTGGGACAGCCTGATTCCCCTTAAAGTACAACTTCGAGTTCTGAACCTGGCTATCTGCAGGGCCCTTTGTGGGATGAGTCCCTGTGTCTGAGTCACTCTCTCAGTAACAGAACTCTGTGATGAGTTCTGACAGCAGGTGGGGAGTGGGCTCCACACGTCATCTCATCCATGCCTGGCACCCCGCAGGGTCGCCTCTCCAAGCTTCAGGTCACAATTTACTTATTAAAACCGTTTCTGCAGCCTGAGCTTTTGTGAACAGGTGCAGATTTGTGTGTTTCACTGCACTTTGCATTCTCGTTCATGGTTTCTTTATTGCTAAGCATTTAAAATTCACTTACTCAACAAACTTTTCTAGGTCCTTACTGTGTTTGAGTGCCATGAATAAGACGTGTAAAGCCACTGCTCTCGTGGATGGGGCTGGGCAGCAGGCAGGTAGCAAGGAAATGCACACGATGATTTCAGAGAATGAGAAGCTCTCGGAAAGAAGAAACCATCTGCTAATGTGATCAAAAAATGACTTGGGGTTTTGGCTCCATAGCACAGTGGTTATGTGCTGCTCAAGAGAAGCCTGGGGACCAGTAGATGGCTAACAGCTCCATAGTTGGACTCCCACATAGTTGGCCGTGGTTCAAGTCCCGGACCCAGTGACTTAAAACTCACACTGGGCACGTGTGCCTGTGTGCCCAGTATCCCGAGAGGAGAATGGAGGAGAAGGGATTGCGGTGTGGCCATCTCCCATGGGGGGTGATTTCTCTGACTCTCTGATGAGCACAAGTGCCCAATAGCAAAAATCTCTCTCTCAAAAAATAAATTAAAATAAAAAAAAAATAAAGAGAGACGCCTGATCGCACATGGTGACTGCAGTTTGAATCCTGGGCCTAGTTAGCCTGAAGCACACTGGACATACCTGTCAGTACCCGAGGTCCAGTGGGCTGAAGGGCTGGAGGAAGGGGATTGCAGTGTGACCAGACCCTGTTAGAGTGCTTTTCTCTCTTTCTCACTCCTTAACTTATTAAAAATTAAAAAAAAAATTTTTTTGAAAATGATTTGGGGGACTAGCAGTTAGCGTAATGGCTATGTCGCTGGACTTCCATGTAGCTGGCCATGGTTCACGTCCGGGACCCGGTGGCTTAAACTCATGCCGGGCACGTGTGTGTGCATGCTCAGGATCCTGAGAGGAGAATGGAGGAGAAGAGATTGCAGTGTGGCCATCTCCCCTGGGGGGTGATTTCTTGCTTTCTATCTCTCTATGTCTCTCTGTCTTTCTGGTGAGCACATGTGCCCAATAGCAAAAACCTCTCAAAAAAAAAAAAAAAAAAAAAGAAAAAAAAGAAAATGATTTGGGAATAGGTGGAGAATATTTTAAATTTTGATGTAAACCATCTCCTCCGCCTTGACTTTATGGACAATTGTTAAAGATAAGAGGAGGGGCCAGCGGATAGTGTGGTGGCTACCTTGCTGGACTCCCACCTGGTTCACTGTGATTCGAGTCCTGGACCCGGTAGCTTGAGACTCACTCCAGGAGCATGTATGTGCGTGCCCAAAATCCCAGGAGGAGAATGGAGGAGAAGGGATTGCAGCGTGACCATCCCCCCGGGAGGTGATTTCTCGCTTTCTATCTCTCTGTCTCTCTCTGTCTGGCGGGCGCACGCACCCTATAGCAAAAACTTCTCCAAAAAAAAAAAATCATGCAAGGCACGTGTGTATGTGTACCCCAAATCCAGAGAGGAGACTGGAGGAGAAGGGACTGTGGCGTGGCTATAACTTCAGATGGTGTTGCGTGTGATGCGGAAAACAAACAAGGTGATGGACTAGAAAGGAATGGGTGTGGAGAGAGTTGGGGCAGAAAAGGCTTTTCTGGCCCAGCTGTGGTAGTTCGCTCTGGCTGACCCTGCTGCTGGGCAGGCTGAGGCCCTGTGGGAAGCCCAGGTCTGACTCCTGGCCCACTTTAAAACCTGGGCGTAGTGGCTTGAATCTCACTGTCGTCTATGAGAACTGTGACATAGAAAGATCTTGTATAAAGAAAGAAAGAAAAAGGGCAGGCAGTCAATGGAAGGGTGGTTAAGGCAGCTTGATCCCACACGGCTAACTGCTGGGTTTCAGTCCCAGACCCAGCAGCTTGAAAAACGTGCTTTCTTGGGGCTGGCAGGTGGTGTGGTAGTTGGGGTGCTGGACTCCCACATGGCTGACAACAGTCAGTGTGAGTCCTGGACCTGCTGGCTGGCTTTCTCACTTTCCCTCTCTTTCTTGCTCTCTGGCTAAATAATAATAATAATAATAATACATAAAATAAAAGGATTCTGTAAAACAAAAACTTAAAAAAGAAAGTGCTTTCTCATTTTCCCTCCTCTCTTTCTGTCTCTCTCCACAAAGCACACATATTCTGTAGCAAAAATTTACAAATATAAATATAGGGACCAGCAGATGGCATAATGGTTACATCTCTGGACTCCTACATGGTTGACCGCAGTTCAAATCCGAGACCCTGCGGCTTTAAACTTATGCCAGACATGTGCCTACATGCCCAAGATCCTGAGAGGAGAATGGAGGAGAAGGGATTGTGGCATGGTTATCCCCCCTGAGGGATGTTTCTCACTTTTTGTCTCTCTGTCTGTCTGTCTCTCTGGCGTGCACATGTGCCCTATAGCAAAAAATCTCTAGATATGTATGTATAAATATAAATTTTAAAAAAGAAGAAAAGGCCTTTGCAAGGAGGTTGTATTTAAGGGTTTAAAAACGTTAAAAAGATATCCCAACAGTAAGTGGAAAAAGAACATTCCAGGTAAAAGGAACAGCATATGCAAAGTATCTGAAAAGGGAAATACCTCACTCTGTTTGAGCAGTGATAGGGAATGGTGGTAAAATCTGAGGTTAGAAGAGCAGACCAAGGGACCAGAAGTTAGCGTAACGGCTATGTCGCTGGACTCCCATGTAGTCGACCACGGTTCGAGTCCTGGACCCGGTGGCTTAAATTCACGCCAGGCACGTGTGCGTGCGTGCCCAAGATCCCGAGAGGAGAATGGAGGAGAAGGGATTGCAGCATGGCCATCCCCCCGGGGGGTGATTTCTCGCTTTCTGTCTCTCTATCTCTCTCTGTCTCTCTGGCGAGCGCACACGCCCTATAGCAAAGATCTCTCTCTCAAAAAAAAAAAAAAAAAAAAAAAAAAGAAAAGAAAAGAAAAGAAAAGCAGACCAAGATCAGGTCAGTGAGGGTCTTTTAGGTCACAACAAAGGGGGTGACACAGTGGGAAGCCATAGGACAGATCTTACTTGCATGCCATAGAGACCTCTCTGGTGGGCCAGCAGGTGGTGTGGCTGCTAAGGCAGCTGGATCCCTATGATCTCCAACCCAGCAGCTTGTAAAACATACTAGGCATGTGTGTGTCTGTGTGTGCATGTGTGTGTGGATATGCCCAAAATCCTAAGAGGAGAAGGGAGGAGAAGGGATGGTGGAATGGCCATCTCTCCTTCTGGGTGCTTTCTCACATTCCTTCTCTCCATCTCTCTCTCTCTTCTGGCCAATGCAGGTACCCTATTGAGAATAATAAAATAAAATAAAATAAAATAGAATAAAATAAAATGGCCTCTTTGGCTACTGTAGGAAAAACAGATGTTCTGGGAATTCCTAGAAGTCGAAACTGAGGGGACAAAAAACACAACGAGTATAAGGTGGATTCTTTATGAAAATCCAACTTACTAAATTAGTCGACATATAAAAGGCACATTGACCATGATAAAGATGGGAAACTCATGAAATGAGTTGGTGGTTTTACAGAATACACCCAGGAGTCACGGAGGGACTCGTGATGCTGATCAGGGAGCGAGACGATGCGTGGGCAAGTCTCACTTACCTTAATTCTCCCAATTCAGCTTCCGTCCCCAGGTTGGTAAGGGAAGGGTTTCACCCTTCTGCAAGTAATCCGAGCGCTTTTACTAACCTGCTTACCCACCCACCCCCACAAAAAATAAAAAATGAAAATGAAAAAAAAAGGAAGACAAGAAGCCAAGCCCAGAGCTTGTACGCCTGCATTCTCCACAATCATTTCTCTGTATTACAGCTCTTGTCATCTTACATTATACATGAATAACTAATCAACCAAACACAAGCCCACTGATGAAAAAACGCGTGTTGGATCTGGAATGTGAGCAGGGTAAAGAGTAATATTAATCTCACTGGTAAATAACAAAATGGGAGCAAACAGACGGATGTTAAGACAAGAATCGTGCTCCTGAACACTTCTGGGGAAGGAAACTTCCCAAGATGCAAGGGAAAGGGGGGAGACCAGGGTGAGGTTGGCCCTATTTGGAGTGCGCGAGCGCTATTCTTTTTCCTTCTGGCATTCACACGCGTCCATGAGGAATGTCATCCAGGGTTGGACCACCTGGGTGTTTACACCTGCCCCCCCCCCCCCCCCGCCTCACCCAGCTGAACACGTCACAAAATATTCCACTATCCCCTAATGGACATGGAGATGTAAGGCTTAACCCACTAGCCCGTACTGAGGTGGGCCCAAACTACAGGTCTTGCTTTTCAAACTTCACGGTGTCACAGTGTGTAGCACCCTGCTGGGTATGTGGGAGGTACCCAGGAAATGCATCCTTCCACAATCCTCCTCAGTGAAGTCTGTCTCTGCTTCATCATGTTCTTGAAAGGCCTTCTTATTTTTTAAAAAGTTTTATCTGGACAAGCAGATGGTGTAATGGCTACGTCACTGGACTCCCATGTAGTCGACCATGGTTTGCGTCCCAGACCCAGTGGCTTAAACTCACACCAGGCGCATGTGCATGTGTGCCCAAGATCCTGAGAGGAGAATGGAGGAGAAGGGATTGTGGCGTGGCCATCCCCCCTGGGGGGTGATTTCTTGCTTTCTGTTTCTCTGCCTCTGTCTATCTTTCTGGTGAGCGCACACACCCTATAGCAAAAACCTCTCCAAAAATAAAAAACAGTTGTATCTATTTCCTTTGTGAGAGAAAGAGAGACAGAGACATAGGCACCCCAACAGGGTCTTCACACCATGATCTCTCAGTCTCAGCCAGCCTGGCTTATGGCACTGGGACATGCCTGGAATGCACACGGTTATCCTGGGACATGAGCCCAGGTCCGTCGCATGTGGAGCTAGTTGTGTTACCCTTGCACTGCTGCCTGGTCCCCGAAAAGTCTGTCTTGAGCACTGAGAATAACCTAATCTCTGCTTCCAGTGAATGGCCTAGAAATGCTCTTGTCCCCTCCTCCCCCCAGCCCCTGACTTCCTGACGGCATCTAACACTGCCTTTTGTGACTTGGACGTTCCTGATTCTGTGCTTTCCTCATTCATGGCATGGCCTCTCTTCCCTGACCTACAGTGATTTCTTCTCTTCCTTTTGCACTTGAAAGTACAGATTCTAGAAGGACTCTGTATGTCTCTCTTGTCACTTTTTCTTTATAAGAAATTAATTGCATCTCATTTCAAATCAATGCATGTATCTATCATCGTCTGTCACGTTATATGCACACTACCTGCTTATGGGCCTGTCTGTCCAATTAGACTTCAAGCCCCTCAATGACAGATATCCCGCCGTCTTCCTCTTTGTATCCCCAGTGTCTGGCTGGGAGTAGGGACAGGACAAATGCTCAGGACACACAGGCCCGATAGACTCTATCCTTTGAACTCTGCTTGGAGGGAGACTGGGTAGAGAATATTGTCTCTATAATATAGACCGGGGACCCCGAGGCTCACAGAGGGCAAGTGCACATCAAATGCATGACTCCTGGTATTGGCTACAGAGGCTGTCCTCGGTGGAATCATCATTCCGCTATTGTCACTTGTAAAAGGACCGTAAAGCTCATCATGACACTGTCCAAATACCGACATCCAATCCTTTTCATGCTCTTCTAAACAGGCTCGAATTTGCCAGTGCCCCCCTTAAAATACAGCCTGCAGGACTGAGCATAAAACTGCATGTGGCCTGACCCGCCAGCACGCGCTGGGATTATTGCTTCCCTCCTTCCACACTCTGCTGTGCTATTAATAGAGCCTAAGATTGCATTAGGGTTCTCAACAGCCTCCTCGCGCTGTAGGTTCACATCAAGCTTGTGATCAGCTAACCCCCCCGGGGTCTTTCTCATGAACGCCTTCTGTCAGGCCAGGCCTCCCCATCAGCCACTTGGGCAATTGATTTTTCGAATGCTCATGATTATCTGTGACCCAGACTAGTAGATACAAAACCGGGTCTTGCCCTTCTTTCTCATGTGGCATTTGCTGAGGGGATTTTGGGGTCTCAGGGGCCTGGTCAGACCCCACAGGCACGGTCAGCCTCTGTTGGGGGTGGCCTCCTGCACTATCGGACTCACAAAAAAGAGAGGATGGGGACGAAATTAATTTTCTGGTTCGCTTCGGATTATTCGTACATTCATCCCTACTTCTCTTGGGTTATGGTCCTTTCTCCATCTTGTTCTAATTCTGGGTGTTTCTACGCAAAGCCTCTCCTTCCTCTTACTGGCGGACAGAGCCGTGCTTTTCTTTCTTAGGCCTTTTCCAAGTTGTAGTATTTTTAGCACCAATGTCTTGCTCAGCAATTTGCGCTACGATCTATCCTCTATTGTCCTCACATTTAATTCTTTTTTGCTTGTCTTCTTTTCCCTCTGCCTCTCTATGTGTGTCAATACCATGTTTGGCTAAATAAATTTGATTTCGACCTACTTGAATTCTCCCTTCAGAGATTATAGTGCTCTCTCCCTGTCTTCCTTTCCTTTAATTTGTTTTTCAGCCACTTGGAATTAGCTGATTGGTAATTATAGAAATTGTAGCATGGGCTATTGGGCTGGGTCTTGGCGTCAACTACAGGAAACCTTTGGATTTGGAGGGCATTTTTCTGAGATGGTGATAGCAGGGCCCCGAATTCCGGAATCTGGGACGGTGAAGGGAGACCGCTTTTCTCTGCTCGGCCAGTAGAGGGCACTGAAATGTACGGGCGCAAGAAGGCATTCCCTCTGCTGGCCGGACGAGGGCGCTCACCCCCGTGGTCCTCCCAAGTTGGAATTTCTCATACAAAGATTAAATCTTGTTTGGTTAGCCTCCTGTAGACCCAGGCATAGGATGAGATGACACAATAGTCATGCTACATATCGATGCTTTGGCCAGTTCCTATACTGTGCAAATGGTAAAAAGCAAAGCTTTTTTAAAAAGCTGGCCCAAGGGACCAGCAAGTGGCGTGGTGGTTAAGGTGCTGGACACTCCCACATGGCCTACCACGGTTCAAGTCCTGGATCTGGTGGCTTGCTTTCTCACTTTTCTTTCTCACTCTGTGTCTCTCTCTGGTCTAAAAATAAACGAATGAATAAATTTAAAAAAAAAAAAAAAAAAAAAAAGCTGGCCCAACATTGGTTGAAGCTGATGTGATTTTGGGGTCTATGGCCTTGTTGCTGAAAAATTGGCAAGCCAATGAGGCTAGGTGGTGGAGATGACGAGGAGAATGCTGGAAGTTTGCAGACGAAACTTGTGGAGTGTGTGTGTGGCTGGGCGGAGGAGCCCGGCTTGTCTCTATCTGTGATATGTAGATTTCAGCAAGGCAGGCCTTGACGGAGATGGGTCATGGTCCAAGGCTCGGTGAGAGGCATAGGGAAGGTCATGGTGACACTGTGTCAACTGTTTCCAGGTGGAGTTAAAAGGCGTAGCCATTTTCTTCTGGGGGCCCCGATCCCTTTCATCAAGACTAAGTTGGTGACTGATTAAACAAGAAGGAATGAAGATTAAGCCGAAAAGACTGGAGGAGAAAATGGTTTCCAGGTGGAAAGGACCTGAGAGAATGTGGCTCTTGTGCTGTTACTCTGTCAACTCTGTGAAGTGTGGCAGCAGCCCACTGTTCTCCCACCCTTCCAGGCAGCGCTGGGAGACAGCCAGGCCTAGGAGGCGAAGGGCTCCCTACTGCCAAGCAGTGAATATGTTTAATAAAATATTTACCTCCATGTATGAGAATGATGACAGATGACAAACAGCAGTTAAACAGCTTTGAGGTACAAATGGTACCTTCCTGTTTAATTCCTGAGGCTTACTGCCCCCCCACCCCCCAAGTCATTTACTTATTTCTTCCATGAGCAAGAGTGACAGAGAGGTACTCTCAACAGGGTCCTGACACCACTATCCACCCCCAGCCCCAGCTAGCCCATTCAGGGAGGTCTCGAGACGCGAACCCAGAACATCCCCATGGTCAGCCTTACATAGTGTGGTGTTTTATTGCTGCGCTACTGTCCAGCTGCTTGGTTCCTGAGGCTTATCTCTTGCACCTACCATGCCTATGCTGATACCAGAAGAGAGCCAGGTTGGGAGAAAGCTAAGCAGATTGCCGTAAGGGGATCTTCTGCAGGAAGTGGCCCCTCGGAAGCGCTAGAGCCAGCCCTAAGATGCTGTTCCACTTTTGCAGCTCCTAAAGAGGAAAGATTTCTGATCCCTGTCCCTGCTTGTTTCGATATGGTCATTGGGTGAATGGTATTAATTAGAAGTCCGCCCCTTTCTCGTTCAGAGACTTGTAGGCAGCATGCACCCTGGTTGGGTGTGGTCATTATGAGTTGGAAACAAAGAAAGAGGAAGGCAGAGGGAGATGAAAGGGGCGAAAGATTCCAATCCCAAGAGTAGATTTCTAGCTATATCCAATGAGAAAATGGAAAAGTAAAAAAAAAAAAAAAAAAAAGTTATCTAAACACATGATTTAGTTTTTATTTATCTCCCTTCATTAGGGAGCTTTTTTGCATTTTTCTCCCCAGATTAGAAAAAAAAATAAAAACAAATTTCTCCATCATTTAAAGAAAATAGACTTGCATGTCCCTAAATATAGCAAATGATGCTGGTAAATATAAATTATACATAAAGATATCTGTATATCAGATAAGTAAAGGGTGTTTAAAAAATGTAGTTTTACTTTTTCTTAGCCTCACAACCACCAATTTTTGGTGCTTTTAATGCCATAGCTATTTTATACCTCCAGTTTTGACTCTATTAGAAAAATACCATCTTGGGTGGGACCAGCAGATGGTGTAATGGTTACAACGCTGGTCTCCCATGTAATTGACTGTGGTTCAAGTCTTGGACCTGGCAGCTGAAAACTCAATGCTGTGCATGTGTGCATGCATGCCTAAGATCCTGAGAGGAGAATGGAGGAGAAGGGATTGTGGCGTGGCCATCCTCCCTGGGGGGAGATTTCTCGCTTTCTGTCTCTGTCTCTTTGGCAAGTACACATGCCCTACAGCAAAAATCTCTCTTAACAACAACAAAAAAGTACCATCTTGGCTTTCCCATATTATACAACTCCAGAAAAGAACAAATTTAGGATCTCTATGCACATAGTTATTATTATTATTATTATTATTATTATTATTAATGCTATTATTGTCATGCCATAGTCCCTTTCCCCCAGCCCTCTAGCTTCTTGGGAATTTGGCATGCACAAGTGCTCAGCCTATTCTCAATCCGACTTAGGGATTTGAACCTGTGGCCAGCCATGTGGCTTCCAGTACTGGAGCCCCCCATGCTGCATACTCTGCCACCTAGGCTGGGCCCACATGCTTATTTTCTATTTTGTGGAAGAAAACAAACAAGCCTGTATTTAAGAGCATGCTCAGAAGTCAAACTCTGGAGGAAGAAAACTATTTATTTAAGGGAAATACAAAGGGCCCATTACTTTTAAATACAGAATTTATATTCAGTGAAATTTTCATGAATAAAAACTTCACTAAATATTTTCTAGTAAAAATATGGCTTGCTTTTTTTTGGTGCAAAGTCCACCATGTCTGTTTTTCAAAGTAGGCTTGTGAGACTATAGGAAACAGAAAAGTGAACAGTCTCTAATAAGAGAGGCACCCAGCATAGCAATAAAATGCAATACCAAAAAGTAAACAAAGAGCATTGTGTGAAAAAGAGCAACTTGAAATGAATCTTGCTTTTCCAATTTGAAAACATGCTCACGGTTGTTAGTAACTGAGTCAAGACATTTAAATCATATATATACTTTTATATTTTGACAGTGACCTTTTGTAAGTGTGCAGTGGGAATAAGAAGATGAGCAAAGCTATGCTCCAGAAAGAGCATTTCAGTTAATTGAACATGAAATGTGTTGCAATCTGATAACATTAATAATATGCGATTGCTGCATTATATCTAATATGCAGTTCATTTGGTCATTCTAACTAAAGCATTCTATAAATGTTAGCATAATGAATCCTGTTGCAAACCTATAAACCAGGCAGCTCTATTTTAGTGCACTTTGAAGGATCTCCGTATTAGTTATTGATGCTGTGTAACAAATTACCCCAAAACTCAGTCTCTTCAAACGAGTATTTATTATCTTACATATGAATCAGGAAAGGCTTAGCTGGAAGGTTCTGGCTCAAGTCTCGCACAAAGTTGTAACCGAGACATTGGCCAGAGTAGCAATCATCAGAAGGCTTGACTGGGGCTGGCAGATCCATTCGTCAGGTGTCTAACTCACAATCCCAGTAAGTTAGTTTGGGTTGCTGGCAGAAAAACTGAATTCTCCAAACAGGGCTCTCCAGAGGGCTGTTTGAAAATCTTCATGACATGGCAGCTGGTTTCCCCCAGAGAAACTGATCCAAGAAAGAAAGCAAGACGTAGGCCACAATCTCTTTTGTGACTTCGCCTCAGAACTCAGCCATCATCACTTCGCCCACATTCTATTCATTAGAAGTCAGTTACTATGTACAGCCACAACTCAAGGGGAGGGCATTATACTATTTTAAGGTTTTTTTTTTTTTGGAGAGGTTTTTGCTATAGGGCGCGTGCGCTCGCCAGAGAGACAGAGAGAAACAGAGACAGAAAGCGAGAAATCACCCCCCAGGGGGGAAGGCCACACCGCAATCCCTTCTCCTCCATTCTCCTCTTGGGATCTTGGGCACGCACGCACACGCGCCCGGCGTGAGTTTTAAGCCACTGGGTCCAGGACGCAAACCGCGGTCGACTACGTGAGAGTCCAGCAACATAGCCATTATGCTAACTGCTGGTCCCACTATTTTAAGTTTTAAAAATTTATGTCTTTCATGTGAATGGGGTAGGGGTGGGGGGGGGGAGAGAAATGCCTTCAACAGGGTCTCAGGTCATGATTCACCCCAAGCCCTCCCAGCCAGCCAGGATCAGGGAGTACCTACCCAGCACGCATGGGTCGATGGTGGAACCAAATCTGTGGTTACGTATGGATCCAGGATTGCTTGAGAGTGCGTCACCACTATGCAACCAAGCTGGCCAGTGTGGACATGTCTTAAAACCACTGTTTACAGATGGGGGCAGTTGAGAGTGATGGTGGTTTACCTTCTCGAGGTCACCACGCTATAGTAAGACCTCGTATGGAAGGCAGTAGGTGTTATTTCTCCTCTGCTCTGCCATCCACACACACAGCAAAATAGAAAACCCCGCATCCCTGAAATCACTGCACACAATTTAAACTCTGCCTCTAAAATGTCCAAGATCTTCTAAAAGTGGCAGGAGGCTTTATGTTTGAAAATGGATAACATAGACACTAGATTGGAAGGTAGGAGTTTGCTGCCCTCTTACTAAGCTCTGAGGAAAAAAAAAAAAACCTTGAGAAAAAAAACATTGCTGTCAGGGATAGTTTACTCCTTTGTAAAATATGATGGGATAGCTGAATGGTTTCCAAATTCCATGGTCTCCACAGTCACCTGGGGAATTAAAGACTCACTGGCCTTATAGAAACTCTATGAGCTCACAGGGCCAGGCAGCGGCTCAGTGGTAAAACACCACACTCTGCAAGGCTGACCCACGTGGGAAGGTCCAGGTTCGCATCAGGAGACCTCCCTGGATATGATGAGCATGCATTCGTCCATGATCTGGGGTTGGCTGAGGCAGGGGGTGGACCATGGCATCAAGGCCTGGTTGGGGGTGCTGTCTCTTTTCTCTGTCTCTCTCACTCATTGAAACACACTTTAAAAATAATCTATGGGCCAGCAGGTGACATGGTGGTTAAAGCACTGGATTTCCACTTGGCTGACTGTGGTTCAAGTCCCGGACCTGGCGATTTGCTTACTCTCTCTCTCTCTGGTGAGCGCATGTGCCCTATAGCAAATTAAAAATTAATAATAAATAAGATTAAATAATTTAATAAAATAAAATAATCTATGAAGATCACACTCTCCAGGGATCTGTAACATGAAAAAGAGCTTCAGATTCTGTGGACTGTTACGTAGTCAACAGGAACCAATGGACTAGCTTACTTCTCATGCTTCCAGTTCTGACAGAAACTCTTCCTTCTGACTGGGTGTGCCGTGTAAATCATTCATTCTCAACCCTCAGGAAAATCATGAAGGAAACTTAAAAAATATACTTGGGCCTCCCTAAAATATCAGGGATTCTGGGTGGAGCCCATGTACCACTGTGGTTTGTTGGCTTGGTTTCATCAGTAAGTTTTAAAGGAATCGAGTTCAACCTTGGCTGAGCATTAGAATCACTTGGGGAACTTTTAAAAAGTCTGCTGTCCCCCAGACAAATTAAATCAGAATCTCATAGAAGGAACCAAACATAAGTGTTTTTTTTTTTTTTTTTAAGTTCCCCAGGTGATTATAGTGCATAGTTGAATTGACTTATGTTGGCCTCATTTGAGATCATTCCAATGCTAACGAACCCATAAAGGTTTATTCAGACAAAAAAACAAAATTCGATGCCATAAAGAACAAAACACATTTGAAATGGGACATATTCAAGTTTTTAAATGGGAGATATTAAAAATGAGATAGAAGTGAGTTCTAATTCTGGCACTATGGCATACTAAATAACTTGAAAAAAATCCTCCCATTATAAACCACCTGTAGGGACCAGCAGGTGGCATGGTGGTTAAGGCGCTGGACACTCCCACATGGCCGACCACGGTTTGATTCCCAAACCGGGCGGCTTGCTTTCTCACTTTACCTCTCTCACTCTCTCTGTGTCTCTCTCTGGTCAAATTAAAATAAATGAATGAATGAATGAATAAAGTTAAATAAACAATTTAAAAAAAATAAATAAACCACTTGTAAATACTGGTCAAAATGCAATATCAGCCATTGAAATGAGCTCATGAGACAATAAGGAAAGGCCACAGGTACAGAAAGGAGGGAGGTGACAGCATGGTGTGCAGGTAAGCTGAGGTCGAGCTGGTCTTGGACGGGCTACTGGCCTCGGGAGCCTGAGATCTGGGCATGAAAACAGGAAGGAGACGAAGCTTCAGGCCCACTGAAGGTTGGGGGATGGAACTGAGAGCCCCCTACAAAGCTAGAACACTGCAAAGGCCAAATCATTAATTCACTAGCAAAACGATCTCCCCAGGGCCAGCCTGTAACCTCACAGATCAGGCAGCTAGATCCCACACTGACCAAGAGCACAGTTGGAGTGCTGGACCTGATGGCTTGGAAAATCACACCAGGCATGTGTGTGTGTGTGCATGTGCTCAAGATCCCAAAAGGAGGGAGAAATGGGGGAGAAGGGATTGCAGTGTCACCATACCCCATAGGAAGTGCTTTCTCCCTGTCTTTCTCTGTCCCTCTCTGGTGAATGCATGTACTCCCTGACAAAAAAAAAAAAAATTTAAATAAAATAAAATAAAATAAAATAAATTAGAGAAATAAAGTGCTGAGGTCAATCTAAAGTACAATACCCACAGAAATCATTGTTGAAGGATAAAAGTAAAATATAACATTGTTATACTAATGTAGAAAACATACCACACACATAGCTTTTCTGAAAGAACTACTGAAGGATATGCTTCAGAGATAAAGGTTTGTACTTAGAAAGTTGCGTTGGAAGAAAAGGTGACCAAATTGGTAAACACAGGCAAATTACCTAACGAATTGACTGAATATAAAATTACAAAAATGATTTAAAAGAGGGATCTAAGACCCAGGTGGATCTAAAATAAAAGAAACAACGGTAACATGTAAAACAAGAGCTTGCAGTTGAATCTTAATTTATTGTATAGTTCTAGAGGGTTCGATTTACTGTCAGTTACTGTAGGTGTTAAAATTATAGAGTAATTGCTTTCAGAGTAGAAACAGAAATGATAACTTCTGGCTGGCCCCACAGTGCAATGACTAAATGCTGTACAGAGGAAATTGAGTACTACATGGCTGACAAGGGTTCAAGTCCTAGCCCTGGAAGCTCTAAGGGGAAAAAAATGCCAGGTTTACATACACCTGTCCAGGATCTTGACAAGATGGACAATTCAAGGAAAAAGGATTGTGATGTGACCAGGCCCGATTTTGAGGGATGCTTTCTCTCTTTCTCTCACATGAATGTGCACATGCCCCCTGGCATAAAAAACAAACAAAAACAAACAAACAAACAAACAAACAAACAAAAACAACTGAGACCAGCAGGTGGTGTGGTGGTTAAGGTGCTGACTCTCACAGAACCGACCACAGTTTGAGTCCTGGCCCTGGAAGCTTGCTTTCTCACTTTCCCTCTCTCTCTCTCTCTTTCTCTGAAGAGCACACACGCCCTATAGCAAACTTAAAAAAGTAATAATTTTTTTTAAAAAGAATTAACTTCTAGATTAATAAAGGGAAAAGGCAGGACCAACAGATGGCGTAGTGGTTAGGTCGCTGAACTACCCCATGGTGGACTGAGGTTCAAGTCCTGGACTCAGTGACTTCAAAATGACGCCGGGTGTGGATGCATGCATGCCCAGGATCCTGAGAAGAGGATAGAGAAGGGATTGGCCATCCTTCCTGGGGTGTGATTTCTCACCTCCCCTCTCACTGTGTATGTCTCTCTCTCCCTCTGGCAAGTGCATGAGCCCTAAGTGCAAGAAAAAGGAGAAAAAGGAACAAAGAATTCTTGATCAATTCATCAGAAGAAAAGACAAACCAAAAGCTTAAAGAAAGAAAATATGTAAAATATGCAAAATGAGTGGAACCAGCAGTTAGCGTAATGGCTATGTTGCTGGATTCCCATTATTTGACTGCGGTTCAAGTCCCACACATGGTGGCTTAAACTCACGCCACGTGCATGTGCGTGTGTGCCTAAAATCCCGAGAGGAGAATGGAGGAGAAGGGATTGCGGCATGGCCATCCCCTCACTTTCTGTTTCTCTGGCGAGCACATAGCAAAAAAAAATCTCCAAAACAAACAAACAAACGAACAAACAAAAACACATGCAAAATGAGACTGAAGACATAGATTTCAGAATGTCAAGAATTATTAGATCAGGGCCAGCAGGTGGTGTAGGAGTTAAGGCACTGGACTCCCACATGGCTGACTGCGGTTCAAGTCCTGGATCTGGTGCTTGAAACTCAAGCCAGGTGCATGTGTGTGTGTGTGGTGAAAATCCTGAGAGGAGAATGGAAGAGAAGGGATTGTGGTGTGGCCATCCCCCCTGGGGGGAGATTTCTCACTTTCTCTGTATCTCTCCCTGTGTCTCTGGTGAGCACATGTGCCCTATAGCAAAAATTTCCCTAAAAAAAAGAACAATAGACTTCTCTTATATATTCAAAGTAGGAGTACAAACTGGAATACTACTTTGGAAAACAGCTTAACATTACCTTGTGAAGTTTTACATTCATGTATCATACAACCCGGTCATTATCTCAGAGAAATTCTGATCTACACACACCTGAAGATAAAAATGTTCATAACAGCATTGTTTCTAATAGTGAAAAACTAGAAACAACCTAAAGGTTTACCGAGACAAGAAGAGACGAACTAAAATGTGACATAGTCATATGACTAAATATTATATAACTGTGAAAAAGAAATGAACTACAACCAGATGCAAAAATATAGTTGGTTCTCAGTAATTCCATGGTGAGTCAAATAGTAAGTCTCAGAAATTTTTTGTGAAGTGTCAAAACAAGTAAAACAAAACAGTATGCTATTTAGTCATTGATATTTGTGATAGAATGTTTTAAAAAGTACAAGAATAATAAATAAAAGATTGGTGGTGGGGCTGGCAAGTGATGTGGTGGTTAAGGGCGCTGAACTCCCACATGGCCGACCATGGTTTGAGTCTTGGACCTGGCAGCTTGCTTTCTGACTTCCCCTCTCTCACTCTTTCTCACTCTGTCCCTCTCTGGTCAAATTAAAATAAACACATAAATAAATAAAGTTAAATAAGATAATTCTTAAAAAAAAAAACAAAACAAGATTAGTGGTACCTCAGTTGGGGAATGAGATGCGAGGGGTACATAGGTAGATGTAAGTCATTGTTTCTGTTTTAGTTCTCTGGCTGAATAGTAGGTTCACAGGTGTTCATGGTATCAAATACTGGGTTGTCAGAAAAGTCATGACACATTTTTCATATGCATCATGACTTTTCTGACAACCCAATAATATGAAATAGGGCCACAGTATCTTAGTGATGACAGTATGTTATACCAGAGATAGTGATTAATACATTTTTTTATGTTTCTAAGATTCATTAAAAAATATATTGGCAATCACAATAAATGTAAATGGACTAAACTTATTAGTTAACAGAATAAATAAGTAAACAAGAACCACAAGTGACTCAACTAAAACTCAAGAACATAGGAAGGTTGAAAGTAGGGGCCAGCAGGTAACATGGTGGGTAAGGCGCTGAACTCCATCCATATGGTTGACTGCAGCTGGAGTCCTGGACCTGGAGTCTTGCTTTCTCACTTTCTCTCTCTCTCTCTAGCCAGTGCATGTACTCTATAGTAAATTTAAAATTAATAATAATAATAATAATACATAATTAAAAAAAAAGGTTGAATGCAAAAGAATGGTATAAGGGCCAGCCCCATAGCAGAGTAGTTAGGTGCTACACAGAGGAAGACAGATCCCATAACGCTGATGAGGGTTTCAGTCCTGAGCCTTGTAGTTTGAAAAACACTCTGGGTGTAAGCACATGTGCCCAGGATCCCAAGAAGAATTGGAGGAAAAAAGGATTGCGATGTGATCAGGACCCTTGGGGTCTCTTCTGTCTCTCTCTCCTCCTCTCATGCACACATTTGTGCCCTCTAACATTAAAAAAAGGGGGGTGGAAAAAAGATATACCAGGCTACGGTTAACTAAAAGAGAACTTATATTTATCACAAAGCAGATTTTAATGCAAAAAGCATTGGGAATAAAGATTGTCTGTACTAACATGAGGCGACTTCAAAAAGTTTGTGGGAAAATATGGAGTTAAAGTACGAGTTTATTTTGGTACAAAAACATTCTGAAGTTCATTCACAGTTTTTAAATAATACATATTTTCCATGAACTTTTTGGAGCCCCCATGTATTGAATGAATATCTCCAGGAAAACAATAAATCTAAGCTTGTATACACTTAGTAACATAGCCTCAAAACACACAAAGCAAAATGTAAAAGCAGTAAACTAAGTAAAAACTGCATAGTGGCGGGATCAGCAGGTGGTGTGGTGGTTAAGGTGCTGGATACCTCCACATGGCCCACCACGGTTCAAGTTCCACACCTGGTGGCTTGCTTTCTCACTTTCTCTCTCTCTGGTCAAATTAAAATAAATGAATGAATAAATAAGATAAATAATTCTTTAAAAAATGCATAGTGGTGGTAGTATATTTTAAGTTTTTTCATAAACCTGATTACATGTTTAAAATAAATACAACAAAATTTGAGATATTTTATAGGAGAAACTGCCAAATGATCTGATAGACTCATGTAGAATGCTACATAACAATTAAGGCATATGTACTTTTTTCAAAACCATATGAAATGTTTATAAAAATTGACCACAGGTATCAGCAGATGGCATAATGGCTATGACGCTGGACTCCCATGTAGTCAACAGAGGTTCGAGTCCAGGACCCAGTGGCTTAAACTCATGCCAGGCGCATGCACGTACGTGCCCAAGAGGAGAATGGAGGAGAAAGGGATTGTGGTGTGGCCATCCCCCTGGGGCGGGGGGGGGGGGGGGGGTATGATTTCTCACTTTCTATCTCTCTGTCTCTTTCTGTCTTTCTGGCGAGCGCATGCCCCCTATAGCAAAAACCACTAAAAAAAAAAAAATGACCACATGCCAAAACAAGTTTCAATAAATAATAAAGAATAAAAAATCTGCTTCAGGGACCAGCAGTTAGCGTAATGGCTATGTCGCTGGACTCCCATGTAGTCAACCGCGGTTTGAGTCCTGGACCGGCTTAAACTCGTGCCGGGCGCATGTGTGTGCATGCCTAAGATCCCGAGAGGAGAATGTAGGAGAAGGGATTGCGGCGTGGCCGTCCCCTGGGGAGTGATTTCTCGCTTTCTGTCTCTCTGTCTCTCTCTGTCTTTCTGGCGAGCGCACATGCCCTGTAGCAAAAACCTCTCCAAAAATAAAAATAAAAAAAAAAGAATCTGCTTCAAATAGACTCTTCTCTGTCTAACTCAGTTAAGTTAGACATTAATAACTAAAAAATAATAAAATATTCTTCATGTTTAGAATATTGGTATTTATCTTTTTATTGATAACTTCTCAAAAGCATCTGTACACATCAGGTACAAAAATATCCATTTAACTCTATTTTCCAAGGTGGCCTGGCTTGCCCTCTGGAGTCATTAAGAGAGAGTAGAATTTTTTTTTTCCTGCAATCCCTTCTCCTCCATTCTCCTCTTGGGATCTTGGGCATGCACACACATGCGCTCAGCGTGAGTTTAAGCCACCGGGTCTGGGACTCGAACCGTGGTTGATTACATGGGAGTCCAACGACATAGCCATTATGCCAACTGCTGGTCCTGAAATTTTTTTAAAATACAACTATATTAAGTCATGGGTCAAAGAAGAAATCATATTTGCCATCTAAATATTTATTCTTTATTTAGATGGTAACAAATTTTACATATCTGTGGAATGTAGTTTGAGTGATACCTAGAGTGAAATCTGTAGCGCTGAGTGTTAAAATCAGAAAACAGAAGGCTAAAAATTACCTAAGCTACCTTTTTAAGAAAATAAAAGAGAGCAATAGAATAAACTCAAAGAGAGCAAAGGAAGGGAATAATATATGTATTAATATTATATATTAAATGCTGTATTCTTATTTTTATGTCATATATAATAAGAATATAGAATATATAAAGATAATACACATAAAAATAAAAATTAATAAAACAGAAAAAAAGAGTGTTACCAAAACTAAAGTCTTGTCCTCTGAAAACACCAGTAGAAAACAGAAAGAATGCGGGAACAGTAGTTGGCACAATGGCTGTGTCACTGGACTCTCATGTAGTTGACCACGGTTTGAGTCCCGGACCCAGTGGCTTAAACTCATACTGGGCACGTGTGTGTGTGTGTCCAAGATCCCAAGAGGAGAATGGAGGAGAAGGAATTGTGGCATGGCCAATCCCCATGGGGGTTGACTTCTCGCTTTCTGTCTCTCTGTCTCTTTCTGTTTTTCTGACGAGTGTACGCACCTCATAGCAAAAAGCTCTCCAAAAGAAAGAAAGAGAAAGGAAGAAAGAAAGAAAGAAAGAAAGAAAGAAGGAAAGAAAGAAAGAAGGAAAGAAAGACCAGCAGGTGGCATAGTGGTGAAGGCCACTGGACTCATGGCTGACCGTGGTTCAAGTCCTGGACCCAGCAGCTTGAAAATTATGCTGTGGGCATGTATGTGCATGCTGAAAATCCTGAGATGAAAATGGAGGAGAAGGGATTGTGGCATGGCCATCCTCCCTGGAGGTGTGATTTCTTTCTCTCTCTCTCTGTCACCCCATAGCAAAAATATCTCTCTCCAAAAGAAAGAAAGAAAGGAAGAAAGGAAAAAAAAAAAAAAAAAAAAGGAAAGAAGGAAAGGAGAAAGAAAAGAAAGAAGAAAAGAAAGAAAAAGATAGGAAGAAAGGAAGAAAACAGGGTTAAAAGAGAAAAAAAGACTGGAGGTATGTGAAAGAATCCAGAAGAAAATGATGAACAGACTCAAAATTCACATAAACAAGTGGAATTGGTAGTGCAATGGCATACGACAGTAGAGTAGAAACGTTCACAGTTCAGTATATACTACCCCCCCCCCAGAAAAAAGCAAAACAAATATCGAATGTGTATATCATAATGTAATGTCAGATATTGATGATGCTGAATGAGTGTATCTTTGGTTTGATTACTACATATATACATGTGCTTCTAAAAAAGGAACCATACTACCTCCCATGAAGTATTTAAGATGATTTTATGTAAACCAGAAATTATAATAAAAAAGGGCAGTTCTCCAGCACTACTGATTCAGATAAAAGATGACATATATATATAATATATATATATATATATATATGTATATATATATAAAAGATGACATATATATATAATATATATATATATATTATATATAATATATATATAATATATTATATATATATATTATATATATATGTACAAAATTATATTTGGAATTTGAAAAAATGGACATGATAGGTAGCTACAGCAGAGATTAAAATATATTAAAAGAAAATTATTAACAGCATTTTGTTAATACATTCAAAAACTTAGCTGGTATAATTTCCTTGACAAACATAGTGTTTAAAAATGGATTCAAAAAAATAGAAAACCTTAGGAGAGCTACAGCTACTAAAGAAACAGAACGGTAGTTAAAGATCAACTCTGAAATGTCTCTCTCAGACCCAGACATTTTACCAACAAGTTCTACCAAACATTCAAGGGACACGTAATTCCAATCTTATACACACTGTTCTAGAAAATGGATAAAGAAGAAACATTTACCAGTTCTTTCTATGAAGCCAGTATAACCAGACAAAGTAATATGAAAAGGGAAAATTGCAGCTAATTTGACTTATGAACATGAATACAAAATATCCTGGAAGGAAATTAGCTGTTGACTTTCGTTCATTCACTCGCTTATCCATCCACTCACTCATTCATTAATTTGAGTGATGTCTTGGATATTGACCACACACCAGCAGGTGTTGTATGGTACACGGAGAATAGAAATGGACAGCAGCTATGGCTTGGTGGAGGAGGTGGGCAGTAAATCAAGCGATCACGCTGGGTCCGGTACACAGAGGATGTTCCGGCAGGGTGACAGTGTATGCCAAGGGGCATCCAACCTTGTCTGAGAGGTCTGAGAAGTATGTCCAGGCACGTACGTCAAGGAAGTGTGGACGTGGGAAGACCATTTTGGAGATTGCTGTAGGGTCTCAGGTGGGACGCGATAACAAGAAAGATGGCTCTGAAATATTTAGGAGGTCAAGGTCATGTTTCATAAGATATTGCACATGGAAAGAAAGGGGCGAGGTAGAGGCTTACACGTTGCTGTCTCTAGTGTGACTGGAGTCTGTTCACTGACAGAAGGAACCCTAAAAGAAGCTCCAATTTAGGACAAAAAGGCACGTGTGTGGTTTTGGACATGTTTCGAGTTTGGGGTACCTTTAAGAAGGCTAAGTTGAGACGATGAGTAAGAAACTGATGAGAGCTAGAGCTCTTTAGGAGATTTTGAATAGCGCGAGCTCGTAGGTGGTATTTAAACTCATCCTATAGTGGAGGTCACCCAGGGAGGGTATGCGGCTTGAGGAGAGACTAGGGCTGAAGATGAATACTGATATTTAAAGGAAAAGCAGAGAAGGAGTGAAGACAAAGAAAGAGAGAAGTAGGAGGAAAACCAGGAGAGAGTGGTCCTCAGGAGACCAAGGGAAGATGGAAGTTCAAGGAGGAGGAGCTGGGACCAGATGGTGGTGAGCGAGAAAATGCTTCGTTCAGAAAGGCTGACTCTTGTGGGGATTCTGGGTTTGTGTCCCTAAGTATGCCAAGCACACGTGTACCCATAATCCAGGGTGAGGTGGGGGTGGACTGCAGTGTGAAGGCCCTGTTGGGGGTGCTGTCTCTCTCTCTGTGTGTCTAGTGGAAGGGAGAAAGAATTTAAAAAATAACAGTGTCCAACAGTATCATAGGCTGTCAAAACTTAAGAAAGGATGAGGTAGACATAGTACTGCTGGGAAATTATTTTTTTTAAAAATTATTTAAATATTATTATTTTATTTTTTTCTTCAATTTGATCAGAGAAAGACAAACACACACACACACACACACACACACACAGAGAGAGAGAGAGAGAGAGAGAGCGAGAGCGCGAGAGTGCTGTCAGGTCCAAGACTTGAACCGTGGTCAATCAGGTGGGAGTCCTGTACCTTAACCACCATGCAACCTGTCAGTCCCATTGCTCCTGGGGAATCCTTTTTTTTTTCTTTTTTGGAGAGTTTTTTGCTATAGGGCGCGTGCGCTAGCCAAAGAGACAGAGAGACAAAAAGCGAGAAATCACCCCCCGGGGGGATGGCCACGCTGCAATCCCTTCTCCTCCATTCTCCTCTCAGGATCCTAGACACGCACGCATACACACACATGCCTGGCATGAGTTTAAGCCACCGAGTCTGGAACTCGAACCGCGGTTGACTACATGGAAGTCCAGCGACATAGCCATTACGCCAACTGCTGGTCCCAGCTCCTGGGGATTTCTAATGAGGTGCCACATTTAGAGAATGAGCTGGAGAAGAAATGCATAATAATAATCTATTATAATTAATGTAGTGCAAAGAGGTAGCATAAGGGAATTTGGGGGGGGGACAATGAAACTGTTCTGCATCTTGATTATGATTACGGTGGTGGTTACAAGAGTGTGCATTTGTCAAAATTTATAGAATGATAGTCCAAGAAGAGTAATAGTTACTGCAAATAATTTAAAAATAGATAAGTAAAAACAGTGTAGTAATGATGACTTAACATCAGATTCTCTTTCGCTGACTTTGTAACTGATCACAACTTTGTGCTAGCCCCTGTCAGGGCTTTAAATCAGTTGGTAAATGTTGGCTCCTGTGAAGGTCTATACCAGGGAATAGGGCATGGCGCTCTCACTTTGTGGAGGGCAGAATAAATATGCAGGCAGCAGAGCCAAAGGGCATTGGACTGATGGTCATAGCCCCTCTTAGAAACTGACTGGTGGGGAAGCCGCGGAGCCTGTGAGCTTGGTAGCCCGGAGATCCTGATGTAAAATGAGGAGGTTGGTTTAGGAAGGGCCTTTCTACCTTGGATGGTCTGTGGTTTTATTGCAGACATCCGAAACACAATCCAGTTAGCTCTGTTGTCTGCATTTTGTTAGAGAATAATCATAATAAACAATGATAATAACTGGCTTTTTAACATATGGGACCCCAGATGATCTGGAGTGATGGGAAATGCTAGGGTTTGTGGTTAAAGCCTTCAGGCATCTTCTAAAAATCATATTGATTAACGATTGATAATAAACACAACCCATATAGGTTTGCAATGGAAAGGGGATTTTTATATTTGTTCATTTCAGCTGCTTACCCCCACCCCATCACTACTGTCGGGGAGGAATTATTCCAGTTTAGAAGACAGAGAGATTGAAACTCCGGTCACCCAAGGCTTTGGCTGATGTTGAAACTTTTCCAAGACCCACAGTGGATTTGGTAAAGTTTTGGTGCTGAGTGTAACCCATTGTCTCTTAATCCTATGAAAATTAATGGAAAAGTGTAAATTGGGCATCAATTCACACTTAACATTACTCTGAGTATTTGAGGAACCGCAACTTTATGTTGCCCCTAATGCCATATTAACTCAGTTTGTTGCAATAATTTAAAACAATACAGATAATTGTATCCGTATTGTTTTAAATACCCCATAAATTGAAACCAGCCTGAATCCGGCCAGCTTGAAATCAGCTAGAGAAATGTGCAATGCCTTTGACACACATCGTCTTTTTGGACTTTTCCGTGCGGGAAGCGATGAACCCAGGATTTTTAAAGCACTTACTGTGTGCCAAGACCTGCGAGGCACTATACCACTCCAGAAGTGCCAGGGCGAGCCTGAAGCCTCCTGCTATCCCAACCATCTCCCCAGGTCGTCAAGGGTCTTGGGCTGTTTCAATCTCATGCATTTTACTAATTCGGCACAGAAAGCCAGAGTAACTTGAAAAATAATAAAATATAAGGAAGGAGTTGGAGAGGAGTTTATTGAAATAACCACCCTTCCCGGCCACCCAGAGACGCTCCAAAACTTATTTCTCACCGTATACAAACATTTGCTTTGAACCTCAACCATTTGACCTTGACCTCTATAAACCTTTTTTATTATATTTTAAAAATACTGTCTGATTAACGCGGAAACCCTTTCTTCGGCACTTTCTCGGCACTGGAATCGCGTCAGTTCCTTAAAGTTCCAAAATAACCTTTCCCGGGCACGGATTCGTACCTCTGCTGGGGAAGGGCGGGGAGCCGCGCAAGACGTGCCGGTATGAAGCGAGAGCAGAGAGAACTTCCAGCGCGAAAGGAAAATAGAACTTGTGGCCGGTGTTTGTGCGGGAGGGTCTCCGCCATCCTGAAGCTCCCCGATCCTGGAGGGTCTTTGGGCCGCCGGAGGAGCGCCAGGGTGTGGGTTTGCTCCCGACGTCCTTGACCTAAATTTCTGCGCGGTGGCTGGAAACAGGGCGCAGAGCAGGGCGGGCGGCTGGTGCCATCCCCGGATCCCGGCGGCAGGGTCGGTGAACTTGAATGGAGAGGCCGAACTAAAGAGGTGGGGGGCGTCTCCTCCCGGCCCCGGGTGAGGAGCCCCGGCCAGCTCCCCGCGCCTCCCCCTCCCCCGATCCTCCCGCCCCCTGCAGCCCATGTGATCCAGGGAAGTCGGGGTGCGCTCCCCTTCGCCCCGCGCTCGGCCTGCCCAGAGGCGGGGCTCCCTCGGGCCGCGGGGCTCTAGCGCCACACCCGTGGGTCGGGCCGCGGGGGGCCGACTGTGCGCGCGCGGGCAGGCGGGGGCCGCACCGGGGTGCGTGACGTCACCGGCATTGGTTACACGACGTTCTAGAACTCCGCCCCACGTGCGCCGGGGAGGAGGGGGAGGAGGAGGAGGAGATGGGGGTGGGGAGGAGGAGGGGGAGAGGTGGGGATGGGCCGGGGGGGCGGGGACGGGGGGTGTGCGAGGCAGCGGGGCTGAGCTAAGCCGAGCCCACGTGTGACGGCTCTCGCCGCTGCCCCGGCTCCGCCGCTCGCAGAGAGATTCGGAGGAGTCCGGGCGGGGGGGAGGAGGAGGGGGAGGAGGGAGCGGAGATCTCGGGGCTCGGAGCCGGCCGCCGCTCCGCTCCGATCGCTGTGGGGCTCGGTTTTTTGGGGGTGGGGGGGGCGGGGGGGCTCAGATATGGAGGCAAATGGGAGCCAAGGCACCTCGGGCAGCGCCAACGACTCCCAGCACGACCCCGGGTAAGTTTCCAGTCGCTACCCACCGCGCCGCCTCGGCTCGCTCTCCTTGCAGCGGCGGGGACGGCGGTGCGCGGAGCCGGGCATCTCCCGCGCCCCCCCGCCCTCCCGCGCGCCCCCCCCGTGGAAGTTACACACCTTTGGGTTGCATTTCGCCGTCACCTTCTCCCCCACCCCACCTCCCGGCTCTCGCTCGCTCGCTCCCCCCCGCTTTCCTTTTAGCTTTTGTAAGTTACACGTCAAAATGGCCGATCTGACATCGGTGCTCACTTCTGTTATGTTTTCTCCCTCTAGTAAAATGTTTATCGGTGGACTGAGCTGGCAGACCTCACCAGGTAAGGGAGGGAGGGGGGGACGCCTGGGTCCCCCCCTTCTTGGCTTCTTTATTGCTCTTTGTTATCCCAGTGTAGGAGCACCCCCCCGCCATTGGCTCCCCACTTCTCCTGTGCAAGGTTATTTTTTTAAATAGCAAATCCTTTCTGAGCCCTCTACGCGACCTCTGTAGCTAAATTTCCCCCGCGTGTGCAAAAAATGCAAAAACAAACCAGATGAACAACAGAAAACTACTTTTGGTTTTTGTCCTTGATCAAAATTTGCATTGCTTATTTTTTTCCACACCTTCTTCCCCCCCATCTCTCTCTTTCTCTCTCTACAGATAGCCTTAGAGACTATTTTAGCAAATTTGGAGAAATTAGAGAATGTATGGTCATGAGAGATCCCACTACGAAACGCTCCAGGTAAACCATTCCCTTCTGGATTTTGTCTTTATTTTAGAACAAAGTTTAAGTTTTATTTTTGGAGGTGTCTTCGGAAGTAGCTAAGCGGATTTAGAATGGGGCTCAGGCGCGTTGCTGGTCTTCGTGTCGCTGTAAGCCCCCCACCCCCATAACCCCAAAGGTTATTGTTAATTGGGGCTGAACTCTGGAGTCTGAGATGCCCATCCCTCCGCTTTAAGGCATTTTCCCGTCGCTTCTTTTTCTCTTGTTTAAATGACATGAAGCTTCGATCACTTCCCATAGTTTTTTTTTTTTTTTTTTTTTTTTTTTTTCCTTCCCCTTTTAAATGTATGTTTCCCTCACACTCCCAGCTTCCCAAACTCTTAAGCCCCCTCTTAGGAAGGTGGGCGAGTCTCTACCAAGTGCCGGGCTTTCTTCGGAATAAAACAAAGCGTTAAAGAAAGGGAAGGGGAGGAGGCGAGGAGACGAGGTGGCCGGAGTGGAGGCACCCGCATTTCCAAGTTACCTCCACCGCCCTGCCCCCGGTCCACTTCTCTCCTCTGCCTTGGTATTTTGTCTGGCCAGGTGCAGGGCTGTAGGCCGGAGGGGAACTGGGGCGAGGAGTGGGAGAGGGGGGTGCGTGGGAGGCAACTTTTGCTCCCTATTCTGCATTAGGTCTCACTCCTTGTTGCTTTCAACGGTGTCACATTTTCTTGTTTGTTTTTCTCCCTCTTTGTCTCCTTTCAGAGGCTTCGGGTTCGTCACGTTCGCAGACCCTGCAAGTGTAGATAAAGTATTAGGTCAGCCCCACCATGAGTTAGATTCCAAGACGGTAGGTTGCTTTTTGTTGTTGTTGTCCCTTTTCAGGAACGATCTGGGCATTGACAGCCCCATTTAAAGGGACAGCGTCGTCTTTTGCATTTGTGCTAGAACTGGGTACTTTTAAACAGAGCTGGGAGTTGGCTGAAAAGTTTGCTGCGGTGGCTGGGTTTGGGATTTTCCTTTTAGAGTCGGTTCCTCTGCAGCTTCTGATGCTGCCAAGCTTAGACTGGACAGGGAGGGGGCTCGGTTGGGAAGAGGCTCTCTTCCCAGTTAAGGGACCATGCAGAGAAACTCCACCGGAGAGCAAGTGCAACTTTTCTTTGTCAGCTGAGCAGCTCTCGTTGCCATCTGTGGCCGTGGGGATCAGCTTGGAGAAGGCAAGGGCTGCTTCACACGAGCGGGCCGGGGGTGGAAAAGAGGGGAGGGGGCCCTGGTTACAGGTCTAGGCAACAGGTCCTCTTGGGGCACCTGGGATTTGGAATGAGGTTTGAGAAGAGACCGAAATGCTAGCAGAGCCTAGCTGCTGGGCATCCACTGGCTGACTCCAGATGGCGTGAAACCTAAGGCCGATAAGGGGTTAGGTTTCAAAGTGATTTTTTCTCCCTTTTCCTTTTCAGATCCTTTCCTTTTATTGTGGGTACTTTTATAGCATTAGAAGTTTTTAAAATCTGGAGTGGAAGCGGGGAAGGTCTCTAGGTGAAGGTCAGAAAACAAAGGGAAGAGAGAGTGTCAGTGTATAATAATAAATTTAATGGTGATGTGGGGGGAGGGGAGTTCACAGTGTTTTATTAATTAAGCCCCAGAGTTGGCTTCCTGCCTCTCCTCCCTTCCCTTCATGTCTACCAGAATTTCCCCACCATTTTTAGGTAATCTGCCTAAAGCAGGGGCCATAAAATGACATTAAGGTACAGCCGCTGGGCTGCCAGTGGTGGGGTAGTGGGCCAGGGCAAGGGATGAACCTCCAGTTATGAACTTGGGGCAAGTCCTTCCTTGTTTTGGGCCTCAGTTTCTTCTGTAAAATAAACCAAATGAAGTGATCCCTAAATCCCTTTTGGCTTGAACATTAAATGAAAGTGAATAAAAGAAAAGAAAAAAACCCAACACCCTGGCAACCTTTGCTGAGCTCGAATTGATTTTGCACATTCACCCTCTTTCTCTGATCAAGGAGGTCAAGTTTGTGCCCCTCTTCCTCCAAGAGAAGACCCCGCCCTTCTTAGTCGCTTTATTAATTGTACTGGACTTGTCAAAGCGTGCGGCCTAGCCTTTCTGTACTTTTAAATAATTTTAGGATCATTATTTGTAGAGCGATAACGGATGTCTGAGGAATTTTTTTTTCTCCTTGACTTCTTGCCTAGTCATTTGAAAAAGCTAGTTAAAAAGGAAAATCATTTCAATGTAAATTTGGGAATTTATTGGAGTTTCTTACCCACCCCTTCTTTTTACCTGGGAGGGAGAAATTGGATTTGGTTTCTATGGTGGCTGGTGGGTCGGATCCCTCAGTGTCAGGTGCAAAGCCTGCAGTTCACCCTCCCTGATTGTCTGTAGACATGTTTTGGTCACTATTATTTAGTATAACCTAGCTTTTGACTTTGTTTCAACGTTCAGTACAGGAGGCAGAAGCGGTTGGTTTATTGACATGGAAACGAGGATCTTGTTTACCGTTACCTTAAAAGCTTTGTTTAGGTAACGGCCATTCACACCCAAATTAGCACCCTAGTCTTCCTAGAGGATTTGTAGATCCAGTAAGTAGAGCTGTACCTAACTAACTAATGGTTTAATTTTTGGTAGTTTTCTTTCTTTTTTTTTTTTTTTTTTTTTTTTTTTTTTTTTTTACTAGTTGACAGGGACGTGCAAAAGGTTGGGATTTGCCATACTCACGTTGACCCCCCTCCTCTCCTTTCGAGATCTCAGCACCCAGAACCGTGATGGGACTGTAACGTGCTGACGTGACCACACACACCTCAGGAGTTCTGAATTGGCTTTTACTTACGGAATTTGGGCTTTTTTAATTTTTCGTGCTCACATTCTTGATTGCACCTTACTCTGTCCAGCTCCTGGCCCCTCCTCCTTCCTTCTCACGCTCCTCCCCTTTTACCCTACACACAGGGTGACTTCTGATTGTGATTTGTGTGTTGGTCAGCTAAAAAACCCCTTGGCGGGGGTTGCTGATGAAAAGACACATCTGTCTTACAGTTTGGTCAACAGAATGGAAAACCCACACCTGTTGTATTTCTCTGGTAGTCAAGCTCTAGTCAGTGCTGGGCACACCTGTAGACGCAGTACTGTTAATCTTTATGAAAGGGTAGTTTCCTAGATCAGAGACTTTTTGTCTATTTTAGTTTTTGAAAAGTAATCTCTCATTTCTCAGGTGATGTTTAAAGGTTAGGGAACACTGCAGCTGTATTTTAGGTCTCTACACTACTTTAATAAAAGCAGTAAGTCCTGGATGTCTTACATGTAAGTCCCCTTATAAGTCAGGGGACAAATGAACTCTGTCATGAACCTTCATACTTTTCCCAAAGGATTGCTCTTCCCTCCCCCCCCCCCCCCATGGCAGAATTGAACACAAGGTTTAGCTTTACTTTTTAAAGGGGAAAAATTTTAATATGAAAGTTAAAGCCTATAAATAAATAACTCATAGCAATATTCATGCCACTCTCTGTGTTGAATTTTACCCACAGATTTCTGACATTTAGAAATCTAATGAAAACCAACAATGGAAATATACATATTTTTTATTCCTTCCCTCCTCTTTTTATTTATCCAATAACTTTTCCCCCTCAGATCAGCTTGTTAAATTCAAGTGCTTCTGTGGGAATTGTTTCGAGTTGTAAAGCCCGTCCCTGAGTGAGAGTCATGTGCTCTGCAAGTGTCTGATCTGAAGTGGGGGGTGTTTTTTCCATTGGGATTGAGGTTGGCGTAGGGAAAGTACCTAGTTAGTGTATAGATTTTGACTTCTCCTTTTACTCAGTAATCCCCCCCGCCCCCTCCATGAAGGTCTTTCTTTTCTAATTTGGATTTAGGTTGCTCTTAGATTTTAAAAATCCAGGTGGATTTTAGCTCATGTGCTCACTTTTTCCTTTTTTTTTTTTTAAACTCAAGTCATGCTCTATAAATGTTGACATTTGCTTCTTTAGAGGCATAACTACAGAATGGATGACCTTAAATGATTAATCTTGACTAACTTTTCTGGTTTAAAATGAGTGAATTAATTCAAGCAGAGCACCGTGTTGTTGAGTGACTGTGGGTTTTGGGATGTTGATTTAAAAGTTTTTTGGAATCCCTTTTCTCTCCTGGGTTGTTTAGTTATCATCAGGGAGAAGAGATACCATCCAATTATCTAGTGCTAGAAGATACTTACATTTAATTTTCAGGTGATGATTTTTTTTCAGTGTAATGACATTCCCATCTTTTCTCCCAGCCATGCATCGCAGGTTAGATACAGGTACCATTTACTATTCAGTGTCTGTGGAAGAGAAACCCTTTGCCTGGTTTATTAAGAGCATCAGACATTGAAATGCTTGGTGAGACCTCTCAGAAAGGCCAGCTATAGTAGTTACATTTGGGGACGGATAGTTCAAGTGGAGATCAAAGTTTATGGAACTTTTGAATTGCCTGGAAAGTTATGAAAAGCTGGGTTCGAAGCCTGAGAAATGAGTGATTAATAATTATATAATTAATCATATATATTTTTTTCTTCTCCTCATTGTAGTTCATTGAGCCCTACTTTTCCATTCTTTCCCCAGATTGACCCCAAAGTTGCTTTTCCTCGTCGAGCGCAACCCAAGGTAAGTGGGAAAAGTAACGATAGAGTTTTGGCACGGAGAGATGGTTATATGGATTTCAAATTTCAAACAGAGCATTGGCAGTGATTGTTGAAACCTGGTGTATGCTGTTCCTTTGGGGTATCAGTCAACACACGGTGGGGAGAGTCCAGGCAAAGCATTCCATGCCATAACCACATCTCCATGTTACTATCCCGAGTGGGTTCCGAGCTTCTGGAGTGGGGCAGGCACCAGTCCGCTAGATAATGGGAAGACATGGAGCTGCCTGTTGCAATATTTATGCAAGCGTTCTATCTATTTTTAAGCATTGCTGAGATCCTATCAGGAAACACTGAAGATTTGCTTGTGTCTCTTTTTAGAGGGTACTTTCTTGAAGCTTTACAACTTGGAGTTAATGGAGAAGAGTAGAATTTAAGTAAACAGCTCATCTCTTCATGGAAAAAGCAATGTTGTAGGCCCAGAGAGCCCTAAATCTGAGCAAGGAAGCAGGAGATAGCTTGGTTTCAGGTTGGTTGGATAAATCAGGGCACCCTTGAAACCAACAGTGCTGCTTATTTGTGTGAGTGCCGGTGCTTGGGTGGAGAAGCTCTGAAAATGTTGTAACCCTACAGGAGTGGTGCTACAAGACTTGCTTGAAGAATCGAGATAGGGCTTCACTTTTTTAGAAGTGTGTAGTTAACATAGTTTTCACCGAGCTTGCCAGGTGTGGCTGTGAGAACATAGCTGCATGAAGCCTAAGGTGAAATTTGAAAGGCTTATGGCTTGCCTGTTAGATTTATTCTTTTTAATTATAGCTAACCAACATTGGAAGAAATACTTTTTCTGTCTCTCGTGGCCTTGACACACTTTTAGGGCAATGGGAAAAGTTAACGCTTTTGATTGTAATTCGGAAAGGGAAAAGTCTGTGGTTTTAGCAAATTCACTTTTATTTCTTTAAGCATGGCCTCCCTGCAGTGTAATTGTGTAAAGGGAGGAATGGTTTTACATATCCAGAAAGAAAAAGTTGACTGTTTTGGATGAGATTTTGAGAATTTCAGGTCTGGAGGCTGCCATCTGATTTATTCTCTTTTCTTACCTCCCTCTCTCCCTCTGTCCTTGTCTTCCTTCCTCCCATTTCCTTTTTAAGAAGGAAAACACAGTTCTTTAAGTAAATATAATGAGAGAGTGTCTTTAGGCATTTTTTCCCCCTAATGCTTAAGCAAATGATAGAAGTTAATGAACTAAAGAGGTTAGGTTATTTCTGTACTTAGAACAAACTTTGGGATTGTCTTAATTGTTCTAGTTGTTTTTCCAAACTGTGTGTGATCCTTCACATTTCTGAAGGCTTCCTGGAATTAGCAGTACTTCCTGGGTTTGGAAGAATTGCTGTTTCTTCCATACGTGTCAATCTTTAAGTTTCCAGGTTAGTCATTTGATCACTCAGTCCCTGGATCAGATTACTGTAAAGGGAAACAGGAAAAAAACCCTGTCTTGGTCAAAACATGGGTTTGACCTGTTTTCTCCTTCCTTTCTTGTCCTTACTCCTCAACTTTTTTTTTATTTTTATTTTTTAAGTTAAAATGCAATATTTCACTTTAATGTGTCCTGATATTTAGGTTTTTGTTGACGTGTTCAACTTGAAAACAAGACATTGCTAGAACTTGTCAAAGTGTGCATCCCTCCCACCCCTGAACCTCAAGTCTGGGGTATTCATAGATGAATTGTCAGACTTCGATGTGTGTTAACATTGCACCAGTCGGGGGGGGGGGGGGGGGCAATTTTCCATGGAACTCTAGGGATTTAATTGTACTTTACTTCTTCCGCATACTTGACTTTACAACGGACTTTGTTATTCATTATCTTTGTCTGAATCCCAGTTCCTGTGGTATTTGACTGTTATCCCTGAGCTAATCGATCACCTTCTCTTAATCTCAGTTTCTTCACTGGTAAAATGCGTGTGATGACAGTAGCTCCCTCAGAAAGTTTGTGTGAAGAATAAAAGAGCATGGTACGTGGTAAGATCCACACATAACTCCTGTCACTGTGTTGTTGGTTGAATCGTCACTGTTAATGATGGTGGGCAAGCTTGACACCTGGGTTCAGGTTCACCCCTCAACTGAGTGAATTTGGGCAAAGTGTTTCACTTCCTTCAGTCTCAGTTACCCCACCTTATAGTTTTTCTGCAGATTAAATACATTAATAAAGGAAAAATGCTTTAAAAAAAAGACCTCGTATATGATAATACCACGTAAGTGTTAGCTGCTATTTTTATTCTTATGCTTTACTAGGCCCTTGCACCACTCCTGTGATACCAATATAATAATAGTGATAGTAATTGAATTTGGGTGCCAGGCACTGTTGTGGGGAACTTAATGTGCATTTATTCATTTAGTCCTCACCACAGCCCTATGAGGGGAGAATTAGAATGATCTGTTTTGTAGATGAGGAAACCAAGGATGGTTGGGTTGAGAAGTGGTTTAAGTGATGTGCCCAGGGAACCTGCCTTCAGGACTGGATGGATCCTTTGCCACTGTGCCGTCTTGTGGGGGTACTGGGGGTGTCACCCCTGTTACAGGCTCAGAGGGGTCAGCAGGCTGTGATGAGCAGAGCCACAGCCAGAGTCTTGGGACTTGGAGGTTCCATGCTCTTGGGTGATTCACTTTCCCCAAGATGCCAGCCATTGTGTGACAGTGTTGCAGTATCTCTTCATCTGACCCTCAGGGCATCCTTTCAGATGGTTCTGGGGTTGCTCAACCTCTATGAATCAACCGGTAATTATCAAGGTTGTAGGGTAGTTGGGAATGAGTGCGGAGTTGGGAGAAAGTGCCTTTCCTCTGTGTGGTCATTTTCCAAGAGAATTTGAGTCTGGCCACTAGGATTTCAGACTGAAGTTAGCATTGGGGGCTAAACGCTGGCTAACAGGAAGGTAGAACTTTATGCCAGGGCTTATTTATTTATTGTTTCTCTCCCTTCAGAAAAACTTCTGCATCTGTGTGTTAGGGTCACGGTTAGAGGGGTGTAGCGGCCCCTTGTCATGGATGGAGTGAGGCGCTTGTAAATGATAAGTCAGCACGAGTTTCAGTTAAGACTCATTCCTCTGCTTTCTAACCGTCCCTCCTTGCTAACACTCACCAGAGAAATAGTCCGTGGAGGTGTTAAAACAAGACTAGTGGAAAGAAACTGTAACTTAATGTGAAAGAAAATCTGTGGCAGTGAAGAACAGACTTCATTTAGTACTGTCATAATATTCTTTATCATATAAATAAAAATCTGTTTGGACCAGAATTTTAATGCGGGACCGAAGGAAGGGTTTTGGATCCTGCAGTTCATTTATCCCCTTTTGCGATGTAAATGTTCACAGCTCCAGCGAGGTATAGTGGGGCTTCGTTAACTAGTCAGGGGGCTACTCTTTGGAGACTAGTGGCCGTTAATTAGTGAAGTACATTTTGATCAGGAGAAGAAGAAGATAGGTCTGTTCTCTATCTTCCTATTTCTCTGGATGATTATTTCATTTTGTAAAATATGTAAGAGTTTCCCCCACTCTCTTTTTAAAAATTAAAACAGTCCTGGTACTCTGAAAAGATGACTTAATTTGAGGCCATTGGAGAAATGATCCAGCATTCCGTATCGTTCCTTTGCTCCCTTCCGGCAGAAGCGTTGGTTGTCTGGAAGAGTTTTATGGATTCTTTTCCTTGTGTGGAGGGACCAAGAGAATCCTTGGCATCTTTTGGCAAGAGTGGAGTCTAAACGTCACTCACCGTGTTTGTCCTCGTTATCCTCAGGGGTGAGAAAACATTCCCCCACGCCTCCCAGTGACCGTTTCCTCCCTGAAATCAGACAGGCCAAAACCTTATTTGCTGATCCCTGGAGAGCTCTGTCTTCAGCCTATTCCCATTTGCCTTTCCTGGGTGACCATGGGTGAATCACTGATGCTCCTCCGGACCTTGGTTACTTTCTCCATCAAAGAGGGCTGATATAAGAAAAGAAGAATAGATGCCGCCCCAATGGTTGCCTGCCCACCGGATGTAATTGGCTTGAGGAGGAATGCAAAATGTAAAGGCTGGGAGTCTGACATGAAATAGCACCCAGCAAATATCTGCTGATAGTATCACTATAGAATTTTTTTTTTTTTTTGAGAGGTTTTTGCTATAGGGCGCGTGCGCTCGCCAGACAGACAGAGAGAGACAAAGAGATAGAAAGTGAGAAATCACCCCCCGGGGGGATGGCCACGCCGCAATCCCTTCTCCTCCATTCTCCTCTCGGGATCTTGGGTACGCACGCACACGCGCCCAGCGTGAGTTTAAGCCACTGGGTCTGGGACTTGAACCGCAGTCAACTACATAGCCATTACACTAACTGCTGGTCCCTTCTCACTATAGAATTATTTTAACGGAATCAAAACAATTACGTTGGTGAGCCAGGCACAGTGGTGCACACCTGTAATCCTAGCTAGTTGAGAGGCTGAGGCAGGAGGATCATGAGTTTGAGGCCAGCCTGTCTCTAAAAAGAAAAAAGAAAAAAAAGAAAAGAATTATAATGGTGAAATGACCTTAAAAAACAAAACAGAACAGAACTTAACTAGAATGTAAGCCCCCTGATGGCAGGGACCTGGTGATGCCTGGTGCTCAGTGATTACTGAGAGAGCTGAATACAGCCTTTCTTTGTCACCCTGTCAAGTTGCGTTGGTTGGCCCAGGTCAGCTGTGGCAGGGTTGAGCTAGGAGTGAGGTTTTCCAGTTCCCGTTCGGTCTATCCTCTGATGTGGCTGCAGGGCCCTGGAAGGTTCTCTGCTAAGCAAGCATCCAGATGGGTGCAGTGGCAGCACACGCGTTGACACGCACACCTCCTGTTCCGGGGGAACGGTTTCTTGGCAGCTCCTCAAGGGCAGAGGGTGAGTTTTCGGCATCTGGCCTTCCCCTGCTGCCGTGGGTCAGGTCATTCTAGCATCGTGCCATCTTAGATGATCCGCAGCTGTCATCGCGGCAGCCACAGTGAACAGACTGCCGGCGGTTTTTCTCATTCCCAACGAGGCAGTGGTGGCGTGTCTGCAGCCCTTTTCCACAACGGCGAGCACCTTGGAGGATTAGTGGCTTAGCTTCTTTCTTGTCGTGAGCGCTGCGCCTTCCTGCGTTCCAAGGCAGTAGCAGGTGTCAGCTCAAGGAGGAGGGGCACCTCGTCCTACAAATGTCCTTTCCCTGGATTTGGCTTTTCCTCACATGCTTTCATCTCATTGTTAAGGTCAGCCTACTAGGACGGCGAAGCTCCCGTGTTCTGTTGAATGTTTTTGGCAGACAGGTGAGCCTCCTCTGTCCCCCAGGAAGGGAGGAGAAGGAAGGTGGTCCCTGAGGAGCTAGCTGACCATCCTAGGTGCCCCTAGAGGCAGCAGCCATTCTTCTTGTCCTATTTTGTATTTTTAAACCCGAATATTCTTTGGCCGAAAACCCCGCGCACACCCAAGGGAGATACAGTTCATCATCTCGCTCCTCTCGTTTGATCTGGTGTGTTCATTTAACACGAGCTCATCTAATCCTCGTTAATTGCTAACTCTGTGCAAAAGCACCCACTTTTGGAGGGATGTGGGAAACCTGTGCTTTCTGATGCACTGAACACGGTCTAAACTTCTTAGCTTGGTAGTTAAGATTCTTCAAAATCTGTACAGCAGGGATCTTTCCCAGCTTATCCCCCACCTCTTCGACCTTTCGTTCTCCCCTCTCTGAACAGCTCACCGTTTGCGGGTCTCCATCTCCGCACTGCCCTCCCTTCTCCTTCTTTCACATCCAGACACTTCTTTCAAAGCCCAGCTTAATCATTACCTTTTCCACCACGCTGTTCTCTTGGAAGTAATACTTCTTTCTCTGGATTTCCACAGCATTTACCTTTTCTTTGGCTATCGTCCTTCTAACAATAATAAATCAGCAAAAACTTATTGAACACCTACATCTTTTTTTTTGGAGAGGTTTTTGCTATAGGCACGTGTGCTTGCCAGAAAGACAGAGAGAGTCAGAGAGACAGAAAGCGAGAAATCACCCCCAGGGGGGATGGCCATGCCACAGCCCCTTCTCCATTCTCGTCTCGGGATCTTGGGCACACATGCACATGTGGCCGGCATGAGTTTAAGCCACCAGGGTTGGGACTCGAACCATGGTTGACTACGTGGGAGTCAGCGACATAGCCATTACGCCAACTGCTGGTCCCAAGCACCTACATCTTTTAACTGTTAGGCTAAGTGGTCATTCATTCATTCATTCACTAAACAATATTGAGCAACTGTGTGCCTGACACTGAAGTTCTGGGGATCATGTGGAGAAGAAGACAAAGTTTCTGCCCTCACGGAGCTTTCATTCTTGGGGGGCTGATAAGCAGTGCAAAGAAAGCTAAGTACAGTCAGCCCTCCGGATCCCTAGGTTTCAAGATATTTGAACAACAACAACAACAACAACAAAACTTCAGAAGTTCCAAAAAGCAAAACTTGAATTTGCCATGGGCTGAGTACTATGTAAATGGAGTATAGACATTCTATTCGGTATCATAAGTAATCTAGAGATGATTTAAAGCAGAGGAGAGAGTGCTTGTAGCTGATATGCAAATATGATGTCATTTTATGCAAGGGGCCTGAGTATCTGGATTTTGGTATCTGTGGGGGGGTCTTGGAACCAATCGTCCATGGCTGCTGAGGGATGACTGTATATAATATGTCTGGTAGGAATACCAAACCAGGGGAAGAGTGAAGGTGGGGGCGGGGATGACCTTGTCTTTTAATACAATAAGTTGCTGCTTTCAGTGGCTCAATAATTTCCCAAGTTTCTGCTCAGCAGCAGAGAACTGGGTTAGGTACTGTGTTCTTTTAAAACATTTATCTATCTATCTATCTATCTATCTATCTATCTATCTATCTATCTATCTATCTATTTGTTGTGGTTTTATGGGCCACCGGGTCCGGGACTCACACTGCAGTCAGCCAGGTGAAAGTCCAGCGCCTCAACCATCACACCACCACCTGCTGGCCCCAGGCACTGTGTTCTGAATTGTATGATGTTTAGGTTCTTGCCTTATCACCTCCTCTGGACAATAACGTTTAAGGGCACAAGCACATTTTACTAAGTAAACAGAACCCTCTTAGCTCTTACTTCGGCAGTTTTGCTCATCGTAGACTTTCATTTAGGTAGCATGAATGTACAAGGACCGAGGAGACTCAAGGGTATTCTTGTCTCCAAGGGTATTAGCGCCAGGTTGGGGGCGGGCAGCCTGCGATACAAAGGGATGTAGTCAGCACAGAGGTAGGAATGGCTTTAGAGGAAGGGGGAGCTCAACTTCTTGGATGACGTGGTCTTTGTCCCGATCCTGAAGAACAGGTAAGAAAGGGAACCAGCAGTTAGCGTAATGGCTACGTCGCTGGACTCCCACGTAGTCGACCGCGGTTCGCGTCCCAGACCCGGTGGCTTAAAACTCACGCCGGGCGCATGTGCGTGCGTGCCCAAGATCCCGAGAGGAGAATGGAGGAGAAGGGATTGTGGCATGACCATCCCCCCTGGGGGGTGATTTCTCGCTTTCTGTCTCTATGTCTCTCTCTGTCTGGCGAGCACACGCGCCCTAAAAAAAAGCGAAAAAAAACCTCTCCAAAAAAAAGAGAACAGGTAAGAAAGAAGAATGGCAGGAATGTCATTCTCCCTTCCCACTGGGGACTAGAAAAGGTCAGAGTGTGCAGCCGTTGCAGGGGTGTGTGCTGCGGATGATCTGGGATGAGCCTTAGGAAGTAAGTTGGGGCCAGGTGTGGGGCCTTGAGTGCCAGGCAGAGCAAATGAGTCTGAGCTGTACTGGCCGGTTGTGGGGAGCCAGTCGTACGTGTGTACAGGCTCCTGGGCATGCTCCACAGGTGGGCCGTGGCTGATGCAGTATCAGCGTGAACCCTGCAGTCCGGACTGTGGCTTCACTTTAATTCAGATGGTGCCCTCTCTGGCTACAGACCCTTCTTTAGGATGATGCTCTTGGCCAGTGCCACCTCTGATCTTTGGGGTGTCAGCAGCTCCCAGGAACTTTGACCTTCACAAGAAACCCCTATATAGACAAAGTCCCGCTGTTCTGCAGTTCGTCATCGTCGCAGCTGTGATCATGACCTCACCGTGTGCAGACAGGGACAGGTCATTTCTCCAGATGGAATTCACACGTTGCCTGTATGGCTCCAAGGTGAGTGTGCTGAGGCTCAGAGCGGCCTGGCCTGTGACTTCGCCGGTCCTGTCTGCTTGGGGCTTCCGAGGAACTTGGTTTTTGGAATCGCAACCTCTGCTGTGTAGTGTGAGAGGTGAGCAGGGGTGGTCTTGGGGCCGACTCCTGTGGGGCATGGTAGCGGCAGCTGGGAATGGTTGGCCTAGCAGGGGCAGGTATCCCAGTGGGCTGCAAGGGCAGCAGAGCATCCCCTGTTCTGTCTTCTGAGGCTAGATGGCACCACGCTTCCAGCCACCTGGAAAATTAGTTTTAGGGTAAGTGCCTGGCTGTTATACTTTAGTTCTGAGCCTTTGAATAATCAAAAAAGGAAACCCTAATTTAAAATAATGATATTATTTATTGTGAATTAGTATAATAGGCACAATACTGAGGCCCTGTATACCTAGTCTCCCGTAATTTAATACTTATAATCATCCTCTGCAGTAGTTTGTATTATCTCCATTTGACAGATGGGCAAACTGAAGCCTGAGAGGGTAAATAGCTTTCCCAATGCCACAGAACTAACAAGGCTCAGGGTTGGCCTTTGGACCAGAGACTGTGTGAATGCTAAGGCCTTGTTTCCCTAACCACTAAGCCCCACTGCTTTCGACAGGAGCTGTTAGAGTTTGGGTTCCTTTCTTTGCCTAAATGCTATAAAACGCTCAAGTGGAGGAATGTAATTTGTTTTCACCTGGCCGGAGGGCTTCAGATTATTTGTTATTCCCTATTTCGAAGAGCCTATTTAGTATAGTTAAGTGACAGTAAACCAGCTATGGAATTGTGGACAAATCGCTTAATGGTCTTATGCCTCCATTTTAATCTGTGAAATAGGGGTGTCCACAGTACGTCCATCATCGAATGGTTAAGGGCATTAGACGAGTTAGCGTGTAAGTGGCCTGGGGGCATTGGCCCATGCCAGGTGCAGTGGAAGCCTTCGTGATCCGTTACTGTCCCCAAATGTGGCACTGCCCGCGTCACAGGAGGACTTTACCTAGCAGCTCGTGCAGTGGTTGGCACTGTGGCCCCTTTCTAGGCGTGATGAATGGAAAAGCACATCGAGAGACTTGAAAACTCTGTCAGTGGCCCGGCCTGTTGGGGTACCGGCTCTCGTGACGAGATAGCACGCACCCTTTATCTTGGGGTGCCTGATGGATGTTCGAAATTCATTTCCTTTTCTGCGACTGATGCCTGTGTTTTTGCTGCCTCTGAGAGTAAAGTCCTGGGGAGCAACTGGGTAGCAGCTAAGACACCACTGTGTGAGAGGTCTCCCCGGGAGCCCTCTCTCCCCCAATCCTGGTCTTTATCTGCCTGGGGTAGTTCTCCCAGTGACTGATCTGAAAGCATCACATTCATTTATTTGTCACTGGCTGTGACAGGCGAGTTAATGCTAATGGATTCTTTTTTTAGCCTGTTGTCTGGGGTGAGTTTCTCCCAAATGTCCTGAAATCTAAGGCATTAGGGGAATGTATAACTTTTATGGCTGGGAAGGATTTAAAAGATAAATAGGGTTTTGTGTGCAAGGGCCTTAAATTTAGGTAAGGGGCAGGAGCAGTTAAGGAGGGATGTTGGGCAAGCACGGAGTCTTCTTTTTTAAGAAATCCATTCAGAGCTCTAAATTGCTGTTTCTGTTTCAATTATGTGACAATTTCAAGGGTTTAGAAAAATCTAATAAAATGGTCTTGATGATGCATTCTGGGGAGAGAGTGCTTCAGAAGATCCAGGAGAATAAATTCCTTGGGGGTCAAGAGATTCTCGTTTCTGCCACCTCGGGCCTTCTTTCGTCTGGGTTTTTACATTTTTATTGTTTTGAAGGGCAGAAAACGGTATAGGAATGTATTCAGGGCTTCATCCATATCCTCCACTGAAATGAATTATTCTCTTTGGGCAGTTGCAAATAGAAGGGGCCACGGTAATCTTTTTTTTTTTTTTCCTTCCCCTAAGCTGACATATTGTAAACGACTTTCAGAGCATGATTTGTGTGTGTAGTGATTTTGAATAAAGCCCTGGCACTGGAGGAGGGGACAGAGTGAGAAGGGAGGCCCCATAAAAGTTTTTTTTTTTCCTTTTCTCCAATCAAAGCTTTGGATAGTTTTGTTGAAAGACCAGAAGTTTACAATGGAAGCCGGCTTTTGGGTTGCCTACGGGAACGGAGTACAGAAAGACCTAGTGTAGCAAACTGTGATGCTGAGTGACATTAATGAGGTGACCGCTCTGGTGGGAGGGAGGCCAGGAACTAGCCCAGTTGCAGTTCCCATGACTTGCTTGCTCTCAGCTGAGAGCTGCCTTCTGCATGCGTGCGTAGGTGCCAGTGTTTGTGCATGCACGTGTTTTGTTTCTCAAGTCTTCCGATGGAAGTTTTAAGCCAGACCCTGTCTGGTTCGCTGCGGTGTTCTCCACCCGAGAGGGTCCATGCGTGGCGAGTTCTGTGCACTTCCCATGTGCTGAAAGTCCAGTTTTAGACTGGGAGGTGTTCGTGTTACTTCCTGGGTACCCAGGGGAGCCGGGGTGGGCGACATGAGAGGTGGCCATTCCAGAGCCAGGCACTGTGGGAACAGCAAAGCCAGGAGTGTGAAACGTCAATATTCTCTTTCCAGGGAGAAAAGAAGAGAAAACCTGTTGGTGTAGAGCTTTTATTTTGTTCTCCCCCTTAAAAAGGCCCTAAACTGATAACTCTTCATATTGGAGACATACATGGGACATTGCCATCGCTGCTTCTTAAATATCTTAGAGCCTTGAAGAGTATTCTGTGTTTCCATGTTGCCCTTGTGTGAGAATGTCCAGTTACTCAAGAAAAGCTGCAGCATTTCGGGGAGATTACCTGGTAAAGAGGTGAGAAACCTGGGTATTGCTGACTTCCTGAATAGCACCTTGGGAGTGTCTGGCTCTGTTGTCAGCCTGGTTCAGACAGGAAGCTGGAGTCTTCATCTCATTCCTCATTACAGCCACCCGTCTAAGCAGTAAGGGGCAAGTGCTTGGAAAACTACTGTGAGATCTTAAAGAAAATGCTAGGTGCTAGGTGGGGCCTGGGGTGAGGTGGGTGGAAACACAGTGTATTTATTGATACAGTGTAGTTATTGTATTTTTTCCTTATGGCCAGAGTGTGCATGTGCTTGCCAGAGATAGGAGGCTGGGACGTGGGAGTCATCCCCTCATGGGACGTGGTCATGCTGCAGTCTCTTTTCCATTTCTCCATCCTGCTGGGATTTTGGGCATGCACATATACATCCCTGACATATTTTTGAAGCTGCCAGGGCTGGGATTTGAATCATGATTGGCCATCTGGGATCCAGGTCCCTTAATAGGACTGGCCTGTGTGTGTGTGTGTGTGTGTGTGTGTGTGTGTGTGTGTGTTTTCATTCCTTTCAACTATTCCTTTTAGGATATTGCTCCAGTAGGTCATTTTTGTAGCTAGAGGCAAACAAATGTGAATGTTTTACCTTACATATATGATAATAAAAAACCAACCAGTAGGTTCATTGTCCCTTCCACCTGGGGAAAAAGGATCAAATTAGGACACTTGAACCTAGGAAAAAATTTGAGTTGGGAATCTCCACAAGACTGCTACATGTATATGTTTCCTCTTCGGTTTTCAAAGCAGATAATTGGTTTTAGTAAGAACTTCTGAGTTGATTAGGGGGCCCTTAGGAAATTAAAGTGTGTTTGAATTTCACAAGTATAATTTTAATTATACAAATTTTGTATTTTTCACTAGGGAGCTGGGTTCAGAACTTGTTTTCCTGTACTAATAGGGGTAGTAAAGCTGATGATGGCAGCATGCCTTACTTAAATTGCTTTGAAAATAAAAATCCTTGGATTTGATCATTGTCTTCTGTGGTACACGATGTTCAGGTTAACGTCCACACACGTTCCATATCCTTGTTAAAAATGATTTTTCGCTGCATCCACACAACTGAAGAAGAGACCGACACGGTGGGGGTGGGGGACCTCTTATGAATTTTTCTGCTGCACTTGCTGAAAGGCTTCAATTAAAGTTCTTTTGAGCACAGGTCCTGCCTGGGCAGCCTGTGTTGGGCACACTGCCATGTTAGCATGTTGTGATCGCTTATCTCCACATCATCCCGTTTGCTCAGAGCCTGTGCAGTCCACCGCATTAGCTTCCCTGGCTGTCCCTCTTCAGCCTGACCCCAGTGGATTAGAGTAGAAGGTGCTGTGGGAACAGTCACCTGAGTTCTTCCCCACGCCGTAAAGAGATGATAGAGTGAGGATGATCCGACCCCCTGGGCATCTCAAGTGAAGGACTGATTGTGTTAATGGGAAATAACCATTTTTCCAGGGCCATCCAGACAGAACCCCCAGGTGTTGGGAAAGTGCTTTGTGGGTCTGAACTCAAGTATCCTCAAACATCTCCCCCTGTGCAGGGGCTTTAAAGAGCTGCCTAGAGATTGACTTCTTGGGCCTTCTGGGCTCTCATCACAGCTATTGACAAAGAGATAGAATAAAACCATTGTTCATGATAGAGAAATCATGAAGCTAGCTGTCAATGACTTGTCCTACAGGTTGGGGTCTGAGAGACTGGCAAAACAGCTTTGCCAGATATAGGCCTGGTCCTACCATGTCCTCTTATTCCACACTTTAATTGTTGACTTCAATAGCTATTTATTTTTGAAATTACAGGTGCTTTTATGTTATTTTTAAAAGGTTTTTGCCATGGAGTTTATGTGCTTTGCTGGAGAGATGCAGAGAGGGACAGTGAGAAGGAGAGTGAGAAATCACCCCCCCCAGGGGCATGGCCATGTTGCAGTCCCTTCTCCTTCATTTACCTCTTGTGATTTTGGGCACGCGGGTACATACATGGGCCTGGCGTGATTTTCTTTTCTTCTCTTTTTTTTTCTTTTCTTTTCTTTTCAGAGAGGTTTTGCTATAGGGCGTGTGCGCTAACCAGAAAGACAGAGAGAGACAGAGAGACAGAAAGCGAGAAATCACCCCCCAGGGGGGATGGCCATGCCTCAATCCCTTTCTCTCTCTCTCTCTCTCTTTTTTTTTTTTGGAGAGGTTTTTGCTATAGGGCGCGTGCGCTCACCAGACAGAGAGAGACAGAGAGACAGAAAGTGAGAAATCCCCAGGGGGGATGGCCACGCCGCAATCCCTTCTCCTCCATTCTCCTCTTGGGATCTTGGGCACACACACACACGTGCCCGGCGTGAGTTTTAAGCCACCAGGTCCGGGACGTGAACCACGGTTGACTACATGGGAGTCCAGCGACATAGCCATTATGCTAACTGCTGGTCCCAATCCCTTTTTCTCTTGGGATCTTGGGCATGCACGCATACGTGCGTGGCATGAGTTTAAGCCACTGGGTCCGGGACTTGAATAGCGGTCAATTACATGAGAGTCCAGGGACATAGCCATTACTCCAACTGCTGGTCCCGGGCCTGGTGTGATTTTCAAGCCAGTGGATTCAGGTCAGCCATGTGAGAGTCCAGCATCTTAATCACCATGCCACCTGCTGCCTTTGAGTTTAGTATTTTTTAAAGTTTATTTCATGAATGTGAAAGACAGAGTACAAGAGAGCGAGGGAATGACAAGCATCCTGAACAGGGTTCTCTGTACCTCAGCCATGCTGGCTAGCCAGGATCATGGACATGGACATCCTGCGTGTGCAGGTCAAGTGAGGAACTGAGCCCACGATCTTGCGTATGGACCAGCATCACTCAAACAGCAGTTACTGCTGTGCACCATGCTGGCCACAACTTTAGTATTTGGGTGGTATAGCTTAGTGGACTCTGGGTCCAAGTTACCTGAGTTTGAATCTTTGCTCTTGACATTTCAAGCTTTGTGACTTTGAGCAAGTATCTAAGTATTCTGTGCCTTAGTTTTGTCATCTAAAGAGACACTAATGGTAGTATCTCCTTTATGGGTTTGTGGTGAAAATTATTGAGCTATCATAATAAAGGGCTTAAAATGGTATCTGGCATGTGTAAGCACCATGGATGTGTGAGTTATGGTGGTGGTAGGAAGGGTGACATCTTATGCCTGAATGTTGTCTGCCAGCCTTAGTAGCTGGTTAATTGTTGAATGTGCTATTGTCTACTCCCTTACATATTTTTCTTATGTAATATTTGAGAAATACCAAAGAGTATATGTGAGTGTGGGTGCACGCACCTATCTATGTGAATTTATAAGACTTGGTGGAATTGCAGTGTAGTTTGGATTCAGATAAGTGCATGGGCTGTAACTGATAACACATGCGTTTGGAATTTAGGATTTGGATTCAAAGGGACCTAGTTTGAAACTTGTCACTGCCGCTAATTCTGTAACCCTAGAAAGATGTTTAAACTTTTCTGAGCTTCAGTTATGCACCTAGAAAATGGGGATAATAGAGCTGTGAGGATTAAATAAGAATATAACTAAAGCACACGATATATGGGTAACACCTAGAAAATGTTAATTCCTGGACCCACAACCAGAAATAATTTTCTTTTAGCTGTCTTGAACTGGGAAAGATAAAAAGTATTTTGCTTTTGCTACTGATGAGGCTGTCTGAAGTTAGTTAAATCCTTAGAGGGCTCAGTAGAGAAAGCAGACCATGAAAGAGGGTGTTGTTATCCTTAATCTACACGCAAAAGAGCTGTGTTAGGGGCTTCATTTCACAAATCCTGCATTTTCAAGGATAGGACATAATTTCATTAAGTCAGGGGCTTTAGACTGTGTCCGCATCTTCGAAGATGCCTTTGTTCCTGTGAAAGTTGGTGTAAACTGGAAGCACAGGGCTGGATGGTTAAAGAGGTTTAGGAGAATGTTTCGACGGCAGGAGCGCCGTCAGGGAAATCAGATTTGAAAGAACCCAGCTATGACTGAGGACCATGGGGAGGGAGTCAAGGAGGACATTGGGATGGGGGTAAGGAATGCCTTCTCATAGAACCTTCTAGATATACAGAACGTTAGCTTTTATATAAAAGAAAATGTATTTATCGATCTCTTCCATATTCTGGGGGGGGGAGAGAGAGAGAGTGCGAACATGCTGCCCACAGGGTCTTGAAACCGCGATCCATCCCCAGCCTCAGTCACCCCAGAGAGTGTGTTCGGCATACCGAGGGAGGCCTCCTGACTTAAATTTGGAACCTTCCCCTTGCAGATTGGCCTGGCAGAGTGTTGCCTCTTACCTCTGCACCACCTTTCGGCACTCCAGAACATTAGATTTCTACCTATAAACCCATGAGCCCCATCGTGTGAGTGGGAATGTTTACCAAAGCTCCAGGAAGTGACCTCAGCTGCCAGCCATTGGCCTGGGAGACCCTCACCCTCGGACCCACTGGAAGGGCTGGGAAAGCCAGCAGACACTTTCCGTCATCTGCCGTGTACGGGTCCTCATCTCTTGGCCCTTGTCCAACTTAGTTCCTCCACTTCATGTCTGCTGGGTGAAATTTATTAGGGCTTGCTAGGAGCAGGGAGCCAAATTATGATTATAAGCGGACCCTGGTCAGGGGATGGACTGTATGTGGATGTCAGAGAGTGGAGGGTGGGAAGGGAAGAAGAAAAGGGGTGGCTGGGAGGAGGAAGTAGCAGTAGATTACATTGACTAATTATAGGGAAAAAGCCATATTTGTTGCTCCATTAGGTGATCGCTAGGCTATGAAGCAGTTTATTGTAATTAATGCAGAAACAGCAAATAAGTGTTGGGTTTTGAGTGGAGGGTCTCCTGGAGCTCCCTCCCCCCCTCAGGTCTCTGTGTTCACTGCCCCCCCCCTTCATTATCCTTTCAGGGAAAGAGTCTTGGGGAGCACTCTCTCGGGAAGGGCCATGGCGGAGTCTTTGATCAATTTTTTCCAGGCTTATTTCGACACATAAGGAAGGTCTCTTGCTCAATCTCCTTTAGAATCTTCTATAGGTTTTTTTTTTTTTAATGTTTTCTAAGGATGAAGGCGGAGGGACAGAACCATGCTGTCATTGCTATTCCTGCCACAGTCATTTTAATTTCCGCGGATAAAAGTGGCAGGTCACACGTCCAGGTCCATCGGGCTATGGGCCGTGTGGAGTTGTGATTGCTTTCCTTGATGATTTCTTGTTCAAATCAGCGGTGCTCTTAATTTTCCAGATGAAGTAAAAAGAAAATTGGAGACTCCCCTCCCGCCCCGTGTCTCTTCATCCAAGGTTCTCTGAGCATGACTCTGATTTGGAGGGTTAATATTAATTAGGAGCCAGTTTAGACCCTGGTTGCTTGATGAGGCAGCTTCGACTGTTGTGACAAGCGTGGCTCCCTTTTGCACGTGCCTGCTTCTGGTGGGAGTTTCTGGGTAGAAGAGCTGAAGGCAGAAATGTACAGAGGGAGAGGGAGAGAGATGAGGGGCTACTAAGGAAATGCAGTGGATCCTCCCAAATCTTGAGAGAGGGGCAAGACCACAGAGCAGGGGCGAGTCTGGATGCGGAATTACCTTTCTCAGCCTGCTGCCACTGCTCTTTGCCTCAGTTTCCTTTTCTGTAAGTGCGGATAATTTCTCCAGGTTCCTAGAAGAGGCATGACTCATTTCCTTAGTTTCCAAACTGGGTGATGCTTGGATTTCTCAGAGGCAAGTTTCCCATTAGTGCCAGGAGGGAGACACTTCATTTTGTGCTGAGGCTCGATGTCCTTGCTTCTGAGCTGACACGGTCCTTCTGAAGGAGGGTGGCAGAAAGGACAAGGACAGAGCCAGGGGGGCCCACTGTGCAGTTAGGGGGAAGGAGGTGAAGAGAAGAAGTGACCTGCCCTCCCCAGGTTCTATTCAGTTGGGGGCCTTTCTTCTGTGGCCTGTGGGTTTGGACTGGCTTTCTTTCTGATGGGATGGTTTATGGTGGGAGGGAGGACAGTTGACCACAGAGGTGAACGTTCCAGGTGTAGCAGGGGAAATTTGAATTCCAGTTCTCAGTCCTGTGCTGCTTAGAATGGGGCAAACTTCCTTGCAGCACTGTGCTTTGATTTCCTCATCTGTAGACTGAGGAAGCAGCATGCTTAGGGAATAAGCTTGGGACCAGCAGATGGCATAGCAGTTATGTTGCTGAACTCCCATGTTGTCGACTGTGGTTTGAGTCCCAGACCCAGCACCTTAAAACTCATACTGGGCGTGTGAGTGTTCACGCCCAAAATCCTAAGAGGAGGATGGGGAGGGATTGTGGCATGGCCATCCTCTGTTGGAGGGGGGGGGGGGTGATTTCTTGCTTCTGTCTCTGTTTCTGTCTCTCCAGTGGCAATTTCTTGCTTTCTGTCTCTCTGTTTCTGTCTCTCCAGCAAGCACATGTACCCTATAGCAAAAATCTCTCCAAATAAAATAAAATAAAATAAAATAAAATAAAATAAAATAAAATAAAGAGAGATAGAGAATAGGTTTAGGAGGCAGGCAATCTTGGGGTTTCTTTCTGGCCTAAAATTTCCTGGCTGTGTTACCTTGGGGAGTTCACCTAACTTTGCTAAGTCTTCAGTTTTCCCATCTGTCAGTTGGGGTAATACAAGATAACCTGGTATGTGCCCTATAGGATCGGAAGGCTTATGTGAGACAGTGTTTAACTTGCTTAGCACAGTGCCTGGGGGTGGTTAGCACTTTATGCGTGGAGTCCTTTTTATGTTAGCTACAGAGTGATTTGACCAAAGGTTTCTGAGACTTTAATTGGCCGAGGCATGGGCCGGATGGGATTACGTCAGGAAAACATTTGAGCTTTGCAGGTGGACTTTCCGCGATTGGGACCGAGCTTCCTGCAGAGGGAGAGTCATGGTCAAAGCGGCAAGTCCTGCCTGGAACGAAGGTGACAAAGCACCCTGCTGATGACTGGGCACTGCTGGCGAAAGGGTCTCGTTGTTGCTTGGTGGGCATGCCGTGGCTGCCCTGTGTGACGACACCCTCCAGAACAGAGGGTGGGCTGGCTGCGCCGTCCTGCCCGCAGCCGGGGGTCCGAGACTGCAGCTGCCCTGCTACCACACAGCTGCTTGGGTGTGAAGATGGGCTCTCCCCGTGCTTGATGTCTTCACCGCTTTCACGGCAGGGGAAGAGGGAGGGAACAGGGGCCCAGCCCAGGTGACATGCAGACCCACGTTAATTCCCGGAGCCCACATCTAGTACTGTCAGAAGCCTTGCTTGGTTGGCTGAGGCAGAGCTGATCAAAGGCCGCTTTCTGCTTCAGAGTGCTCTTAAGCGTGTTTGGGGGGATGGAACTCTTTTAATCGCTTCCTCTTCCAGCCGCAGTGGTGAGATGGCTTTAAGTGGCCACCACACCTTTCTCGTTGACTGCGTGTGTGGCAGGAACTGTGTGGCTGGGGCAGGTCCATGCTCTCCTTTGGCCATTGCCGACGTGGAGCCAGGGACACCAGCACGGGCGTGGACAGCCGTGCATATCCAGAGGGGGGCCAGTCACCTGTATCTCGGAGTCTTTCTCACAGGCAGACCCGATCAGGTGTTGGAAGTGGGAAGAGCCCTAGCACTGTCCTATTATTGTCACTCCCTTGAAGGGAGGGCAGGAAAGGGAGTTTGGTGGAAAGCCACTTGGAGGAGGGAGAAGGGGTATATGCACGTGAGCACAGCACAGGGTGTGTACTGGACAGAGGGGTCACTTGGGACCTCTTCAGTCCTGAAGAGACCAAGGATTGGATGCTGGCCTGTGCTCTGGCTGCTGCTAGGCTGGGAGGGAGTCAGTGTGTCAGCAAGGAAGAGTGCTAGAGCCGGAGCACAGGGGACCACGGAGGGAGTGGCAGGGCAAGCCTCACATGGGAGCCCCTGAGCTGAGTAGAGAGAGGGGAGAGCCTCCACGTCAGGGGAACAGCAGGAGTGTTCCAGTAGCTCAGCTTTGGGGGTTGTGACGTGTGGTTCCGGGTGGGCTGGAGGGTAACGTGCTTTGGAGAGAAGGATTTCCTCATCATACAGCTCGAGTCTGGAGCTCTTGTCCTGAGCCAGGGCCACAGTGGGAGAGGGGCAAGACAACTTTGAGGAGGACGGCCCAGTCCTTGCCCTGGTGGGAGTCACATCTGGCAGGGCCACATTTGTTCAGGAACCTACTACATGATTTGTTATTGAAGTGCATGGTTGTAAGTGCTACAGAGACACGGTGGGTGTTAAAGGGGTGTCATCAGGAAAGCAGGGGAAGACTTCTGGAGAAATAACCCTGAGGTCGAGCTTGAGGAGTGAATGTAAGAGGGAACTTGGAGAGGGGGCGTGTCAGTGAATTCCATGTGCTGAGGGAAGCCAGGGTGGCTGGAATGGACAGGGTGAGGAGGAGAGAGGCAAGGCTGGGAGATGGACAGAGGCCAGACCAGGTTTGAGAGATTGTTTATTTATTTATTTACACTTTTAATTACTTTAGACACAGGGTCTTGCCATGCCGCTGAGGCTGGCCTTGAACTCGTGATCCTCCTACCTCATGCCTCCTGAGTAGCTGGGGCTCCGTGAACCACTGCACTGGCTGAGTTGTGTTCTCATCCTAAGAGAGTTGGGGGTTCTAGTCAAGATTTAAGAAAGGGTGGAATAATCAGCTTGGCGTTTTGAAAAAGATGGCTCTGATAGTCTGCAGAGAAAATGGTGTGTGGCAGCCCCAGCAGATGTGGAGCAATCAGTAAGGAAGCTGTGGCAATGATCCTTGTGAGAAAAGATGGCGGCATGGCTGAGTTCTTGGACGTGGTGATGGAGACCAGTGGATGGGTATGAGATGCGTTCAAGAACTAGGGGAGCAACTTGGAGGTTTGGTTAGAAGTGGGAGTAGTTAAAGGTGGATCCAGAGTGTCGACACCTGGGGAGATAGAGGAAGGTGGATGTGTCTGGCTTGGGGTTGGATTTAGCCCCTCGAATGGAGATTTGCACACTTTTTTTTTTTAGAGAGATTTTTGCTATAGGGTGCATGCACTCACCAGAGAGACAGAGACAGAGAGACAGAAAGTGAGAAATCACCCTCCAGGGGGAATGGCCACACTGCAATTCCATCTTGATTTTCCTCTTGGGATTTTGGGCACATACACACATGCACCTGCTGTGAGTTTTAAGCCGCCAGGTCTGGGACTCAAACCACGGTCACCCATGTGGGAATCCAGTCATGTAACCATTTCACCATCTGCTGGCTCATTCTGCACACTCTGACTGATGCACCCCTGGTGGTAAGCTTTTCTCTTGAGTGTGTACTTGCATACCTGTTTATGTATAAATGACATACAGGTACTTTGTAGTAAAATAATACACATCTAATTCATCATTAATCATAAAAGAGGATGAGAAAAGAAGCTAAATGCAGTTAAACGTCCTAATCTTTTTTCTCCTCCAAATCCTACTTTGGGGACCATCGCTTTAGGCCATGGAGGAGCTGCTAATGAGGTTTAGGGTGTGGGTGGCCACATCAGAGGGGTATTAGGGAATGAGCACTCTGAGCCCAGGGGCCCTTGGTGGGTTCTGCCCAGGCCTGTGGGGAGGCACATATAGTCCCGTGTCTCTGCATGTGGCCAGGTGAGTTGGGGCGTAAGACTATTGTGGCATAGCCCCGCACAAATGGTTCGTCTTGGCACTGTCCCACGAGGTGTGTGCTGGTTGGTTTGCTGGCCTGCGCGCGCTGCTCCCGCGAGTACATGTGGGGAGGCTCCTTTCTGTGGTCCAGCGGGTGCCTGTCCAGAGGGCTGAAGGCCACATGTGCCCAGGAAGAGCTGCATCTTACGTAGGAATATAGAAGCTGGGCTTGCATCTCTACTACCTGTGGTGCCGCCCCAGCCAATTCTGAGCCCATCTGGGCTGTTCTTCCTTCTTTTCTGGTGGGCTGATGATAATATTTCCCTGCTGAACTCCCCAGTCTGTCATGGGTCTGAAAATGATGCATAGTGAATTGTTTCTATCTTCACAATCCAAACGTTCCTCTTAGTTTACTCTCCAAATCCTTCTAGCACGTCAGGATTGGCTGCTCTCGTTCTATCTCTGGGTTCTTGGAGGCTAATTCCGTTCCAGCCCACTCCATTTAGCTTCTCCTTCGTGCACAACCCAAGCTCGCCTTCCAGAGAGTGCTTTAAAAAGCCTTGTTTCCCAATATACTGCATTTCAGTCTTTCCAAGAGTGCAGCCGTGCTCGGTAGAGACATTGGCCCGCTTTACATGTGAGGTGAGCAAATCAAAGGTGAGCCCGTTCTGCCTCAGTGAGGCCTTTTGTGTAAAAAGGGCCTTCTGGAGTAAAGCAATCAGCTTGACTGACAACCGCCAAAGCTACCCGGCGACAGTCCTGCTCCGTAGGATAACTCAGAGTAAAATCAGGGCCAAGAGCAGACAAAAGGATGCCCGGAAACTGGAGCTGGGGAAGCCCGAGTGAGATAAAACAACCTGCAAATGTACCTTCCGTCTATTTAGGACGTGACGTGGAGTGAGGTTGAAGTGGCTGACTGAGGACATCCACATTTAAAATGTGTCCCTGCTTTGACATCCCTAACTTTAGTGCCCTTGAGATCAAAGCAGGGAGTCTAGGAGTTGTCACTCCTGGGTTTGGTTTCAGATGGATGTTGGTGTACCTTTGCATTCTGACCTCGGGGTCTGGTCTTTGTTTGAGGTGACCGGTCCGTTTCAAACAAAAAGTGAGATGTGTGTTGCGGTGGTCTCTTAGTCAGAGGCAGCTCTCACACTGAATCACCCAGAAAGAGCTTTGAGAGGACTAGAACATGGGCCGAAGGCCAGTCCTGTGATTTCCAAGGATTCTGAGCTTCGGGGAGTCTGGAAGTTTCTATGTGTTAGCTTTGCTGTGACTCTGCAGAGCCATCCGAAGGCGGTTTCATCTTGCACCTAGAAACAAGGGACAGGCCTGAAGAATTCCTGCCCCCTGCTGTATAATAAATCTGATACTAAAATTAGTGCCTGCCTCCTGAGCCGTAATTCTTGCTGAGATGATAAAGGAGCATGTGTGTGGCCGGCTTGTCTTTCAGGATTGTAGGATGTTGCTTATGTCAGATAAGTGTCCAGGTCTCAAAATCGATGTTTTATGACATGCTTCGCTTGCCTCTCCTGCTTCCTCCTTCCCCTCTTCTGTTGTGTAGGGGTAGGAGTAGGAAGGGGGTGGAAAGGGGAAATATTTTAGCTTCTCTTCTGGTTTTTGTGTAAGTCTCTGTCACCGTAGGTAGATGTTCCCTGAGAATCCTTCTGAAGGTTTTATAATTGAGTCTTTTACCTCAGTGACAAGATATTACTCACTTTCCCTAAAGCATTCCCTTTATGCAGGTGGGGAGGCGGGGATGTTCAGGGAAATATGTTTGGGGAAGAGAACTGGCCGTGTGGGGAGGGTGGGTGGTCGGTTGCAGCTCTAATAATCGAGGCAGTATCTGAATGGCTGTCCTTCTGGCGAGGATGATTTTGCTTTTAAAATACCACGCTCACCTTTAACTGCAAACGGCTGTGATGGGAGTTGTATTTAATTTTAAATTGCCCATGTCCAGCAGCCCTCTGTTACTCTTTAAACAATAAAATGTTTTTAATCTTCCTGCAGCTGTGTTCTCCATGGGGGGGCTTGCCTTGTTCTGGGGAGCGGTTGGTGGTAAAGGTTTGTATGTCCTCCTCTCCATTCTCTTTCTTTTCCCTTTCAAACTCATCAGGATTTCTAGAAAACACTATTCCGTCAGGGGTGGAATTCCCACTCGTAAACTCTCGGAGTGAGCGACTGGCAAGTTTATAAGCAGAGGCCACTCGGGATCAGTCAGTCATGTCAGCCTGGGGCTGAAGTGCTTCCTCTGCAGGCAGAACCCAGAAGTTGGTTGGTGCGGCTGACCCTTGAATGAGTCCATAACTCCCTCCACTCCCAGCTTCAGGGGGGCTTGATTTGTTTGTTCTAATCAGAAACAGATTTTGGACTCCTGATCCATTATAGATGTGTTTGAGATGGATGCCAAGCCTGAAGCCACTTAAAGACCATGCGAAAATGTAGTTGGATACAAAGAAAGGAAGAGCGAGAGAGAAGTCGCCTCTGCTGAACCGCTCAAACCAGAAAGCAGTCCCGAAATGATGATGCACAACAAAGAAACTCAGTTTGGGCCCTGAGAAGCAGGGAAGCGAGCTTTGGTTCCAGAGTCCCAACGTTGGTGTTAACTCTGGGCTGAGCTGCCCAGAGAAGGACGTTACAAGCGTGGAAGAGGGACCAGCAGGTGGCGTAGTGATTATGGTGCTGGACTCCTCCTTGGCCAACCACAGTTTGAATCCCGAACCTGGCGGCTTGAAACTCATGCCAGGCATGTGTGTGTGCATGCCCAAAATCCTGAGAGGAGAATGGAGGAGAAGGGATTGTGGCGTGGCTATCCCCCCAGGTGGAGTTGGGGGGAGAGATGATTTCTTGTTTTCTGTCTCTCTGGAGAGCACATGTGCTCTCTAGCAAAATTTTTTTTTTTTTTTTTTTTAAAGGTGGAAGAGACACTTGCCCTCCCCAGAAGTGCCATCCTGGGTTAGTGCCTTGGTCCTTCGCCTGGTTGGTGGGGATGTTTTTGTTGTGCCCAGCATGATGGCATTTCTATTCCAAAACCCTTGAGTTAGGAAATATTAACCACTCTGTATTTGTAAGCGATCTGTAACGGGACCCAGTGCCAACGAGAACGGCATTCAAGGGGAGGCCCTCAACATAGAAGCCCATTGCTCTGATTTTTAGGATCGGCCCCGCAGCCCAAGATTTGTTTTCCTCTGTGAGCTGAAGAAGTGGCCTGCTGACTTGAACGGTGTCCGAGTATTGGTTTCTGTTCATTGCTGTTGAATTTTTTTCTTTAATGAAAGAGTCAGTGGAGCTGGCGACCCTCTGTCCCGGCCTGGTTGTCCTGGTGACGCTGGGTGCAGGGTCTTGAAGGTGGCCCTCACTTTAGCTGTCCTTGAAGGTGCTGTGTTTGTGTCCTTCCCTCTGCCTTCCATTTGCAGTGCAGCTGCTGTCCCAGAACTTGAACTGGTGTGTCTTGCACTCCTAACGAAAAATAACCTGTGTGCTCTTTGTATGTATTTTAGAGGTGTATGTGTGTGTGTTTTTTTTATTTTCTCTTGACAAGTTTATTCCCTACAGCTGTGCCATCATAGCTGCTTTGAAATCTGGAAAATGTATGTTTTTAAGTGATTGGGGTAAGGAGGCGATGAAGCTGACTGTGGTCGCACATGAAACGCTCTGACCTCAATTTTTAAAAAAGCATTTTATTAAAATATTCTAAGAGACAGTTATTAAGAAGAAGAAAGTTTATTTATTTCTTTTTTTAAGTTTATTTTAATTTGATCAGAGAGGGGCAGAACGAGAGAGAGAGAGAGAGAGAGAGAGAGATATATGAAGTGAGAAAGCAAGCTGGCAGTCCTGGGACTTGCACTGCGGTGGGCCATGAGGGAGGCCCGCACCCTTAACCCCTTAACCACTGCGCCTCCTGCCGGCCCCGAGAAGAAGAAAGATTTTACGTGGCTTGTTGGCACAGGTAGCCCCTGAATCTGCGGACTCTGCTGGGGACAGGAAGAGAGAAGTGCAAGTTAGCTAGAGCTTTTACCCCATGCCCTCAGCAGGCTGGAATTAAAGTGGCCTTTTCATGCCGTGGGAAGGCAAGTTGGTAACAATTTATTGACTCCAGGAGCTCAGCAACGATTTGTATTTGGATTTATTCCTTTCTCCTTTCTGGAAGTCTTGTAGGAGGAAGGGGAAAAAGTTTTCTGTGCATAAATCGACTTTAGTGTTTTAGAATTAAATAAAATAGTTTGCAACCCTATACTCAGACTCGCCTTCTCAAATAAGGATTCATCAATATCCTTTCTGGAGCCCCGTTTGGAGGGGACCCTAAGGGTCTGGATACACTATTTTCAAGGTTAGATAGCAGCGAACTTTTCAGAGCAGAGAATCTAGCAAGGGAGAGTTCTTTGGGTTCAAGGTTACAAATTTTTCTCCCTCATAGGAAGAGAGCCTTTCTTTTTGTTTTCTTTTTTGTTTTCTTTTGCCTTCTTCCTCCAACAGTTGAGAACAAATAGGTTAGCAACCGGGCAGAAACCAAACAAATGAACAAATAAAGAGGAATTTTGCAGTGGTCTAGTTTGCATTTTCTCAAGTAGAACATTATCTCAACTTCTCCTGGTACTCACAAAAATCAGAGAACAAAAGTGGTGGTTTGGGGGTGGGGGCACGTTTCAGGAGAGGCTGGGGCAAGGACGCATAGCTGTGCGTTCCTCGCAGCCGTCAAAGGAAGTGTGTGCAAGACCCAGGCACCCACGGTCGTGTCTGGGAAGCTTCTGTGCTCTGAGTAGTTGTTTTGAATCCCATGGCAGAGAACTGAATGTTTGAAAACAGTTACAGGAACATCTCCCCAAAGAGGTATTTCTGAGTGTTTCTGTGTACATGAAACCCTACTTTTCCCGGCAAGCTTCATTATATTTTTAGAAATGTTTTCTTTTCTCACTGCCCGTCAGTTAGCAAAGGCTCCTAGTACTCCTGTCTCGTAGTTCTGATTTCCTGAACAGGTGTTTGGATAGACGAGGGTTATATTAAAAAAAATACTGAAGGATACTTCTTGTCACGTGAAATCGCTTTCTTTTCATTTAACACAGATGGGGGGAGTGGGGACCCAGTCTGCTTTATATTCCTGCCTTTTAGATGAGGGCAGGAAAAGGGTCATGCTGTTTATATTACTTGGTCTGCCTCACCCACCATGTCCCTCCTCCTTTCTTCCTTTCTCTCTTTCATTTCTTCTTTAATGAAGAAATCTCTCTCTTCTCCTCTCTCCCTTCCTTTTCTCCTTCTCCCCCTTCATTTTTTTTTTAAATTTTATATAGGGCGCTTGCACTTTCTGGAGAGAGACAGCGACACAGAGAGAGATAGAGACACAGAGAGAGAAAGGGACAGCGAGAAAACACCTCCTCATAGGGATGGTCACGCGGCAATCCATTCTCCATCTCTCCTCTTGGGATTGTGGGCATACACATGCACGTGGCATGTTTCTCAGGTTGCAGGGTTCCAGCAGTCAGCCACGCAGCCAGCCACGGAGGACCCAGCCACCGCTACCACCATGCCACCGGCTGGCCCCTTCTTTTTTGTTTATTCCTTTCTTTTGACGTGTCTTAAGTCCTTGGCCTGCTTCTGAGATTATGAGAGAGAAATTTCACGTGGGCCAACAGAACCGGTAGCTTTAGTTTCACTTGTTTTTTTGGCGTTCCGGAAACAATTTAGGTGCAGGTTATTTTTTTTTTTTTTCCCCCAGACTGAGCACATAGATGAAGTGTTTGAATGGAAGCTCTGAAGGTGGTTCATGGTGATTTTTCTTTTACAGCTTTCATCTCTCCTGGAAGCTGTGTGTCCTTGCGTTTTCCTCGAGGGTCGCTAATAAGAACTGCTGGTCTAAATCAGTGTCTCTGAGAATCATTGATTCACTAATTGCTCATAATCGAGTCCTGGCTTCCCCCTCCTGCCGAGTGCCCTTTTGTTTTCCGCTGTTCTGCGAGGAATTGGAAAGATTTCTGGAGTGTTTAAGAGGTAACCCATAAAAGAGTTTGGCCTGCCACCGTTGCTAATTGTGCTTCTCGAGGTGACCACGTCATTGGTATCCGGGCCGTAAACAAGGGGCCGCCTACCAGTGACCTTTCCTGCCGAAAGCTGAAGGCCCAAGGTCGCTCCTCTGATGGAGAGTGTGTTTCCCAGCCCACTGTGGGCCTCAACTTAATTTGTTCCTTTCCTAAGGCAAAATGACCTCCCAGTAAACCAGCTCTTTTTTTTTTTTTTCCTTAAGTGAACAAACAGCAATAGGAAAGGTGTGTTCTCCTAGCAGGCAGCGCTGGGAGGAGACAGCAGTGGCCGCTCCTCATTAAAATGCCCAGGGAAGGCTGGCTGATTATGAAGTGTGGGACCTGCAGGTTAGAAGTAATGCCAAGAGAACAGAGCGGACCCAGGAACAAAGCGGAGGCCACGGGGGCGGCCCCGAGAGAAACAGCTCGCACTGCCTAGATTTTTGAAGCAACATTGCTCTTGGCTCTGGGAAAAAAAAAAAAAAAGGCAGTGCCTTCCGCTCCATATTTATAGTCTCTGTAGTACTCTGCAAATGAGTGATCTCATAAAGCCCTCTTCTCCTCCCTCCCCCCTTCCCTCCCATTTATTTTTCTTGTCTTTTTGCTAAACCTTCCTGCTAAGACCATACCCCAGCAGCCCAGGTACACCTCTTACAGTGTCAGTGTGGGAAGAGAGTGTGGCCCACAGAAAAGGAAGCACAGAACTGCTTCCTGGTGAGCATCCAGCCAGGTGGGGCCACCTGGTGTGTCCTGGGGCCTCGTGGGACCCGAGTTGGGTACCATATGATTGTGGACTCACTTTTCTGCTCTTAACTGGGGCATTGGAAAACCCTTTCCTGGCTTTGGTTAAGCAAGCGTTCTAGCCTTCAGTAAATTCCTAAGTAGCCCAGTGGGCTCTGTTGCAGGCCCTGCCTGCAGGGAAGGCAGGATGTGTGTTTCAGCAGGTTATGAATGGAATCAGCGGCTGCGCTCACACCTGGACAGCCACGACTCAGGTATTTGCCGACGGTACCGATGTGAATCAGCGCGCAAGGAACCTGCTGGGCTATCCCCTATAGACAGGCAGGTGTGGTTGGACTGTTCCCTTGAGGGACACAGCAGTGCCGAGTGTGGGAGAGCTGGCCAGGGCAGGTTCCAGGAGCAGCGGGAGGCGCCCTGGTGGATTCGAAGCTTCTGCTTTATTCCTTCATCCCTCTGTGGTGGGATAGGTGGGAGGAGAGAGGCGATGTGGTGTGGTGTGGTAGTTAGGGCTTGTTCTTTGAAATAGTTCCGGGATTGAATCTTGGCTGTGTGACCTGGCCAAGTTACATAACCTCTCTGAACCTCATAGGTGTCATCTGTAAAATGAGAACATCGAGACCTGCCTGCTGGCTGTGGGACAGATGCAGCTTTGTGGAGCACACTGGCTGTATCTGTCAAGTGGGCAGCAGGAAAGAGGTGCTGAGCGTTGATTGCGCAGCCAGCCTGGGTCTAGCAGTTGTGGTTGGGCCGGGGCGGGGGGGGGGGGGGGGGGGGGGGGGAGGTTGTGCTGTTACCAGGCCTTGCCTCAGTTGGCCGATTTCGCTGGATTGGACTAAGAGGCTGCAGTATGCTGATTATGTTCCCAGGTCCTGGAAGGTTAGTTACACCCTCCCCTTTTTTCTGCAGCATCTCCCCCACTTCCCTGTAGTATCAGCCACATTGAGGGGTAACAACAGTCCCAGCTTCTCCTGGGTCATCGCCCCTTTCTCAGGCCCCGTGTGAGAGCAGTGTGCACCAGAAACCCAGAAGGTTGGCTCAGTCAGTGTGGACCCTCCACTCTAACTGAGGGGGGGTCTGTGTCCAGAGTACAGATTCCAGTGGCTTGGGCTCTAATTCTTGCTTGATTTCTTGGGGTGGCATGAGAAGGTTGTGACAGGAGGAGCCCAGGTTGTGGGAGGATGGTGTGTGTCAGTGTTGACTGGCTTTCAGTGACCTAGCCCAGGGCTTCTCAACCTTGGCACTGCTGGCATTTGGGGCCAGACAATTATCTGTTGCAGGGCTAGAAAGATGGGACTGGGGTGGGATGTTGGATAGCATCCCTGACCTCACCCTCTAGATGCCAGTAGCAATCCCTCCCTGGTTGTGACAACCAAAAATGTCTCCACACACTGTCGCAGGTCTCCTGGGGACAGAAATCACCCCTAATCAAGCATTATCGGGTTAGCCCTATAGGTGGCTTCTGTACAAGGAGAGAGGTCGGTTTGTGTTCTGAGGTTTTGTTCTGTGTGGGTTAGAACCTGGACAGTGAAATCTTGGTGGAGTTTGAGAGCAAGGATGTGCCAGCTGCCTGGGGCACTGGTGTGATTTCTACGGCCCGGACAGTCCTCTCCGTGGAGCCTCTGAGTGGCAGCCTCGTAGCAGAGTGACCTTGCACAAGGGGGCTCTTGGCAGTCCTGCACTGAGGCCTCCAGGAGTTTGGTTACGAGCTCCTGGGTTTGATCCTCCCGCTTACCCTCGACACACACAGATTCATCACGCAGAGGAACTGGCTTTTCTGCATGTACTGAATGGACTTTTATTTGAAATGAATTCGTTAAAAAAAAAAAAAAGTTTCTCTTGCCAGAATTCTGCTGTCCTCTCTTTTTCCTTTCATTCCTCTCTGTCGTCTGTAAGATGAGCCTTGAACGAGCTGTCTAGTGGGGATTGTTAGCTGGGTATTTTCCTAGGCCCTGATTAAAGGTAAATTACCAAATGAAAGTTGAATGTTGCTGTTGTGTTTGTAAAAAAGTCAGTTGTGTGCCATAAAATCCATCCCAGCTCCCTGGGGAGGAGGAGGGCGGTGGGATGCCCAGTGGTGCTAGTTTGGTTCCCAGTGGTGGACTCCCATGCTGCAGGGATGCAGCCTGTCCACCGGAGTCCCGTGGTCTTGCTTTCCAGCCTTTGGTAAGCAAGCCAGGAAGGAGCTTGCTGAATCCCGTCTGTGGGAAGCTGAGACAGGACCTGGGTGTCACTGGCATGTTGCCATGCAGTAGCTTTGGACATTGAACTTGGGTGAACCGGATGGCTTTATGGGCTGGACATGGGGCCTGTGATGTCTCAGTGACTCGAACTTCTCTTTTATTTAGAACAAAAGACACTTGTTGTCCAGTTGGAGTGGGTGTGGGGAGTCTGGTCTTGGAGAGGACGGATAGTCTAGTGGTTGAGATTGTAGACTCAGGGTCCAGAATGCCCAGCCAGTTACAAAGATGGGACGTGGGGCCAGTTATTTAAACTCTCTGTGCTTTCGATTTCTCATCTATAAGATTGGCAGGAGGTGGTTGCAGGAAGTTAGTGGAAGGAAGGAACTGAGCCCACGGCCCAGGAAGGGGTAAGGGAGTCACTCTTTCATTATATTATCATGAGTTATACTAGTTGCTAATGGCTGGTTAGCCTTACTCCTGAGGCTTTATGACAGTGGTTCTCAGACTTCACGGTGCAGGAGAATCGTGAAAACTGGGCACGCTGAAATAGAGTCTCCATCGTGGGGTGCATGATGTGTTCAGTAGCTCAGGTGGTGCCGATGCAAAGGGTCTGCAGATAACAGTGAGTCCTCAGTGACAGACTGATTCGTTTCTCAAAGAATAAGGCTCTCCAGGGTATAGAGGTGTCTGCCCCCTTGGGTTCTCTGGGAAACAGTTCCTCGGCCCACTCTAGGGGGTCTGATTTGGGCCCTTGGTTGGCGTGCTGGGTTTAGGTAGCTGGCTGCAAACTTCTCATCACTGCCCCTGTGTGGGTCCCGACTACACCCTGTCAGTGGAACCCAGGACAGCTCCAAGAGAAGGAAGAATGGTCTCTTTTGGCCGTGGAGTGTCCCTGGCTTCCAGCTCAGCCAGAGTCCCACACCTACTTCTAGTTCTGTGGGCGAGAGTCACGGCCTTCTTGATAGGTTGTGTCATTTCAGTGGGTAACTGCAGTGTGTGTGCATGTGTGCGAAAGAAAACAGCAAAATGTTTGGGGAATGTTCCCGGAAAATAACAAAGAGTAGATTGCCAAGGTTCACTTATACCTTGCTTTTTCTTTCCTTTTCGTCATGTTCGTTTGTGATCGGCATCCTTGGGCATCCTGAAATACAGCTTTGGTGTTTCTCACCCCAGCCATTCTTTCTTATAGCAGAGAGGATACAACTCAGCACCAATACTCCTGAGCAATAAATAACCCAGAGAAGATGAATAGCCTTGTGTGGTAGTAAATTAAAGTTGATTTATTGCACATAATATATACAGGTGCTCCTAATGTAATTAAGCAGCGAGGCTTTTAATGCTGCAGAATCTGAAAGAAGACCTAAGAAAATTGGGTCTTAATAAGGCTTATTGAAATAACAGCTAAACATGCCGCTTAGTACCATTAGGGGATGTGGAAAGATGGATCGACTCTGCCGCTTTTTCTGCAGTGTGATGACATACCTGACTCATGGTCAGTGGCCCTGCCTGGAATTGTGCTCCCTGCGGTAGGGCTGGATTGTGTTGAGCTGTCCATGCATCCTGGCCTCATTCCTCGTGACCAGAGATTGAGTGCTGGCCACTGAACAGGCTTTTTCCGAGTGAAGGGCAAGGGCGCTGAGGGCGTAGGCAACTCAAGACCCAGGTCTCATTCAAAGTCTGCTCTAACTCCTCGGCTCACTGGTCCAGCCCCGTCCTGCCGTGGGCTGAGCACGTGAGAGCTGCGGGGACAGGGCTGAAAACAGGATGCAGAACAGTCCCCCTCCTCAGAGGGATTGAGGGCAAGACCACGAATCAGTACGCGATCATGGGGAGATAAACAGAGAGCCTTGTCATGGAGATGGAGGCAGGATATAGAGGAGAGGATACATTCATGGAGAAGGCGCATTGCAGAGAACAACTGTGAGTCCAGGGGATCGGAGGCTGGGAAGGCCCTCAGATCACTCTGTGGGGATGAGGGGTTTGAGGGAAGGGTCAGAGTTTGGGTGGGAGAGGGGCCTGGACAGGTGGTTTAGGGGCAAGGGCAGGAAAAGTTTTGCATTTCAAGCCCAAGATACAGAGACTTTGCTGGGGGACCAGCAGTTAGCGTAATGGCTATGTCGCTGGACTCCCATGTAGTCCACTGTGGTTCAAGTCCCGACGGCTTAAACTCATGCCAGGTGCATGTGCATGCGTGCCCAAGATCCCGAGAGGAGAATGGAGGAGAAGGGATTGCGGTGTGGCCATCCCCCCGGGGGGGGGGGGGGGGGTGATTTCTCACTTTCTGTCTCTCTGTCTCTCTCTGTCTGTCTGGCGAGCGCACATGCCCTGTAGCAAAAACCTCTCCAAACAAACAAACAAACAAAAAAACAACGAAAAAAAACCCCAGAGACTTTGCTGGAAGACAGTCTGGCATCACAGAAGCCCATGAATGAGGGCAGGATCAAGTTTGTGTTTTAAAAAGAAAAAGTCCCGGTGGCATGGTGGGTCTTTGGGTCGAGGAGAGCAGTTAGCTAAGAAAGCGGGGCCTGGAGAAAAGCAGAGCGGAATGAGTATGAAAGCCGGCTCAGGTGGGTGGGGGAGTCGAGGGTGTGACAGTCCTCCAAGTGCCTTAGACTTGGCGCGGGGTGGATGTACCCAGAGGAGGTGGATTCGTGCTGAGCCAGTACTGGTGTACAACTCCCTTCGAAGTACTTGTTAGAAATGGGGGTGGGGATGGTCGACCATGATTCAAGTCCCGGACCTGGTGTCTTGCTTTCTCATTTTCTCTCTCTCTTGCTCTGTCCCTCTCTGGTCAAAATGAAATAAAATAAATGAGTAAATAAATAAAGTTAAATAAAATAATTTTTTAAAAAAATCTAAAAAAAAAAAAAGAAATGGGGGTGGGGGAGCCCTCACCCCTGGATCTCCAGCTACTGGGATGTCAAGCATCTGCAACTGTAACGAGGCCCCTGAGGGATGCTGAGGCCTGTGAACCTCGGTATCATTTTGAGGGGTGGCCCTAAACTTCCCTTGGGAGTGAGTGAGTTATTCCACAAAGTATTAGGAGAAGGAACCAGTTTGGGGCAGCTCGGATGGAAAAGTTCCTGCGGCCTTTCTGTGAGTGGCTTATGACTTTGGGATCTAAAGGAAGTGCAAATGAACAGCGACCCTCTGAGAAATGCACCCTCCCTCTTACAGGGGTGCCCCACCTAAGAAAACCTTCTAGATGCAAACCCTGACATTGGGAACTATCTATGTCAAGGCGAGATCATTCTTTCCAGAACCAAAGGTTTCAGGACAAGATCCTTTTAAGTAACGAGCTGATCTCTTGAACCAAAATACAAGATATTATTTTCTTGTAGAGGTTCTCTGTTGTGAAACTGAGACTGTTTGAAGACTGTACTGCCTATGTTCAATAAGGTTTAAAAAAGAAGAAGTCAGTCTACTTGGCTGGTGGTGTTGGGCACCTGTGGTTTTAGAGCACTTCTGGAGGACTCAGGAGCCAGGAGTGAGGTTTGTTCCAGAGCCTGAGGCTGCAGGTGAAGCTAGGGAGAGAGACTCGGGGCTCTGCTGTTGGAAAGACCTGCATGTGCCATGTCCTGCTTTGGGCTTGGAATAGAAACTACCAAGAGGTATTTGTGGCTTGCGCTCCAGCCCCAGCTGGGAGGTGTGGAAGCTCCTGGACCCGCAGGGTGCTGGGCACCAAGGCCAACTGTGAAGCCTTCCCCCTGCCCCCGCCTCCTCCTCAGTCTGGAGCAGCGCTCCTCTCTACCTTGCCATTACTTGATTATTTGCAGAATTAGAAAAGGCTTAAGTATCTGATCATAATTTTTTTCCTGGATATATAGCACATCCTCTGAATATATAATCAGTGCTTTTATTATTTTTTTTAAAAGAACTATGAACGTTAGATGTTGTAGATGGATACACAAAACATATTTGCTTTTTCTGAGGCTTGTTCAGGGGAACTGGATAAAAGTTCCTGTGTCACCTTCAAGTGTGTTCATGTATCTCAGTGGTTCTGCATCTTCCCAGGGACATGGGATTTGGGAGGGAGCAGGGGAGCCAACCCCATCCAGATGACCCTAAGGAAGGCTCCCCAAGGTGGACTTGATTATTTTTGACAGTTAGAATGAATCCTAGACCTGGGTGTATCCGGCTCTGACCAGCAACAAATTGAATATTCGTTTGACCTTTTTATTTCAGTGAGTGGGAGGAGATCTGGTGCCTCTTTTATCATAAATCTTACCTTGATGTTTGCTCTGGGATCGCACTTCAGTTGGGTGCTGTTTGAGCATCTGGCTTTGATTTTCAAGTACTGGCAGGTGCAGGGTGCAAGTGTCTCTTGCCTCTTGCGGGGAGCTGTGGTGATGAGCAAGAGGAGGGTCGCCCTGTTGGGGGTGGGTACGCTCTGCTCTCCTGCTGACGTCAGCGGATGCCACTCAGAGAGCAACTGCAGGGGACGGGTTTCCCTGAGCAAGCAGGTGAACAGGTGAGATTCGGGTTGTCCAGAACGCAGTGGGTCAGATCTCAGGGTCCTGCAGTGTGGTGGCTCTTCTCCCTCCCTGCCTCCCGCACGCCCCTTCAAGACAAGTCGTCTCAGCTTTGAACCATCTTACCACAGCCAAAGTCAGTGGGTCCCTTTTTGTGCTCCCAGAGGACTTGGCAACTTGGTTAACAAGGAGGCATTTGTTAGTTCATTTCTTCACTTGTTATTCATGCAGCTAGTGTAATTAGCACTTAGTAATGTGGTTTCTGGGGGTAGTTGAGTTCATTCACTGAACCAACATTTGTTGCTCCCCTGCCCTGGGCTGGGTGTGGGGCATGGTGCTAGGGTTACAGAGACCAGGAAAGGGCCTTGTTTGCCTTGGAGTGTGTAGTGTGTTTGGAAAGGCAGGTAATTGACAGGACAGGTGCTAAACAATAGGCAAAGATGCTAATGGTGGTACAGGAGGAAAGTCAGTGTTGGGGAGAGCCAGGGAAGGCTGCCTAGAGGAGGTAACATTTGATTATGTCCTTGACATGAGAATAGGAAAGAATTGGAGTCGGGGTTGGGGGGGGGGAGTGTTGATGTTCCAGGGCAAATACAGGTCTGGAGTTTTGCTTCCCATAATGGATGTCAGATGTCTTCCTAGTCCCACTCTATCCCTTTACCTCCCAAGCCTCTGTCACTCAGGAGAAGTCGTGCACCTGCTCAGCTTCTGGCGGCCCTCCTACCCTGCTTGTTTAGGGAGATTCTCCTGGCTGGCAAGGAGGGGAGAGGGAAGCGTGCTGGAGAGTCATCCAGGTACCCCTGGGCTGGAAAGAGAACAATCTTGAAAGCCTAGTGCATGTCAAAGATGAATCGGGTCATACCCACTGTGCATTTTACACAAATAACCCAATTTCTGGCTCTTCAACAAAAAGTTGGTCAGCTTTGAGGAGTTTTTTTTTTTTTTTCTTTCTTTCTTTTACAAGTGGGGTAAGTTGAAAAGCGTCGTTTAGAGAAATAGGCTAGGGCGGTGTTAGGTGATGGGATGTGCTGGTAGTGCCTTCTTTTTAATACTCCATTTTTCTTTGTTCTAGCTAGTGTTTTATTACTGATATGAATCACCAAGGGGCTTGGAGGAAGAGAGGAAAGGGTTTCTGTATAAACAGCTGTCTTGCCGATTCAATCTACAAAGTAGATTTTATAGCTAAAGTATTTGTTCTTGCTTTAAAATGCCTAAACAGCACCGTCATTTCCTCCGCTAAAAGAAGGGTCTTTGAGACTATGGGGGCCTTCTCTTCCCATCACAAATCTTTGCTGAGGGGAGAGGAGGAAGGAATTCCAAAGAACTTTCTTTGAACCAGTCATTTCTAAAATAATCTCATGCTTGGAGGAACAAAAATTTTCTTTACGAAGTTTGAGATACCAGTTCATGCAATCTCTTTTTGCCTGGCCACATGTTCTGGTTAAAAAGAATAGTAATCCTCTGTGGTCATCACAGCTGACTACCTGCTTAATGTTTGTGTGTAGATATTTCATTTTCTTTTTTATGCAAGATTTCATCGTTGCATGATCTGAGATAGTTGGTTGCCCTGAGATTATTAATAAATTGAGATGGTTAATGGTGTGTGACTCAGAACATATATATAAAAACAAGTTGGAATAGAAATAGGTCTTTTACCAAATTAATTTTTTGTTAGACTCCTCTCTTGAGCCTTTTTGTTTGAAGCCAGCTTGCTTTGTAGTGTTCCTATATGCCCGATTGCAATTAACATAAATTACTTTTAAATACCAGTTAGTTGCCGTGGAGAGAGGCCAGGGTTGTGGCTGCTTATGGAGGGTTAAGAGGTTTGGTCATTGTCTGGGTTTTTATCTCACTGTAGATCAAATTCTGTTCCCTTTGGAGGCTGGCAGATCGTGTGGAAGATTGCTTTCTTTGATGGTGAGGAGAAGAATTAAGTCTTTGCCCTGGAGTCCCAGGACATTTTCTTACCAAGGAAGAATAAATAATCATAAAATAATCATAGAATGTTTGCTTATCTAAAAACAAGTTATAATAAATGCAGTGTGGTATACTGAATTGGATATAGTTCAGCCTAGAACAGAAAAGGTATCAGTGGAAAAATTGGTAAGGTCCAAATAGTCTTTAGTTTAGGTCATAGAATTGAGCCACTGTTCATTTCTTGCTTTCATAAATTCATTATGGTTATGTAAGATGTGAACATTATGGGAAACTGAGGGTTTTTTTTTTTTTTAAGCTATGCTTGTATTTTTTCTGTCGTTCCAAAGTTATTTCAAAATAAACTTTTTTTTTTTTAAGGTATATCTGGAGTATTCCTTTTGGCTTGGTTGAAATTGTATTTGGTTTTTGTGCATTCAAAATGATCTACCGGTAGGGAGGGCAGGTTACTCCATGGCTGCTTTGGAGACAGGAAACCAAAGCCTGAGGGGATCACCTGCTTTGTCCCTTCCTTCTTACCATCCATCTCTGCTTTCCTCCACCCTACACTTTCAGCCCCATAGCAAAGCCTCCTTGCCCACATGCTTTTCAGAAAACGGGTAGCCAGCTGATCCCTCCTAATTCCCTTGACACTCATTGCTGGGATGGACAGTGGCATCTTGTGATACGCTCTCTGTCTCCTGTAAGGACCAGGTAATTGGATTGTTGAATGTTGTCTTGTTTGCTCTCATGCCACATGTGTTAAATTTTACTTTAGTAGCCAGATTGGAAGCTTCCTGAGAGTCTGAATTTTGTCTTGCATTCTTTTATTCATCAAAAAAATTTCCCCATTACATAAATAGTGCATAGTCATAATAAAGAAATTAAACATTAGAGAATTTATAGCACTTCAGTAAAGGTTCCTAGGGCTGTCCCCCCCTATTACCGCTGTTGATGAAATAGAATATGTTCCTCTATGTTTTTTCTGTGTATATTACAAACATATTACAATGTACAAACATGAGATCCTGCCATACATAGGTAAGTTCCTAGGGGAACTGTGTCTTTATCTTTTGTGTGCCCCCACATTGACCAGTACAGTACAAGGCCAAAAGTACATTGTAACCTTGCAGCAGGTATGCATGGTTATTATTATTATTGTGGGTATTGTTTACATTGTTGTATTAAATCAGATGACTTGATTCAGAACACATTTGCCTCATATGTGCTTGGCTGAGGAGAGAGGATACAGGAAGATGTAGGAAGGGTTTACATACAGTTGTGTTTGGGTGGGAGGGAGGCACCTTTATCTGCTGAATACCTGGGATCAGCTTCCTTGAATAGATATGGCATTAGAGTTTCAGGACAGGAGGTAGAGATGTGATGTGTGGTCAGAGTGAACTGGGAGAGAAAGGTAGAAGTGGGATCCTGGATCACTCAGTGTGGGTGGAAGCAGGAGTGGGTCTAGGGGTTGACTCCTAGGAGTTCAAGAAGATGATTGGAGATCTGGTGGTATCCCAAAGTAGAGTCTGAATAAGGTAAACCCTGTGGGTGGAGGTGGGAGTAAGGGTAGGTGGGAAGGGGAGCAGTTTTGAGTAGGAGCTGATGACATTTGGTCACCAGTTGCTCGTAGGGCATCCTGGAGCAGCAGAGAACGTAGTCATGCAGGGAACGTTTTGTTAGAGTGAAGAGTGAGTTGAGTAGAAGAGGACTAGGGCTTTGTTGGTGTTGCTAAGAGGGTAGATGAGTCCCTTTGAAGGGTTTCTCGAGGAAGGAACCCATTTCCACTGGTAGCACTCCCTAAGAGAAGCTTGTTGAGGGAAATTCTGAGTACTGCCTTTAAGATGACATGCTCAGGTATGACTCCTAGGGTGTCTCTGGAAGCTCCCATTTCTTCTCTGGAAGAGGCATGGCAGTGTGGACCTTCCTTATTAGGAAAAGAGTCCTGAAAGCAGTTTCTGTGTTGTTACAACCCCAGTTAACAATGTGGTGTGGATATAGAGATTTTTTAGACTAGGGCTTTTTCTTGGTGATGTGAATAGATTCATTTCCCTTTTGGTTTTGCATCTCCTCGATAGAAGTTTGACTTGACTCAAGGGAAAAAGGTGGTAGTATGTACTGAGAGCCCTTCGTAAGTAAATGTCTTTAGAGAGAATGAGAGACCCCAGAGGAAAAAGGATGAAAATAATGGTACTGAGACGAGAGGAGTGTAACTTCAGCTTAATTTCATTTTTCTTCCCCACATACATGATACTGCATTTGTCCAAAACATAGGCAATGTCCATGTAAGAGTGGACCAACAAATACACTTGGGTATTTGTTGCATGGCTTATAAGTAGACTATTACCAATGCTTTTAAAAACTTTTATTTATTTAATTTTATTAGTTATTATTTCTAAATTTTGATGAGAGAGAGAGAGAGAAAGTGAGAAAGCAAGCCGCCAGGTCTGGGACTTGAACCAGTCAGCCATATGGGAGTCCAGTGCCCCAACCACCACTCCACCTGCCAGCCCCCTTAATCATACCTTTGATACCCTGTGTGTTTCTTCTCCATTTCCCCTCCGTGCCAAATCACCATGTTTAGGTTTACCTCCTTTCCTTTCCTTTCCTTTCCTTTCCTTTCCTTTCCTTTCCTTTCCTTTCCTTTCCTTTCCTTTCCTTTTCTTTTCTTTTCTTTTCTTTTTTTATTTGCTAGAGGGTGTACATGCTTACCATAGAGTGGGAGAGAGAGAGGGAGAGGGAGAAAGCACTCTTCAATGGGGAATGGTCATGCCACAATCCTTTCTCTCCCCTTTCAGGATCTTGGGCACACATGCACATGTGCCCAAGCATGTTTTTCAAGCCGCCAGGGCTGGGATTCATACGCTTGTAGAATCTGACCCCCTTAACCACTAGGCTATGGGACTGGCTTGCTTTGCCTGCTTTTTAACCCTTACACAAGTTTATGTTTTTTGTTCAGGTTGATGTTTATGGCATTCATTCATGTCAGCGCGCATAATTGTAGTTCGTTGCTTTTCAGTGCTGTATAGTGTTCATTGTATGAATGGGCCACCCTTTTCTCCTTTTGATAGACATTCAGGTTGTTGATTTTTATCTTTTGTTTGGCTCATTCAGTGTTGCCATGACTATTCTTATACATCTCTTGTGGAGTATAAAGGAGAGTTTATCAGAATATATATCCAGGAATGGCACTGCTGAGTCACAGGGTACAACCTGAAAGTAAGGAACAATTGTTTTTTAAAGATCCCCTGCTTATAAGAGTTGCCATTAGAAGTCCATGGTAGTTTTCATTGCTCTATATCTTAGCAACCCTTGGTATGATCAGACTTGAAAATTTTTGCTAATCTTGTGCAATCTCAATGCGGTTTTAATTTACTTTTTAAAAAGAAATAATTCTTCATTTATTTTTACTTATTTGTTCATTTATTTTAATTTGACCAGAAAGAGAGACAGAGACAGAGACAGAGAGAGAGAGAGAGGGGGGAGAATAAGAAAGCAAGCTGCCAGGTCTGGGACTCGAACCATGGTCAGCCATATGAAGTCCAGCACCTCAACCATCATGCCACCTGCCGGCCCTGGTTTTAATTTTCATTTCCTTCATCTCTAATGAGGATAAACATCATGCTTATTTCAGGGAAAAGGAATCCAGGCATTTATGAAGTGACACTGGGGGCAGGATGGTGGTGCAGCAGTAAAACAAGTGCTCTGTGAAGCCATCCCATGTGGGAGGGTGCTGGGTTTGCATCTCGCAGCCTCCCTGAGTATGCTGGGCCCGTGCGTGTCTGTGATCCGGGCTGGCTGAGGCTGGAGGTGGAGCAAGTATCAAGACCCTGTTGAAGGACCAGCAGTTGGCGTAATGGGTTACATTGCTGCACTCCCATGTAGTCGACTATGGTTCGAGTCCCAGATCTGGTGGCTTAAACTCATGCCGGGTTCATGTGGGTGCATGCTCAAGATCCTGAGAGGAGAATGGAGATGGGATTGTAGCATGGCCATCCCCCGGTGGGTTATTTCTTGCTTTCTTTCTCTCTCTCTCTGTCGAATGCATACGCCGTATAGCAAAAATTTCTCTCTCTTAAAAAAAAAAAAATCACTGTTGGGGATGTTTTCTCTCTTTCTCTCAGAAGAAATAAATAAACTTTAAAAAAAAAAAAGGGAAAAACGGCTGCTTTGGTAGGATGTGTCCTCTCCGGTGGTGTTTTGTTGCCTTGGGACAGAGTCAGACAAACTTCCTCTAGTGTAAGAATTTTGGGAGTGTCCGTTAGCTCACAGTTCTTTTCTTGGGTTCTGTGTATTGTGTCTTGGGAACCCGGGTGACGCCTCGTCCTTTTGACCCTTTATTTTATTTATTAAAAGCCCATGGATGACAGCAAGGTGGCTTCACCCTTGTTTGATGGGAATTTTTTTTCTTTTAGTGTAAATAGGCAAATAAATGAGTCAGTCAGGGTCTCCAGAGTGTTTGGTGGATGCAGATCCTGGGCATGGCCGTGGCTTTGGGGAGAGCAGGCATTGGGGACAGCCTCAGGCAAACGTCACACCCTTGATATTGACTGGCTGGCTCTCTGTGAGGAGAGGGAGAAACAGTACACTTTCAGACCTGAGAGAAGAGGGAAGGGGCCAGGCTCCGGGATGCCCAGAGGCCTGAGAAGCGTGGGCAGGGTGGCCAGGGCATTCCCCAGTGGGCATTCCGAGGGTGGTTTCTGAATCTGTGTGAGGGACCCTGTGGCCAGGAAGAACCAGCAGTGGCTGAAGTCGGGGGCCGGGGCGGGGGGGGCAGTCTGTTTTACTACTTGTTCAGTTGAGTGCTTTCATGTGAAAATATATCTTTGATGTTTTGGAAAATGAGAAGGGAAATCTGCTTTAACACCTGCGAAAGAGAAGCTGCCTATGGAAAAAAAAAATGTTCTGTGACGAAAGAATGGAACCATGGAACCAGCTCGACGTGCCGGGTAGGCTGTTCTAGCAAGCCGTGAGGGGGACTGCAGGGCAGAAAGGCGGCTTTCAGTCTCAGGTGAAAGGATTTTCAGAAACAGTGTTAAGGAGGCAAACATCAGAGGCTAACATATTTATTTTGTGAATACAACTGTATAAATGCTACCTGTGCTGTGGACAAGGTCCAGGAGGGAATGGGGAAAAATAATACTACATTGTTTTGCTTGTGTGATGGGATAGTAGGTGTTTGAAAAATTCTTTCATTATTATTGTGCAGGAAAAATATTATTTTCTAAAATAAACCTGAGGGGTGGTCCTGTAGCCTAGTGGTTAAGATGGTCAGATCCCACATGGCCAACTGTGGTTTAAATCCCATCCCTGATGGCTTGAAAATCACGCAGGGTGCACTGTCTGGGCTCGGACTTAGTTGGCGTCGATATGGCTAAACTCTCCCAGAAGGTCAGCATCGTGGGTACATAGGGGACCCGCTGTGGTGCCTCCCTCCGGAAAGTGGTGAAGAAAATTGAAATCAGTTAGCTCGCCAAGTATACTTGCTCCTTCTGTGGCAAAACCAAGATGAAGAGATGGGGTGTGGGGATCTGGCACTGAGGTTCCTGCATGAAAATGGTAGCTGGTGGTGCCTGGGCCGACACCGCCACTTTGGCTGTAAAGTCTGCATCAGAACACTGAAGGACTTGAAAGACCAGTAGAAACTCCACAAACATTTGGAATATCACTAGCCTTTAATAAATGGGTTAATTTATGTAACAAAAGACAACAACAAAAACCAAACATGCAGGGTGCCTATGTGTGAGTGCCCAAATTCCAACAAGATGGAGAAAGGAGAAGAGAGAGCGGTGGGACCGTGTCCCGTTCGGGGAGTGCTTTCTCCCTTTCTTCGTTTTTCTATCTTTCTCTGGAGAGTGTACATGTGAGCCCTCTGGCAAATAAAACAATATAAAATAAGCCTGGTCTTGGCTGTCTATTATTTTCTTTTAAAGAATTATTTATTGGGACCAGCAGTTAGCGTAATGGCTATGTCACTGGACTCCCTCCCATAGTCGACCGCGGTTCGCGTCCTGGACCCGGTGACTTAAAACTCATGCCAGGCGCGTGTGCGTACATGCCCAAGATCCCGAGAAGAGAATGGAGGAGAAGGGATTGCGGCGTGGCCATCCCCCCGGGGGGTGATTTCTCGCTTTCTGTCTCTCTGTCTCTTTCTGTCTGTCTGGCGAGTGCACGCACCCTATAGCAAAAACCTCTCAAAAAAAAAAAAAAAAAAGAAAAAAAAATTATTTATTTAATTGTATTTATTATTATCATTCTCTGCCCCCCTCCCCATTTTATCAGTGAGACAGACAGAGAGAGAGGAGAGAGGGAAAAAAAGTGAGAAAGCAAGCCACCAGGTCTGGGTCTCGAACTGCAGTCGGCTGTATGGGAATCTAGCATCTTAACCACCACACCACCTGCTGGCTCCTGGTTGTCTACTATTTTCTTATACCACTCTGAATGCATGTCAGCCTTTTTATTTATTGAGTTCCTAATGTGCTGGATACTTTGTGGAAGAAGACTCTAGTTACTACTGTCAAGAAGTTTACAAGCTATTGTGGGATACTAGAGTGTGAATAGTCAAAATGTAGATAATAGTTTTACTAGTGTAATGAGTTGCACAAGGGGGGACCCAGTAAATTGTCAAAAGATGTGGACAAGAGTGCAGGTTCTCGTTGGGGGCTTTTAGGAGGACTTCTCAGAGGAATTGCTGTGATGGAGCTTTAGAAGAATGGGAAGACCAGAGTAAATCGAGGAAAGAGGAAGAGCCTTATCCAAAGAGGAGAGGCCAAGAGATAGTTGGGGTCATATTCTTTTTTTTTTTTTTTGAAGAAGTTTTTGCTATAGGGCGCGTGCGCTTGCCAGACAGAGAGACAGAAAGCGAGAAATCACCCCCCGGGGGGATGGCCACACCGCAATCCCTTCTCCTGCATTCTCTTCTCTGGATCTTAGGCACGCATGCACATGCATCCGGCGTGTTTTAAGCCACCGGGTCCGGTACGTGAACCCCGGTTGACTACATGGGAATCCAGCGACATAGCCATTACGCTGACTGCTGGTCCCTTGGGGTCATATTCTGAGCTCTTTAACCAGCAGAATAAGGAGTAACTATTAAGAGTTTATTCAGAATTCCCGCCTGAGATCTCACCATTTGTCAGTAGTCTTAAGCTATCTTTGTTTAGGTCCTCTATGAGGATATGATGAAGCCTGTGGACCCTCATTTAAGAAAAAAGGCCAGCAGATGGAGTGGTGGTTAAGGTGCTGGATTCCCTTATGGCCGACCACAGTTTGAGTCCTGGACCCAGCAGCTTGAAAGTAATGCTGGGCACCTGTGCACGTGTGTCCAGGATCTGGAGAGGAGAATGGAGAAGGGATTGCAGTGTGACCATCACCTGTGGGGGGTGATTTCTCACTTTCCTTCTCTGTATGTCTTTCTCCAGTGAGCTCATGTGCCCTATGGCAAAAACCTAAAATAGGGACTGGCAGGTGACATGGTGGTTAAGGCTCTGGACTTCCACATGGCTAACTGCAATTCAAGTCCTGGACCTGGTGGTTTGCTTTTTCACTTTCCCTCTCTTTCTCTCTTGCTCTCTCTCTCTGATCAAATTGGAAAATAATAATAATAATACTAAATAAAGTTAAATAAATATAATTCTTTACAAAAACCCCCTAAATAGATATATAAAAAATTTAAAATATTAAAAAAAGAAAAGTAGTTACATAAACATGCAGATACACAGAGGGTTTTGTGTAGTTTCAGAGGACTCTTTGCAACCCATACTTGGGGACCCTAATTTGGTGTAACATACATGTATAGAGCACCAACTGTGTGTCAAGTGTTTTGTGGGGCATGGGATACAGCAGAAATAGGGCAAGCCATGTCTTGGCCCTTGAGGTGCTTACAGTTTAATGGGAAGGTCAGGCACTGAAGAGGCGATTGCTGGTGGGAAGGTTTTATCAGGAGGTAGACCAGATGCCTGGAAAGAGTGGTAAGTAAGCCTAGTGTCTAGGGAAGACTGCCTTAGTTAGGAGACAGGGTTAGGCTATGTGGGGGTCCAAAATCCTGTAGGGGGAGGCCCAGAAGGGGCCCTGTCTGTTTCATGGTACCCACTCATTGCTCAGAGGAGGGGATTTACTGATTGATCACTTGCTGAGACATTCAGTCAGGGTTTTAGAGAAAGCCAGGTGTCTCTGGAGCCTCCATTGTTGAAGATGCAGGTAAGAGCAGTGCTGTTTTCTGGGGCCCTTCTTAGCAACACGTGCTCACCTGGAGTTGGTTGTGCATTCTTCCAAACAAACAGCTTTCAGGAAGAGTTAATAAATTAATCTTCTGGGAAAAGAATCTGCTGCAACACCAGCAAGGCTTCAGCAGCCTGGGCTAGAGACTTGGCTAATGTAGTCAAAATACACGTTGATAATTGCGCATTATTGCTGACGAGGTTTTGGGCAGCCAGCACCATGCTTAGACACTGGGTACTTCACATTGTGAGTGTGGTTCCGGAAGGGGAAAAGAAGGGGGAAAGAGTGTGTGTAACTCAGTCCTCACAATAACCCTTGAAGATATGGACCTCATTTTTACTGATGAGGCATCTGACACACTGGTTGAAATAGTCTTGCTTGGAGCCAGCAGGTGGCATGATGGTTGGGGTGCTGGACTCCCATATGGCTGACTGCGGTTCAAGTCCTGGACCTGGTGGCTTGCTTTCTTACTTTCCCACTCTCTCTCTCTGGTGAGAGAGAGACATATGTGCCCTATGGTAGATTAAATAATAAGTAAGATTAAATAATTTTTTTAAAGGACTTGCTTAAGGTGAGAGCAATAATTCCCTGGAGGCTAGGGCTACATATTCTGTTCCTTTCACCATTCGGTTGCCTTTCCCTTGAGCTCCTTCTTCTACTTATTTATGATACGTGGTATGACCCTCAAAGTCATGTGAGGGGCTCTGTGTAAACCATCATTTGTAACTGGAAAAGCATTTCAAACTCTGTTTTGTTTATATTTAAAGAGGATGTGATGCTGATAAGGTATTAAGGTCTAGATATACTTATTCATTCAACATATATTTATTGAGTGTCTGCTGTGTGTCTTTAGGACATGTCAGTGAATAAAACTGACAAGGACCCCTACCCTGGTGGGACTTCCCTTCCAGCCGTTCATACATAGTAGAGAGGAGTCTGCCTCCTGCCTTCTGGGGCTGCTGAGTATGCAACAGAGTCTCCGGGGACCCTGGATCAGGCCCCACCTGTTCCTCTGGCTAAGAAGAGCTTATCTGGCTGCCTCTTGTTTCCCATTGCCTGTCCCTTACCACCTGCAGGCCTTCTGGGGCTTGGAGTTCACTGCTGCCTATGGAGAAGAACGCTTTGTGCCTACTAATGAGAGCGAGAGGGAGGGATTCCCACTGAGATCTGCTTGTTAAAAAGTTAGACTCATCTGTAGTTTTGCCAAACAGATGATCTTACAGTGATTGGTAACAAAACAGCGTCCTGTCCACCTCTTTATGTAGGTGTCCTTTGTTGACACCTTTTCCCAATGTCCTCCCATTCCCAGCATAGATATCAGAGGGACGCTGTCATTCGTCCCAAGTGGATGGACCAAAAGAAGATTTTGTCGACTCCTCCCGTTTCCAGGACCTCGGGGTACCTGGTGGTAGTTAGATGTGCCTGCATGTCCTTGCTTTTTTGTCTTCACTATTCACATACTCTGCTGCTGACTTTACTGTTCTTCTTGTACAGGACTGTGTCTCACTTTATGAAAGTGTGGTGTAAAGATACTCATATATTAAAAAGCAAACTGATGGGCTAAGTAATTATCTGGTTCTCAAAAGGATTCACTGGGGCTCCTTTAACTAGGGAGTTCCCAGTACATTTATATGAGGACTTGGTCTTTGATGAATACATTTGCACAGTTTCTAAGGAACATTTTGAGCTTCTGATGTCTGCTTATTCCTCGGGCCCTTCTAACGTTGTCTAAATCCGTAAGCGTTTCTCCTTTGCGTTTTCTTAACACTCTGTACAACCTTGTGATGGTTACTTCATGTGTCAATGTGGCTAGGCTTCTGGCTTGTTTGTTGAAACCCTGGTCTAGATATTGTCGTAAGGTATTTGTGGATGTGATTAACATTTACAATCAGTTGAATTTAAGTAGATTATCCTCCATAAGCAGGTGGGACGCTTTCAATCTGTTGAAGGCCTAAAGAGCAAAGACTGAGGTTTCTGGGCAAAGAAGTGATCCTGCCTCCACACTCCAACATGGAAACTGAGACTTCAGACCCAAGACTGCAACGTCAGTTCTTACCTGAATTTCCAGCGTGTTGGCTGCCCCCGGAATTTCAGGCTTGCCAACCCCCACTATCACAAGTCAATTTCTTAAAATAAATTAATCTCTCTCTTTTCTCTCTCTTCTATCAGTTCTGGTCTGTGGAGAACCTGAATACACCTCCTGTATTAGTGACTGCTTGTTTGATTGTCTTTTTCTCCCTGTTAGATCAAAACCTGGAGGAAAGTAGGAGCACTGTCTGTTTTATTCTCTGCTCTATTCCAAGTGCCTTCTGTAGAGTTTGATGCCCAGATGTTTAGTAAATAGTGAAGAATGAATGAAGGCATGTATATTCACGAGAGGCAGAGGATTTTTGCCTCTTTGTGGCCAGACAGACCTGATTGAAGTCCTGGCTCCCTCATTTATTCGTCGTCGTATCACAAGTTCCCCAGTATGACATAGGGAGAGTAACGTGTGCCTCTGTTGGTTGTAAGGATGGAATGAGTCGACACGTCTGGTGTGTAGTAGGTCATGTGGAGCAAATTGAGCAGCGTTAGCTGCTGTTGTCACCATCATCACTTGCTGCCACCAACATCACCGTCATCTTTCTCCAAGGTCATTTCAAGGATTAAGTGAGGGAATGAATAGAACATTTCTAGCACATAACACAGGGTCATAAATGCTAGTTCTCTCCTAAGAACTAAATTCTTTGTTATACTTTCATTAAATTTTATTTCTGTGTAAATCCTATAAACTGGTTTTAATTGTCCCATGTTAATGATGAGGATACTGAAGACAAGAGTGAAGTGGGTCATGCACTATTCAATAGGTAGGTTTTTGTTATGCCTTCTCAGTGGTTGGAATGAGGACCCGCATTGGGCCACCTCCAATTCCTGTCTTTATTCCACGTTGGTGTATCGCTTTATCGGTGCAGGGAGTGGGGGGTGGGCTGTATGATTTTTGATCCTGTTTTTCCCCTTACCTTGTCATTTTATTAACACTAGCTTTTACTTGACAGGAGTAGGTGTATACTTCCCTATAGCTCTGTGGGTTTGTATGGCCTGCTAGTCACCCCCAAACTGATAAGTAGGTTTTCTTTTTCCAAATGGGTTTTTTAAAGTTGGCTTTTGGGAGATGGGGCTGAGGATGCCCAGGCAAAGAATATAAAAAATAGTACTTCAGTTCTTAGAGCTGTCCCTAAAAGCTGAAAGAAGTCAGTTCTTTTGAGACCTGGGTCTTCCTGGCTCTTTAGCTGGTATGAAGTAGGAATTGGGCAGCTCCGGTTGGTTTCATTGGGTGTGGGATGGGTGGCAGGGTGGGAGGTTGAAGTAGCAGAGACCGTCTTCAAGAAGTCAGCTGCAGCTGGGACCAGCAGTTAGTGTAGTGGCTATGTCGCTGGACTCCCATGTAGTTGACCGGGGTTTGTATCCCGGACCCGGTGGCTTAAAACTCACGCTGGACGTGTGTGCGTGCGTGCCCAATATCCTGAGAAGAGAATGGAGGAGAAGGGATTGCGGTGTGGCCATCCCCTCTGGGGGGTGATTTGTTGCTTTCTGTCTCTATGTCTCTGTCTGGCGAGCGCATGCACCCTATAGCAAAAAATAAAAACTCTCAAAAAAAAAAAAAAAAGGAGAGAGAAGAAGTCAGCTGCAGCTTTGTCAGATGCACTGAAGAAGGCCTCACATTTAGGGAGTTCTTCGGGCCTTGGTAGGAAGGGATGAGCTCTCAGGCTCCACAGTAAGGCCTCCTTTCCTTCTGTGGTGTGGCCCCAGGCACTCAGCCTGCCCACTTTCTCTAGCACCGCCAGGACCTACTCGCTCTAAGACTGGCTTCTGAGGGCGGCATAACCCTCTAGTTCCTACCTCCATATTACCTTGAGGATGGACCCTTTTTTTCTGATGGCTTTTGTTCATCGCTGAAGGCTCCAGTAGGAGGCAATGTCAGTGATGACAGGGGCTGGGGAACAGCTGGGCTGTTTTATTTTGTCCATGGTGCCACCACAGAAACCGACACCTAGAGCTGAGTGAAGTTACTTGTTCAAGGTCACCGAGGCACCACCTAGCCTATTTCCCAGGTTGAGGGCTGGCTGTGTTTTCATCATAGCAGGAGGAAATCACCTCCTCCACTCCTAGCCCCTGTGATCCTGCAGGCGGAATCTTCTCTGGAATGTCAACCCAGGTTGCCCGAGGATGGGCGGAAGGAAGCCTTTGAAAAGAAATGTTAATACACTTTAATAAGTTAAAAATGCACTGCATGGAACGTCTTTGAACGTTGAACATAAGCAATTCTATAGATGGCCTGTTCTACTGAGCTTGATCATCCTTGGGAACGTTAACCTCTAGTTTGAGGCTAAGGAGATTGTAAGTGCTTCTCTCTTACCTACAAGCTAGAAGCTGCGCTCAGAGCAAGTTCCTCCTGTTGCAGAGATCATGCCCCCTCCCCCCCGTCGGTTTTATTCTGAAATGGCTTTGGGCTTTCTGACATCTCCTGTTCCGTCTACCACCAGTCAGCTTCCAAGGTGGGTTTGCAGACTAAGTGACGTTTAACCTCTGTCGGCCACTTGTTATTTATCCCTACATGGGGAAAGAGCATAATAAGTCACATCTATATGTGGAGGAGATTTGTACATGTTGTACATATTGTGTGTGTGTGTGTCATGTTGAAAGAAAGGTACATACCATAAATACCAGGAAATATTTGCACAAATAAACATGGGCTTTAGTCTTTGTGACTTGATCGTCCTTGAGGGGAATTCCTTCTCAGGAAAGCAGGTGTCTGTGCCAGATGGTCACGTGTCAGTTCCCTGGATCTGAGCTCCGGAAGGGGCAGTTGGGGAAGGGGAGGCAGGGAGGGTCCTACTTGGGGAGTCTCTGTGGATGACAGCCAGAGCGGAGGAGGAGAGAGGAAGTCACGACTTGGTGGCAGAAGGGTTCTTGAGGCTGGAGTGAAGTGCTGTCAGTAATCAATAGATGCAGAAGCAGCCTGGACCTGCCACGAGACGTAGGCAGAGTTGATCTCTGTCCACGGGCTTCAGCCTCTCTCCTGGCAGTTGGTGATGGTGTGGGGGTGAAGGGCTTGGGCTTAGTGAATGAGCTAGCATTGGTGTTTCAGCCCAGACCCAGCTGCCTGGAAGTCAGGCTGGTGGGGGTGGGAGGATAGGCCCTTTGGGGTACTGCATCCTTCTTCCTTCCTGCTCCCACAGGCCTGCCTGGAACTGCATGGCAGGCTAGGAATCCCTATGCTGCCTCCTGAGGAGTTGCCCCTGGAGTGGGCCCCGGGGCATTTGGCCCTGTAATGGGGGTTTTAGAATGCAGGGAGCAGGGCACCTAGGAATGGCAGCAAGCCTGAGGCAGAACTCAGTAGAGAGACTGGGCCTCTGCGGGCTGTGTCCTCTTGTGTTTGAAATAGGAAAGAACTTAGCTTTTCCTCTCAAGTGAAGGGTTAGGGGCCTCAGTTTATCCACCACTGTAATGGGGATATTAATGAGTGTTCCCTGCCCCTCTCCCCCACCCGATGCTGTGCATGTGGAGGCTGGACAGAGAGGCCCAAGAGCCTTTATGTGTGTTGGGGCACCACTGACAAGACCCTTGGAGCAAGCAGGCCTGGATTCAAATCTTTTTCTGCCTCTTGCTCTCTGGGGGACCCTGGGCAAGTTGCTTGTTCTTTCTCAGTCTCGGTTTTTCCTGTCAATAGAAAGGGAATACCATGGTTTGAACGCAGTGGCGATTCTCATTAGACAACACTGCCGTGAAAATCATGCGTTTCCATGTAACGCGTATCACATTCCTATAATGCCTAGAACATGGTCGATGCTCAGTATGTGATGATTCTCATTACTGTTGATGTTTCCTGTAGAAAATCAGGCTCGCAAGCCCATCCCACTGGCGGCATGTTCCCGGGAGGTTTTGGCATTCGGTCAAACTGCCGGAGAGCTTAGCTGTCAAGACTGCCTATGGGCGTGTATGAAACATCAGGTCTGTGGTGACCGCTCAGCAGATGATAAAGGGGTGCTGGCTCCTCCCTGAACAGCTCAGGGATGGAGGTGCCTCTATGCCAGGAGTAGGGTTGCCTGGATTTTGAAATTCCACTTTGCAAAGGATAATAGATAAAAGGGAGGAATCACAGCAGCTCCGCATGCTACAAAAGACTCAGCACTGTTCTAGGAGATTCTTGGGGAGGTACTTGAAAGAGACCCTAAATGCTGGAGGCTGGTGTTATAATTTGGCTCAGGGAGAGCGGAAGGCCAGCTAAGAGAACTGGAGCCACAGTAGGGTCTTCCCAGCCTCCTTTCTTCGGCGCCAAGCCACCACTCATGTGAGGAAAGGTGGTTGTTGTGTTCAGATGGGAGACGGTGCATAGTCTTAACCGGGGTAGGGGATGTGCTCTGGAGGGCCCCTGGATTTGCTGTCAGAGTCCTGGAGTGGGATGTTGGGGAGAACTACAGTCTTACCATTTCTTGATACCAAAAGGCAACTTTGCAGTGGGAAAGTGACTTAACTCTGAAGCTGGTGTGTAGCAGCGCCTATTGCCTTCTGCACTCTCTTATCAATATTCTTTCTCAAAACCGCCAAGTGGAGAAAGCCTGTGGTGGCCTTGAAGAGGCTGGGGTGGTGCTGACCTCTGGAATCAAGGCCGCAGGCTCCCCAGGGGCCCAGCTCCGGAAGGATCCTCTAGGGAGGTGCTGATGAGAGATACAGCGCTGTGCTGGAGTTTCAAGGCTGGCCAGCTTCATAACCTTCAAAAGAGCAAACCCTGCAGTCTTCAGAGTATAAATCGACCCCAAAGAGAAAGTGACCCTTTCATATTTCAGCTTCCGTGTGAAACGGCAGAAAAAAAGAGTCTACGAAGATGCCTGAGCTGTTCTTTCCAGGCTCGGAGGGCACCATAACTTTTACCTTGACTCCCTCCTCGCTGCTCTTTGAACATGAAGGCTTTCTATTTTATGTTCGTATGAATTCATGGACCTGTTTTAGATCCTCCTTCCCTGCAATGCAGGTTCCCAGGGCACTGTCTTGGTTCCAAAGAGGGGTTAAGATTTCCTCTTTGCAAAGGTGGGCATTCCTTTTTTTGATGTTCTCAGCCCTCCTTAGGAGAGGGGCAAAGTTTAAACATGGCGCTTTGTCTGAGTGAATGACCACATGGTACACAGCCTGTGTATGTTAGTCTGACTGTCTTTGGTCTCCTCTTCCAGCATAAAACACGTCCACACCCCGGAGGATGGGAAAGCAATAGTCCGAATGTGCCTTCACTCTCTGTGCAGAATTTAGTTACCGCTCCCTTTTGACAAAAGAATTACTTTCTCTTCCTGGTTTTGAATTGAAGACCTTTTGTGTATTTACTGCAAATGTGATAAATGCTAGTCTGTAGAAACCAGCTGCCCCTTATGGGGGGAGGGCGGCATTTTTAACACCTGGCAGTTTGCATTTCAATATGGTAGCTTAAAGAAAACTCACACACACAATAAAAACAAAACCCAGTTCAAAACTGCCATCCCTCTTGGCTGCCTAGAGGGAAACAAAGTGGGAGAGTCTGGCAGTGGGCCCTGGCAGGGGCTGGCGAGGGCCTTGGGAGGTTAGTGCTCAGAAGGTAGGATCCTCTCTCTTTAAATTCAATCCGGTTTACATTGATCGGAACCCTCAGGTGACCAGGGGGCGTGCTGGAGGTGAGACAGGGTCTTTGCCTGGAGCTCGTGACTAGTGGAGTGCCAGATGAACAGGTCAGGGAACTCCGGGGGCTCAGAGAATGACCAGAGATGGCCTGTGGGGGTGGGTCAGACAGCCTCCCACGGGAGGCCGAGCCTGTACTGGGTCTTGAAAAATGATACATTAGTTTATTAGAACTGTGGTGACAAACCACCCTAAGTCTCAATAATAGTAATTTATTGTCTCCAATTTTGGAGGCTGGGAAGTCCAAGATCAGAGTTTCCTAGGGTTGGATCCTTCTGAGTGCGGAGAAGAGGAAGGATCTCTTCCAGGTCTTCTAGGTAGTTACCTTTTCCCTATGTCTTCACATGGTCTTGCTTCTGTTGGTGTGCATGTGCACATGTGTACACGTGTACAGGTGTGTATACGTTTGTGTCCACATTTTCTTTTTCTTACAAAGACACTGTCATGTCAGATTAAGGCCCACCCTCATGGCCCCATTTTAACTCCCTTACCTTGGTCCAGACCCTGGCCCTAAATATGGCCACAATGTGAAGTAAGGGGGTAGGACTTCCAACATAAGAATTTTTGTGGAGGACACAATTCAGCTCATAATAGGTGGTAGGAATTTTTTTCTAAGGAGTTGGAGTAATTGTGGGAGGGGCTTTCCCCCCAAAGGGGAGAGCAGAGCACAGCCACCCTAGAGAGTAATAGCAGTGTGTCTTTGGGGACAAAGCCCAAAGTGTGATCTGAACCCGCAGCCTCAGCTGGGGTGCAGAATCTTAGGCCCCACCCCAGACCTGCTCAGTCAGCATTTGTGTTTTAACAAGATTTTCCCAAGTCAGTCTTGTGCATATTCAAGTTCAAGAAGTGCTGGCCTGTAGCTGCTGTTCTCATTCTTGGCTGCAGGTGGAATCTGGGGAGGAATGCTGATGCCTCTGAAATTCTGACTGACTTGGTCTGGGGCGGGGATTAGGCTTTGGGAGGTAAAGCGCCCCAGGTGATTCTCATGCACAGCCAGGTCTGGGAACTGCTGTTTTGGGTAGTGGGAAGCCGGGGTGTGGTGTGGGGCAGAGGGCACAGAAACTGTCTTGTCTTCTCTCTTTACCAAAAGCTCATGGGCTTCAGAGCCAAAGGCAGCCCTGTCTGCCCGGGTCCTGCTGCCTTTTGCCTGGGCAGGTTAGAAGAATAAAGGAGAAACCCAGGCCCCGCTGACCTGCTTGTCATGGGGGTAGGGGTGGGGCTGACTGGAATGCGACTGACATCTCAAGGACTCTGGGTGGGAGGACATTTGACCCCATTGCTGGCAACCTTTCTTGGGTGATTGGGCTGGGCCGAGGTGGCCTGTGATGGGGGAGGTAGGGCAGATGTGCAGGAGTAGAAGAGTTCCCAAGCAGGCTTTCTGGAAATGGTATTCTTGTTTTCCATAGCACCAAGGGTTCCTGAAGGAAAGGATGCTTTTCATGGCTGTTGCATTCACCAGATAAGCTCTCTAAAGCCCACCGGTGATAAAGGTGATCTAGAGAAAACAAACATCAGTGAAAAAGCAAACAAACCCAAACACCCAAACAGCGTTTATCCCAGTTTAGCGGCGAGACTTGGATTAAGCAGGTCACATGGCCCACAACTTTTCTTCAATCCTTGGGAGACTTCTTCTGTGGAAATCTTTTTCGGCAGCTTTGCAATTTTGATTTTCAGTTAATTAGATTTGTGCTGTTTGGGAGACTTGGTTAATGCATTTCACCCCACAGAGCTAATTTGCCTCTGTCTAAATTAGGTCTTTGCTATGGTGGAGGGTGTACATGGGGTACGAGGATATATACTCACATGGGGTACTGTGAGACTGTTAGACAATAAACAGGAGAGGGCTTTGAAATCGCCATTTGTCATCATCATCATTACTGTGGAATATCTGCAGTCCCACCGGGTAAATAAGATGTGTTCTTTAGAGAAAGGGCATCACATGACTACATGTGGCCTTGTTCCTTGTCTCTCGAAATACATTCCAGTGTCCTGCTGTATTGTCAACTTGAGGTCCTAACATTAACGAGAAGGGACATCTATTTGGAAGGTCCAAAGTAGTAGATAATGCGAGGTAATACATTTATGATCCCTAAATGTCTTAAAGCTGAGAGAGACCTTAGGAGCGATCTTAGCCAGGCCCTCATTTTCCATGCTCAGGAGACCGAGGTCTAGGATCATTCCCACTTTTGAGTTTGGAAAATCATATGCTTTTCTTTCCCTTTCCTCATGTACTTGCTCCATACCCCCATCTTTGCATGGACGTGAAGGAGGGGAAGGAGGTTGATCTGATTACATGGCTGTTTGGAAGGTGGCTGTAGGAACTGAGGGAAGGCTTGGGGTCCAGTTTTATGGGTTCATCACAAATTCTGTCCTTTGTTCCCCTTCTCCGTAATCAGAGATTATGGACTGTGTGTTAGTGATAGGACACCAGCAATTGTAATTCAATAACAATTTCTGATCTTCTCAAAAGGCTTTGAGGTAGCAAAATAATAAAGGGGGGAGGGTTATGTAGATAAAATCAGGCTCTTTGTCTTTACTGTTCCCAGGAGTGCTCAAAAGCCATCTGTGTAGGTGGGCTGTGTTTTCAGAGCACCTGTCAATAGCTTGGATCTGTACAAGTCAAAGACCATGCAAGCACCTGCGGGGGGTGGGGGGGCCCTCTTTTCACCTCTTTAGCCATTTCTGATCTGTAGGAAGTAGCTTGTCTATTGGAGCACTGCTGATCAGCAGGCAGGAGTATGCACTCGATTAGCCATGTCTGTCAAGGCCAGGGAGTAGGGGGTGGCAGCATGCGTGCTCTCCATCACCTTCTATTCAGCCTACACCACCAGCTGGGACAATGATGTGGGAACAATCTTATTTTAGGCATTTTGAAAAAAGAAAGGCATAACCTCTGTCCTTGGGAAAATTATAGTCCCATTAGAAAGGCAGAATATATGCACACAGAGGACTTAATGTCTAGAGTCTCAACATTCTCAATTAGCATTATTAGCATAATTTAGCAATAACTGCCCTATTTTACGGTGCCCATCTTACAGTTTTGACATATGGAGCAGCTAGGACAGAAATGAACATATATGGCAGATAGAGAAGTCAGGACTCTGGGATAGAGCCTGTTCCCTGCGGCTGCGCAGTTGGCAAACACAGGGCCCAAGACAATGTGCGTTCAGGATAACAGAGCCTCGGCCTCCGATCATCGCCCTTAGGAAAGGTGCCCCAAGAAGGGTTAAAGCAGGATGTGGGAGGTGGGCCAGGGTGAGCCTGTGTGGAAACAGGGAGAGAGGACCTTAAAGGTCGGGTAAGAGGTGCAGTGAGAGTTTTCTCTGCTGTGGGTGGCCGCTTCCTCTGGACTTCCTTTTATCCAGGTCTTTTTCTGATTCCAGACTTTTCATTGGTTCTGTCTGGCTCTTCCTCATGGGACAGTGTTCTGAGTGTTAGTCTGATGGCTCTTGCCTTACTTTTTTTTTTTTTTTAATTATTTAATTTAATTTTATTCATTCATTTATTTTAATTTGACCAGAGAGAGAGAGAGAAAGTGTGAAAGCAAGCCGCCAGATCCAGGACTTGAACCATGGTCAGCCATGTGGGAGTGTCCAACGCCTTAACCACCATGCCACCTGCTGGTCCCACTCTTGCCTTACTTCTGAGGTCACCCTTGGGCCCTCGCCTTGGGGGACTGCTCCAGCACCTATTCAAAGATGGTGGCCATGTGATCACTGAGGACCTGTAGTGGGCCGGAGCAATCACAGGGCATGCGGGATCATAAAAACTTGAAGGGAGGGAGTATAGGGGTCTCCTGTCTGAAACTCAGGTCAAAAAAAGGTGTTGGTGGGGGTGGTCTTGGGAGAAAAGGTAGCCAGCCGCTGAACCCTGGCAGTACCTCTTAGAGTAAAAGGACTGTCTGAATGGCAAGTCTTCTTATTTTCTTGTGTTTTGCCTGTTAAGTGCAAAGAAGATGCTGCGCTGCAGGAACATCTGTGCTCCTTAGGATTCTGGGGCTGATTTGTTAAATGTAAATTTCCTAATGTAGGTTATGGAGCTGTTGCAGGGGAGAAGCAGAGAGGCTGGCTGGGAAACATCCCTCTGCACTTGACTTAATACTGATGCATGCGGTTCCTGGGCAGGTTTGGCCCTCTGCCTTAGGGGGCATGGACCCTGAAAGGACCCTGTTCCCACAGCAAAGAGGGCATGGGGAGTTGTGACCTTGGTCTTTCCTTTCTCTGAGCATGTAAAGATTGTGATTGTGCAGAGCAAGGCCTTGTCGTGCTGGGCAGGCTGAGACCATTGCTTAGATGGTTGTGAAGGAGGTATTCCAAAATAGGGCCATGGGGCGAAGCCCCGTTAACATTTTCTAGTGTTTAATAGTTATGAAGTCCAAGCCATCACTTGTGCTTAGGAAGCTACAACTCAGAGAAGCAAAGCAACCTTCTCAAGAGCACACAGGTGGTTTGATGGCAGAGCAGGGATGGGGACATGAATGTCCAGATTCCCACAGGAAATACCGTATTTCCTTGATTCGAGATGCATTTGCGTTCACACGTGCACTTGAAGAACAGAATGCGTCTTACAAATGGATGGCATTATGGCCGAATGGTGACTCTCTCACAATCCACAGGGCCTTTGATTTGATCAAGTGTAGTAGAGATGGCTTATTGAGAGCTTGCTGTATGTCTGGTTTTGTGCCAATTGCTTTGAACATGTTTTCTCCATCTCTTCCTACACAAAACAAAACCCTGTTGAGTAGGGTTTTCTTTAACACCTGTTTCTGATGTGAGAGCCTCCGCTCCTCTTTTCCAGCCATACGGCTGGTCAGGGGATGGTGGAATCCCAAGCCTGAGTTGTGCCTCTCCCTCGCACCTCCTCTCAGAGGACGAGGGGCTTCTGCGGCTCTCAAACCTCACTGTCGTCCCTCAGTGCCAGTTTCCACTGAGTTGCTGGTGTGAGTCCCCCCACTGTCCCTTCCCGCCCGGCCCTTGTACAGCCTTAGCTCTCAGCTTCTCTGGAATGACATCGCTTTCTTCCTTTGAGTGGTCACCAAGCCGCCGCCTGCGCGTTTTCTGGATACTCGCCGCTGAACTCTGTTCCGATCGAAAGAAACACAATTACTCTCCGAGACTTGAGGGCAATTGTGAACACTTGCAGTCTGCCTTCTTATTCAATACTTGCTTGGAGTGTCTCTCTTGAGAGGGTTGGAAAGCCATCTTTGGGTGGAGAATGATCTATATGGCATTTGTCTCTATTGCTGGGATGGGGATGGTCTGCTTTACCACCTCTCTTGGGGAGGGAGGAAAGTTATTTTTATTTAGGCATTAATGTGGGAACTTGAAGCCAGGGCAGAGGTGATGTCTCCCCTCTTTCAAGTGCAAGCCAATTTGTGGAAAGATAATAGAGAGGATTGTTAGCATGCTGAGGCCATTTGGAGAGTTCTCAAGGGAGAAGACCCGAGGGGGAGGCACCCTCAGATGTTCCTCACCAGTTTACAGAGTGCTTGGAGGTAATAGTTAAGATAGTTGTGGGGGGGCAGTCAGAGGTTCCTACCCTTAGTCTCTTCAAAGAGCTAAGTGCTGCCCGAAGAGGATGAGTAATTCTCACAGAATTCTGAGTCCTCAGCCTTCATCACGGAAACAGGCAGGCTGGCTGAGGGACCCCTCTTACACCCAATTTAAGGTGCAGATAGAAACACCAAGCAGACTCTTGGCTGTCTTTGAAGCTAAGTAAGAGAGTCCTGCAGACGGTGGCTCAGCGAGGCAGAAGGAAGAAAGGCGCCGAGGGCTTCCCTGGCTGGCTGAGCCATATAGCCAGTTCCTAGAGATGGAAACAGACATCTAAGCCTCCCTCTGGCCTGCGCTCTGCCTGGCTGCCCTTCTTCCATCCGGGTCCCCTCATCCCTCCTGACTCTCTCTTAAGTACTTTGGCTCTGCATCACCCACCTGGATGGAGGTGAGAGGGTGTGGGAGCATTCCGTTGGTTCTGGTATTCTGGGCTGTAATAAGCCATGCATTGGGGTTGGGGTGCTCTGACTGCCCTCTGTGGAGGCTGAGTACCCCTAAATCCTCTGAAGGCAGCTTGGCCAGACAGGTTGGGACAAGTGACCAGAAGTCTGTCATTTCAGTATGGGAGTCTGCTGTGTCTTGTCGAGCCTCCTCCCGCCCTGGCTTCCAGGCCTAATCTCTCAGATATTACTGTGCACCACCAAGCAGACAGAGACGGCAATTATGAACACTTTGAGAGCCGCCATTCGCTTCGCTTGGCAAGGTGACTCAGAACATTAGATCAGAATTAGAGAAGGAGGAAAAAGCGATCAAAGGGAGCCCCCCCACCCAGCCTCCTGTGATGTCCCAGCACTCCAGTATTCCATCCAGAATATTAGTCATGGAAATATCCCAGCTTCTGTGGCGACAGAGAGCTCCAGAGAGCGCCGTCACACCAGGATGTGTGCTGGGCTTCCTCCTGGATCGGGCCAGAAGAACTCTCTGCAGTGGAGGGGGCTGACTGGGCTTCTTTCTGCATGGACTTGCTCCCCTGGGAGCCATTGTATTTGTGCTAAAGAGGTGACTGGGGAGAGGGAGTGAACTGGAAAGGAGACGTGATCAGATGAGGAAGGGCCATGCTGGTGGATGTTCTTATTTTTCAGCCTTGGAAAACACCCTCCAAAGAAACCTTTTTGTGTTGGACTGTGTGGCTTTGCCCTGGGCTTAAATTTCAAGCTCTGTGAGGGGTGGGGCAGGGTCTGTCTTGCTCGGTGGCTCTGTACCTGCAGTACTGAGGCCAAAGCTCAGTGAGCGTGGGTAAGCTGAGCAAGGGCACGCATGCGGTGCGTTGCAGCTTTGAAGCAGAGAGCTGATGCCAGTTCCGTTGGTCTCAAGGACAGGAGACAGATGCACCTCATCCTATCTACTCGGGTGTCCTCTACACTTTTCAGTCCAGGTTTGATCCTCGGAGTCTGATTAGAAGAACTTGGATGGATGATTTATTCCTCTTTCAGAAAAGGGCAAGAAAAATATTTATTCCCATCATCTAAGTGGAAATGACAATGACAATGGGTGTTTCTGGTCATTTACAGGCCAGGGAAAGGAGGGAGTGGGCTGACTCAAACAGGGCAGAACTCAGGCACTGTAAATTTTAGGGGCAAAATAACAGCGTAGAAATAAAAACTCCCTAAGGACACATAAACCAACCCTTAATCAAACAAAAACAGCAAACCACGCACCATTTACTCAGACCAGCTGTGGCGTCACTGGCTGGTAGGTGTGGCTGGTTGTTGGAGTGAGGTGCTGCCTGAGAAGGACTGGGGCTTCTCCCTTCTCGAAGGGCTCTTGTCGACGGCAGACACATCTCAACCCAACCGATCCTGCCTCCCTTCCTTCCACGCCCTCTGTTTTCAAGCCGGAAACCCAGCTGTGGCTGTCGTAGGTCTCTGGGTTTGTTTGCCTTCTAGAGAGTTCCCAGGTAAAACAAGAAGGATGCTTAGCAGTGAGCAGAGCCCACGTGGAAGCCGAGTGTTGTGTGGGTTAGAGACGGGCTGGGAGAGAGTCACCTCGTGTATGTCTGTGGGGTGTCAAGATGAAGTAAGAAGGGCTGTGTGTTGGTAATGAGGGCTGCCGGGTCATTACCTTACTCCCACTACTTTCGTGAAAGTTTGCAAATGTTCAGAATAAAAAGTCAGAAGCAGGGGGCTAGACAGTGGCGCAGCGGTAATGCAGCGCCCTGCGAGGTCAGCACAGGCAGGAAGGTTCTAGGTTTGCATCCAGAGACCTCACTGAGTACACTGAGAGCGCATGCCCATGATGTGGGGCTGGCTAAAGCTGGGGTGTGGGGTGGAGGGTGGATCGTGGCGTAAAGACCCTGTTGGGGGTGCTGCCTTCTCTTATTTTCTTTCTTACCTTCTTTCTCTCACTGTGTTTGTCTCTCTTGCTCATGGAGAAAAGAAGTACATGAACTTAAAAAAAGGGTCAGAAAATGTAAAAAGCAGCTGATCCCAAGATTTCCCTCCTGGGTATTGCCCTTGTGTATCAAGTATAAGTGTTTCTATCCAGATAGATTCTGCAAAGACGCAGGTCCCAGATCCTGCAGGAAAGTGGAGGAGAAAAGACGTATAGGACAGATTTTTTTTGTTTTAAAGAGTTTTGTTGGAGAGCATTACTTTTTCCCATGGTCTGCTGGAGATCTATGTCTGAGAAGCGGCTTGGGTTTTCTTCTCCAAAGTTGGACTGAGCTCAGTGGATACCCAGGAATGTACAGAGGTTGGCTGGACACTTGGCTGGCACTTTTAAAGATCCAAGCCTCCTGTGACTTGGAGGAGCAAAGGGTTGAGTAAGGAGGGTTGCTGCAGCTCCAGTATTGTTCAGATGTCCCTCTGTTACCTGGCACATCAGAAAGTGGCATGTGGAAGAGGGGCCTCTGTGAGCCCTTACCTGTGGTGAGTATAAATATTCCTCTGCCCTGCAGGGAGGCCAAGCCTGTGCCCACGCCAGCAGGTGGTGGCTGTCCCTCTCTTCCCTCCTCGGCTGCCTACATTGGCATTGTCATCTCTTGGCATGGTCTCCCAACTGGGCGCCTCCTCCTCCTTTGCCTCTTCCTGTCCATTTACCAGGCGGCTACTCAGGGAGGGTTTATGAAAATGCAAATCTGATCGCATTCTGCCCTGCTTCAGATTCTTAAAGGCCTCCTGGGGCCTACGGTGCCAAGTGGAAGTTCTCTAGCTAGACCTCCATGCTGTTGAGGGTCTGACCCTGGCCTCACTTTTCAGCCTCCTCTCTTGCTGTTCCTGCACCACGTCTCAGGCTGTACCCCACGACCTGTTGTCATTCCTGACCATTTTCTCCTGGTTCCTGCCTCCTTGCCTTTGCATCTGCCAGGAGTGACCACCTGCCGAGTTTGGTGAGGCTCCTGTTTCCCCTCCAAGTTTTGGTGTAAACCACCTTTTTGGTAGAGCCCGTCCTGTCGTCCCTGCTTGGTGTTTTGTTGCTGTTTCTTTTGCAGTCTCTTCACAGCTTGTCACCATGCAGTGCATGTCTGCAGACCTTCACCTGCAATTCAGATATCCGAAGAGTTCTGAAAACTCTTAAGATTTTGTAACTCGTTTGGCTGCAAAATCGATCTGCACCGTATTGAGGCTCTTTATAGTGTGTCTTGATCTCAGTGTGACTCTACGTGGGTTTTGCTTAAGAAATTCCAAAGTGTTTGAGCACAGGTGCTGTTTTAGGCCCCGGGGAGCTGGGTGCTATATAACATATGATGTATGCACCTGTTACCTGTCTGAAATCAGAAACATCTAAATCCAAACCTATTTGGTCCAAGGGCTTTGGATGAGGGATCATGGGCTTGTAATTATTGGTTCATTTGGCCTCTTCTCACTTAGACAGTAAGGGCCTTGGACTTCATTCTAGTCAGTGTTTTTGTGTGTCCTTAGGGTCTTCAGGAATAACTGGCTCTGTTAGAATAAATACCCAGTAAGAGTTTTTTGGATGAATGGATAATAATAGCTACCAGATATTAACATTTATTAAGCTCTCACATTGTGCCAAGCTCTGTCCTGAATACTTTGCTTATTTTCATTCATCTTCACAGCAGCCCTGATAGGAAGGTACTCATTTTATCCCTGTTCTGTAGATGGGAAAATTGAGGAACCTGCCACTTAAGTGACTTGTCTAGGGTCCCATGGGTGGAAAGTGGAAAGGTGAGAATTGAATTCAGGAAGGCTGATGTTTAAAATGTATATTTATTTCTGCCATGAGAGAGGGACACAGAGACAGAAAAAGAGAAGAGCCCCCCACAAGGTCCTCACCTAATAATACTCCCCTCGCCGCAGCCAGACAGGATGTTAGGCACACACATGCACATGTGATGTGCAGAGGGAGACGTTAGAAAGTAAAGATGGGACCTTCCCATATGGCCTCGGCATTGTGGAATGTTGTGTTATTGCCACGCCACCCTGGATGGCCAGGGAAGGCTACTTTTTAACAGCAGACTAGACGAGGTGGGGGTCCTCCAAAAGTTCATGAACATGAGTATTATGAAAGTATTATGTAAGGATTTCAGAAATTTTTGGTAGCAAAATATACCCATACCTAAATTTCATTTTTCCAGGAATGTATCGAAGTGCCCTCGTGCTGTCTCAGTGGAGGAGTGAGGGCACATTGGACTTAGCAGTTCAAGCAAGGATGTAGGAAAACGTGGAAGCCACCGGAGAGACTTTTCCTTGTCCCACTGCAGTGTCTGTGCCTTCTTGTTGCCACAGGGTTGGAATAGCACTGCTTACCGAGAGCATCTTTGATAGGGTGATCACATGATTGGATGTGGGAGATAAACAGAAAAAATCTCCAATGGTTATTTAGTATCTTGCTGAGTGCCAGACCAACTCAGTACTTAGAGAAACAGACATGCAATAGAGGTAGTATCTGTCTATGATCATCTCGTTCAACGTCTAGAAGGGTGACAAACCCAAGGCCCAGATATAGGTAAAGTGACTGAAGTCCCACAGCCAGTGTACATCGCAGGGACTCAAACTGGATATTCCTAATGAGTGGCCTTTCCCTTGTCCCAGGAAGATACCTAGAATGAGTGAATGCCAAGTCATTTTTGTGGTTTTCAACCCTGAACCATGAAAACTCCAGTCTTGGTTAGTTAGCTTGCCGGCCGACCGTGTGACTCGTGACTTGGTCCCAGACAATGTTTTAGAACACAGAAATGTTCTATTATGACATCCAGGGGGAGTGTGGTGTCCGGGAACACCATCCTTGGCCTCTCTTCTCTGACCTTTGTGTAGACAAAACTGAGGATCGATCATGTCTGTTTCACCAGTAAGAGTGGTGGCTGCCTTTATAATCTCACCACTAAAACTGAGATGTCTCTATGGTCATCGGCTGATAGGGTCGTGCTGGGAGGCCCTAGTCTGAGAGGGCCCCATGACAGAGGCTTATCCTTCTGTGTAGGATGGCACATTTGCCCTTGACTGCGTATGTACCTGGGAGTCCACTGCCAGGCCTTTGAATCCAGTCTGCATTGAGAAGGGTCTTTCGTTCTGCATCAGGGAGAGGTGAACTGCCTTTCCCGGGAATGGCTCAGGGGTTTCTCGGCCCTCAGCGGCCAGGGTGATAGGCCCACCTGTGCTCACTCGTCATGCGAAGGGAGACCTTGATATGCAAGACCTTTGTAAAGGCGTTGCTGTGGGGGCTGGGTGGATAGGGCGAACAAATTTTTTTTTTTTTCCTTTTTATTAATTTATTTAACTGCTTTCCTCAGCAAGTTCATATTCTAAAAGCAAAATACACTGGGCTCCAAAGTAATAGAAGTACTCGATGATAAAATCTACCAGAATCGCTGATATTGGCTTCTGTTTTTCCATTCATCCGTCCATCTCATTTACTCATCTAGTGAGTTCTCTTATTTCTGACTCCTAGGCACTCCGATGTAAATATAGACATACCTTTGTATATGCTTCTATATATTTCTAACATAAAAAGTTAGATCACATTATAAATGTAGATCACATTATAAAATTAGACCCCAGTATAGAAAGCACACAGTTGTCTAACTTTCTCCCACTGTCGTTTTCACCAGTTACACTCACACTCCAATGGCAGCATTTTCAATGGCAACAGAGTGCTTCATTGTATGGATATAACCTAATTTAACTAATCCTCTCTGGTTGGGCAGCTGGGTGGCTCAGCTTTGCCTGGATAAACAGTGTGACAATGAACCTTCTTGAGTAAGCTTCTTTTTTTTTTTTTTTTCCCCCACCTACTTGTTTGATTATTGCCTGAGGAGCCATTCCTTATTATGGAATTGCTGGGTCCAAGTTTGTATGTTTGCTTTTTTGCAAGGGGAATTTGGAGGCTTCTGATTCCTTTCACCAGATTCTTTTTACCAGATTATGTGGTTGAAGTGTAGTTGTCTGTTGATTCCTTTGGGCCTTGGGGCCCCCCTGATAGACATGTAAACTCATTTTAGTATTTGTGCACGATGAGGAATGTAGGTGTCTTGCAGGCTGAGGAGGAGGGAAGGAGGCCTTGGCTGGTGTGGGCGCAGAGATCGAGATCGTGCTGTGGGAGAGCCCTTCTCCATGAGGTAGAGGACAGGACTCCGGCCTCACCTGTCCCTTCACCTCTGGGAAAGCGTTCCAGCGGCTTCTTTCAGTTTCTCCTTGCAAAACAGCTCAACGTTTTATAGAAATAGCATTATTAGAAGACATTTTCAGCACCTCTGACTACATTTGGAAAAAGTTGTATTTCCTTTGGCTTGGTCGTAAGACACAAGTAAATAATTCTTTTTTTTTTTTTTTTTTTTAAGGTAAATGGTAACATTTGGTATTCCCAGGGGCATGTTCTGTCCTTTAAACTCGGAGCATTCAACAGTAAATTATTTGATTCCTTCGAACAATACTCCTGTGTGGGAGGCATGTGTAAACTTCCATTAAGGGTGAGCAAACTGGTAAACCCAAGCTCAGAAATGTGTAATTTCTTACCCATCTGGGTGGGCCAGAAACCCATAGTGGGGTTTTACTGGTATGTAACGGTGGGTGTGTGTGGGGGGGAGTCACTGAGGGTATAAAGAGGTTTTCTCAGAAACTTATTTACATGAGTGAGTGAAAAAGGGTTTGTCCTGCTGCCTTCCCTCCCCTGTGCTCGAGTCCCTTGCGAGGAGCCGATGTGCAAGATGAATTCCTCTCAGCCAGCAGGGCTGGTTAAAACATAATCTAATCAGAACTCTCGTTTTCCGAGTTACGTAATTTTGCAGAATGGACACACAGGCTCCTGGGAAAAATGGCCTGTCCTCCTGTGAATTTGAAGGGCCATTTATAAAATTAGAAGCTGTGTTGAACAGATGAATGCGAAATGGAACTTGCCTATTAAAGATATGTATTTATTTTTTGGGCCAGATAGCCTTATTTAACCTTTCTGTGTCTCAGAGGTTGGTGGCCTTTGCCTATGGCGCCTTCATGGAAAAAGTTCTAAAAATAGCTCCTGTTTGTTGTTGCATAATGACTTGGGAGGGCGGATGGTAGCACTCCCAACTTCTTTCAGTCAGCAAACTGGACAGAAGGCATCTAGTCCAAAGGCAGACTGGGGGCCTGAGCTCGCGGGACGGCCGCTGCTTCCCGTGGCTCTGCGCTTGCCTACTGTCAGACACAGCCTGCCGGTCTCTCTCGGTTGCCCTTCTCCCCACTCTTACCCACAGTCTCCACTTGAACTCCTCACTTGTAAACAGGTAAAGGAGACCTGTGTGACTCAGATCCTGTTAAGATGGTTGTTTCCCAGGTGTTTCTCAAACACAGTACCCTTGGCCACTATCCTAATAGAGTGTTGAAGAGGGTGGATGGCTTCCCAGAAAACAGTAAGGTTTCATTCTATTTCCAGGAGCATCAGAGTGTGGTGGAGGGAGGCTGGCCAGGGCGGGACTCTGGGGTTCGGGTTTCTAACGCATGTGACCTCAGGCAAGGCTTAGATTTCTGTTTTTGGTAAAATGAAGGATTGGATTAGATTCCTTGCCTTGCCCCAAGAGGTCTTGCTCCTTTGTGTGTCAAGACAGTTTGAACTAAATAATCAAACTTCTCTGAAGCACTGACCTAGGACACAAAGTCCTGTCTCTTGTACATTTCTTGTGGTTCCTTGGTGAACCTTCACCCAAACGCAGACGTCTTCTCTGAGACCTCCGAGCCAGGAAAGGGGGTGAGATCTTGAGTTTCTAGTAGCTTTTCCGAAAGCTGTGTAAATGGAAGAGAGTTGACATGTCACGAAAGGAAATATGTGAGATGAGTCCAACTGTCACCCTGGTGAGGACCCCTGGCAAGCCACCCTGGGGCTGATCATTCCGATGGCTGTTTTTCTTTGGCCTTTCTGAGTGAGGCCCGAAAGCTCATAGAGACACATCCGTGTATTAGTAAGTGTGGCATGGAAACCCCGGTGATTCCTGAAACCTTGTTTCACAATGCGGCTGGGATGCCTGGCTTAGAACCGTCCGCCTAGTCCCATGCATCAATGTTCTAGCTTTCTGAACAGCACCGAAGACCCCTCAGTCACCCTGAGGATCTGTCTGTTTACAGAGACAAGGTTTTTGGTGAGTCTCCCCATTTAGTAAAGCGGCACCCCACTGGGAGGCTACACACTTGGATGATATTGCCCTAGTTCTTGATGGAATTGCATTCTCTTGAGTTGCTTTCATTGTTGCAACCTTGATTTTAAAATCATGCTAGAAAATGTCAGCAAAGACATTTGTCTACCCCTTCATCGTATTCTTTTCTTACACAAAATGAGAAAATTCTATGGACATTTAGTAATAAATAAGACAAGTTTGGTTCTTCTCAAGGAACTGATAAGGTTTTTTCCTTTTACTGAAGAAAATTTTATACCTAATCTTGTTGCCTCTCTTACTCGGCCTACCAGGAAGCTTAGAGTCCTATCTGGAGGAGAGTCAGAGCAGTTCTGTTGTCTTGCTACTGAAGTTTTTTTTTTTTTTTTTTTTTTGAGAGGTTTTTTTTTTCGCTATAGGGCGCGGGCGCTCGCCAGACAGACAGAGAGAGACAGAGAGATAGAAAGCGAGAAATCACCCCCCAGGGGGGATGGTCACGCCGCAATCCCTTCTCCTCCATTCTCCTCTCGGGATCTTGGGCACGCACGCACACGCGCCCGGCGTGAGTTGTAAGCCACCGGGTCTGAGACACGAACCGCGGTCGACTACGTGGGAGTCCAGCGACATAGCCATTACGCTAACTGCTGGTTCCCGCTACTGAAGTTTTTATGATACTATCTGCCATGGACATGATTTTCTTTTCTTATCTCTTTTTTTCTTTTTAAGGTTTTTGCCATAGAGTGTGTGCACTTGCCAGAGAGAGAGAGAGAGAAAGAGAGAGAGAGAGGGAGGGAAAGTGAGAATTCACACCCCCCCCCCCCCCCCAGGGGTTGGCCATGCCATAATCCCTTCTCCTCCATTCTCTTCCTGGGGCTTTAGGTATGCACATGCCCAGGGTGATTTTCAAACCATCAGGTCTGGGACTTGAACTGTGGTCAGCAATGTGGAAACCCAGTGCCTTAACCACTACACCACTTGAATTTAATTTTATCAACCCCTAATTTTAATTTTATTGTTGGATTTACATGTCTTGTTAGTCATCTCAGAGCCTTTGTGCGAAGGGGTAGGTTAAGACTAGTTTAAAAACAAACACAGAAAATAAAAGGGAAAGCACAGGATTTCATGCTGTTAGAAAAGCTTTAGAATATAAAAGCTGTCCTTGAGGGGAGGGGGTGGGCTGATTAGCATAATATTTGCACAGCATGGATTCAGGAGCCAGACTGCCAAGGCTCAAATCCTGGCTTGATCACCTGATTGGCTTTGTGACCCTGGAAAAGGTATCTAACCTTTCTGTTTTTCAGTGTCCATATCTGTACCTTGAAGATGATATAATGCCTCTTCTTTCCTAGGGCTGCCATGAGCATAGGCAAGTTAGTACAGAAGACCCTAGGAAATGTGTCCAACACATATGAACAGCCTGCAAGCTTTAGCTATAACTAACAAATGACTACTTTCTGAAATTATTTTTTCACCCTCCCTGGAAATGTTACAGCAGCATTTGAGCTTTTCTCTTCTGTTCTTCCAACTCTGACTTTTTTGCAGACTGTTTATCTACCAAGCCAACTTTTTCCTGGTGTAATTAGCCAAGGTGTGGTTTGTATACTTTAAAAAACAAACAAACAAAAACCTATTTTATTTTATAATAGAGAAAAAGGATTTGCCCTTTGGGTTTGGCATACTCTTCCAGAAGATCAAGAACAAGATGAAGTAGTTTCTCTTGTCTCCAGCTACCACGTGGTTTGTTGGTAAGGGCTTTACCCTAATTCGTCACCTGGGAAGGCCGTTTGGCTCTGCTGCGCCTCAGTTTCCCTACAGTACCGTGGGGTTTGTTCACTCCATTGCTGTCTGCAGGGAAGCCGGGTTCTACCCCTGCGCTCAGTCACTATTCGCCGAACATGCGGATGAGTGGAGACTCAAGCCTTTGCTCTGCTGCTCTTGTGCGTTTCTTCTGGGCTTGACATAAGACAGCCAAAGAGAGAGTGGGTTTAGAAAGTCAAAAGTATCCTTGAATAGCAGAGTTTTTGATTCCCGTTTCTTCCCTACTCTTTGACAATGGCAAATGCTGATAAAATCTCAGGGTTGGACGAAATGAAACAGCCCATCAGGGTCCTCTGCCATCTGGGTAGGTGGTGATTAAAAAATGGCAAGCCTCGCAGCTTCCCCTGGAGGGCGGTCTGTGGCACTGCTGAAGGTGGAGGCTCAAAGGGAACTGGTTTTAGGGGTCGGCTGAGGACTGGCAGGGCAGCTGGGGCGTACTCTGAATGCAGCACTGCCCAAGATCTCCTTAAAATGCTTCCTCCAGCAGACTGATGGAGCCAAAGGGTTTGGGAAGAGAAACAAGCTAAGGCTGGTAGGAGACACTGAACTAGGAATTCTGTGGCAATTAAAGCAGAAAGACTTGAGCAAGCGATTTTTTTTTTTTTTTTAAACAGTGCCCTATAGTTATCCCTTGTTCCTGGTAGTTATTTAAAATAAGCATAATCTTTGTCTACTAGCTGGCTGCCTTGACAGAGTTTCATACGCTTATTTTTATGACTATTCTTGTGCCTCACACAGGAATCCATCAGTGCCAGGCTATTTTTCTCTGGACATATTTTGGCTTCATTGGTGTCCTCTTGTGGCTCTCATCTCCTGCCACCCCCGTCTGCCATTTCCTAGAGATGTCAGCATGTATGAATTGCTCGATTTTCCTCTCAGCTGGATGATGTAATAACTGGTTGATGTCATCTGGCAAGAGTGTGACAGGCTAGAATCCTATACCCATACCTGCTGTGGCGTCCTTAGGACTGGGTGTGACGGACGTGAGCTGGCTACTACCTCACATTCACATTAGCCAACCCTTACACTGGACAAGTGCATCTTCTCTGTGCCAGAAGACCCCAGGAAACCAGGGGACAGTCTGTTGACCATGTGGGTTTTTATGACCCATTTCACGGTGAGAGAAGTTCCTGTTGAATTCTGCTCAGAGCCTTCAGAAACCAGTTCCCATCCATCCATCGGTTTTACCCAGCTTAAAAATGGAACATAGTAGATATTTTCCCATTTATCTTATAGTATCTTATAGCAACAGTGTATATGTTTGTATTTATCTTACAGTGTTTTATATTTGAGAGGCAAATATGTATTTTAATTAACCAACTATGTCAGGGGCCAAGCAAGCTGCAGTTTATGGGCCAAATCTAGCCCACCACTTCCTTTCACAAATAAAGTTTTATTGGTACCCTGCCATCCACATTTACTTATGTATGGTCTATGGCTGATGTTGTAGCAGAGTTAGCGAGTTGTGACAAAGATCTTAAGGGAAGCAAAGCCCAGTATTTACCATCTGACCCCTTATAGAATAACTGTTACTATTGTTGACATTCATAATGAGCTTACTAAGTCAGCACTGGGGATGTTGTGATAAACTTAACAAAGTTCTGACAGTAAAACAGGAACGTGTATGTGTACATGCATGTGTGTGTGTGTGTGTGTGTGTAATATCAATTAGCGATAAGTGCTATGAAAAAAATAAAACAATAAGGTTGCAGAGACTGAACTAGGGTAGGGGGCTGTGTTTTAGGCAGGGTTGTCAGGCAAGGCCTGTCTGAGTGCTCTCTGGGGACAGTGCTCCAGGTGGAAGACACAGTGATGGCAAAGGCCTGGCGGCAGGAGCTTGTTTGTGTGAGGAGGATCGGGGGGTCTGTGTGGGCTGACTTAGGGGCGAGTAGAAAGAGCCAAGGCTGGATAGTCAAGGGTACAAGGTCACACAAGACCCGGGGAACGACTTGGGCATTTATTCTATTAACAAAGAGGGGTTTTGAGTAGAGAACTAACAAGAGAGGACTTAAACCAATTGCCTTGTGGCATAGAGACCCTAGAGAGGCAAAGGTGACAGCAGAGAGGGCGGTTCGGAGCTGCTTTACGTGTCCAAGGGCCAGGGTGGTGAAGATGGAGGTGGCGAGACGTGGTTGGGGTCCTGATATGTTGTGAGGGTGGAGCCATGGGATTTGCTGAAGACCGGGATGTGGAAGTGGGGTGGACGGGGGAGGACAACCAAGAGTAAGTACTGAGTACTGGGAAGTCTTCTCTTCTGATGGGAAAGAGTGGGAGCATCAGCTTTGGGGGGGAACATCAGCCTCTGGAAACCTTTCAACTTTCTCTTGTCACTTCTTCCAGCTGTCTACCTCTTCTGTTCGTTTTCTTCGGAAGAGAGGTAGAGGTATTACAACACATTTTTTCACAGTAGCAGACGATAAGGGCAATTGTTACTTCACCTGTGCTACAAAGAGGAGACAAAATCTGCATTACACTAGTAGGACGTATACACAGGTTGCTATGGTTTATCCCTTAGAGGTTCATGTTTTGGAATTTGGTCTCCAGTGTAAGGGCATTGGGAGGTGGTGAGGTCTTCAAGAGGTGAGGCCTGTGGGCTGTGATTGGATCGTAAAGGCATGGGCCTTATGAGTGGATTACATGACATTGAGTGAGTTCTTGCTCTCATGAGAGGGGTGAGTTGTCATGATTTGTAAAAGGAAGATGGCTGCCTTCAGGTCTCTCTCTCTCTCTCTGCACATGCCCCTCATGTTCTGTGCTTCCGTTGGCCATGTCGTGATGTAGCCAGCCTGATGCCAGCCCCTGACTTTGGACTTTCCAGCCACCAGAGTCATGAGTCAAATAAAACTCTATTCTTTATAAATCATCCAGTCTCGGTCATTTCTGTAAGCAAAACAGTAGCAGACTAAAACACAGAAACTTAATTTTCTCTGTTCTGAAATATTTTTCGTGTTCATATTTTAATATTTGTAAATCTGGGTACATTTAAACAATACACATTATTTTCTTTTCCTTGAAAAATCTGTTAATTGGTATTGCATTTTTGTTTTTTTTTTTTTTGTTTGTTTGTTTTCATGCTTGTTTTGTCTTTTTAAAAGACTTTTTGCCATAGGGAATGAGGTTCACGAGAGAGAGAGAGAGAGAGAGAGACAGAGATAGTGAGAGGGAAAGTGAGACATCATGCCCTGGGGGGATGGCCATGCCGTAATCCCTTCTCCTCCATTCTCCTCTCAGGATTTTGGGCACGCACGCACACACACATGCCTGGCGTGATTCTTCAAGCTGCTGGGTCTGGAACTCAAGCCTTGGTCAGCCACATGAGAGTCCAGTGCCTTAACCACCATGCCACCTGCTGGCCACAGATGATATTGTATATTGTGGTTGTTATAAAGTGTAGACCTTGAGGAAATATAGTAGAAGCTTCATATTGAACTCTTTTTGTATTAGGAACCCAAATTATGTATTATTATTATTATCTACTGTTGTGTAACAAATTACCCCAGAGTTTAGCAGCTTAAAATAGTAAATGTTTACTATCTCCTATAGCATCCAGACATTATTAGCTGTGTGGTCCTGGCTCTTTCTGGCTCTCAGGGTGTCTCTTGAGGTTGAAGTCAAGCTATGTTACTGGACTGCAGTCACTTGAAGGCTTGTCTGAGGCTGGCGGATCTGCCTCCAAGCTTATTCACAGGATTGTTGGCCAAAGGCCTTGTTTTCTGTCTGTGTAGTCCAGAGATGCTAGAGAGCTGAACAACCATGATTTCTTTACCTTTTAAAATTATCTTCTAGGCTTGGCTTTTTAAACATTATTTATTTGTTTATTTATTTATTTATTTATATATTGTACATTTATTCATTTCCTGAGAGAGGTCACAGGTATACCCATGCATGTTCGGGTAGACCTGGGATGTGAACCCAGAGCCTTCTCATAAGGCCTTTAGCATCTCACAGTAGCATCCCTACTATGGTGGCTGGGCCTGAGTTTGGCATTTGAACCTGTATTTTCAAATGAAGAAACTGAGGTGCAGAGAGGTTGGTTAACTTGTCACAAAGTTACACAGAAGCCACTGGTCGCACTAGAACCCCATCCCTGAGAAGGCCTGCTCCACCCTCATTTTCTTTCCTAGGCTCCACATCGTTCTTGGTGTTTTTCTGATGCTATGATCCAGGGTTGACCCCCAGAACCCCTCCAGGGTCCTGACGTTTGCCTTCCACTGCCTGATGGTGCTGGCGTGGTCCATGGTCATAGCTTACAAGCCATCTTGTCTTCGAGATTCTGTTTGTCTTCAGCCTCCATTCTTCACCCAGTATCTTCATGTCGTTTCCTCAGCTTCCAGTCTTCGTCTTGGGGCGTCTCTAAGGCTGGGTTCTGTCCTCTGGGAAGGCACTTGCTTCTGTGTCGCCAGCGAGCCGCGGGGCTCAGGGCCGGCGAGAATCCCTGGCGGCCGTTCCTGTTGTGTTTACTACCTTGGCAACAAGCGGCTGGTGTTGGCACCAGCGCTGGGTCCTTGGCTAGGCGGTGACTTGGGTTGGGGGCTCCTACTTCACATCATGACTTGGTCCTTCGCCAAGCCCAAACAGTGGCTTCTTTCTTTTCAGAAGTAAAGGCTATTAATATATTTTTTTTCTAAATTAGAAAATGAATGGCTTCTCTTTACAGAAAATGCAAAAAAAATGGAATGTTTTGATGTATTGTTATTTTTGTGGGTGCACATATATTTAAAAACAGAACTGGAAAAAAATAAAACCCAGAATCGGAATCACCCTGTGGTGCATATGTATGTATGCGTGCATGTTTTCATATTTAGCTTTTCATTTAATAGTACCATGTAATAATTTTCATGTGCCTCTAGATGGTTATAACAACATGATTTTTAATCGCTGCATAACAGTCCATCATCTCAGTGTAAAATTATAGATATATTTAAATGCATTTTACTGCCAAGGACAAGATGTGTAAGGATTTAATTTCATACCACAGAAGACAGTGTAGGATAGAGAGATGGGAGGATGCGGCTTAAAGTTACAGGGCCTGGATTTGAGTCTCAGTTTTGCAACCTGGACAAATTATAGTCGTGTACCCCTTAACAGCAGGGGTATGTTCTGAAAAGGGCATCGTTAGGCGATTTCGTCATTGTGCAAACATCATAACTCGTACTTACCCAAACCTAAAATGTGTAGCCAACTACACACCTAGGCTACTTGGTGTAGCCTGTTGTAATCCCCAGGGACCACTGTTACGTGTGCGGTCTGTCTTTGACCTAAATGTAGTATGATTGTGTTTGAATTCAAGTGACACATGGATGTATTTAAATTTAAATTCATTCATTCTTTTTTTTCTTTTTTTGGGGAGAGGTTTTGGTATAGGGTGCGTGCGCTAGCCAAAAAGAGAGAGACAAAGAGACAGAAAGCAAAAAAATCACCCCCTGGGGGGATGGCCATGCTGCAATCCCTTCTCCTCCATTCTCCTCTCAGGATCCTGGACACGCATGCACACACACACGTCCAGCGTGAGTTTAAGCCACCGGGTCTGGAACTCGAACTGCGGTCGACTACTTGGAACGGTCGACTACTTGGAAGTCCAGTGACATAGCCATTACGCCAACTGCTGGTCCTAAATTATTTCTTTAATCTATCTATTTATTTATTTATTTATTTATTTTTTATGGGGTGCTTGTGATTGCCAGAGAGAGACGGTGGGCAGGGGAAGTGAGAAATCACCCCTCTCCCCCAGGAGAATAGCAACGCGACAATCCCGTCTCCTCTGTTTGCCTCTTGGGATTTTGGGCATGTACACTCGTGCTCCCTGTTTTATTTTTATGCTGCAAGACCCATGACTCAAACTGCACAGCTGGCCATGTGGTATCTAGTGCCCCAACCTTCATGTCATCCACTGGCCCTTAACTCTCTTTTCATTCTTTAGAGATTTTTGTTGTTGTTGTTGTTACAGGGTGTGTACGCTCACCCGAGAGTCAGAGACAGAGACAGAAAGCAAAAAATCACCCTCCAGTGAAGATCACTACGCAGTAATCCCTTCCCTTCCAGTCTCCCCTCAGGATTTTGGGCATGCACACACATGCGCCCGGTGAGGGTTTCAAGCCACCAGGTGTGGGACTTGAGCCACCGTTGGCCATGTGGGAGTCTAGCGCCTTAACCACTATGCCACCTATTGGCCCCAAATTCTCTTTTTAAGAGACATTTATTTATTTATTCTGCGAGAGAGAAACAGAGACAGACAGACAGAAATAGGCACCCCCTACAAGGTCATCAGGCTGGGATCCACTCCCAGTCTTAACCAGCCCAGGGCATGGGTGTGTGCAGGCATGCCCCGTGTAATCACTGGACCCTTCCTCGTGGGTCCAGTTGTTACCTCCGTGCTACCACCTGGCCCCTGCATTTAAATTCTGATGATCTTCAGGTTCCTTATCTGTGACATGCTCGTAATATTATATACATTATAGCTGTGAGGATTACGTGAGATAATGCACTCCATAAACTGCGAGTTATATTGTTTTAGTTAAAGACCCTGGTTCCATTTCCCCTATATCAATCCTCTGAACTTTCCATACTTATTCCTTTGGAATAATGGTATTGTCTATCTGTTCTGGGCATCGTCCTTAGAATACCCTTTAAAGGAGCTTATGGTTAAATCAGGAAGGGAGGTCAGGAAGACCAGCCTGTTAGCTCCGGTGGCTGGTGTTTTGGGAAGCTAAGAGCTAAGCCTGCTGGGTAGTCGCAGGGACAGACAGGGGAGCCAGGAGCCTGAGGCAGGCCTGGGGAGTCCCTGTGGATGTCAGGGGCTGGTACTTGTCCTGGACGAGGTGCCGAGGTTACATTTTACCATGACTCGGGTTTGGAGTGCTAACTCTCATCAGGTAGGATATGGGAGGGTCACTTTCCTGAAACACACCTCTGGTGGGAAGGGAGTGGGAGCTAAGGACTGTAGGAGCCACAGGTGGGGACCAGGTGGGGGGGCACTTTCCAAGGTGAGCAGCGAGCAGCCTCCTATAACCATCCGCTGCCTTTGGTGTGCTGTGGCTTCTCTCTCTCTTTTTTTTTTGAGAGGTTTTTGCTATAGGGCGCGTGCGCTAGCCAGACAGAGAGAAAGAGAGAGACAGAAAGTGAGAAATCACCCCCCAGGGGGGATGGCCACACCGCAATCCCTTCTCCTCCATTCTCCTCTTGGGATCCTGGGCACGCACGCACACGCGCCCGGCGTGAGTTTTAAGCCACCGGGTCCGGGACGCAAACCGCGGTCGACTACATGGGAGTCCAGTGACATAGCCATTACGCCAACTGCTGGTCCCCTGCAGCTTCTCCAGAACAAGCGGGGAGATGTGCCAGTCTCAAGTAAGCCAGGAGAGGGGGAAATGAGAGCCTGTCTCGCCACCCTGTTGCCGACAAGGGAGCATCTGTCTGCGTTCATGAACTCACGAGTAGTGACACGGAAACGTTTTTGTTCCTTTTTACCTTCTTTTTCATGTCTCATGAAGGGGGGCCTCAAGAGAGGAAGGACTCACCGGTCTTGGTGCTGTAACCCCAGTGCTAGAATGCTGCTTGACACATAGTCGGTGCTGAATAAATGAGTATTGGACGAGTGGCTAAGGAAGGGAGGGAAGATTTGGGGAAAAAGCGAGGCTGTAGCAGTGCGGCATAAAGAAGGCTAAGAGCAAGGACACAGGTGTCGGGAAGAGCTGGGTGGAGTCGGGGTCTAGCCCATCCTTAGGAGCTGAGTCTCCTTCCTCTCCTTTAGCTCGTAGGGATGATGGAACCCCCACTGTAGGGGCTGGGGGACCGGCAATAATGTGCGTGCTTTCCGTGCTGGCCCCTGGGAAAGAAGAGAAGACGCACTAGCCATGCCGGCCGCATTAGTGTTTCTGGAGTTCATTGGCAGTGAAATACGGGGCTCAGGGCCGTTCCATGCCCATATTTCTATTCAGGTGTCCACGAGCACATAAATAAAGAATAAGTAGCTTGGCAGGCCCCGCGTAGACTTGCTGCGTCCCAGTTGCTTAGGGTCCTGGAAGGCTGCATAACTCACAGGTGGGCCGGTGTTAATTCACTGGCCCGGGAAGCTGTCCCAGCCTGTAGGCCTCTCCATCTTACTGGTGCTGAGACCTCTCTTCCTCTCTGGGGCCCCTGTTAACAGCTCTTTATTCAAGGCTGTGGTTTCAGGATGCGTAATTGACTTGCACCACAGAGCAGATGATGTGGGAAGAGTAGTTTGTGCCACCACTGCCCTCCCTCCCTCTCTGCCACCCTGCTTGCACCCCCAGGAGCTGCCCACGTGATGAAAGGGACCCGCCCCTTAGCTCCCCTTTGTCTCCCTCATCTCTTTAGCTAGGAGAGCCTTTTATTTGTTCTTTTAATGCAACTGGCCTCTGAAGAGCCTTTCCAGATCAATTTGGCTTGTCAGGGGTGCCAGGCTTAAGTTTTGAGGCTTCTAAAGAAGTGGGGTGGGAGGGGGCTGGGGATCAGACTTTCTTTCTCTTTGTGGCTTTCAGAAGAAAATGACGCATGTTAAAATAAATGATGCAAATATCTGTATTTTATGTATCAAAGAGACAAATGGCATAAATGCAGATTATAGGGTCCTCCTTAGAACTGTCCATCACACACGAGCTCCTGGGAAAGGCGAGCGGCAAGTGTGGCACCAGCCAGTTCCGCCGCGTGCTTCGCTTTTGGGCAGCCTCCAGGGGGTCGGCACGTTTGGGTCATTGTCTCGTGGATTGATTCAAGATTGTCTTAAAAGCCAACTAGCTTTCCAAGTGTTTCATCTTACATGCATGCTTAAAAAATAAAAGCCATTTTCATCACCTTCCGACTGACCCCACTGGCCAGGCTTCAGCTTCTGTGCTGCCTTCACCAGCATGCTGCAGCCTGCCCGGCTGCCAAGCCTCGCCTCCCGGAGCCTCCATCGCCCCATCTGTGAGATGGAAGGATGGTGGCAACCTCGCAGGGCCCTGGAGAAGCCAGAGTGAGATGACATGTGCTGGATCAGGCCCTGGCACATACAAGGAGCTCAGCAAATGTTAGTCATTTCTTTTGTTTTCCAGGACAGGCAGTCAGGTGAGAAAGACAGAGGGACACTTATGCTCTGCCTGGCAGCTTTGATTTTAAGGAGGGCAGGACTGGAATGGGAAAATGCAAGGATCCCTCTCATCGGGGCTGGGTCATTTTATCTCAGAAGTTTTCCCAGCACGGGCCGGGGGTTCTGAGGAATGGGGCCAGTGGTGGGAAACTGCTCTCCAGGGAGGAACATGTAGTGGAAATTGTTGCCAGGTAGACCCTTGGGACTTTTTAAAAATTTTTATTTTTTATGTTCTTTTTTTTAAATATAAGTTTATGTATTTCATTATTTTTTAGAGAGGATTTTGCTATAGGGCATGTGAGCTCACCAAAGAGAGAGAGAGAGGACAGAGAGACAGAAAGCAAGAAATCACCCGCCCCCCAGGGGGGGATGGCCACGCTGCAGCCCCTTCTCCTCCATTCTCCTCTTGGGATGTCGGGCACGCATGCACATGCAGCCAGTGTGAGTTTCAAACTGCTGGGTCTGGGACTTGAACCACAGTCGACTATGAGGGAGTCCAGCAACGTAACCATACACCATCTGCTGGTCCCTGTATTTCATTCTGAAGCGGCAGAGACAGAGAGTGGGTCTTTGACGCAGTGACCCACCCCCGGCCTCAGCCAGCCCCAGTTCTTGAGTACGTGTGTCCTTATGTGAGTGTGGAAGTGAGGGTCTCCAGAGGTGAGCCTTGAACCTTCTCCTGCAGGTTAGCCTTGCAGACACAGCATTTTTGTTTTGTTTTGTTTATTGTTTAAAGAGATTTTTGCTATAGGGCACATGTGCTTGCCAAAGAGACAGAGAGGGACAGAAAGTGAGAAATCACCCTCCTGGGAGGGATGGCCATGCAATCCCTTCTCCTCCATTCTCCTCTTGGGATATGGGCATGCACGCACATGCACCTGGCATGAGTTTCAAGCTTCCAGGTCTGGGACTTGAACCACAGTTGACCACGTGGGAGTCCAGCGAGGTAACCATTATGCCACCTGCTGGTCCTGACAAGAGCGTTTTACTGCTGTGCCACCGTCTAGCTCCAGACACCTGAGTATGATGGGAGTGGTGATGGGTTTGTGTCCTGACTCAGGTGGGCATGGAATGAGGCCTTGGGGGGTGAGTTAGGTGCACCCTGTGTCAAGATTTCTATTGTGCCAGACATTCTTGTCAGTCCATCTGAGTCCACCAGCGGGATCCCTCTTGCCATCCTGGCTGCTCCTCTTTGGCTCAGAGTCCTTGGCCCTTGGCCCTGGAGGGCCTCAGCAGGAATAGAGGGTCACCTTTGAAGTGGGAATTGCATTCCCCCCACGTCTCCCAGGTAGGAGTGAAGACTGAGTGGGTGCACTGTAGAGAAACTCAGGTGCTGCCTGGGGCAGTGCGAGGTCCAGGCCTGCTGTGAAGAGCAGATGGACCTTGTATGGCAGAAGAAGGCAGAGAGAGGCTCCCACTCAGAACTGGGACTGGAGTGGGTCAGGACAGGAGGTCAGGTCAGGACAGAGTCTGGAAGGCTCAACCAGAGGAAGAAGCTGGGAAAATGAGGCCGACCGCTCAGTTTAGTGTAGCCCCAGCACCTGGGAGCCTCTTAGAAGCACAGGGGCTCAGTTGGCACCGTGGGGTCAGAATCTGCCTCTTCTCCAGCTCCTGCGGTCTTGCATGTATGTGGTAAGGCCTGTAATCTCTGCCTTCCACTTCCTCTGGAGCCGAACAGAACTGGGACATACCCTTCCACATACTCACGTGCATTAAAAAAGAAGATTGTAATGAATTAAGCTTAACTAAAACGAAGAAAACAAAACCAAGCCAAAGTACCTCCACATACATGCTGAGAGGTGGAGGTGGGTTCCTCCTGGATCGGCCTTCACACCGCCACCTGGCTGGGGACCCTGCACCATCAGACCAGGATGCCACATGTACGCTAGGTCCCTGTTTTTCGGTCCGTCGGCTAGGGTAAGCCACCCTCCTTTCCCTGCGATATTATGCTGATAACATTACTTTGGGGGAGTGTGTTTGTAGCAAGTGGGAGCTGTGGGTAAATAGCTTTGTTGGCCACTTTTGCTTTTCTTGCTTATATTGTACACCTTAATGTGCTCTTTCTTTTTCTTGCCTTTTTTCTTTTTCTTTTCTTGTCTTTCTTTTTTTTTCTTTTTTCTTTTTTGTAGATAATGGCAAAATGACTGCTGTGGGCACTGCCACACATAATACAAAAAGCCCTTTGAAAAGAGCTTTATCTGAGCACAAAGTACTTGGAATTGAAGACCCCCAGGGATTTGCCTCTATCGAGATCATCTTTTTTCTCCCTTCTCCCTCTTCGTTCTCTCCTCATTCTTTTCTTTCTCTCCCCTTTTCACCCTCTCCCTCTCTGTCCTCTTTCTCTTTTCTTCATTCAAACTTGCAGTGGAACCAGAGTGAGCTACATATTGCCCCATTTTCGGCTGATTTGCATGTTAGAGAGAGCCGAGTAATTGGTGTTTAACCAGAACAAAAGAGGATCTGTTTTCTAAAAGAAAAAGAATTTTTGAAGTAGACCCTATTGCGTCTACTGCCTTTGTCTCTCCTCTCATTAGGATTGAATAGGATGGCCCCATAATGAGGATGTGGGAGATACTGCTTTGGTTGGGATGCTTTTTGAGCTAATTGGTTTGAAAATTATATTTGATGTGGATCTGAGGGATGTTGGCAAAACACCTCGTTGGGACATGGACATCCTATCCCTACCACGCCCGGAGGAAGGGCAGTACCAGGCGATGCTGCAACTCTGTTTACCTTCCGAGCTGAATGCTCTGAGGGCCACCCCTGAGGTTTGGATCTTTCTCCCAGTCTTCAGGCTGGTTTGCTGGGATGCAGGCAGCCTGTGGCTCTTGTCATCAGGAGCCCTGGAGGGCAAAGTTCAACCCCAAAGATTTGACTTGGAGTGGAGGAATGCCTAGTCATTAATTTGTGGTATTTTAGTGAGGAAGTGAAATTGATGAATGACTCTTCTTCTCGGTCAGAAGGAGAAGGTCTAAATCTAGACTCGGAAATTGGCAGAGTATCCATTGAAAACCTCCAGTCTGCCCACTCTTCACTTTCTATGCAGAAATCCCTTCAGCAGCTCACACACTTGTTGGCTTCTTTCTGAAGTTGGTAATTTTGTGAAAATTAAGTGAATTTTTGAAGACTTTCAGGAATGTTCCCATGACCACAAAACTATCTTTAAAAGTTAGAAAGTAAAATACCATTCTTTAATTTGGAAAAACAGAAGGGGAAAATGAGTTAGAATCACATCACTCTCAACAATAGTTTCTGATTTTAGTGGACTACCCAACCTTTTGCCGTTATAATGCTTGTTTACATCCACATGGCATTTTAGCATGATCTTAGAATGCGTTGATTACTTAAGGGATTCTGTTTAAGCAAGTATTTAATAATACCAGTTAGAGAATTGTGTGACTGGGATTCCTTTTTTGAGGTGACCCACATTCGCAAAAGTTCACTATTGTCTTGCAAAATCTGATGCCAGATAAGATCTAGATCACGATGACTTTCCTTAGAATGTGATTAAAATCACATTTACTGTCTTTCTATGTTTGTTACTTTTATCTTTCTGCCAAACCCTGTGAGGTAGGTAAGGGTTAAGGCAGGCTGACCCACTTTACAGATGAAGAAATGGAACCAGGCTCTGGAGGGAGTGAGCTAGATGAGCCACGTACTGTGCCCATTGTGCAGTACAAGCTTTCTCTACCAAAGCATCGTCTTTCCCCCTTGCCCTCTTCCTTACTACTCTTCTCCACCTCCAGTTTGCTACAGGGCACGTGAGCTGACGGGGTGGGGAGAGAGAGAGAGAGGGAAAGGGAGAGGGAGAGGGAGAGGGAGAGGGAGAGGGAGAGGGAGAGGGAGAGAGAGAGAGAGAGAGAGAGAGAGAGGAAGGGAAAGTGAGAAAGCACCCACAAGGGTGATGGCCACACCACAATCCCTTCTACTCCATTCTCAGGATTTTGGGTACACATGCACATGTGCCCAGCATGCTTTTCAAGCCACCGGATCAGGGTCTTGAACTACACAGTCAGCCATGTGGGATCTAGCTGCCTTAACCACTATGCCACTGGCTGGCCCTCTTTCTACTTTTTATTTGGGAATAATTTAAAACAAGAATAAGTAAAGGCCCAGTCATGGTGCATATGGCTGGTAGTTGTTACTCAGCAGACTGAGGCCTCATGGGAGGTCCTGGTTGATCCCAGGCGTACTCTAAAAAGCCAGGGGTGGTGGTGCCTGCCTGTAGTCCCAGTTACTCCAGAGGCTGAGGCAGGAATATTACAATATTGGGAAACACTATCTTTTGAAAAAGAAAAATAATTAATACAAAGAACATGTATCATCCACTCACAGCCCTTTGAAGAGGGGACTCCAGAAAGTTTGTGGGAAAATGGAATTAAAGTACAAGCTTATTTGGCTGCAAAAATGTTTGAAATTCATGTGTAGCTTTTTCATAACATGCAGTTTTTATTATTTATTTATTTTGCCATAGGGTATTTGTGTTTGCCAGAGAGAAATGGAGAGAGACAGTGAGAGGGAAAGTGAGAAATCACCCCCAAGGGGGGAGGGGGATTGCCATGCCACAGTCCCTTCTCCATTTTCCTCCTGGGATTTTGGGCATGCATACACACAATCCCGACATGATTTTCAAGCCTCTGGGTCTGGAATTTGAACCATGATTAGCCATGTGGGAGTCCAGCATCTTAACCACCATGTCACCTGCTAGCCCCCATAACAGTCATTTCTCACCAACTCTTTGAAGACCTCTCATATATCCTTTGTCAGCATTTTACTCCCCAAGCACAAATCAGCTGCTTTCTTTTTCTCTATATAGGCTTTTTTTTCTTCTTTTTTGAGTCATTTAGGAATAACTGAATGTATCATGACCCTGTACTCCTAAATATGTCAGTGTTCCTAAGAATGGGGCTATTCCCTTACCTACTGCGTAGTATAATTACACACTTCATAAATTTAACATTGATATCGTACTTTTATGTAATCTACCATTGGTATTTCAATTTGGTCACTTGACCTGATATATCTTTTTTGAAATTCTTTTTCTCTCAAGTACCAGATATAATGAAGGATCAGGTATGGCATTTGGTTTTTTTATGTCTCTTTAGTCTGCTTTAATCTGGAATATTTCCATAGCCTTTCTTTGCCTTTTATGACATTGCCATTTATAGAGAATATGACCCCTCCACCTTTTGCCCATAGAACATTCATGTCTAATATTTCCTCATGATCAGATTTGAGGTATGCATTCCTGGCCAGAATACAGTGTAAGTGTTTTTGTGTCCTTCCCAGGGTGTCACTTCTAGAGGTACTTGATGTCCATCTGCCTCTCTTTTGCGCACCCGGTCAAGGTGTTGTGAGATTTCTCTGCTGTATAATTAGGAGGTTTTCTCCTGTAGCTAATAAACAGTCTGTGGGGAGACACTTTCAGATTCTGCTCCTCATCAAAATTTCCACTTTGAGTTTGCATTCCCTGATGATTCTTGCCTGATCTAGTCTTCACTGTGATGCTAACAGAATGATTTTCCAACTGCTTTCTTCCCTCCATGTTTACCAGTGGACTTGATGTTCTACTGTAAGCAAGAGTCCTTCCTCTTTTCCCAATAATTTAAATATTGTTATCGTAGATATGGACTCATGGTGTCCTGTTATTTCAGTGATTTATTATCACTACTGTATTTAATAATTTTGATGTTCAAATTGTCCCACTTTGGCCAATGGCTGGCTTGTCATTCTGATTCCTTATAGTATCCCTTCCACTGTAACATATTTTCTAAAAGAATTATTTAATTTTTAAAAATTATTGTATTTTAATTTGACTGGAGAGAGACAGAAAGAGAGAAAGTGATAAAGCAAGCTGTTAGGTCTGAGACTTGAACCATGGTTGGCCATGTTGGAGTCCAGCGTCTTAACCACCACGCCACCTGCCTGCCCCACACTGCAACATTTTTATAAAGCACTTGTTTACTTTCTGGCATATCAGATTGTTCTAAGCTCATGTTGTGTCTGTGCTTGTTCCCCTGACTTGGAGTTGGTTTTTCTATAAGGAGCGGAGGTGTTTGTTTGTTTGTTTGTTTGTTTAAATGGGAAATTGATTTATAGACAAGATATGAGTGTTACTTGAGCACCTTTGCTCATCGTTCCTAGGGTGTCTTTGATCCTAGACCATTTTGGTAGAGAAATCAAGGAAACCTTTGACTGTAAATATACGCACATGCACATACATATACACATGCACAGGTGGACATACACACATGCAGTACATGTATGGATTTTGGAAATCACAAGTTGCCACCATACCTCCAGCCCAGTTCCTCTGTACAGGGTTCTCTCTTGCCTTCCTCATGCCATATTTGTGTGGCTCTTCTTCATAGCGAGAGCCCTGGCTCTCCACATCAGCATGCTTACTAGTTTGTTCAACCCTATAATACACCTAAAATAGAAACAGAGTGGCTTGCCCAGTCCACTCTAAAAGACTTGCTTATTACAAAGAATTCAAGGCTTGTTTGCAGTCCTCTCACATTCTCCCACCCCTGTCTATTCCAGCTAAAAACCAAAGGTAGGTAGTTCAGTAGTCCAGTCCTGTGTTCATAGGTAACTTAGGTTACCTCTTCCCTCCCCACTCTGTCCAGTCTTCATGGTGGTCACAGAGTGCTTTCAATCTTAGATTTTTTTCTCTTCCCTTTCCATCCATGTTTATTTAGTTTTATTTACTGTGTGGGATGTTAACCTGTGTTTGAAAGTTAACTGGGAGATGCGCTGGCCCCATCGTGTATCCCTCCTACCCCCTTCTTTCCGCCCTGAAGGTAACCAGCTTCATTGTTGTCTGCTTCACGTTCATGTTTTGTTTCTCAAAATCAAAAAGATATATGTGTAGTTTCTTATTACCTCCTAATTTTTTATATAAAATGCAACATGGCCTGTATTCTTTAAGGCATTTTATTATTTTCTTTTTAAAAGCTAATATTCATACTTTGTCCCAATTCTTTGGTTTTCTCTTACTTTCCCTTTTCTGTACCAGGATCCCAGAGAGGACACAACATCCCATTTAGTAGCCCTGTCTCTGTAGGCTCCCCTTGTCGTGACAGTTGCATCTTATTTTTTGAAATATATGCGTTAGATGGAGGAGGAAAAAGAGGAGGATCAAAGGTGACAGGTGAAAAATGTTAGGCTGGTATTCCCCATATTTAGTTATTTACCAGCTTTTATTTTCATACCCTTGTGTTACATATATTATTATTTACTTAATACTGTTTTTAAACATTTGGTATAGAGTGCATGTACCCACCAGAGAGAGGCAGAGAGAAAAAGAGAAAGTGGGAAAGCAACCCCTCGGGAGGAGGGCCATGCCACAATCCCTCCTCCTCCATTCTCCTGTTGGGATTTTGGGCACATATGCACATGTGCCCAGTGAGTTTTTCTTTTCTTTCTTTTAAAAAATAATTTACTTAATTAATTGTATTTATCATTTTCATTATGATTTTTTAATTCAACCAGAGACAGACACAGAGAGAGAGAGAGAAGGAAAGCTAGAAATAAGCTGCCAGGCCTGGGACTTGAACTTCAATCAGCCATGCGGGAGTCAAGCACTCCAACCGCTATGCCACCTGCTGGCCCCTCCAGCGAATTTTTCAAGCCACTGGGTCCTGGACCCAAAATGTGCAGTTGACCATCACACCACCTGACTGGGCCGTAATACTTTCTGTCATATTGATTTACTTTCTGACCATAGGAAAGTGTTACAAGAAAACTTTATATCACTATTGTCTACCTGTATTTCTTGAGACTTGTATAAAAATTGCAACCTTTTGAAGTTTAAAAAGTTTCAACAAAGTGAAGTAACCTCTTCTAATACTTATTTTCATTTTTGATTTTATTGATTAGTTCATTACAGTTTATGTTTTTGCCAGGAGGTGCGAGCATTTGCCAGAGAGACAGACAGAGAGGGGAAACTGAGAAATCACCCCCCACCAACACCATGGGGAATGTTCACCCAGCAATCCCTTTTCCATTTCTCTCTCCTTCAGGATTTTGGGTACGTGTGCACACACGCCTGGCATATGTTTCAAGCCACTGGGTCTGGGACCCAGAACCACCCAGCTGGCCATGTGGGATTCAGTCACAGTCTGACCTCTAATACTTATTCATAACAGGACTTGAAACACATAAATAAAAATATACATGTTGTGTCTAATTTTTTCTTAATGAAGAAGTAAACCTGTTGAATTCATTGACCTAACCCATTTATCTAATGTTCAGTAAACTGGGTCTGGGCCTTTCAGGGGAGTTGAGAAACAGCTTTATTTCATAGGGAATAAAAGAAAAATGTGGGGATCAGCAGGTGGTGTGGTGGCTAAGGTGCTGGATACTCCCACGTAGTCGACCATGGTTCGAGTCTCAGACCTGGTGGATTGCTTTTTCAGTTTCCCTCTCTCTCTCTATCGCTCTCTCTGTCTTTCTCTGCTCAAATTAGAAATAAATAAATAAAAAAAAATTAAATAAAAAAAGTAATTATTAAAAAAAAAAAGAAAAATGTGAGTAACTATATTCCAAGCTGGATGAGTTATTTGTTTATTTGAATCACTAATGGAACATTTTACAGATTGTCCTATTTATAATAAAATTTCAACAATATAGATTGGTGCAGAACACACGTTTGTGTGTGTGCGCACATTGGGACCAGCAGATGCCATAATGGCTATGTTGCTCGACTCCCATGTAGTCCACTGCTGTTCAAGTCCTGGACCCGGTGGCTTAAACTCACGCCGGTCGTGTGTGTGTGTGTGTGTGTGTGTGCATGCCCAAGATCCCGAGAGGAGAATGGAGGAGAAGGGATTACGGTGTGGCCCTCCTCCCGGGGGTGTGATTTCTCGCTTTCTGTCTCTCTGTCTCTTTCTGTCTTTCTGGCGAGCGCACGTGCCCTATAGCAAAAACCTCTCCAAAAAAAATAAAAAGTTTACTCTGGTATCTTTAAGATAACACCTTAAATGCTCAAAGCCACATCTTAGTCATATCAAACAAATGCCAGTTATGCTTATATCTCTGTCATGGAGATCCAGATGGAAAACTTGCCAGCATCTTACTGTAGCTGACCCCTGCTTTCTTTCTTTCTTTCCTTCCTTCTTTTTTTTGTAGCCGACCCCCACTTTTTTTTTTTTTTTTTTTTTTTTTTTTTAATTTGCCAGAGGGTGTGTATACTTGTTAGAGAGAGAAAGCACCTCCCGTGAGGCATGGTCATACCACAATCTCTTCCTCCTTTTTGGGATTTTGGACCCTCAAGCACATGTGCCCAGTGCATTTCTCAAGCCACCAGATTGGGACTCGAACTTGCAGTTGGTCAAGTGGGATCTAGTATTCTTAACCACCAGGCCACTTTTTAATTAAACAGGCACTAGTCTATGCTCCTAGTCAGCGTTGTTCCTGAAAATGAGTTATGGCAGCCCTGGCCCTTCCCACTAGTTCTTACATCACTGTAGACAGTAAGGATGAGGCATGCTCTGGACTGGGATTTTAGAAGGAAGTGGGAATTAATGGAGCACTTGACAGTGTACCACCTTACCAAAATTTGAATGATGAGTCCTGTATTTCAGAATAGCTCTTTAAAATAACGAATGCAACGTTATAACAACACTTAACATTCTGAGGGAAGAGAAGGAACAGGTCTGCCCGCTGTCCTGCTTGTGGGTCTCGTTGCTTCCCAGCCTTCCCTGTGTGCACAGCCCTGTCTGGGTGGGTGTTATTGATGTGCAGGTGGCACGCCTCGACTTGCTTCTCCCACTTAGCGTTACGTGTGTTGAAACCCGTGGCTCTTTGATTGGAGTCGTTTCACCTTCGCGATTGTGAATTGGATGCTCATTGAGTTCCGTACCTCGGGGTTTCTCCCATGGCAGCCTCTGGAAGCAGAGAAGTGGGCTTCTGTCCTGGGGTTTCTCTCTCGGCAGGATAGGTTTGCTCTAGGCTGCCCAGAATACCTGCTTCCCTGAAACTCGGTGGGATTGATTCTGTTAGCAGTGCCTCTGGTCCTTCAGGCCCGTTGAGCCCGTTGGGTTTCCACCCGTCTGGTCATTCCCTACTCCTTTCATCATGGCCCAGCACTATGCCGGGTGCTGGGCTGGCTCTGGGGACACAGCAGGGAGCAGGGAGGTGTTTGGCCCCTGCCTCCTGGAGCTCACCGTCCACTAGCATGGGTGTGTGTGTGCACAGTCCCCGTGTGCCCTGCTGCATGTCCAGTCCTTCCTCTCCTCCTTCTGGATGTACATGTTTTAGCAGGGTGACATTATTGCGGGAAGGATCTAGAATCGGCCTTCTTTATTTAGAAAATGAAGTATGTATGTATGTATGTATTGAGAGAGTGAGATAAAGAGACACGTGTGAGCATGCACACACACACACACACACACACACACCCGCACGCATCCCTGACAGGGTCTCAGCATGTCGAGATCCTCTTCCTGCAGCCAGTCTGGATCATGGGTGTGCCCATGGTGTGTTGAGGTTCACTTGGGATCTGAACCCTGGGCCTTCCCATATGCTTTCAGCATCACTCAGTGGCACCCCCCTGCCTGTACCACTGCGGCTGGGCCCGGCATGCCTTCTGCAATGCTGACTTCTTTGCATGCTGTGGTTCTGCCCTAGTGGTACAGTTACCTGCAGTACCTCTCACGGCCCCTCGGACCTGCCTGTGACACTACTGAGTGTGAGGACTGTTAGACCAGGGGCTGACGTGGGAGTCACAAACGTCGATGGGAGCCACGGACCCTTGGGCTGCCCTTTTGAATTAGAGGCCATGGCTCAGACTCGGGAATTGCAGTGTTCAGGTCACTTTCGTACCCAGGGAGGGCGATCTGTAGGGGATGGAGGCAGTCTTCCGTTGGTGCCCTGTCCTCCCCAAGTCGTGTCCTCTTGGGTATTCTGGCTTTTTAGTTCTGCTTCAATTAGGACAAATCTGGTATTGTTGACACTTGAGCATGTTCACTCTCCCAGGTGCTGCCTGAAAGCCTGTATTTCAAATTATGGACTGAAAAGCTTTAGCTGTGATCATGGGCTTCCGGTCCTAGCCAGCAGGCTGAGGAGTTATTTGAGGGCACAGAAAAGCCTTCTTGAAGTTTCTGCAGTAAGAGCAGTCTGGGGCTGACCCTCCACTGTGGTTGTCAGCTGACCACCTTTTTCTTCTGTCCTGAGCTAGGAGGCTTGGGGTGAGGGTTCTCCTACTGTTGGGATTCTTTTCTGTTGACCAGCCTCTCATTTTTGGTGATCACTGTTGCCTGACCCCTGAGCCAGCAGCCTGGGTTTGCAGGGTGTGTGTGTGTGTGTGTGTGTGTGTGTGTGTGTATGCACGTGTGTGTCTCTGCTCTTGAACTGAATGGGGTGGGTAGGAGAGCAGACACCGAGAATGAACACTCAAGGGAGGTGCATAGGCAATTGAAAGGCTCTTCATTTGGCACGGTTAGGGAGTAATATTTAAATCTTTTTTTTTAAGAGAGATTTTTGCTATAGGGCGTGTGTACTTGCCAGAGAGACAGAGAGAGACAGAAAGACAGAAGGTGAGAAAGCACCCTCCAGGGAATATGGGCACGCCACAATCTATTCTCCGTTCTCCTCTCAGGATCTTGGGCACGTGTGCACACACATGTGCCCAGTGTGAGTTTTAAGCTGCCGGGTCTGGGACTTGAATCATGGTCGACCATGTGAGAGTCCAGTGATGTAACCGTTATGCCATCTGCTAGTTCTACATGTTCTTCTTAAGTAACATTTATGAATGATCCTGACAGTGATGAAAGAACTTTGTGAAAGCTCTCAGCACATGTCCATAACATATACCAAGGGAAGAAGAATGAAGAAGGAAAATGCAATGTTGAGTGATCTGCTTTAGAAGTGTGACACTTGGACATTTGTGACCAAGTACCACGTCACAGATAACAATGCTGTACATACTTAAGTAGATATACAGACTGCCCTTTGTCACTTTTATTACAGTGGTCAGGTTGGTGCACATGTGTCCTTCTAAGCCTGTCTGCTTACAACCAGGAACGGCACGGAAGAGTTAACCCTGGTCATGGTGAGCTTCTCTAGCAGAACTTTAAGTATTCTTCCACTTAAAGCCCTTTAAAGCCAATTTCTGGGCCACATATATGTAAAAATTCAAAGGAGAGGTGGGAAACCCAAGAAATAACTTTTTAAAATGTTCTTGCTGTAGGGCACGTGCACTCACCAGAGAGAGACAGAGAGAAAAGTGAGACAGCATCCCTCAGGAATGGTTACACAGCAGTCCCTTCTCTTCCATTCTCCTTTGGAATTTTGAGTATGCATGCACACGTGCCAGGGGTGATTTTCAAGCCGCCGGGTCTGGGACTCAACCCGCATCAGCCATGTGGGAGTCCACCACCTTAACCACCTGCTGGCCCCAAGAAATAATTTTTTAGTCCAAGACTATTCTAGAATCCTGTAGTACGGGGCAAATCTCTTGAATATACCTGCCTTTGCTGCCCTTTAAGAAGAATGAAAGCACGTGTAGTGACTCTAGTAGATGTCTTCTGAATAGATTCTTGCTGACTGATGCTGTGTGAATTATAAATAAACCATATGGAACCACTTTATATTAAGTAACTTAGGTGTCCCAATGATAGTTATTTAGGTTGTAATCTTCTGAAAATCTGTTGTTAATGACTGGTGTGTTTTCACCTGAGGTTGTTAATGCTCTGAAGCCTGTTGTTAACAGTGCCAAAGGTAGGTGTGTGTGTGTGTGTGTGTGTGTCATAGAAGGATATTACTATGCACCATCGTTCATGGTTTATAGCTTTTATTTATTTATTTATTGCCTTAGATTCCAGACACAGTGCTGTAGAATAGCCATTTCAAAGATTATGTTTATTTGCCCTAAACAAATGCCAGTTTTCAGTTTGTCCAAGGAGGGCTGTGTCTGGAATGCACAGGTGTATGATGGAGTGTTGCACGGACTCACCATGTGACTGGCCTTCAGAGACTGCCCATTGCTTCAGGATAAAGTGTAAATGTCTTAGCAGTGCCTGGAAGGCATACCCTTCTGCAGCCCCTGTCTGCAGGCATTATTGCTGCTTCTCCTCACCTCACACACTGAGCCAATGGCAGCTCCCTGCTTGTGCTATCTATTGATGCTTCTGAGCCTTTGCTGATGGGGCTCCCTGGTCTGGAACATTCTTGCCTCCATCTTGCTTATCTGGCTTAAGCATCAGCTTGTCTATGAGCTTCTCCTAATCCTCTCTCTCTTCTCTGCAGGCTGCGCTTGTCTCTGTAGTACCTACAATACTTTTTGACTTTGTTCACTCACTGTATCGTATCAGCCAGGGTCTCTGTGCGACACAGATGCCTCAGTGAAGGGGTTAATTGAAAAGACTGAATGAGCGGACTATTTGCAGAGATATAGACAGAGTTAAGGATTCAACAAAGAATGTTGAAGCACTCAGGAATTCTCAGCAGTGCTAAGCAGTCGTCTAGGTCTTGTCCAGTGGGGCAAGAAGAGGGAGTAGTCAGTGGAATTCAGCGGTGGGGAGGGGTTCCCCGACAAGCTGTGGCAGGAGAAGAGAGTGCGGCCCAGCAAGCAGGGGGCAGGACCACAACTACCTCAGCTTCTTTTTCTTCCCACCTTCTGATGGTGTCTTCCATTGGCCAAACCCAACTGGAAGCTTGGGAGTGAGGGAGCCCATCCCGTCAAGGTCAGTCTTGCCTGGTGCAGAGCAGAGAAGAAGAGAGCAGGTAATAGTTCTAGGGGGCCAAGCACAGCACAGCCAGGCACCCACATGTTCTACTGTGGGAGCGTGATCTCAGCAGTTCCAGTATTCTCAGGGCCTATCACAGTGGAGTCCCAGGATTGAGGCTTGGTTTCCCTTACTAGCGGTGGTCTATGTCTCCTAACCACCAGGAGTAAATATAACACCTAAGCAAAAACAGAGGGCTCATGCAGCTTCAGGGCAGATCCCGGAACCCCTCCCTGTTCCCAGTTAGAAGATTGTTGCCTCTGAATCCCTTCTGCGGAGTCCACCTCCCCTGGCTTCATGCCGGATCCCGGGTTTGTGTGCAGCATGCACTCGATGCCATGAATGAACAAGTGGGTGAGTGAGAGAGCCAATGGACGAACTATGTCGTCTAAGAAACACTGAGAGAAAGAGCTCGTGCTGGTGGTCTTCCCACTCTGTATCCCTTTCAGGTCCTTCGGGTACAGGAGGCACCTGAATGTAAATCCCAGAAGGCAGGGTTTTTTTGGGGGGAGGGGGCAGAAGGCTTGTTCATTTGCTAGAGAGAGTTGGTGAGAGGGACAGAGAGAGAACCAGAGAGAAAGCAAGAGAGCGGGCACCTCCCATGGGTGTTAGTCACACCGCAGTCTCTTCTCTTTCATCTCTTTCTCTCTTTGGGACTTTGGGCATGCATGCATGTGCGCCCAGCATGCTTCTCAAGCCTCTGGGTCCAGGAATTGAACCGCACAGTCAGCCATGTGGGATCTACCCTCCCCAACCACTACACCGTGGGCTGGCTAAGGCATGGGTTTTTGTCTGGTTATTTACTGTTGTGTCCCCAGCACAGCGCCTATGCGGCGTAGGTAATCGACAGATATTTGTCACATAAATCAATCTGGATGTTCAGTTTTGAATCTGGACATTTCTTAGACGGGTTGCCCTCAAGATTTGCCAGGGCATGAAGCCTTGGGCCACCATCTCTCTTTGAAATCTAGGGCACTGTAACATTTTTCCCAAGTAGAGAAATCTGGGGACCAGCAGTTAGCATAATGGCTATGTCGCTAAACTCCCATGTAGTCAACCACGGTTTGAGTCCCAGACCTGGTGGCTTAAACTCACGCCGGGCGCGTGTGCGTGTATGCCCAAGATCCCGAGAGGAGAATGGAGGAGAAGGAATTGCAGCGTGGCCATCCCCCCTGGGGACTATTTCTCGCTTTCTATCTCTCTGTCTCTCTCTGTCTTTCTGGTGAGCACATGTGCTCGATAGCAAAAACTTCTCCAAAAAAAAAAAAAAAAAAAAAAAAAGAAAGCCGTGACTGCCTTTCCTATTTATTCTATTGATTTCTGGAATTTAGAAGTATGAATAGAGGACTCTGGATTTGCTCCTTTTGTTTTAGAGAGGCAAATTAGGGGAGCAAATAGGACTTGAACACTTTGGTAGAAGAGAGAAGGGAGGCAGATGAAAAGGAGCTTCAGTGTTGGAGGGTGGAGCCCGCCGTCCTAATGCAGCAGGGCAGCGTGGCGTCGCTTCTGGCACTTTCTGGCTCTCATGGGTCTGTGATTTTAGCAGGCAGTATTGAGGAACTCTAGTGAGAGACAAAGGGCAGGCTCAGGGGAATAAATGTCAGCTAATCCCCAAATAACTGTTATTTGCAAAGCTTGTACCTGGGCTGGGTTGTGGGTCTTGCAGGTGTCATTGTCATGTGCCCAGACATCTTGTCTTTTCATGGTCCATTTGGATTTAACAAGGAAGAAGTCCCTCAGGCTACCAGTTTGCTCTGGCCAGAAGGACCCCTCCTATGCCTCCTCCTCCGCCACTTCAGCCACTTCAGCCCTCGCTGGCACTGAGCAATTTCACAGGGCGGTGTTAAGGATCGGGGTGTGGAAAGCAGGAAATTAGTAATGACTGGACTGGGTGAGGGCAATTCTTGTAATTTTGAAGCAATGCTAAAAAATTAATTGGTTCTCTGCTCTGTAGCTTTATTCTGCTGAAGCCAGAAAGGAAAGTCAAGATGGAGAGTGTCCCGCTGTGACGCTTTTTATTTCTGGAAAGTTGAGTCATTTAATGATGATTGGAGTATCAACAGCCCACTGGCCCATCTTTCCCCAGACAACTCCTAGAAGTGTGCTCTCTGCCAGAGAAGGACATGTTTCCCTCCTTCAGTCTTCTGGCAACTCCAGTGGAGTCTGGGCTCCTGTATTTCCACAGACCATGATTGGACTTCTGGTGGTCAAAGTGGAAGGGGGGATTTTAACCTCTGCCTGCTGCTCCTGCTTGAGTCATCCTTGGGCCAAGTGTGGGTAGAGTTGAAGCAGGCTTTAAATGGAGGCTTGTTGATTGATCTGGTGCATTTCTGAAGTGCTGCTGGATTTCTCTGGGGTTGTACTAAGGACTTCTGTGTCCTCGAAGACCCTTGAGGAGCACATGGTTAGTAGCAGACTGGGTGTAGTTCAGTTAGTAACAAACAGGAGCCCCTAAGAGATTCCAAGGTAACACCCGACTGTTACTTCCTTATTTATTCAGGGAGAGGCTAGAGATGGAGGGTGGGACACATGGTGTTACTTCTCACATAGAAAGAAATATTTATTTGCTGAACCAAAATGTATATTTCCTTTGGAGGGTCTTTGAATTTAAGAACTTTCAGTAGATTGAAGACTTAATCTGATATTTTTCCCTTCCAAGTCTCAGAACATTAAAAGCAACTTTATAACTTGATCGTTTTGTTCTCTCACTAACAATTAGTCCTGGGTGGTGTTGTGATCCAACTGGCCCAATATGTCTTCTTCCTTCCCTCCTTCCTTTTATTAAAGAGAGAGATAGAGCGAGAGAGCGAGCACTCATACATTGGATGAAGAGGGAGAGATGGGCATTTTGGACAGGATCTCATGGCTGCCATCCTCTACCCCAGCCTCTTAGTTAGTAAGCTAGGACCACAGGCATGTGACACTGCACCCAGCCTGTTCAGGTTGATCTGGGATCCAAACCTGGGCCTCCCTGTGGCCCCAGCCTCATGCAGCCATGCTTTCTTGTTTGTGCCTCAGTCACTGCGCCTCCATTTCCCCCCTTGATGAATAGTAAGTTAGTAACAAGGATTGGCAAACTTTTTTTTTTTTTTTGTAAAGTATTTTGGACTTTGCGGGCCAAGAAGCAATATTTTATTTTATTTTATTTTATTTTTTAAAGAATTTTTTTAAAATTTAACTTTATTTATTTATTTTTTTATTTTTAATTGACCAGAGAGGGACAGAGAGAGAGGGAAAGTGAGAGAGCAAACCACCAGCTCTGGGATTTGAATCACAGTCAACCATGTGCGAGTCCAGCACCCTTAACCACAATGTCACCTGCTGGCCCCAAGAAGCAATATTGAGGGTATTATTTAAATATGTACTTACATAACAAGGGAGAAAATTAATTTACCCAGATTTTTCACTGATGAAATACAATACAAAAACTATTATTGAATGTAATTTTTTTGAGAGATTTTTACTATAGGACACATGTGCCTGCTGAAGAGACAGAGAGGGAGAGAAAGAGAGAGACAGACAGAAAGAAGACAGACAGAAAGCGAGAAATCACCCTCCAGGGAGGATGGCCATGCCTCAATCCCTTCTCCATTTTCCTCTCTGGATTTTGGACACACATACACATATGCCCAGTGTAAGTTTCAAGCCACCATGTCCAGGACTCAAACCGCAGCTGACTACATGGGAGTCCAATGACATAACTATTATGCCATCCGCTGATCCCAGAGTATAATTTTTCTTAAGACAGGTTTTCTTATGAGAAGAATGGATATTATTTTGGGGAAAGTAATGTCTTGCTCAACTGGAGTTCAAAGTAATTGTTTCTATTTATCAAATCAGTTATAGATGTTCATCTGAATGGGGACCAGCAGGTGGCATGGTGGTTATGGTGCTGGACACTCCCACATGACCGACCGTGGTTCGAATACTGGACCTGGTGGCTTGCTTTCTCACTTTCCCTCTCTCTCTCTCTGTGTATCTCTCTCTGGTCAAATTAAAGTAAATGAATGAATAAATAAAATTAAATAAATAATTATAAAAAAAAAAAGTCATTCTTAGGGCCAGCTGATGGCATGGTGGTTGAGGTGGTTGGATCCCATGCGGCTGACTGCGCACTTCAAGTCCTGGACCCAATGACTTGTAGAACATACCAGGCGCATGTGCATGTGAGCCCAAAATCCAGAAGAGAGAAATGGAAAAGGAATAGAGGCATGACCATCTCCCCATGAGGGCTGCTTTCTCACTTTCTCTCTCTCTCTGTTTCTCTCTAGTGAGCACAAGTGCCCTATGAAAACAAACAAACAAACAAAAATCTATTCTTAATTTGTAGGTCATATAAAAATGTCTGCAGACCAGATTCAGCTGCAGATTGGCTTGGGTGTAGATTGCCGAGCCCTGGTGGGTAACCCAGTGAGCTTAGTTTTAGGGTGGAAAGCCTAAAGGTATGCAGTGGGTTGTCTGAGTGACTTGGAGGTTGTTTGGATGTCATGATTCTGGAATTTTGTTTATTCGATAAATAGTGGCTAGGAGGCAGGGTGCTAGGGATACCTAAGTGAACAAGACGATCAAGGTCAGTGCCCTGGGAGAGCTTACATTCTGATTGTAGAGATGATAAATAAGATAAACTTCTAGGTAGCGGTGATTGCACTGAAGAAGGGGGGTAAGGGTACAAAAGTGAAGCCTGAAGTGTTTAGGAATCTCTCTCTAGGAGGTGATATTTGGGAAGAGAGATGAATGAAGGGGGAGTGTGCCACCAAAGCCATGTCTGTCTGTCTCTCTCTTTTTAAATGCGATTGATGTCCGGACGCAGGAGCAGGCATGGTAAGTGTGAACCAGCAGGAAGTGCCGAGTGGCTGGAGCGGAATGGGTATGACAGGGAAGGGGTGGGAATTGAGTTTGAAGAGAGAGGCGGGACCAGATAGGAGGAACTTTGAAGCTTATACAGAAGAGTGTGGGCTTGTGATGGTTCCTTGCGATGGCCATTGCCGGAAGGATTAGATCTGGAGAATGATGTAACATTTACTATTGAAGAAAGTCACTCTAGCTGCTGGCCAGAGAGTAAGCTCTAGAAGGCAAAAGTACAAGTGGTTTTATAGGGCTGCAAAACTGAAAAAGTGGAGACAGTCTGAAAAACGTTCAGTATGTGGTGAGTATGTAAGATCGTTCTCTGTGTCATCAGTCAGGATTTTTTTGGTTTCCAATTACCCAACTCAAATGAGCTCAGGGAGAAAAGTGGAAATATATTGACTCATGGACCTGTATGGTCCAGGAGTATTCCTGGCTCAAATGACGTCATCATGGCTTGCTTTGTCCCTTATCTCTCCACTGTCCTCTCTGTGAGTTGGCCTCATTCACTTCTTTTGCAGATAAGTGTTTTCCGTGAGTAGGAGAAGATGGCTGTCAGGATTCTGGATTTCACATACTAGGTTGGCAACTCTGGTGAAAATACGACAGTTTTCTTTCAGCATCTGCCTATCACGTATGGGACAGTTCACTGACGGGCCTTGCTTAGGTCACAGACCCAGCCTTTGGACCAGTCTTTGATGGATAGCTCTGCTACAACCAGGTTGGTTCTCCAAAGGCAGACAGAACGTGTATCCTATGGCCTCCCTTACTTTCCTTTTCCTTCTCTGTCTGGCACCTTTCTGTTGGAGGAGCAGGCCATTACTAAAGTGAAGCTTGTGTCTTTACCCTCCACACACTGACTCGTGAAGAAGAGTAGTCAGATGCTGGCTCTTGATTGCCTTTGACTGCTTGATTCTTTTGCTTCTAGGACTGGACCCAACCTCCTCCCTTGTCTGGCAATGCTATTTGGAGAAGTGGTGGGGCAGGGGAGGGCTGGCTAGGTTCCAGGTTCTGGTCTGCCTCTTAATAATTCTCTCGGTGACCCTGGCGATGCCACTTAACCTTTCTGAGACGTCGTTTTCTTATCTCCACGTCGCTAACTTGCTGGGTGCATCTACTAAGATAGACGCCAAGTACTTTAGAAGATGTAAAGTGCCATTTAGGTGATAGCTGTTAATTGGTCTTTTTTAATCCTTTGCTCAGGAAAGATGGAGCTACTGACTGAGCAAAAGCAAGATGTTATATTTTAAAATTCTGGACCCTGGCTACTCATACCTAACAGCGTGTGTAGCTTCTTTCCTGGTGGGCATGCTTCTTCATTTTTATCTCCTTGATGCTTTTGTGCCCTGGCTGGACTCTAAGCAGATATCCTTGGGTGGGGTTGCTGGCATGGGAAAACCATGCTAGATTAAGACAAGTTGTGTTTTGTCTGTCAGCCACAAACACTCTTAGCAAATTTGATGTAGACATCATTTTAGATTTACAGAGAAGAAAAGATAACACGTTCTGTATTGATAAGATTTCAGCAAGATGAAGAAGAAGAAGAAGAAGAAGAAGAAGAAGAAGAAGAAGAAGAAGAAGGAGAAGAAGAAGAAGAAAACACACAACTTAATGCATTACTATGTAATGCTTTGGTTCCTGGTTCCTTAATTAGGCCTGTGGTTTAGCAGAGTGCACTGTCTCAATACACAGATGGTTTTTATGTAAAAAATTTTTTTCAAATGTTAATTTCCAGTGACTGATGTTCTCTGCCTAAATCATTTTCCATTGTTTGTATTTGATAAGAACTGTATTTGAACTGCTTCTTTGTAAGTTGGAGTCTTTTGTAATGGGATTTAACTTAGTGGTTTTACAGGTGTATGAAAATGTTAAGCTGTGTATTGTACTTGAGAGTTTGAAAATTCTTAGTTGCAGCTAATTTAAGGAAAAAAAATTAAAACAGGTGATTAGCAGCTGCTTTCGGTTTTGAATGTCCTCGCTTTGGGGTTTTGTATTTGCTTATTCGTGTGCAAATTGGTGTGGTTATTTTGGACCAGTTAAGAAGAGCAAGCCTTGCACCTCCCCAGCCAGCTGCCCTGGCCCATTCAGGGAACCCTTGCCTGGTTCTCCCAGCCTATTTGTTCGCGCCGAGGTACTGGGCGCTTGCTCTCTCCCTAATGATTCAGGCCTTCCTGTGAACACAAAGCAGGCCTGGCCTCGTTCTTCCTTGAGGACAGCCTTGTTCATTGCTACAAAGGCCCCCCTTTCTTCCCAGGCAGAGGAACTGCCGTTTTGGGTAGACAAGAACTACAGACCCAGGCGTCGGCAACTCCTACCCCTTCTTTAAAGTTTTGAACTTCCGACCTCCCAAGGGGCAGTTTCTGGATGGCCTTAAGCTCCAGGACCTCCCAAGGCCCTCAGAGTCGGGGTCTATCCCATTTGGAGAAAATAACACGAGGAAGTGAGTGTCATGGTAGGGAAGGGGCTGAGTCAGGCCTTTTGAACTTCTGAGCTGGACCCAGCCACTCAAGTCACACTTGGACAGAGCCTGGAGACCTCGCTCCCTGGCTCCGCCCCAGACCTAAGCTTTTCTGGCACCAGAGGCTCGGGCTTGCTCAGTACTGGTCAATGTGCTCTCTAGGGCGCGGAGAGCTTTGCACAGGCCGCTGCCGCTTACTTATTAACAAGGATGCCAGCAGGGGCTGGCTGCCGGCTCCCTTTTCAGGCTTTGGTGGCCTTATCCTGTTCACTTAAAGGTGGAAATCACGACCTGCCTGACTTGATTTTTCAGTTGAGGGGCTTTTGTGTATGTGTCTTTCTTTATCCAGTAAGAGGATTGTGCTTTCATTCACAAAGATTTGATCAGTAAATACGAAGAGAAAATGCTCAAGGGAGGAATGCTTGCTGTTCAGATTAATATATTAATTTTTTTTTTTTTTTTTTTTGAGTTGAAGGTGCTTCACTGTTTCTCTCAGCGGAGTCTGTGTTTGCCCTTACCTTTGCCTTACCTTTGACCTTAGTAACTTCATAACCCAGCCGGGACTCCTGTACCTGCCTGTTCCCTTCCGAAGTCAGTGGGTCACACTCATGCTTTCTTGCTTGTCTTGAATGGTACCCAGTGAACCCCCCCGGAAGGTAGCTTATGGGGACCCATATTTGGCAGGCTTGGCTTCAAAGCAGGTCACAAGGCTCCTAGTTACAGACCTTGGCAACTGTTTGCTCCAGAAGAATTAAGCATCAGTGAAAAATCGAGGGCAAAGGGAAGAAGAAAAGGACCTTTGTGGGATTTTCTTTGTATTTTTGTTTTGTTTTGTGGTGTTTTTCTGGCTGGCATTTTGTACCTGTAAAACCAGAATGACTCCTTCGGGTACTTTTTTGCAGGCGGGTTTCAGTCAAAGGCTGAAGTTGGCTTTTCTGAAGACTGCAGTGATGTTTAAAGCTAAGTGTTTGCCAGGCAACACTTTAATGATTCAAGTCTATAGTTGGAGCCTTATCAGCCACAGTCTGCCCAAGGCGAGGAGGTTTCTAATTCACACAAAGGCAAAGTTTTAGGGTTCATGGGCACCCTAGAAAGTCACCACTTTTTTTTTTTTTTTTTTTTTGGAGAGGTTTTTGCTATAGGGTGCATGCATTCGCCAGAAAGACAGAGAGAGAGAGAGAGAGAGAGAGAGAGAGAGAGAGACAGACAGACAGAAAAAGTGGGAAATCACCCCCTAGGGGGAATGGCCACACCACAATCCCTTCTCCTCCATTCTCCTCTCGGGATCTTGGGCACGCACGCACACACGCTCAGTGTGAATTTAAGCCACTGGGTCTGGGACTCGAACTGCAGTCGACTACATGGGAGTCCAGCGATGTAGCCATTACGCTAACTGCCAATCCCCAAAGTCACCATTTATGTACAAGGATCTTTCAGAAAGGTGAGCTTGGAAATGGTTGAGTATCAAAGTGGTGCAGGGAAAGGGGAACATGGAATGTGCCATCCTAGTGATTAGTTTGGAGGAGATCAAAGCTGTGGTTGTGCAAATGAGTGGGCCCAGAAAGGTTAAAGGACTAAAGGTCACTCAGTGAATGTAACAAGTGTGAGGCTTGAGACAACAATTCTAGGACAAATAAGAAAGTGCTGATTTGCAAAGCACGTCTAACATTTTGTAGACGTTACTATACCTAATGTGCTAGACACGTTGAAATGTAAGTACGCTCAAAAGTGGGGGTAGGTGAATTCAAGGACGACATGTTGCTAGGGTCCTTTGAGGCGTGTTCTTGATACTTCGAGACTGGTTTTATGGAGGACAATTCTGTTCACTCACAAAAATCCCTTTATACCACTGTTTTCAGACCTTGGGTCGGAGAAGGGATTCTTCTTCAGACCAGGTTACGGGGGGATCCTGCCCTCCCAGCAGCAGTTGTCCCCTCATTGCTCCAGTCATTCCTGGAGGTAGAGTCTTCTTATCTACCGTCTCTGATTCGCAGAACCTCTTAGGCCCACTGCTTGGAACAGAGGATTGGGGAAGAATCTCTGCTGAGAGTCAACCAGTCAAAAGCTATTTGGGTCCCCACTGTGACACATCTTTGTTTTGAGTCAGTGTGGGCTTCCCCTCGCTGTCCCTCTCCCTTCCTTTTACCAGAGAGTATGTGTGCTTGTAGAGGGGTGGGGAGCACCCCACATGGGGAATAGTCGTGTCACAATCCCTTCTCCCCCCCTTTTTTTGGAAAGAGATTTTTGCTATAGGATGCGTACGTTTGCTGGAGAGACAGACAGAGAGACAAAAAGTGAAAAATCACCCCCCAGGGAGTGTTGGCCACACCACAATCCCTTTTCCTCCACTCTCCTCTTGGGATTTTGGGCACACATACACAAGCGCCCAGTGTGAGTTTTAAGCTGCAGGGTCTGGGACTCAAACCATGGCTGACTATGTGGGAGTCCAGCAATGTAAACATTAGACCATCTGCTGGTCCCCCTTCTTCCCTTTTAGATTTTGGACAGACATACACGTGTACTGGGGCTGTTGCTCAAGCTGCTAGGTCCGGGACTTGAACCATACAATTGGCAATGTGGAATCCAGCTACCTTAATCACCTTGCCACATGCTAGCCTCTCAGTGTGGGTAGTTTAATCTGATTATGAATCTAGTTGTAAGGGAAATATCAATAGCATAGTCTGTGGGTGCCTGGACCTGAAAGTCAGAAAGAAACCCAAACCCAATTCTTCTATAGAACTTCTATAGTTCCAGGCAGGGGCTTACTGTCCAAGTCTTAGTTTCTCCTCTACAATGGATGTCCTGGGCCAGCAAATGGCATGGAGGGTAAAGGCTAGATCCCACATGGCTGACTGTGTGGTTCGAGTCTCAGACCTGGCAGCTTGAAAATCATGCTGAGCGTGTGCGTGCAGGACCAAAGACACAGAAGGCCTGAGTCATGAGGGAGGAGACTGGAGAAGGGACTGCTGTGCGGACATCCCCCTTGGGGGGGTGATTTCTTTTCCTCTCTCTTTTTCTGGCAGTGCACATGCCTGTAGCATAAAAGAAAAGAACGTCCCAGTACGTCCCTTTCCCAGCCTGTGTGAGTGTTTACCCCCAGAGAAGCTGGTAATGGCATTATTAAAGTGTGTGATGGCAGGTCGTGTGCCCAGTCACGGGGGGGTGGGGGGGTGGGTGATTGTATCTGCTGCCCGGTGGCTGTGGTCATCTGCTGGTGCCCCAGAAGACAGGGCCCTGAGCTGTAGCATGAGAGCTGTGTGCCCTTGGGAAGTCCCGAGCCGAAGCCCTGCTGAGCCCTCCGCGGCCCCTGCTACCATTTCCTGTACGGTTGGCTTACTCTGCTTTCTTTGCAGTCAATACAACTTTTAGTTCCTTTATGAGTGTTCTCCCAGTCACTGCTTTAGTCACTGACACCCTAAGGTCCTCACCCCATGTGGCAACATTCAGCACCTGTATTTGTGATGTGGGTGTTCTGGGAAACTCCTCATGGCCACTCAGAGACCCTGCTTTCTGTATTATTTCTCAGGAAATCCCTGAGCGGTGTCCCAGGGTTCAGCGGTGTCCAGGGTCCCTGGAGTCGAGTGAGGGACACTGTTTTCCAGAATCGTCTTGCCTCCAGTGTGGTGAGAAAAGCATGTGAAGAGACCCTGGACCTGGAGCCACGTCTTATGATGGTGGCTTCAAAAGGCAGGTGTCAACAGCTGTTTGGTCTTCCTTAGACGGAGGCACTGGGTGTCAGGAATAGGTTACAGGCGTTAGGGTACAGGGGAGGGGCTGGGCCGCTGTCACCTGCTAGTGCTTGTGTCTCATTTGCATGGGGGTGCAATTTGTTCCTCACCTCAGTTCACAAAGGAGTCGAGGCCCAGGGCTGCCACGGGGGAAAGGGTCTCTTTGGCACTTACGCCTTTGCCTAGCTTGTCTCTGAATCGCTGATCTCTGGGAGAGGCTACTCACCTTCCAGAGATTGGCTTCACTGGGGAGACAGGAGCTGAGCAGGAGGTGACCTAGGGACCAGCATGGCGCGGGAGTACCTGTGCAGGGCTTTGAGTTCCCCTGTCCTGCCACCTAGCGCTTGTGGGTGGTCCCTGAGTGCTTCCTGGTCCCTGAGGGCCACAGGATCCCAACGAATAATCAGGCAGCAGTGAGGTGGCGGCTGCCTCTGCTTTCTGCTGACCCATGAAGAGATGATGTTAGAGCTGGATTTTATGCTTGTGGAGTAGCTCTTTCTGCTTTCTTAGGACGATTACATTTAAAATGTATCTTACTGCTTCCACAGAAGAAAAATTTTAGAATACGGGAAGAGCGAATATAACATTTTGTTCAATATTGAAAGCTAATTTAGGACAGAATGAAAGGCCAAGACAAGTGTCTTCTCTTTTCTTCATTTGGTGATGTAAGTGACCCTTCGTCCCTCCGTATGACTTAATATTCATTCAGCAGAGACTAATTACAGGGTGTGTAGGTGCCACACGGTTAAGGTGAAGATGCAGATTTCTGTGAGAACTGCTTAATTCTGATGGTGTATAACTTGTCCGTAAAATTTGCTACGGACTATAACAAGTGGAATGTTAACTCAGTGTATGGGCAAAGTCCTGGAGTTGAAGGACTCTCAGCTGAATGCATGGGGTGTATGTCGTGAACCCGAAATTGGAACACATGGCCCAACATAGGATCCACCCCCTAATCAATTTATGTATGTATATGATCAGCCTTCCAAAGGTAGAACAATGAAATTCCATTATCTTTTCTATTCTGCAAATTATCTTTGTCCAAAATGAGGAAATACATAAAACTGAGTTCTCCCAGAAAAGCCGTAATTTATCTCTGGCCTTGGATATTTGGCTAGGGGCCCATCCATGGTGGTGCAGGCTGTAGGATGTTGCTGCACGATACTGGAGTCATATGGGAAGGCCTGGGTTTGGTTTCCAGGCATACCTGTGATCCTGGCTGAAAGGCTGGGGAGGAGGATCGTGGCCCGACAAGACACTCTTGAGGGTGCCTGTTTCCTCCCATTGGAAATAAATTTGACCAAAAAAAAAAAAAAAGCTATTAGGAAGGGGACATAATTTAGTAACCTATGAACTTGACGTTTCTTTCTGGAACTGAGTACTCCCTTAGCCCTACCTGGACCCCAGAACTCTGTGAATAGCCCATAGAACTAACTGAAGCCTAGTGGTGGCAAGATCTTTGTCAACAAAATGAGGATGACTTTTCAGTTGTCAGAGAACGATTGTGAAAGCCAAATTGCAGTTTGTAGAAGCAGAGTCAGGCTGAAACATTTAAATTAAATATACATTTTCACTTATATTTACATTTAGTTTTGTAGTAGTAGCGTGGAGTATAGGATGTCGTTGCTCCACTTGTATAATCACACGTCACTCAACGGTGGTGATATGTCCTAAGAGATGCCTCGTTAGGCGATTTTGTCGTTGTGTGAACATCATGGAGTACACGTGCACAAACCCAGATTGTATACCTACTATTCACCTCCACTATCTAGTGTAGCCGTTGCCTTGCTGTTGAATATGTAGGCCATCTCTGACCCACATGTTGATATCACTGTGTGTGGGGGAGCCGGCTTCATGCCCTGAACCAAGGATTCCATGGCATTCTTGAGGAAAGCTTACTGGATCATCTGAAAGAGGAAGACTGTGAAGTAACATATCTCTAGTTGCCCTGCCCATTGTGGAAATTAATGTCTGACCCAATTCTGTTTGCCCAGTGAGTTTATGGCTTACTAAGTGGCTGTCGTAATGATCCATTGACTGTTGCAACTGCATTTCCTGATAATTTTATTTTATAGTTCTGAAGTCTTAGTCCATAAATCTTTTGATCTTGAGGTTTTGAGTTGGAAGAACCATGTGGTTCTTGGGAGAAATTTGCCAAGTTTATTTTTCATGCCCATTAGCTGTGCCTTCTTCCCGTTCTTGCCTTTTCTTTCTTTATGTGCCATTCTTCTGATGTGTCTTAGCTGAAAAATGTCTATGCGGGGTCTGTCCTCTTGTAATACTTGCATATTTGTATTAAAAATTTTTAGAATTTTTCTATTAAGTATTTGTATTTAAAAAGCCTGGAGAAGGCAATGTTCAACTTAAGTGTGTGAATTATAATTGTAATTCATGTTTAAAATAGAAGGCTGTTGGAACCCCTATGTATTGCTAGTTGGAATGTAAATTGCAGCCACTGCGGAAAACAAGTGTGATGGTTCTTCAACAAACGAAACATTGAATTGCTTTAAGATCCAGCAGTTCTACTTCTGGTTATATACACACGAAATTTGAAGGAGGGACTTGAAGAGATATTTTGTACACCGACATTCCTTGCAGAATTATTCACAGTAGCCAAGAAGTGGAGACAACCCAAGTGTCTACTGATGGATTAGTGGATAAACAGAATCTGGTTCTGCATAATGAACTATTATTCAGCCTTAAAAAGGACGGAAGTACTGACACATGCTGCATATGGATGAACCTGGAGGATGCTACACTGAGTGAAATAAGTCAGACATAAGAGGAGAAATATTGTATGATTCCTCCTTTATTTATTTATTTATTTATTTATTTATTTATTTATTTATGCCAGAGGGCACATATACTTACCAGAGAGAGAAACGGAAAACAAAAATGTACCCCCTCCCCCTCCCCAAGGGGAATGGTCATACCACAATCCCTTCTCCTCCATTTCTCCTTCCTTTGAGGATTTTGGGCACATATCTACACACACATACACACACACACACACACACACACACACACCGTGTGTTTCTTAACCCACTAGGTCTAGGACTCAAACCACAGTCAGTCATGTGGGATCCAGTCATCACAATCACCATGCCACATGCTGGCCTGGTACAATTCCTCTTGTACGAGTCTCTTAGAGTAGTCAAATCCATAGAGATAGAAAACAGGATTTGGGTTTTATGTTATATATATTTTACTGAAATCAAACGTAGTAAATCAAGGCTGGTGGGAAGCCCTCTGTGGGTGTGGAGCACTGTCTCTTAAGCCAGGCAAGTAAGGAACGTCCTTGGAAAATAAGAGCTTTGCCCAGGCCGACCTGTCAAGACCAGCCAGCTAATATAGACCCGGTCTGGGCTTCCTCCCGCCTGTGGGCTCTGCTTTTGTGCTGACCTGTATTTTTCTTTTAGGTGGGGATTTCGGGAGCAGAAGCAGCTCCCACCTGGAACCTGTGTTCTTGGTTGCTTTGTGTGGTAATTATTGTGCTCTATTTTAAGCTGCATCTCTGCATTTGGTAACCGTCTGGGATTCTGTTTCGTTAACTCTCTCTGTGAGACACAATAAAGAACAGCAAGTGGCGAGGGGACGAAGGCTCGGCTGGCTGGGTTTGGAGACACGATGCCTCCTGTGCACCAGCAGTCTTGATTCCCTTTGGGTGAAGGCTGAGAAAAGACGAGGTTTAAAATAAAAGAAAATACATATTTTTTTCCCCTGCTCTGGAAATGCACTTGGCTCCAACACAGCAGGTGGCCGAGGAACTCAATCTGTGGAAGGCATCAGTGCTTTCAGTGCAATCAAAGTTAAGTGCAGAAATTTAATTAAACGGCATTGAGGATGGCAGAAACTTTGTAAAGCTGCAGTGCATTGTCAAATTCAACAATTATTTCAAGGAACACAATCCACAGATGGCGTCTAATTGATAAATTAAGGTTCTGCTTCTCTAATGGGCTTGCATTTAAGCCTGTTTTCCACCCATACAATAACCATCACCTCCACAATGCCCCCTTTTCCTCCCCTGCTCCTTTACCCTTGCAAGATAAAAACATTATTCCCCCAAAGGACACCTCGGAAAGGTAACGCTGGGTTCTCAGTGCTTGGTGTGAAAGACCTCCGGCTCCTTTTCCTGTCAGCCCAAGGCCCCCTTTTGGGAGTGAGTCTTGTCCTCAAAACAGAAACAATAGGATTTCTTTGGGCTTCCGGTTCTTTCTGCCCTGCTAACCCGGATATATTGCTTAGAAATGCCTGGGTTATTTATTTATTCATTTTTTTTAAGCGTTGTTGGCTTTAATCCTCCATGGCACTGGATTTTTGCCCCAAACAAAAGTCTCAATTTATTTGTTCTCTAAAAACAAAACACAAACCTCTGTTTCTCAGACCTTGTGGCGCTTCCTGTCTGTTAACGGTTGATCCCGACTAACTTACTTTTATTTCATAAGAAAATATTTGCTGTCTCCAAAGATCCAGCCCTGTGCAGAGAAATGTAGCCTGTGTTGAGACTTAATAAAACAAAAAAAAAAAAAAAAAAAAAAAAAAAGAAAGAAAGAAACATCCAAAGGTCTTGAATGTTTACAGAACTTCATTTCGCAGATGAGAATATTGAGGCACGATGGATTTACCTGCTTTGCCGTGGGATTAGTTCCATGAAATCATAATGTTTCTAGAGCTGTCGAAGAGGCCTTTGAACCCATCTGGGCTGCCTCCTTTCAATGGTTATTTCATCCATCCATCCATTCCAGCAGCAGATAATGCCTTAGGTACCTACTTGTGCTTTTCCGAATGCCAAGGGGAAAAAATGCAGTGGTGAGGGAAGACACTGTTCCTGCCACGTCGAGCCTGCAAGAGAGAGTGGGGGGCAGACACTTCTCGGCTCCCACAGATAGATGTGTCAGTGCAGGGTCTGGTGAGTGCAGTGGGAGACAGTAGGAGGAGGCAGGCAAGCACAGCACAAGGGGCGTCTGCTGGGAGCCTTGAGTGTTTTCCTGAGAAATGACTCGGAATGAATGGAGTTAAAGCAGGAGAGGGGGACGGGCCTTCTTGACCGAGGGAGTAGCGAGATCAAGAGCTCTGTGTACTACAAGAGTCCTAAGAAGCCATGTGGGGGAGGAAATGTGCCAACGAGGCTGGGGGATGAGCAAACAGAGGATGCGGGAGTGGCAGGGTAGCCTCATGTATGGAGCGCTTACTGTATTCCTGCCGCTGGCCAGAGCTTTATACAGCGCTTGCCTGCTTTATTCCTGGATGTACTGCAGCTTTTCCTGCAGGGCCTGGCGCATCGTAGAGTCTGAGTGGATGTTTATCCAATGAACGAATGAACCCTCCCAGTGATGGTGTTATTATTCACTTGGGGAAACTGAGGCTGACCGAAGGTAAACCTGTTTGTTCCAGGTCCATAGCCTCAGATAGGACTGGGTTCTGTGCTGGATCCCGTGTGTCTCCACAGCCTGGATCCTTCTCCACTCCTCCCTAACCTAGACAGAGAGTGTGCGCACCACTTGGCGGCATGTTCTGAAATGAGTAACTCTGACCGCTCCCCTACTCTCAGTCAGCGTGTTCATCCCTTGAAAGGAAGAAGAAATAAGAAAAAGCTCCTAACTTTTATTTTTATGTACGTGGTAGTTCAGGCTAGAAAGGGCCAACTTTCAAACGCATTGCCAAAGCCCAGGGTCCAAGACTTAACTGAGTAAGGCCCTTGTCTTTCCACAGTACCCGGTGTGTCCCCGAACCAAAGAAGAGGGGAGGTCTGAGGTGGTAGAAAGAGCAAAGAAACCGATCATCTTACCTATTTGTCTGTTTACTTCTGAAAAATAATTGTGGGAAATGCCATGTCAGAATCCTTTCTAATTGCCTTTTTCTTTTCTTTTTTTTTTTTTTTTTTTTTTTTTTCTTTTTCCAGTAGCGTGGGTGGCTTTTGAAATTCTCCGTAGTAGGCGACGGTCTGCGCCTGGGGTGCCAGATGATGTAGTTGAATGGCTGTTGGCTGTTTATTTGCTAGTCTGTCGTTCCCAACACGGTATTCTGGAGTTCAGAGGCACAACAGCGTTTCATCCCCCTCCTCCCATATCTAAATATATCCAACTAGTCAATCAGACTTGGCAGCCGTCAGGGCTGTGGCTGTCAGATTGCGTTTGCCTCGGATCCTCTGAACTATTGGCTTGTTTTCCAAGCTCAGAAGTGTATTCAAATAGTGATAACCAAATTAGACTTGCAAAAGCACATGCAGGTAGGGGCCTTGCAGGGTAAGGATGAGGCAGCGTTTTGGTACAAAGGTGGCATTTCCCGCCCCTCTACCGTGAGTTGTAGAGCGGAGACAGAGCCATGCAAGGAGAATGGCTTCCCTCTAGGTGAACAAGATGCGTGGGTGTGTTTTCCTGAATTGTGATTTAAAAAGTAAACTTAAAATGAAAAAATAAATAAAATTAAAGAGGAAAGGAGAAGCCAGCAGCTGGGGGAAAATGCTCAGAGCGGGTCAGAGTAGGTGGAGGTAGAGAGCTGCTGGGAGAGGGGCCGGGATGATACAGACATAGTGTGGGCACTTCCAAAAGCCGGTCCCTGGGATGTTATCTTGGCCACACATGCAGGAGGAGTCTTGGGCCTTGGAGAGGCCTTTGCTTCCGTGGCCTGAGCTGCCAGCGTAGAATAACCTTTTTTTTTCAGTGCCACCTCAGCATCTCCTGTAACCTAGGAACAGCAGACCCAGCTCCTGGGTCCCTCCCCTGAGGCTTGTTAAGGGGATGGGTGGAAAGTAAATCAGATTTTTAAATCCCTACCTGTGAGGTATCCTGGATTCTCTAAGGAGAAGCCTCTTATAAATAAATGTCATGAGTGCTCATCCCTGGAGCTGCTTCTCTGCAGAGAGGCTTCACTCCAGGAAAGGGTTAGGGCTGCCCCCAGCAAGGTCTGGGTATGGACCAGGCCCCACTGACCACTCACACCTCTTTTCTTGGAGAGGTTTTTGCTGTAGGGCATGTGTACTTGCCAGAGAGACAGAGAGACCGAAAGCGAGAAATCACCCCCAGGGGGGATGGCCACACCGCAATCCCTTTTCCTTCATTCTCCTCTTGGGATCTTGGGCACGCACGCACATGCGCCCGGTGTGATTTTAAGCCACTGGGTCCGGGACTCAAACCGTGGTCGACTACATGGGAATCCAGCGACATAGCCATTATGCTAACTGCTGGTCCCTGCTCATACCTCTTCTAGCTGTGCAGAGTCTTGGAGGTCTGGGTGGGAGAAGGAGAGAGTAGAAAGTTTGCCTCCAGTGGTAGAGAGCCACAGGTGGGCCTGAGGTAGGTTCGAAGATGGGGAGGTTAAAGCAGTTCACCAGCTTGGGCATCAAGAACATAGACATACGTAAGATACAGACCCTACCTTCAAGCAGCCCCCAGAATACAGAAAACATACACATGAGGAAACCATCAGTACAACAGTGGTCCTCAAATGGTGCTGCAGGGGCCCTAGGCATCCCTTCCAAGGGGTCTGTGATGGCAAAGTATTTTTCACAATAATTCTATGAATGCATCCCCCCATCCGTTTATGAATGTACAGTGCAATTTTTCAGATACTGTATGGCCTGGATTGACATCATCGTTTTGATGGCTCATGGAATGCATGTATCCTTGTGTTTAGAAATGTCTCAGTTCTCATTTCCAGTAGAGTAAATATTTATAGTTGTAACACACACACACAAAAGCTGTTTGGTGGTCTTTGCTTTTTCAGAGTGTAAAGGTGTCATGACACTGAAATGTTTGAGAACCACAGAATTAGAACATAGACAGACGTGTGGCAGGTTGACGTTAAGAGTTAGGTACTGAGGTAGCACAGCTCTTGTGGAGGGTGACGGGTATTGGTGAGCTGGGTGGGAAGTGGATCAGGGAGGGAATTCACAGGAAAGTTTTTTAACAGGAGTTGTTTTCTTATCTGGGCTTTGAAGGATGAATAGGAGTTTACCAGAGAGACAAGGAAGGGAAAAACATTCTGGAAAGAAGGAATAGCATGCATGAAGGAACTGGAATGTGAAATATTATGGGATGTTGGCCTTTTCTCCCCAATATAGGAGGGCAGAAACTGTTTCATGTTGCCTCCTCGGGCGATCTTCTCTATCATGGATTTCTGAATTGACTTTCTCAGAGTCACTTGGTGAGTGTATGGTGAAATAGTTCTCAGATTGATTCTGATCCATCAATAGGTTGGCAACAATGTTCGTTTCTGGTGATGAGGGTTATTTGTGTCCCATTTTTAGTTATTTTGTGGAGAGTGACGTCACAGCTGTCCCTGCAAAAAGCCCAGGTCATGCCACTCTGTTAAAACTGCAGCGGGTATCACTGGACACATACCATCCCTTCCTTACCCCACCCTTCAGTCTGCACTGGGGGAACAACTGAAAGCACGGTGTAAGCAGAGGGACTGTCGCTTGTTCAGGGATGTCTGAGCAGTCTCGTGCTGCTGAGCAGTGTCTTGACGTCTCTGAGTCTGTCTGTTCCTCTAGCACAAAGCAGATTGGACAGATCTTATTTCATAGACAAGTCTCAGTCTGCCAGGGAGAGGGACCCTCCTACTGATGAATAATTCATTCTGGTTTTGTTCCTAGAAAATATTCCATGGGGTATAACATCTCAGCTGCTCTTGACTTTGCAAAGGAAGATACTAATGTTCAGAGTAAGGATGTGGGGCCCAAGGGTGCGGTGATCAAACTTGGTGCCCTAGGAGGCAGACCCACAGGGGAAGGTTCCAGGTTTGTGTCCAAAGACCTCACTGAGTACACCAGGCACATGCATGGCCATGACTGGGGACTGACTGAAGCCGGCGGGCAGAGGGAACGGCGGCATGGGGACCTTGCTGGGGCACTCTCTCTGTCTCTCTCTCTCTCTCACGGAATGAATGAATGAATAGCTTCACAAACAGTTCAGTGGCCCAGGCACAGTGGCCAGCGTAGGGCAATGCCTTGTGGTGCTGGATCTGCCTGGAAGGCTGGGGCTTGGCGCCAGCTGACATGCACGTGCTGGGAGTGTGACTGCCTGTGATGCCGGAAGGCTGGACTGGGGAGTTGGGTGGAGGTGTGAGACCCTGTTAGGTGTATGTGTCTTTTTCTTTCTCTGTTGTTCTCTCATGAAAGAAAGAGAAAGAAGAGAGAGAGAGAGAGAGATTAGACAACTTCTGAACCACTGAGGAACGGAAGGAGGGGCCCAGGGCCCACATCTGTGGCAGGTGCTGACCTGTGGGGTTTGCGAGCAACGAAGAAGCAGAGGCACAGAGAGGGTACCTTCATTTCCCTAAAGTCACAGAATCCAGGTGTTCAGGCTTTATGCCTTCTGTTCTTTTTTCTTTTGGGAGAAGTTTTTGCTATAGGGCATGCCTGCTTGTCAGAAAGAGAGAGACAGAGAGACAGAAAGCAAGAAATCACCCCCACGGGGGGATGGCCACACCACAATCCCTTTTCCTACATTCTCCTCCTGGGACCTTGGGCACGCACGCACACGTGCCTGGCGTGAGTTTAAGCCACTGGATCCGGGACTTGAACCGTGGTCAACTATATATGGGAGTCCAGTGACATAGCCACTACGCCAACTGCTGGTCCCTCTTTTTTCTTTTTATGAAAGAGGGAGCGTGTTAGTGTACCAGAGAAAGAGAAGGAGAAGTAGAGCAGGAAGGGAGGAGGAAGGAGGGAAAGAGAACGCACCCCCTATTCGGTGCCTAGTCAAGCTGCAGTCCGTTTCCCTTCACTTTTCTATCCCGTGAGGATCCTGGACATGTGTGCACGTGCACCGGCTGTGTTTTTCAAGCTGCTGGGGCTGGAACGCACTCTCGGGTCGGCCATGTGGGATCTGCTATGCTGCAGGGCTAGCCTGCCTTCTGTCATTTTCACACGTATATTCTGAGTTCCTGGGGAGGGAGGAGACCATGGCGTGGAGTGGCTCAGAGAGAAAAAAAGCCAGAGTAAGCCCCACTCTTCCTTAACAGGAATAGAAGACAGAATAATGGGCACAGGAACAAAATATTGCTAACTAGACTGTAAATCAATAGACTAATTAAAAATCAAACACCTGAAAGCACTGTTGCTGGGTTAATTGTAAACCAACATCGGAACGTTAAAACTCACCCGGCCCTTGGGTTTAAATTATTAACTGAGTGAGTTAATTTCAAGCCATCAGTTTGGGTAGCTGTGAAAGCTGAGATTAGCAGGAGAAGGGGAATTGTGTACCTTCCCCGCGTAGGCCTGCCTCCGTGCCCAAAGTCTTGTTAGTGTTGCTGCTGTTTGCATTTTTAATCAAAATATCTTAAACATTTAGGCGGAGTGTCACATTCAGATAGATTGTGGAAAAGGACAGTTTGAATGATTAAAGGGTCAAATGACATTTATCTTTCCAAATGGAGGAAATGCCATTCTGTTTTGTAGTCTCAGAGGGCCCCAGGGTGTGAGAAAGAGGCCTTTGGGACGTACTTTGGCTCCAGGTGTTTGATCTGAAGCTGCCGTCCTGTCCTTCCCGTTGATTCTGTTGCTTTTTAGTTTTGCTTTCTGCCCGAAGAGACTAGGGTCTTGGGGTGGAGGCCGGCAGGATTTAGCCCAAAGGCAATCTTCTCTGGACCGAGACCTCTGGAATAGTAGGTAATGGCTGGTTGACCACGAGATATTTGTTAGGTTTTAAGTAGAGATACTGCTAGATCCGCTTCGATGACTAGATAAAACTTCTTACTTAAGCTGCATTGATTGACACCTGTGAACTGTGAGTCTAGGCTGTCTGTCCTCGTGGATCAGGGCAGGGCAATGAATGCACGGACCCTTTACCCAGAGAGATGCTTCTTGCCACATCACAGGGAGCATCAAAGGCCAGACCTTGCAGATTCCTCAGTGACTAGGCTTGAACTGCCCCACCCGGAGTTAAGAAACTCTGTGTTGAAGTCACGAAACAGGTGGACTTTTACCAACCATAATAGTGTTTCCGTATAACTTATGTAGTATTTTGGTTTTCCAGAATGATCCTCAGGAGAAGCCTTTGTGGTCAAGTACATTGTCACTTTAATGTATGACACACACGCGGGTGGGCTCAGTAACTTCCCTGAGTGTTACTGTTTTCTTGTTAATTTGCTAAATGGGCTTTAAAAAGGGAGATAAATGTAAATTTCAGCCTCATAAAATAGTCACATTTCAAATGCTCCTGACTCAAATTAATTAATTAAAGAAACAACATAAAATACTACTCTAGCCGCAAATACGGCAAGTGTGTAATGTTCATTCCATTCAGACAGTTGATGGGAGTAAAATTACGAGACTGGTCTGTGATAAAAAGTGCTTTTGACTCCAACTTGGATATTTACAGAAAGGAGTGACTTAAGCAGTTCGTTTATTTAGAGCATGGATTATTGCTTCTGCCCTATTCTTCCACGGGTGGATTTTGGAACACCAGAGGAACCAGGTTACCCTTCCCCACCCACACTATTTGCCAGTTAGAGATAACTGTCTTTGAAATTTGCTGCGTTTTTCTTTTCATGGCAAAAAAGTTTACATATGTTATTTGCTAACCTGCTTTTGTGACTATATTATTAATGTTTTTCCCATGTCATTTACTATTTTTTGGAGAGGTTTTTGCTATAGGGCGCGTGCACTCGCCAGAAAGACAGAGAGAGACAGAGACAGAAAGCGAGAAATCACCCCCAGGGAGGATGGCCACGCCACAATCCCTTCTCCTCCATTCTCCTCTTGAGATCTTGTGCACGCACACACACGCACCCGGCGTGAGTTTAAGCCACTGGGTCCGGGACTCGAACCGTGTGGACTACATGGGAGTCCAGTGACATAGCCATTATGCTAACTGCTGGTCCCATTTACTGTTTTTTATTGCATGGTTTTTACTGTCATAAATTAACAATTATACTTTCTTGGACCAAAGTCTTTTGGTCCAAATATTCAACCAAAGTTGAATACTTAGCTTGTTATTGTTATTTTTTAATAACTCTGTGAAACATCCTTGTACATAGGGACCCTTCACCCCTAGATGGCTGACCAATGACGGTCTGTGGCCTGTTGGGTCAGGCCGTGGACTGGGTCCAGCCTGCTGGGCTGTGCAGTGGGCAAGCAAGTGAGGCTTCCTCTGGGTTTGCAGTGGCTCTGGTTGCTGGAATTGCTGGCTGGGCTCTGCCTCCTGTCGGATCAGCTGTGGTGTTGGATTCTTATGGGAGCGTGAATTCCGTTGTTGCGTGATTGTATATTGTAGTGTGCTGTGGTGGAGATGGAGTGCACTGTGGATGTGGAGTGCTGGGATCATTCTGCGACCAACCTCCAACCCATCTGTGGAGGGATTGTCTTCCACAAGGCCAGTCCCTAGCTGGGGACTGCCATGGTATACAATCCCTTAAGAACATCTCTGGTCCCCTCCTTACAACATATACCTAGTAGGATTTTGGAGGTAAAACTATGGATATTTTAAAGAAGACTTAAGTATATATGTGATGATATATTATAATCATATATAATTTTACATATATAGTTTTTGGAAAATATTCAAATATCCATAGTATATTATATACTTATAATCTCTTTTAAAAATATTTATTATTATTGGTAGTATTATTCAACTTGAGCAGGGAGAGACAGTCAGAGGGGGAGAGAGAGAGAGAGGGAAAGCAAACTGCCAGATCTAGATCTTGAACCACGGTTGGCCATGTAGGAGTCTGGCGGGGTACCTTAACCACCATGCTACCTCAGCCTCTTTTAGAATCTCTTGAAAGATATTTATTTTATATTGCCCCCATAAAGAGAATGGTACTACTGGGTTGTCGGGAAAAGTTTATGCATTTATGCATCATGACATCTCCTGATGACCCAGAAGTCTGAAAGATTAATGTAATTTAAAAAACTTAGCTAGTTTTTATTTAAAATGGTATGTGTTTATAATAAACACTTTTGTTTATGCTAAAGGTTAAGGTTTAATTTTTGAAAGGATTGGCTCAGGTTGGACTCCGTTTGTCTTAACTATGCCTCTTCAGTGTAGTTTGGCAGTGCTTTCTGTTTAGGGTTTATTTGTTTACCCACCTACTTATCTTCAACACACTGACCTACCCACCTGTGTATCTTGTTTGCTTAACATTTATCTGAGTTGGAGGACAGAAATAGTTTTTCACTGAATCAGAACTTTCAATGCACCATTCTGGGAAACCACCCCCACAGAGGTAAGAGTGAGGAAGCTCCCCACTGCCTTTTCACCCATTGGGTTAATGCGTGCAGCAAATTTGGAAAATGTCAAAAGTATAAATAAAATAAAATAAAATAAAACCTAAGAAGCCTGCAGGTTGCATGGTAGTGAAGGCGCTGATTTCTCACATGGCTGACTGCAGTTTGAGCAATGGATGTGGCCGCTTAAAAATCACCGGGTGTGTGTGCACACGTGCCCAAAATTTCAGGAGGAGAATAGCAAGAAGGGATTGAGACATGGCCATCTTTCCTGGGGGTGATTTCTCACTTTCTCTCTGTCTCTCTGTCTCTCTCTCTCTCTGCCAAATGCATGTGCAAAACCTATGGCAAAAACCTTAAAAAAAAATCTGAAATCTCTCATCACATAGAGATGGTCATGGTCAACATAATAATGTATTTTCTCCCCCCCCCCCCCCCCCCCATGTCAGAGGGTTCATATGCTTGCCAGAGAGAGAAAGAAGCTCCAGTGGGGTGTGGTCATATTGAGGTCTCTTCCCTTTTTTTTCTCCATCCTGTTGGGATTTGTGGCACACACATATAAGTTTTTCAAGCCACTGGGGCTAGGAGTCAAGGTGTAATAGGCCATGTGGGATCTAGCTCCTCCCTAAACCGCTAAGCTATAGGGTTAGCCTCTATTTTTTTTTTTTTTTTAAAGTTTAGTTATGTCTTCCATGAACAGTAAAGAGAGAGAGAGACAGACACCACTTCTAACAAGGTTCCAGTGCCACCCCCCAGGTTTAGCCAGCTCCAGGTCTTGGGCACATGTATACCTGGTACACTCAGGGAGGTCTCCAGACACAAATCAGGAACCTTCTCATGTGGGGTTTTCTCATAGAACCTTGCTTTCTACTGCTACACCAATATCTTGCTTAATATAATTCCGGTTTTGGAGGGGGGAGAAGGTACATATAAACAAATTTGAGAATAAACTGTGCCTATTTTTTATTTATTTTGTTATACAAAGAATCAATGAGTACTTTCTATTGTAGAACAATGCAAACAATAAAGAAACCAATACTACCATTTGCCTTTCTAGAAGAAACTATAAAGGAGAATCATTCACCAACCCTGACCACTGTTGACCCTTTTTTTTTCCAAAGGAAATATTAAGCTCCAGGTTAAAGTGGAGTTTCTTGACCTGGAGACCTGGTGTTCCACAGCACGATTTAAAAAATATCACTCAATAATGAGATTGCTTTTTTCCCTACTGAAAGGCATGAGTTGTATTGATGAATTGATTGCAAAAATAAATTCAGAATTGTGAAAGTAAATAGCATCTGGATTTAAAATTACTGTGCATATTAGGGTCCTTGGAGATCTTCTAAGTTTCACCTTCTCATTTTACAGATGAGAAAATGGAGGCCCAATAACATTAGTGTCTTGCCCCAGGTCAGTCAGTCAGTTAAAAACAAAACTGAAATTTCAGGTTCTGGTTTGTGTCTTTTTTTTTTTTTTTTTTTTTTTTTTTTTTTTTTTTTTTTTTCAGTGAAGATATTGATCTATTTTTAAAAACAAGAACAAAGGCCATACTTGGGTTGAGTTTCAGTTGCTGAGAGTTGAATGCACTCCTATTTAGTTTAAGTCAAAAAGAATTTGTTGAGGGTATTAAAATGCTTACAGAAGTTCTGAGAAGCTCTAGAGAAACCTCTAGGTTGTGCTTTCAGGAACAACCCTGAAAGCCATGCAGCAAATCTGGATCTTCTACTAGCTACTGCCTCTTCTGTTATCTGGAAGGTGATGTTACAGCTGCTGGGTTCAGAACTTGCAGCCACACTGTTCAGATTAAGAAGCCTCCACTGCTGCCACCACCCTGCCATGTCTTCTCCCACTAACTAGGTTCTCTGTGGGTTACTGGAGACACAAGGTGTGGCTGCAGAATGACCAAACCCCTCCCTGATTATGCTGCCAGAGGAAACAGTTAAGGCATAAAATATACCAGGTCCCCTTTCAGACCTAGCTGCAAGGGAAGCTGAAATAGTTGTCATTAATTTTCCAGCTCCTGCGTAATAGAAAGGCCTATGGGGAGGAGGTTGGAAAGGATGATGGGCAGCAGTTCTCCATGTCTACTCAGCTATGTAGTAAGCAGAGCAAAGGGTGAGAAATATGCTTGAATTCTGTTACGGTCACGGGAGGTGGACTAGTAGGGAAGCAAACAAAACTCCAGCCAGACTACCTAAGAATTGTACAAAATGTTAAGACAAAGAAAGACGCTCTACACAGAGACACTGTCATAGGGCAGCAGTGCTACTACTTTGTACTGTTTTAAGTTATGTCATTTGAGATTGTGTTGCATTTTTGCCACCACAGGTCTAAGTCCTGTGTGGTAATTTAGTACTTAACCTGACTGAAATGAAATTCAGATCCAGATCCAACCAGAGGATTGAAGATTTCTCATCTAGCTCTTCAACTTATGCCTTGACATTTGTCTTGAAAACTTTAATTTCCTCAGTTAAAAAAAAAATAAAAAAACAACAACAACTTCTGCTATTGGGGGCCTGCACTTGCTGGACACAGAGAGAGATAGAGAGAAAAAGTGAGAAATCCCCCTCCTCCCCGCCCCAGGAGAATGGCCACACTGCAGTCCCTTCTCCTCCATTCTCCTCTTGGGATTTTGGACATGCACGCACACCTGCCCAGTGTGATTTTCAAGCTGCAGGGTCTGGGACTGCAACTGCAAAGTCCATGTGGGATCCAGAGTCTTAACCACTGTACCACTGGCTGGCCTCAGGTTTTTTTTTTTTTTTTTTTTTTTTTTTCCCTGACCTTTTTCTGGTATTAATTTTTCCATACCATTGATGAACCTTATGTTCCCTTTCAAAATCCAGAATTTTAAAAGATGTTTATCTCTGGTATAGCAAGGGAGTCACTTAACATTTATTTCCTACACAAATGGTATTTGAGATGTGCTTTAGGCAAGATGGCAACCAGGAATCAAGTCCTTCATACTATGGGAGAGATCGTGTTGGCGATCATCTCAGCATCTAACATTATTCTTTGCTGTTCCTGGTCATTGCCAGCTTCCTGGTGTGGCAACTAAGTGCTCAGTGTTTACACAACTCTGAGTTTAGATTTGACTGGGTTAATGTGGTATCTTTACTGAACCGTGAGGCTTATTCACAAACATCCAGCACTACTGAATTGAAAATGAGGCTTATGGGAGAAGAAGGAAGAAAGAAATAGAGAGAAAACATTCAGAGAAGGATGGCATGAAATGTAGTGAATAGCAGATTTAAGTCCCTGGCTGACCACCCAGGTGACCAGCCACCTTCTCAGGCCTTGAGCTGGTCAAGTAGGGTCAACAACCCTTATGGAGTGGTTGCAGTAAAACACTCTACTTGGAAGTATAAAGCCAGGATCAGGGGAAAGGAAACCAAAGAAAGTAAAAATCCAAAGTCTGTCTCCAGAGGAGTTTACTTCTCTATCTAGGTGAGTAACACCTGGCTAGAAAACAATTTCTGAGCATGAAAGAATAGTGATGTACTACAGAACCCTGTGTCAGATGATGTGGGATTCTGAGCATTCATGGGATGGGGAGTGGGGTTAAACCAGGCATAGCTTTTTGGAATAGCTGTGGAGGAGGAGAATATGATAAGGTAACATTATCATATCCTCCTATGTAAGAATTCAATAACTTAAGGCTTAGTATATTTAGGCCATGCCCTGCCAGAATAAACGTCCCAAGGCCACTCTGAGTGAATGTGTCTGGGAGACGCTGAGATACAGCAGCCTGGTGGTAATGGGGACTAGTGTTAGGTACAAATGGGAGACAGATAATTCATGGCTGTGCCCTCTTCCCCCTTCCTTTCTCTTTCATGCCTGTGGCCCTTATTGTTGGAAGATGCCTGCCTCCACAGCACAGGCATGCCGAGCCCCATTTGTGGATTCTTGTTCTGGCCACCCAGGAGCAGCTGGCTGAGTCAGTCTGTCCTGCCTTTGAACTTGTGCTCACCTGCTCCCTTTAATTAGATGATATGTGGGTTCCCTTATCTTCTCCAGAGAAGATTTTTCTCTTTAGGTGATCGGCTATTGACGCCAATATGGAATTAGAGTTCCTACTCTCAGGTTTACCCTCAGGCCTTCTTAAAATATGTCTGAGAGTGGGAACCAGCAGTTAGCGTAATGGCTATGTCGCTGGACTCCCACGTAGTCGACCGCGGTTCGCGTCTCGGACCCGGTGGCTTACAACTCACGCCGGGCGTGTGTGCGTGCGTGCCCAAGATCCCGAGAGGAGAATGGAGGAGAAGGGATTGCGGCGTGACCATCCCCCCTGGGGGGTGATTTCTCGCTTTCTGTCTCTATGTCTCTCTCTGTCTGTCTGGTGAGCGCACGCGCCCTATAGTGAAAAACCTCTCCAAAAAAAAAAAAAAAAAAAAGTCTGAGATAGAAAAATCACATGCTTGAGCAACTGGTGGGTGAATTGCTTGGCAAGTCCGTGAGACTGAGCCCTCCGATGCTTTTCCAGGTTACAATCATTTAATCTGATTTGATCCTTGGAGATAAGCTAAAAAATACCTTAGAAATAGGGTCCCATTTTATAGGTGAGGAAACCAAGGCTCAAAGCGTGAAGTGTCTTGCTTGGGACCAAGCAGCAGAACTGGGAGCCAAGTTCAAGTCTGGATCAGTTCATTGTTCTCTCTCTCTCTCTCTCTCTTTATTTTTTTCAATCTCTTTAGAGGTTTTTGTCTTAGAGTGCATGCATTTGCCGGGGAGAGAGAGAAACAGAGACAGAGACACACAAAGAAATCACTCCCCCAGAAGGGATGACCACACCACAATTCCTACTCCTCCATTCTCTGCCTGGGATCTTGAGCATGCCCGCACACATGCCCAATGTGATTTTCAGGTCACTGGATTCAGGAAGTGAACCATGGTCAACTATGTGGGAATCCAGCAACGTAACTGCTACACCATTTGCTCACTCCTCCAGATCAAGCCAGTGTCTATCTATATTTGGTTTTCTGGAAGGAGTTAATGTTGGTTCAGTTCAACTCAACAAACATGTGTCCAGAGCCATGTGTTCGCTTCTAAAACACAAACACACCATCACCATCTGCCAGCTCTCGATCCCTCTCTCCTAGGGAGGGAATCCCTGAAAGGCCCTGGGTCAAAGGGAATAAGAACAGGCATGCGAGACCTTGATCTCTCATGACCTGGTGTTTTGGAATTGGAGAAACTTCCACTTTGTAAATTCTCTGACAGTCTAGGTTTTAGGTTGTGATTTTTAATTGTCCTTAAGTCAGGGAGCAGAAATTAAAATTCTGAGGCCCATTTTGTTGTCTTCTTAAACAGTTACCCTTGAAGAGCTTTCTGGCTACAAGCAGCTGATTGGCTAAACATTAACCTTTCAGAAACAGTGTCTTAATCTTTTGGGAAAGTGTGGCATGCCAGTTGCTTTCCAAGTCAAGAATTTCTGCCTTTTGCCTTAGGACAGGTTTGTTTCAAAAGTGAATAAAATCTCACTCTCCCCTCAGTTTCTTCCATCTCCTTGACCCAGAGGAGAGAAAGCCTGTGGATATTCTGGGCGCCATTTTGACCTACACGCGCCTTTTTAAAGGTACTTGGATCAAGTCAGAGAAGGAAGGCATGAACCCAGCCTGACCTCACTATTGGTCTGATCATCTTTAACTGTGACTGGACTCAGGTCATCCAGTTCCGCATGGCATTTCCTAAGGAACATCTCTACCCAGTCCCAGCACCCTCTTGTGTTGTGTCACTGGGACTGGCTACTGAGTTGGAATTCAATGTCTGGGAAAGGGCAGGGAGTCTGGGGCCGGGACCAGGTGACCAGGCCTCCAGCACAATTCAGTCTAGCAAGTGTTTGTGAATGGTCTGCATTCTCAGAGCTTTATACTCATGCCCCTGGGCAGCATCTTGCCCCATGAAATAGTCGTATTTACCACATAAATACTTCAGATATATTTGACCAGAAATGTATTTCCCTGACTTCTGCATTCATTTCTTTCCTTATTCTTCATTATGAAAAACAAAAGGGGCTGGCAGGTGGCATGGTGGTTAAGGGTATTGGACTCCTACATGGCTGACTGCAGTTTGAGTCCCAGACCTGGTGGCTTGGTTTCTCACTCTTCATCTCTCTCTCACTCCATCCCTCTCTGATGAAATAAAATAAAGTTAAATAAAATCATTCTTAAAAAAACAAAAACAAAAAACAAGAAAAATCAACCCAGTAACTAAGCTGTTTTGATGAGTAGGGTAGATGAGAGGATAGGGTGAGATAAAACCTCTCATCATTTCAGCTCACCTCAGAGACTGAAGCATTGTAGGAATTTCTTAATTATCTTCTTAGTTTCTTATTTAGCTTACCAAATGTAGGAGTGTTGGCCTGTCAAGCTTTGAGTGAGGTCCCTTGGAGAAGGTTCTGGAACAAACAAGCCTCCTGTGAGGAAGCTCTTACCCCAAACTGAATGGATACTTCTCTCTCTGGTTTTGCACCAGAGATGGAGCACGGGGGCAGAAAAGTGAATGGGAGCCACGTTCTTCTTCCTCCCACAAGGGCCCCACGTGTTACCTGTAGTGAGCTGGTTGGGCCTGTGTGATGAGCTGCTGGCCTGCACCCACGATGTGACACTCCTCTAGTGGGGACCAGCCACAGAGGTGTGCTCCATCTTGCTTTTACTCATCTGCACGTGTTCAGAGAACCATCGGAAGTAGGCATTTTCACTCCAGATGCCCTCATAAACGTAACCATCCCAGACCCTTCAGGAGCAGAACCCAAACACCCTCTCTCATGCGCTTCTTATCTTGGGGAGTTCTGCCTTCTGCTCACCCACTTCTGGCTCTGGGTCTCCATGTTTGGAGAACAACAGAAAAACCACCAGCTGTTTCTACCCCTGAATCTGCTGTCCCCTAAACCTTTTCTGTCTCCAAGTTTGGTTTCCCTCCCAGCTCACCGTGGGCCAGGGGAGACGTGGTCTCTCTCCTGTACTTTACAGAAGGGTGTCTTTATTCAATTTGACTGTTGCTATTATGTGGCAAAGCATTCAATAAAAGTCGTGATTTATGAGACATGTGTGGCTGCGGTTGTTTTTTCGTTTTCTTTCTTTTTTTTCCTCCTCCTTCTACTTTTTTTTATTTGCTTTGTCATCTATCAGGGAGAGAAAAGCCAGGCCTGATAATTTCTTGGCACATCCTGTGTTCAGTTAAGAATGTCAGCTGTCGGCCTGTCAGGAAGTTGTTTCTCGGATTGGTTTCTCTGTCCTCTTACCTCTCACTGCAGTCCCATCCTTAAACCGGCGGAGGCCCCGCGCATCCTGCAGACTGGTGATAAGGGGCTGGCTGGACACTGTGGGGAGGAGCGTGGCCCTCAGCGTGGCCCCTCGCTCTCTTACGTGTCTAGCACTCCCTCAACACTCGATTCTTTAATAGGAAAAGGCCAGCAGGGTCCTTACAGGGGTTTCTCTGTTTTTGAATACAACCACCTCCCCAAGTCCTCATGTTTTTTGGCCTGGCCACTTTAGAAATCCTTTCTTTTCTTGTCTTCCTTTTTCTTTTCTGCAAAGTTAGATAAAAGGCTCTTGAATAGAGGGCCCAGCATATTGGTATTGGCTGCCAAAAATAGGCTAATGGGAGACTGAGGCAAGTAGTCACAGAGGTGCCTGTGGCAAGGGGGCGGGAGGAGGATGAGCCCCAGGAAATGCCAGGTTGACTTTTCCCACCTCTCCCCTCCTCCTGCTAGTATTATTAGCTGTTTGCTGAAATGCATTGGCCTTGGTGGAGCCACCTACAATAGCATTAACCAAGTTATGCCCTGCATCTTAAGCACCTTGTTAAGGCTCCATTCAGCTTCTGGAGCATCCATGCTGAGCCCCCAGTGTGTGCATAAATAAGTCTTTAACCCACACTTAAAGGGACCGCAGGGACCATGGAAGGCAAGGCTGTCGAACTTGAACAGGGGCGAACCAGAACGGACGCTTCTTAGGAGGAGCTGACCAGGCTTTGATTTGGGTTAGGAGCCATCCTCCACTGCAGGGGATCCGCGTTTTTTGGCCCCATGACAGTGGGAGTGAAGTGGGGGCAAGCTGAAGAATTTGTAGACTCCCACCAGGCTGACCCACACAAGTTCTGTTCAAGTGGGGGTTTGGGGACTTACTGAGTGAAACGTGCTGGCCTAAGAGGTTAGTCCTTGAGCCCCCCAACCTCAGATGCCAAACTAAACTAGGTCTTGCCTTCTAATTACAGTTTAAGAGGTTAGAGGGAATCTGCTTTTGTGAGCTCCCTAGGTCCTTGGGATTTAAACATCTGTCACCTCGAGGGTAATGAGTTGCCTAGTCATATACCTGCTGTCTCCACATGCGTCTGTTCACTTGTCACTGTTACTGCTGGCGTCTGTCATCCAACAGGTTCTCTTCCTCCTTACTGTTGTGGCCTTCTCTCTGGCGCCCTGTCCCTCCCTGTACTTACCCACAAGCTCACATGCACCTGGCACTTGACTGCTGGGGCAGTCCTCCACCTGCTTCCGGCTTCACCTGTGCTAGCTCATGGGACCCAGGTCTCTATGCACAGCCTTCAAGCTCCTCTGTCTGGAGGTCTTCTGGGCTTCTAGAATGACTCCCTTTCTTTGGAAGAACCTCTTCCCTCACTTCACAGAATGTTTGGGTTTGCTATTTAGATATGGGGTGGGAGGGGTCTTGCTGCTGTCACCCTCCTGCCTTTGCCTCCCAGCTGGGACCACAGGCACGTGCCATACCTGGCTCATTCCAGACCAGGTCTCTTAGGTTGCCCAGGCCAGCCTCAGGCTCCTGACCCCCCTGCCTCAGTCTCTCTGGGGTTCTGGGACTATGGCCACCTGCCTGGCCTTTAGATTGTACCAGCAGAATTGAACCTGGGCCTCCCATGGGGTCCCAACCTGGGCGCACAGCATCTTAGCAGCCAGTGCTACCACAGCTGGGCCAAAACCCACCCATTTTTAAAGGATTATCTCACCTCTCTCCCCCACTTTCTCGAAGCCTCCTGTGTTTGCTTTCCCGCAGGCAACAGTGGCTTTCTCCTCCCAGCCCCCATGGGGATGTGGTTCTTTTGTGAGTGGTTAATGTCTTTCTCCTAGTCCATCTTGTTTCTGCCCTGTTTGCCTCACCGGCAGGTTACATGGTGAGGGCCAGGTCTGTCTTTGTCACTGCTGGCCAACAGAACTCGCTGTGATGAAGGAAGGGCTCATTCTGATGCCTGTAGTCACTGAACATTTGAAATGTGGCTAACATGAATGAGGAACTCAGTTGTTGATGGCATTTACAAAAAGAATTATTTATTTAATTTTACTGCTATTATTTTAAAATTTGCTATAGGACAGGAACCAGCAGTTGGTGTAATGGCTATGTCACTGGACTCCCATGTAGTCGACCACAGTGGCTTAAACAGGCCGGGCGTGTGTATGTGCATGCTCAAGATCCCAGGAGAGAAGAATGGAGGAGAAGAGATTGTGGCATGGCCATCCCCCCTGGGGGATGATTTCTTCCCCCGATTTCTCGCTTTCTGTCTCTCTCTTTCGGGTGAGCGCATGCTTCCTATAGCAAAAACTTCTCAAAAAAAAAAAAAAAAAAAAAAAAGCTGCAGGAAAAATGCACTCACCAGAGAGAGACGGAAGTGGCGGGGAGGGGAGTTAGAAAGCGAACCGCCAGGTCCAGGATTTGAACTATGGCTGGTCATGTGGGAGTCCAGTCCCTTCACCATCACACCACCTGCTGGCCTGGCGTTTGTTTGTTTGTTTGTTTTGTTTTTAATTGCCAGAGGGTACATGCATTTACCAGAGACAGAAGGTAGAGGAAGAGAGAGAGAAAGCACTCCCCAATGTGGTGTGGTTAGGCCATAATCCCTTCTCGGTTTCTCTGTCCTGTTGGGATTGGGGGCATGCATACACTTGTGCCTGAAGTATTTTTCAAGTCACTGGGGGCCAGGATTCAAACTGTGGTCAGCCATGTGGGATTCAGCTCCTGTAACCATTGGGCTACCGGGCTGATGCAATGGTATGTGATTTTTAAATCTAAATTTCAGTAGCTCCATGTAACTAGTCACTGTCATGTGGGTCACTGCAGATGTGCATCTTGCTGATCATCATATTTTCAGAAGCCTGTGCTCTGCCCACAAGAAAAATCTGAAAAAATGCTGCCGATAAAACAAATCACTTAGGTGTAGAGTTACAGTGATGTTAGCTGTACGTTCTTTGCCTGTTTTCCATGCAATTTGATTTTTAAGTCAAATTCAATAGATTATATAGTTGAGCACCGCCAGCACTTTGGGAGGTACAGAGATGAACAAGACATAGTCTCTGTTGCAAGGAACTTGAACTAGTGGGTAACTAGAGTGCCGATAGCAAGCAGAAGGAGAGTAAGTGCCACTGTTCAGGAACAGTTTCCATCCTGTGTGGATGTAGAGAAAGGAGACGTTTAGAATGTCGATTTATCCGTTCATTCAGCAAGTATTATTTATCCCATGTGGCTTACAGGCCAGATACTGGGAATACATCTATGAATAAAGACAAAATTCCTGGCCTCATGAAGCTTACTTTCTGGCAGGAGGGAGACAAACGATAAATAACGTAAGTAGACCATAGATTGTGTTAGATGAGAAGCTGGGCGGAGGCTTTGGGAAGGCTAGGGTGTGGAGTGAGGCCCAAATTTTAAATAGGGTAGTCAAGGAAGGCCTAGTGAAGAAGATGACCTTGGAGCAAAGCCATTTGGATGGAGACTTGTGGATTTGGAGAATCGGAACAGGAGGCGAAATCAGGCAGAAGGAGCTTCCTGGGTGGAGGGGCAGCTCAAGGCCTGGGAGTGTGGAGGTGTTTGTGGTGATCAGAGTCATGCATGGTTGGAGCATAGAGGGTGGAGAGAAGAACAGGAAGGTTAAGCTGAAGAGGTGGCTTCAAACCTGGTAATGAAGGGCCTTGAAAACTGTGCTAATGGTTTTGGATGTCTCTGCAGCTGCCCTATCTCCCTGATTAAAATATTAGCCCCCTGGGAGGGGTGGTCCCAGAGTTGGTACTTCTCTGCTTCCCATGAGGATACACTTCAAGAAGTGGCTCAGAAATTAAGGACAGTCAATTAATTATTAAGAATATTTTATTATTAATTATCAATTAATATTGATTAAGGCATAGTAAAAATGAAGCCAGATCTCCCATGATGAGATTTTGAAAAAGAAAAGACTGGTCAGATCAGATCTCTCCTTTGGATTAATTATACCACTGGTTTTTCTTCCATTTCCAGGTGCCTCTTGGTGTAGACAAAGTACTCTTCCAGGTGGCTCAGTCTCTGTGTTTTAGAACATTCTTTTGACCTAGATCAACTCTGGGGCCCAGAAAAGGCTTGAGGGAGCCAGGGCCTGTGAGCAGCAGCAGCAGCAGGTGGAAGAGCAAGTAGCCTTAGAGAACAGGATTTGTGGTCAGGCAGGGGAAGGCTTCATTTCCCAGTGAGTAGAGACCCAGAGACTTGATGGTGGGCAAAAAATAAGTTATTCTGAGCCATGGATGCCACTTGGAGAACAACTGTGCAAGATGATCATAGTTGCAGATGTATCCTCAGTTTTAAGAATTTATATTTTGCCTAGGAGGGCCTTTGCCAAAGGCAAGAGAGGCTCTTCAAAGAGATGACGTATCAGCCTGTTTGTTGTTTGTTTTTGCTATAGGGTGCATGTACTGCCAGAGAGAGAGAGAGAGAGAGAGAGAGAGAGAGAGAGAGAGAGAGAGAACGCACAAGAGAGAGAAAGTGAGAAATCATCTCTACCCCAGGAGGATGGTCATGCTACAGACCCTTCTCCATTCTCCTCTGAGATTTTGGGCGTGTGCACACACGTACCCAACGTGATTTTCAAGCCCCCAAATCTGAGACTCGAAACTGTGCAGTTGGCCATGTGGGATCCAGCGCCTTGATCACTGTGCCACCTCCTGGTCCCATGTATCAGTCTGCTTTAAGGTGGCTGCGTAGGACTCCTAGTGCTTGCAGTGGCAATGGTCATAAAAACCATTTTCTCCCCTGAGAAAATGGACTTTTTACATTTCTAACTTTCTAAAGACAAAGTTGACCACCACACATATGGCAGTATGCCGTGGGGTGGTTATTTTATTTATGGGTATATCTTCCAGATGCTGGTTGCCATCAGCAGTGAGGTTTCCCCCAAATGAATACTCACAACTAACCAGAGACTGCCAGGTCACTCCTGGGCTTGGCACACCCATAGGCCTGTTGGGGAGAGTTGCTCATGTGGCAGCTCAGAGTTTGCTGATGAGCTGCACACAGACTACCGGCCCAGCAAGCACTCAGACTGGTTATGGGAAGTGGAGGCTTTGCAGTCTGGTCTGATGGAACTGAGAACAGATTCCTCATCTCACTGAATATCTCTATGGTGTTAGATGCAATTGACTATTCCCTTCTATTTCAAATGCCCTAACTTCTATTCGAAACTTCTCTAATGGTATCACAGTTATTGTTGCCGTGTCAACAAATTATCCCCAAATTTAGCGATAATTTTGTTGGGATCTGGGATCTTTGTTGGGATCTGTAAGCGATAATTTTGTTGGGATCTGGGCATCAGGACTTTGGCTGGAATAATGCAGGGATAGTTGGTTTCTGTTTACCGTCTCTACAACCCCACTGGGAAGACTGGAAAGCTGGGGTGAGTTGATGGCAGCAGGCTGGAGTCATCTGGAGGCTTGTTCACTCATATATGTAGTCTCTGGGCTGGAATGACTCCAAGAGTGGTGCTCCTTCATGGTCTGGCTGTGTGGTTGGGCTTCCTTACAACATGGCAGCTTCGAGGAGTAGGACTTCTTGCTTGGTGACCCAGGACTCCAAGTATAAGTGTTCCAGTGACCCAGTTGGTAACTAAAGCTTCTTTTATGACCCTGCTTTGGCAGTCACATGCTTTCTCTTCTGCTATATCTGTTGGTTGGAACTATCACAAGCTTACTTAGATTCAAGGGAAGGGCATAGAGTGAAGGACTGTGCATCACGGTTGGCAAAACAGCTTGTCTCGCTTCTCTCCCACGTCAGTGGTTGCTGCTTTGGGTTTCTAAAAAATGTTAGGATTTCTCCTCAGATGCTTCTTTTCCTAGTGGCTACCTGACATTGGTGAGTTCAGTGAGGATCATCTATCCTGATCTTTCTCCTGGGCTCCAGAACAGATATACAAATTGTCCTACAGGTAATGCCAATTCAACATACTCAAAGTGAACACTTATCTTTCCTCTGCAAGCCTGCTTCCTTATTTCAGGTGGTGACACTGCCATCAAATCAGCCACCCAATAAATTCAAGACTCCTGCCCCTTCTCCCTCATCTTTGCATCTGGCCATTTACCCAGTTCTGATCACTTTGTCTCCTACTCTCTCTGAAATCTTTTCCTGCTTTGTTATGCAAAAGACCCTTGCTTTAGTTCACTGTGCCTTCATCTTGAACTATTATGATAAGCTTCTGACTGTTCTTATAGACTCTTATTTTCAACCCCTCAGATCATCCAATACAGAATAACTTATCTAAAACACAGAGTTGGTCCTATTATTCTTCTGCTTAAAATCATTGACTGGTTGCCCTTTGTCTGTAGGATGAAGTTCAGTCTTCTTGGTTATGGTCTGTGAGACTCCTTTTAATATAACCCTTGTCCATGTTTGTATTCCGTCTTTTTACAAAAAGAATATTTATTTTTTAAAGGCTGTTTCTCACCATGTCGTGGTCCTCCTGCCTCAGCGTCCTACCTGGGTCTACATGTGCTCATTATCTGCCTGGTCTTTTAGATGAGGTTTTGCCGTATTGCCCAGGCCTGGCTCCAGCTCACAGTCTTCCTTCCTCAGCCTTCCTGAACTGCCAGGATTACAGGTGCATTCTGCCATTCCTGGCCTTTAGGTTGGACTGGGAATTGAACCCCGGCCTCCTGTGTGGTCCAGTCTACAGAGAACAGTGTTTTAGCAGTGTGTGCCATTGTAGCTGACCACCTGTATACCTGTTGTTATCGCCTGTCAGATCCTCCTCTCCATTTGATTTCTAGCAATGCCAAACTTTCAGTGCCTGAAACAGGCAATGAGATTTCATGCTGTTGTGACACTGCCTGCCCTTCTCTCTGGTCTTCCTGAAAAACTCCTGCTTATCTGTGAAAACTCTGATCAGCATCTCCTTCCTGAAGTCTTCCCCGGCTCTACTGACAGGGTCCATCATACTTCCCTCTGTCTCTTTTGTGCATTCCGCCATGGTGTCATGATAATAGCGAGGCTCCTAGAAGAGCATTGGACTTAGGACAACAGACTCAGTCTTTTATTTTGGGATCCCAGGGTTTGGTAGAGACTAGGTACTCATGAATGATGTCAAATGGAATTAATCGTGGACAGGTTATACAGACACTAGAAATTGTCTTTGAATCCGTGAATGCTGTGGTTTCGGGCCCCTCCCCTATTTTACTTGACCTTTTAACTGATTTCTTATCAAAAGCCACCAATTGTCCTTTTCATATATAAAGATAATCCCTATCAAATCACAAGCTGTGTGTGTCCAAGCAGTAGGCAAAGGTTTGCCTGACTCGGTCTAACAGGACCTTTCGATTGGAGCACTTTGTGTTTGCGTCCTCCGTCGCTGCGGAACAGAACTTTGGCCAGCTGCTCTTCTTAGGAACAAAGCCTTTTATCTCCTCAGTGCTCGTGCCCAGCTTAGCAACAAAGAGTGTTTGGAATTACCAAGAGGAAAAAGAGGAGCCAAGAAGGGTGACCAGGGTCCTTGAATTATCCGCAAAGTAATTCAGAGCAGGGAACATTCATTCAGTCATTTGTTTCCACCCATAATTACTGAGTGCCTACTGTGTGCTGAGCATGCTTTTTGGTGCTGGGAATACAGGAGTGAGCAAAACAGACAAAAGCCCCAAACTTCCATTCTGGAAGACAAATTGACCATGGTCCTCTCTTAGGAAGCTTCCGTTCTGTAGGATGACTTGGCCATGGTCCTCCCTTACAAAGCTTCTTCTTGTGGGGCATCCTGACTGAGGCTGTAGCCCTGCATCTTGTCCTTAGCAGAAGTGCAAGCAATGTTTATGGAGGGAATAAATGAGTGCTGTTGGACAGATGAGGTTTAACTGGGCAGATTTTTCTTCCTTGAGGGAAGGGAACTAGGTTTTATTAAGCGCTTGCCAGGTGTAGGTCGATTTCCCCTTGGAAGACCCTGGTTTTTCAGGCAGAAGTGCCCTTCAGAGAGCACTGAGCACTATCTGCTGGGCCGTGTGGCTGATTTGAAGGCCCTCCAGGGTGAGCTACAAAATGAGCCCTCCATGTTTCGGCCGACAGCTACGGGTCCCCAGTTGCCTCTTTGCTTCAATAAACAGCCAGCCTATACCAGTGAGCTGGATTGGGCGCACTGGGGAACATATCTTTTCCTTTTCTCTTTTCTGTTGTCTGTTTTTAAATAGAACAGACATCAAGGCTATAAAACATCTGTAACACCACACATTTAGTAACATTCCTGGCGGACTGAGTCCTGTTCGATTGGTGATGTTTTTGCTGTGACTGTTATCCTCCCCCCGCCCCCATTTATCCCTCTGGAAAATAAAGTTTTCTTTTATGTGAGGATTTATAGGAATATGTTCCTGGCTTGAGGAGAGCACAGTTGTATTAGGATATTGGTGTAGCAGAGAAATATTACCACTGGGGAGTGGACAGCTTTATCTCTTATATAGAATGACCTCCCTGATGTAGAACCATCTGTTACTCCTTAAAGCGTAAGGAGCAACCTAGGGTAAGGCAGATAAGGACTGCATTGAGATAGCATTCTTTAGCCTTGAGCATCTTCAACCCTTGGAGTACCAGTGTTGCCATGCACCACTACCAAGGTGGGCTGATTCAGGGTGATATTCAAGAAACCCAAGGAAAGAAAATCGGTAAGTCATTAAATTAACAGATTGCTTAGTGCCTTATCCAAGTACTTTTCCTTCTGTTGTTTAGCCTATAAGGCAGGCAGGGAAGGTTTGATCCCCATTCACAGATGAACAGGTGGAGGTGGGGGAGAAAAGATGGCGGGGAAAGAAAAGAAACTTCTGTATGACTGTCATTCTAGCACTGTGCCTGGCATGTTCCATGTGCTAGCTCTTTGGATTCTATTTTGTAGAGGAGCTCAGAGAAACTTAGTCATTTGTCATAGTCTCCTAGTAAAAACATGACAGATTTGGATGTCCCAAATTCCTTCTCCTTCCACTCTATCCCTCTGCCTGCTCAGGGCACTTGGATGGAACCCAGTTCTCCCAACTCCAAAACCTCGGGATCTGGTTCTTTGTCCAGATTCAATGGCCCTTTTGGGTTAGAAAAATCACCTTCCACTTTTTGAGGGGTGAGACATTCAATAAGAGGTAAAAAGTCTTGTTCATAATTATTTTGGCTTCTCTCTTTTACTACAAACACTTCCTTTGGTACCCCCTCCCCCCCATTTCCTTCAAAGGCAGTTACTTGTAGAGGGTGGGGGGGGGGGGTGGAAGGTCTCAGCCCAGCATATCCTGGGGGGGAGGAATTGGTGTTTTCTTTTTTGACAGGTAAAATTTATAACTTAACAGATGACTGTGTTTCCAAAGACCACTGCGCCAAGGGTGCAATGTGCTTATCTCTCGTTGGCCCGCACCTTCCCTCCTAATCTGGAACATTTCTGAAATAGTAGAATTGGCAGAGCAGGAAGGGATCTGCTGATGAGGATGCTGACCCCAGGCCATGTGCTGGTCACTGGGACTGGTGTTAGGTACCTTCGTCCTGGGTGTGCCTTTCTTTTGCCTATACCTCTTTCCCAGCATCTAAGTACTAAAATGACCCAATCCCCCCTCTCCCTAACTGCAGTGACCTTACTTTTCTCTTTAATAGCCTTGCTGAAAAGTTATTCTCCTGTTTAAACCTAGGGAGGCCCACCTCCCTGGCATGGCCTGCAGGGCTTTCCCTTTCTGACCTGGCCATCTCTCTTCTTTGCATTCCACGGCACCTGGTGCTACAGTCTTTTGAAACTCCTAGCAGCCCTTCTGCCAGACTTTGAAGATGCTTTAGCCTCTGCTGGAAGGCCCTTCTCTCCTTTCTTTCCTGGCTATCCCCCACTGACCTTCAAAACCCAGGTCATGCCTAGCTCTTATCCCCAGACCCTTACGAACTTACTAATAGCACAACCTCTTACTTGACTATAAGCACCTTTGCAATAGAGACAAGGCCTCATTCGACTTTACACCCACCGATCCTAGCACAGTGCTTGGCATGCAGTAGGTCCTCAGGCATGCTTGACAAGAGAATGAGTGAACAAAAAATGGCTTGCTACCAGAGACACTCCTGTGTCTCCTCTTACTTTCTTGGTGTTCGTCCTCACTGCCCTGGGATTCAGCACACAGTTTTCTGAGCACTTGCTTTGTGCCAGGTGATTTAACAAACTCACTTCTTGTGATAGTCTCAGCAGCTCTGGGACTCAAGCCTACACTCCCTGGTTCGAATCCCAGGCTCCTTCTGCTCTCCTCTACTCCCCCCCCCCCCCCTCCCCCCCCCCCCCCCCCCCCCCCCGTGCCGTGCTCATTAAGGGCAATAATGAAAAAGAACCTTTGCTTCCCCTGCCTCCAGAACCAACCTTCACACTCCTAGGAACAGAGAAGTCACTTTATGCAGGTCTGCTGTGCTTTGGGAGGGCCTTCCTTTCTCTCCCTCAAAACACGCCAAGCACACATGGGGCCCTGTGTGATCAAATGGAGCTGAGAGAGGCAAAAAAGAACCTTTGCTTTTGTCAAGGCCTCCACCTCCCTCCCTTTCTCATTTAGGATGGCAGAAACTTACATATGTAAGCTTCTTACATAACTCTGGCTCCATACTGGAATGTTCTGGGGAGCATTTGAAAAAATAGTGATGCCTGGGTCTCCTCTCAGACCAGTGCAATCAGAATCCCTGAGGTTGGGGCCGGGTCTCAGTCAGGTTTAAGGCCTGCCGGGGGACTGTGTGCCACTGGGGTGGAAAAGCCCTGCACCCCTGCAGTGTCCATGCTCACAGCCGCTCAGTGCTGGGGATTAGGTGAAACTTGCTCATCAGGAACTGATTGCCATGTACATCTAAACTACGGTAATGAAGGTAATCAGGGCTAAGGGTTAAGGCTGCCATTTGTTCTTTTCATGAAATCAACTGGAGGGTTTGGGGGATGGGACATCTTGGCTTTAGAACCTGCCTATAGCAATTTTTTCCCCCCTCTCTCTCTCCAAAGAAGAGTAGGTCCGATTGTTACCGATGAGAAAAGGCCTCGCTCTCGCAGGTGGCTCCCAGTTCACTGGAGGGCAGGTTCTAAGATTCCTCTCTCGGGCAGTCTTTCCCAGGATACAGTGGGATCCTCTGAAGCTTGCTTTTTCTTTTTTTTTTTGTTTTTGTTTTTGTTTTTTTTTTTGAGAGGTTTTCACTATAGGGCGCGTGTGCTCGCCAGACAGGCAGAGAGAGACAGAGAGACAGAAAGTGAGAAATTACTCCCCTGGGGGGGGGGGGGGTGGCCACGCCGCAATCCCTTCTCCTCCATTCTCCTCTCGGGATCTTGGGCACGCACGCACACGCGCCCGGCGTGAGTTTTAAGCCACCGGGTCCAGGACTCGAGCCGCGGTTGACTACGTGGGAATCCAGCAACATAGCCATTATGCTAACTGCTGGTACCCCAAAGCTTGCTTTTTCTTAGCCTGTCCCATATCTGACAGTCTGCAGTCTTGACTATTCTTGCTGACATGTTAGGCTTCTCAGCCGTTTTCTCATGTTTACTGAAGGTGGCCATGGAGGCTGCATGGCAGGTAACAGAGTGGTGATTACTCCTGGTCCCAAGGAAATTGGAAGCTCCTAACTTCATTGTAGAAACCACTTGTCCCTGTTAGATGCTACCCAGATAACCTGAAATGTTTCAGGGAAGAGCAGTTAGGGAGGTGGCAGGGAGGGGGGATCCTCTGAACTCACCACGATCCTGCTGCCGAGACCTGGCTTCTGTTACTGTGAGCAAGACTGTTAGAAGAGCCTCTGGTGTTCTTCAGGTTGGAAATAGGCACCGGGCAGGCTTGAGCCAGAGGGAGAAGGTACGAGAAAGGTTTGTGTTTAAAGACATAGGCTCCTGTCAACTGGTGGCATGGTGGTTAGGGTGGCTGGATCCCACATGGCCGACTGTGCAGTTCAAGTGTAGACCTGGTGGACTGAAAAAAGAAAAAAAAAAAAAAAAAAAAAACACCTGGTGCATGTGTGTGCATGACCAAAATCCCAAGAGGAGAACAGAGGAGAAGGGATTGCAGCCTGATCATCCCCCTTGGGTGGTGCTTTCTCACTTTCTCTCTCTCTCTCTCTCTCTCTCTCTCTCTCTCTCTCTCTCCTCTCTCTCTCTCTCCAGCAAGTGCCTGTACCCTATGGCTAAATAAATAGAAAAAGAAAAAGAGACATAGGCTTAGGGTTTGGGGTTTTCTTCAGTGCCTTGTTTGGAGGTTACAGAAAACTCTTATGAGTGGTGTTCTCAGAGTTATCGTTTTACATTTGTTGCCTCATTTTGCATTATTTAGTCCTGGGTTTTATGCCCACTGTATAGAAGGCAAAGTGAGGCTCAGAGCTGTTAAGGGACTTGACCCAACCTGACCTGACTAAGAAGGGTCCCTTATTTAGGATATCTCAGTATGAGTGATGATGTGCTTGTAAAGGGAAAACTGAGTGGACAGGTACAAGATACTTTAAACTTGTTGGTTTACTTGGATCATTTCTGTAGGCAGAGTTGCCTTGACCCTGTGCCTTAGCCGTGGGGCCCCAGACCACCTGTGTCTCCATTCCCAGGGCCTTGCTGCGTACCACGGGTCGAGTCATCCTTTGCATCTTCAGAAAAATCCACCCTCGGTGGACGAATCGGGCTGCCACTGGGGAGTGATGGGCACAGGTGGAAGGACTGAGTTCATACCAGCCCCGCCATCCTGTCTGGCACGTGCTTTTCCACCTCTCTCTGAGGTTTGTTAAGAATCTATTCTGGCTGTCTTTCCCTGGTTGGGGCTTTGAAAGTGCGCCTGTTTTGTATGCAGAAAATGCATGGCTTTGTCGCAAATTTAGCAACAGTAAAGGGTACTTATTTAATTTTGCTTAATACCACTGCTGTAAAAGATTATGGGCTTTAATTGTGTCTCTGTATTGGTAATCATTTGAACATTGGAGAAAATCTTTGGGGCTTTCTGCGTGGTGACTCCAGCTCACTGTGTGGGGAGTGATGGGGTTGGGGGGTGCCTGAGAAGGATGGGGTGATGGAGAAACTACCTGTGGATGCAGAGAAGCGTGGGTGTCTGTGATGGGGACAATGGCCAGCCGGCCACCTCCCTCAGCTGCAGTTGATGTGTGGACCAGGATCCTTAATTTCCTGTGCTTTCCAAGGCTACATCTAGCTCTGTACCTTTTCTGTTACCACCCCCAGCGCCCAATACGAGGCAGTGCTACTGTCTAGGATATTACTCTGATATCAATCTGTGGACAGGTCACCCCTGCAGCAGCTTTTTCCCCAAGGGAAAGAGGAAGTAGTACTTTTTAAATTAGCCTGGGAGGGAGCCAGGCAGAGGGCTCCAAGATGAGGGTGGGGAGCCTTAGCTCACTGCCGAAGCATCCTGATCATTTCATTACAAGATCACATTCTCCTGTAGGTGAGTTACTGTTGTTTTAATCAGAGGTAATGTTGTACCCTGACTATGTCGCGTAATTGTGTGTAAATTATATTCCAGCCCCATATACATGAAGGCTATTTTTTTTCCTTCCAATTTTAAAGCTATTTAGAGGGAATGCCAAATTGTAGCTTGAACCCTAGTGCTCTCCGGCTAATAGCTGTAGACAGGGCGGGAGAGCTTGGAGAAACATTTGGGGTTATATTCATAATTAGTTTCCTCTGAAGTTAAATTAATTTCTGCAGTTGGCAACGTGCAATATTGTTATACCTTTTTTTTTAGTGGTCAACTGTGGGTGACACGGGGCACATGGAATTGGATGGGGGAGAAGCAGGAGGTGAGGCACAGTTTCTTGGGCACTTGGGTTTATTTCAAGCCCTTTTGCATTTAGGCATGGCTTAAGGATCTCTCTGACTTGTCATTTTTTTCTTTGACAGCTTTATTGAGTTATAATTCAAAAACCGTACAATTCTCTCATTTAAAATGTGCAATTCGGTGGTTTTTAGTATCGTCACAGATATGTGTACTCCATCACCACACTCAATTTTAGAGCATTTTTATCATCTCAAAAAGAAGCCTCAGACCTTTAGCTGTCATTCCTCTCCCACTCTCCTAGTCCTAAGCAACCTAATCTACTAATCTCCTTTCTGTCTCTGTAGATTTTCCTCTTACGGACTTTCATAAGGATGGAATCATTTGATATGTGGCTTTCAACTTCTGGCTTCTTTCACTTAGCATAATGATCCCAGGGTTTATCCATGTTATAACATGTCAGTACTTCCTTCTTCCATATGGCTGAATATTAACATGATTGAATGGATATACCACATTTTGTTTACCCGTTCATTCGATGATGAACATTTGGGTCGTTCTACCATTTTGGCTATTATAAACAATGCTGCTATGTACATCGGTGGAAAAGTTTTTGGGTAGAAGTGTGTTTTAATTTCTCTTAGGTGTTTATGTAGGAGTGGAATTGCTGGATTATATGGTAACTCCATATTTGTTTGAAAAACCACCAGCCTTGTTTTCAATGCAGCTGTACCATTTTATATCCCCACCAGCAAAATCTGGCCTGTCACGTTTGCATCTTAGCTTCCAAATTGAAAAAGGCAAAGGTGTACTTGTTCCTCATGGTGGAGAGCTTTTGGGCTGTGGTGTTGCAGGCCTCTCCCAAGTACGTTTCTGTATTAGTTTCCTGGGATGGCTGTGACAAATTACTGTACACGGGGTTATTTAGGCAACAGAAATGTGTTCATTCACAGCTCAAGCGTCCAGAAGTCTGAAACCAAGGTGCTGGCAGGGCTGCTACCTTCTGGAAGCTGTGGGGGAGTGCCTGTCCTGTGCTGTTTTCTCAGCTTCCGGGGATTACTGGCAATCGTTGGCGTTCTGTGGTTTGTCGATGCGTCACTCCAGTCTAGCGTCCATTTTCACATAGCCGCCTTCTCTCTGTGTCTATGTGTCCTCTCGTCTTCTTACAAGGATACCAGTCATTGGATTCAGGGCCCACCCTACGTCCATTATGACCTCATCTCAAGATTATTAACTAATTATACATGGAACGACTCTATTTCTAAAATAAGGTCACATTTTGAGATTCTGGGTGGATTTGAATTTTTGGGAGGCTCTATTCAATCCACCTATCTCCTTTTCACCTGTTCTCCTAGAAACATGTGGAGAGCCATAGTACCGGACCTGTTTTTTGGCTTTACATGCTCTGTGAGTTTTGCCGCTGGATTCAGATGTGATGGTGGTAGTAGTTATGGTGATGGGAATGGTGGCATAAGGATGATGGTGGCAGTATGGTGGTAGCAAGAGTGATAGTTTGGTTGTTGGGGATGGGACAGTGGAGGATGGAAAAAATACCAGGAGAAATAGAAATCTGATAGGTCATGTTCCTTGGAAGTTACACCATGGGGAATGGGGCCTTGGAGTTTGGGAGTTCTGTGACCTCAGTCAGTATCTCTGTCCTGTGAAGATTATGCAGTGATAGGGAGAACTGTTGTGTTGGCAGACACCGCACAATTCAACCCTGATTCTGGTGGGCACTTCCATTCTTTGGTGTCACTTGACAGTGCGTGTGTGGAGATGGATACAGCCCTTGTCCGAGCCCCAGGAAAGCAGTCCTCCTACCGGGCTTGCCTTGAGTTAAGTGCACCTGAGTCATCTGGTTGAAATTTGTTTTTTCTATCTGTAATGGGCATGATGAACTGGGAGGTTCACAAGATCTCATCCAGTGGTAGCTTTCACCATCTTCCCTGGGCTCTCTCCATCTTGAGGTTCCCACAGATAAGAGAACAACTGTTAACAAGCCTGTGTTCATGGCAATGAAGATGACTCCTATCTTTCTTTCTTTCTTTTTTTTTTTTTAAACCATGCTGTTGGGGCTAGGTTTTCTCTCTCTCTCTCTCTCTTTAACTTTTGCTTTTTAAAAGTTTTCATTCTTTTTTTCATGAGAGAGAGAGAGCGAGAGAGAGAGAGAGAGAGGCAAGTGCCTTTAACAGGACCCCATATCATGATCCTCCTCTTATCAAGTCTTTTAGCCAGAGCCAGGATGGTGCACTGTGTATGCCCCTGGGTGGGAACCAAACCTTGATCTTCCATATGACCTCCAACATTCCAGAGCATTGTGTTACTTCTCTGTCACTGCAGGTGAGGTTTTAGTCTCACTCTTAGAATTAGTTTCTTAGGGGGACCAGCAGTTGACATAATAGCTATGTCCCTGAACTCCCATGTAAGTCAACCATGGTTTGAGTCCCGGACTCGGTGGCTTAAACTCATGCTGGGTACTTGTGCGTGTGTGCCCAAGATCTCGAGAGGAGAATGGAGGAGAAGGTACTACGGCATGGCCATCCCTCCTGGGGGGGGGGGGGGGGGAGGGTGTTTTCTCGCTTTCTAATTCTCTGTTTCTGTCTTTCTGGCGAGCGCACGTGCCCTATAGCAAAAACCTCTCAAAAAAAAAAAAAAAAAAAGAATTAGTTTCTTAGGGCCAGATGATGGTATAGCAGTAACAGCTCTGCGAGGCTGAAGATTCTGCTTTTGGGTCCGGAGGCCTATCTGAGTGCGTGTGATCTGGGGCTGGCTGAAGTGGGGGTTAGACTGGGATCATGGTGATGTCGTCTGTGTTTCTCTCTCTTTTTATCTGTCTCTCTTACTCATGGAAGAAAATATAAACACAAAAACATAGTTTCTCTTCCCTTCATCCCACTCCATTTCAACACACACACACACACACACACACACACACACACGCTTTCTCTTATTTTATAAAAATATCAGCAGCGTCCCCACTGAGTGACATTTTAGATGGAAAGGTACTTTTTAAACTTTTCATTTTTCTTTCTAAAGTTTATTCATTTATTTCTTCCATGAGCAAGGGTGTCAGAGACAGAAAGCAAGAGAAAGGGGCAGAGAACCCCTAACAGGGGCCTGCAGTTTACTCCCTGGATACTCCTGGCATACTCAGGTCTCGAGGTCTCGAGGACTTGAACTGGGAACCTTCCCCTGAGGAATTGGCTCACAGAGTGTCATGTTTTACTGCTTCGCCACTGTCTGGGCCCAGAAACACATTTTTTAAGAAAGAATTTTTATGTGGGTTTGGCGGTGTACGCCTATCATCCTAGTTACTCAGGAGACTGAGACAGGAGGATGATGAGTTTGAGGCTCGCCTGGGTAGTGCAGAAAGACCTTGTCTTAAAAAAGGGGCTTTTTTTTGGGAAAACAACAACGAAAAGTTAGCTCACTGATTCAAGGCAGGAAGGTGGAGTGTTCTTCGCGGCTCTAGTTAGCAGCTGGCTTTGGCCAGTTCTTATGTGTAAACAGCAATTTTCCAAACTGGAAGGGTGCTGGTGTTTCCTTTGTGGAGCCAAGGGTGTGTGGAGAGCAGTGGTGTTTATTTAAATTACGGGTTTAGATGCACGACTTTGCAGCACTGATCTGAGAGGTTGTCCACTCCCCACACTTCTTCATGCACATAGGCAGGAGTGGACACACACACTCACACACCCCGCTTTCCAGACTGACCCCTAACCCATAGGAGGAGGGGCATCTTTTGGGATGGTGGTGTCCCCCAGTGGTACAGGGTCTCAGGTAGTATCAGGTGTCTCGAATAATGGCAAGCACTGACACACTAAAGTGTTTTCTGCAACTCTTCCACCAGATCCTCCAAGCAAAGGAAATTTAAAATCAGTTTCTTAATGGATTTTGGACTGAGCCCTCTCTGGCTCCCTCCATCTCAGTGTGCCGTGGTGGAGCCAGGTGGGGCCGTGTGAGCAGGATGGTGTGGAGGGGTGGCATCCCCATACCCCGCATGGCTGAGTACTGTGCGGGTGTGAAGGTTAGAAAACAGCTTCCTAAGGGGCCAAGTGCAGGAAGAAAACACAGGTGACTCTTCACCGGGTGGAGGGATTTTTATAATGCAGAGGGATATAGAATCAGGGGGCGGTGGGCACCTTGTCCTGATGTCTGTTTCCAAGGTCAGAGGAGGATTAAAGTTCTGGGGCAAGCAGAAACCAAGACTCGAGGAGTAGGATTAGAGTTACGCCAGTATGCACACGGGCACACACACATCCACATAAACCTTACATAGTATTGATGGAATTTGAGGACGTCCGTTTAGTCCCACCGCGGGACTGGGCACCACATCCGAGCCTCACCCTTTTGCTGCCGTCCTCAGTAGCCATGGAGATGGAAGGCATAAGAAGGGAAGAAAATGTCATTCTAGGACCCTCTGCCTCCTGCATCCCTCAGAAGAATGCAAATTGTTGACCGGTCCACAGTCCATTTAGCAGTAATGCCGTCAGGATTCCCAGAGTAAATCATTCCCACTTCCTCACGCGCCCCTGGAGGGAGAGGTCACCAAACACAGCCCCGCTGCCCCCAGCAACACTCCCTTCTCCTGAAACCAAGACATCGGTGAGCAGCTAACCAAGTGTCGCACATCTTCCCACTGGCCTTTCCACGTTTGGAAGGTTTTCATTAAACCAGTTTCCTTTTAGTGTTTGCTGAAGAGTGAGATCCGTCACTGTGTGTAAGCTGGTTCCTGGAGAGGATGTTTAGAAACTTGGATTCTTTGGTGCATCGTCTGGGGCCTGGAATTTCTCATCTTTCTCAAAAAAAAAAAAAAAAAAAAAAAGTTTTAAAGGCATTTAGGGGACTGTAGATTTATGGCTAGGTGTCTACCTCCATGTTCGGGGCTCTGTCCAGGCAGGTTTACAGCTCTAAGGCACCAGTGGTAAGTGTATGAAGAGTCCTTTTCATTTAACCAGTTACCAGGGAGTGAACATTCTGTTGACTTCTGTTATTTGGAATGAAGACACGTTGGTCGTTTAAGTCTCTGGGTCCACATGAATGTTTAGAGCATAAATAGGACCTGCTCTATATCTGCCTGTCTCTAAGCTAGTATAAATGATGCCTTGGGGTTCATTTTAGAAAATGCATCTCTAGAGTTTCTTTAAGTTGAGAACTCCACTAGTGCATATTTGTAGATTGCATTTGTGTTCCTTAACAGATATTTAATTACTTGGCTAGGGTAAAAAAAAAAAAGGAATGAAAAATCTTAAATTAAACTATTGGGAGTCTTTGCCTATCTGAAATCACACAGAGATGCAGGGAAGTGTTTTTAAAATTATAGTGGAAGAGACTAGGGCAGTAGGAGTTGATCTTTCAAAGCTTTTTTAATAGCATGCCTTTCTGCTGTTTATTCTTAGCTCGAAGGATGAATTTAGTAACTGACTTTGGATTCAGTTGTAGTGACCATTTATTGAGTATCTACATGGTGCCCCTCACTAGACACTGGGGCATGTTATTTAGTTTAGTTCTAGTAGAACCTTCTGTGGTTGGCTAATTATATCTCTATTTTATAGTGGATTTAATTCTGCATTTTACTAGAATGGAAGCTCCAGCAACTAACTCCTCGTGTATCTGTTGAGTGAAGGCATTAGGAAAGTTAGATTATAAATCCTGGTGATGAGTGAGTGTAGGGGAGATTTAAATCTGAAGAAGGCCTGGTGGCGTTCCACCATTAAGGTGACCTTGATTTACCAGGGAGAGTGAAAGCATGCGTAAGAGAGGAGATGGACAACAAAAAGCAAGAATAAAGCCAGTCCTTGGCCTGGTGGTTAAGGCAGCTAGATCCCAGATGGGCTGACTGTGTGGTTCAAGTCCAGGACTTGGCAGCTTGAAAACACTCCAGTATGTATGTATGCATGCCCCGAATCCCAAAAGGAGTGAGAAGTGGAGGAGAAGGGATTGCAGCGTGACCCTTCCTCATGGGGTACTCTCTCCTCCTCTCCCTTTTCTCTTTCTTTGTCACTCCAGGGAGTGCACACACCCTCTGGCAAATTAAAAAAAAAAAAAAAAAAAAAAAAAAGACAAGACCAAGAAGCCCATCAGAGTTCATCAGAAGTTCTTGGAGCTCAGTGTGCACACTGGTGGTACCGTCATAGTGTCCTCACGTGCATCATCTCATCCAATCTCCCCTCATCTGAAAGTAGAAGAGAAACAGTAAACACGGCTGTGAGCACATGGGCAGCCATGCACGGCCCTCATAGCAATAGGCAGTGTGCAGAGTTGCTAGGATGGTGTCTTCTTAAGACAGTATAGGAAGTTCATTACAAGGAGCTTTCAGTTTGGGGTCGACCAGTAGGCTGTGGTGGCACACGTCTCTGCTAGGAGTTGCTAATCTAATGCAAGTTCCTTGTTATCTGAAAGCCTCTCTGACATAGCCATCACACTCTCTGACACATGAACACTCAGGATTAGATGGCTCTTTGGGACTCTGGTCCAGGCCTCATGGAGCAGAGGACTCAGATGTAAGGAGGCAAGTCTTGTCCAGACACAGCCAAAGTTAGACACAGAAGCTGGGTCTCTAGGGCCTCTTCTGTTCCCCAGCGCAGCCTGCGGATAACCGCTGCGCCCCAGGTGTCACTCAGCTGAGGCTCTCCTGTGGGACGTGGGTTGGTTCATTCATTCGCTCAGCAAATGTGCCAGGATCTTTGGCAGGGACAGTATCCATGCAGCCGTGGCTCGTGTACTCCGACATCCTACATTGAGTTGTCACAGATGGATATGACATTGTTTCTTTATGATATGCCACCAAATGGGTGAGACCCTGTACCCATCGAATTTTTGGGGTTTACATTTTAACATTAAAACAAAATTAAAAACATCACATAGCCTATACTCAATCTTCAGAACGAAGTTTATTTCCGTACATTTTTGCTTTCATGTATTTCCCTGTTCTGAACGATTTATATCATCGAGCTTCCTTCTCCCCTTGCTTTGGAATTGCTGGGATTCTGAGATATGGCCGTGTTTGTTAATTTTTGTATGCTACCAGCCATTCGGTGTGGGCTTGGATGTGCCTGACACTGTGCTTGCCATTGTGCAGGATTCCCAGTAGAGTTGTGTCTCGAGGAGGAAGTGTTAGGTTGTCGAGAAAATCATGATTTTTTTCCCCCGGTATTTCCCCCTGTTTTTCCATGCAGAAATGCATCATGACTTTCCTAACAATCCAATAGTTAGTGTGAGGTGGAGTGCAGCGAGTGCTAAGAGAGGGGTATGGATACAGTGTTGGAGGGATTTCAGAAGAGGGAGGAATGGTTCCTAGCTGAGATCACAGATAGCTATTTTGAATTTTGGAGAATGTTACAGCTTGCCATGGGAGATTTAGGCATGGAGAGGCATCCCAGGGATAAAGACCTATATGAACAAAGGTGTGGAGACCTGGGGCTTAGCTGGACTTGACAAGGGTGCAGGGTGAAGCAAGATGAATCCCATGAAGTCAAGATGGGAAGGAATGCTGGGGACAGAGTTTGCAGGTGGTCCCTGGGTGCGAGGTCAGCGTCTATCTCATTTGCAAACGTAGCCCAGTGCCTCAACCAGCTCAACACAGACTGCTCGCACACAGTTTTGAATTACGCGTGCGTTTCTTCTTGACAGGTTTTGTGGGTACTTTCTGAGCCGCAGTTTTTATGCATTTACTCCTGTTTTGTTCACATCTCTTAGGCTTAAACAGCTTGATGTGTCACTTTCCCTTTATGCTGCACATCAGAATGAAGCTGAGTGTTGTGGGTAAAAAGGTTCTGAAGTCCACTCTGTGCCTGTATGAAACGTGCGCTTTGGGGTTGCTGTCTCAATGCCGAAGAGGGGGAGAGCAGTGTCTCCCGCACCTTTAGACACCTAAAGGGCCCTCTCTGTGCAGCTTAAATATATCTAAGACGGCCTTGTTAGAAAAATGTGGAGAGTGGCTTGTTTCAGCATCTTATCGAGCACTGCTTCAGATAACCTGGTTAACCCGTGCCCTTCTCTTGTCATTTCTTGCAGATGGTCACAAGAACAAAGAAAATATTTGTAGGCGGATTATCTGCGAACACAGTAGTGGAAGATGTAAAGCAATATTTCGAGCAGTTTGGCAAGGTAAGGACTGTGTGGGGCTGGAGGGCACGAGCTAAAAGTAGCCTAATCAGTCCTTGGAAGTGGCTGCCGTGGCCCCTGCCTCTGTCACAGCTGCCTCCTCAAGGACCTTGTCCTTGAACTGGGCCATCATGATTTCAGTGAACTTCAGCAGGAGCTGAGATGGAACAGTTGGGCTTGTGGTCGGCACAGTGCCCCACGTGCCTGCAGGAGCAGACAGAGTGGCCTTTTAGTGTGGTTTTTGCTGGCATTTGCTGGCCACGTGGGGCCTGGGCTGGGAGCTGGTGGTGGCAGCGGCCGGGGGGAGGTGGGGGGCTGTGACTCACAGGGCAAGAGCTCTCACAGACACTGCTAGAGGCCTGTGAGCTGGCACTAAGCTTTGTTCTGTGCCTTTCTGGGAAACGCACTGAGAGATGACGCTCCCTGGGGCCCTTTGCAGCTGAACCCTCCCCTGTCAAATGCCCAAGGAGACTCGGGAAAGATACCGGGCCTGTACCTGTCAGCATTCTCTGACTTGAATGTCTGTGAGACAGCAGTAAAATTATCCCCTGGGCTCTGCTGCTGGGATAGGCTGGGACCGACACAGAGCCCCAAATCAGTCAGGAAACAGAAGGTGAGAAAGTGTGTGTGTGACCGAGTCGGCCAGACAGGCAGACAGGATGCGGAACTGGGGCTGATGTGCTTAAGGCAACCTCTTCCCAGTTGTGGGGGGGAGATGGTCCCTTCAGAAGTGAGTTCTTCCCAAGGGTGACACATCCCTCAGAGGCCCCAGGGACCTGACCTCGAGGCCTTGGGGTGGCATCCCTTCTCTGGCAGGTGAGTTGCTGAGCTGGTCCTCTGCTTTCCACACCCTTGAGTAGTTGTGGACATTGCCTTGGGAGCCCAGGGGGGACAGCCTCCCTCTGCACAGGTTTGTGACTTTCTTGCTCAAGGGCTGACGTGGCAGAGAGCTGCTGTGGCATCGTGAGAAGACAGGGCACCTGTTCTAAGCTCCCTCAGCCATGACCTGCTGTGACGGCTCTCAGTCGTGCTTGCCATGGTCCGTACGGAGGCACTGCTGCCCACCGGCCGGCCCAACGGGTCTGTGCTCTCTACTCGTTTGCCCAGGGCATTGGGCAGCTTTGACCCTGTCCCTAGGTGTGTCTGGGATGATGGCCACAACCTTTATTTAGGGTCACAATGGAGATTTCCCTTTCTCTGGTGTTAATCACTTTCTGCTTGGATGGGGGACATCACCCAACAGAGAAACGAGCCTCCTGTGGCCCAGGCTTGCATTCAGAATGGCACTGAGCTGTCCTTCCAGGTCAGTTTAGAAAGATGCTCCCCCCTGGCCCTTTTTGGCATTGCAGCTGGGGACTGAATCACCCAGGCTGACTGAAGAATGAATCTGAGTGTGCTAGTGACCACGTACATCACAGCATTTCTCTCTTCAAGACTGATTTAAGGCACGAAGGGAGATTTGTCCAGCACCCTGCCCCACCCTGCCCAGGGAGGCAGCTTGGAAATAATGACATGAGACATGTCCGGCTTGCATAATGGAAAGCTCTGGAGGGCGAACCCTCTTTGCTATTGTTCCACCTTTAACACAAATCTGGGGGTAGTGTTTGCAAACATGTGGTGGGATTTCTTTTTCGAGCCATAACCTGCCTTGGAATCTCATGGGCCTATTTGTGGGTGTCAGGGAAGCTGACGCTGCCCAGATGGGCTGGGAGAGTATTCCAGACAGGCTTGTACTTGCCAAGCCGTAGCACATCTCTGCACGTCCCCAACCCTGATTTCTTCCCCTCTCTCTTCTCTTCTCCGTTCTTTCTCTCTGGTGTTTTTCATTAACACTTGTCGTTGTGACCCTGTTTGCCAGCAGTGGGACACTCTGCAAGCTTTGGCCATGCCCACGGTGGCCATCATCACCGCCCTGAGAACAGTTGTCCTTTTGTCTGGGAAGCAGTCACAGACAATCTTCCCTGGCAGGGGACTCACTGGGTCTGAAGCTGCCCAGTTAATTTTGCAGTAATGTTTGTGGATTCCGACAGGATGTGTAAACTTATCAAGTGTGTTATTAAAGGACTGAGGAGGCTTTTAAATGTATCAAAACCATAACACTCTGGATGCTCATGTTTTAAGTAGCTCGTTCCATACATATGCTCTGAGTATTATCAGGGTCTGCCTCCAGAATAGCTTATTTCTCATTTGGCTGGTGGCTTGTGTGACGTTTGCGTCCCCTTAGGCAGCACCAGCACCTCTCACGAGTCTGGTAGATTTCATTTGAATCCAGAAGGATTCAAGTAGGGGAGGAAGGAGTAAATCTAGCAGCTCTGAAAGGAGGTAACAGATAAATTGACAAACTGATCTACCCTGTGGTAGCTTATATTCTGGTTGAAGGAAACAATATACACACGTGCACGTGTGTGTGCACACTCACACTTGTATACTCACATGCTTATACAGTGCACATGTTCTGATTGTGTAAAGCTGCTTGGGGCTCTCTTTAAACCAATGCAAATTAGGGAGGTATAATTTATATTATTTATAGTGAGTGTTTACTAAGTGTCATATTCTGGGCAGGCCATTTACTTAAACCGTCTAACTCAATTTTTCCCCGGGGTCCTGGTTGTGGTATTCCTCGTGCAGCGGGAGGTTCAGTGGGTTCTTGGTAGGGTTGTGTCTTGGACTCCTACAGCCCTTTAGGAGGTAGAGCTGGATGTAGACCACCCCTCTAGGGTTGTGTGGAAACAGAACCTGAGCTCTGTGCCTTCTTCCAATGCTGCTCATTCCCTACAGTGAACTTGGAGTGGGGAGGATGGAGAGGAGAGGGATAGACGGTGTCCCTTCAGTGCACCAGGGACAGCCGAGACCTGAACTTTCCCCTGTGTGGCAGATAACTGGTATCATCTGGTCCATTTGGCAGAGGTGCACAATAAGGGTCAGAGAAGTTAGGGCTTGGCGAGTGTCACCCAGGTAAGGCAGTGTAAGAGCAGAATTCACTTCCTCTTCTTCCAAGTCTAGACCATTCCATGCTTCCACAGCCTCTGTGCAGGAGGGGACACTTTCTCTTGAAGTTTCTCTCACTGTCATTCTTTCCTCTTCTCTCTCTTCCCGTCCTGCCTGAGGTGGCAGCTGCTCCAATTGTTTGTTTCAGGTGGCAGCCAGGATGGGCAAGACTGTTATCAAGGGGCTGAGTGAGAGGCATTCCAATGTGTCATTACTGTAAGTGGGGTGGGGACAGGATGACATACCGAGGGCTTTACAGAGCTCCCATCAGAGGCTGATAAGCCCTTTTGCACCTTTTTCCCATCTTCCTCCTGAAAGATGGACCACCCTCATTCCAAGTTAGAGCTGCCGTTACTTGTTTCTACTTACGGTGAGATCATGATGTGTGCCATGGGCATAAGGACTCTGCTGACTCGAACAGTTGTCCTTATCCCTGGTTGCCATTCTGATGCGGTCCTTGGAGAAGGGTGAAGTGGAAGGTATTTCAGGCCATCGTGCTGGGCCTGACAGTGGGATTCCTCCCTGACCCCACACCTTGACACTTAGACAGGTCATTTGTTTGCTGGCCTCAGTTTTTCTTCTGGGGGGAGGCTTAGGAGAACTGGTAAAGGACCAGGTAGTCAGTAGTTTTGGATTTGCAGACCACATGGTCTCTGTTGCACCTGCTCAGTTCTGTTGTTGTAGGGTGAGAGCAGCCAGAGCCAACATGGAAATAGATGGACATGGTTGCCTTTTAGTAAAATTCTATTTACAAAAGCAAGTGATGGGTCAGATCTGTGGGCACTAGTTGCTGACCTCTGGATTGAATTATTTCTAAGGTCAGTTTTAAGCTTGAAAAGTCAGTAATGTGGGGAGTATTTATTTAAGCATAATATTGGGTTATCAGAAAAATCTTGATGCATTTTTGCATAGAAAAATACATCATGACTTTTCCGATGACCTAATAGGTAGATATCTCTATAGCTGGTAGCCAAAACTCTACATTATCCATAGTAGCGAGCATGGTATATAATAAGCAAAATGGTCTCAACCACGTTTGAGTTTATTTCTGGACCTCATGATGCAGGGACAGCGAAGGGATTCTTTATTTGGAAAAAGCCACTATTTATAAACTAGAATCTTCATCCTATGAGTAAGACCCAGAAAAACAGTACAGTATTTTCATTTCCCTATTTCACACACTAGATTTAAATGAATGCAACTTGGGACTTGCAAAGTTCAGCTTTTACTATGAAAATATTTCTACTGTGTTGACGTTTCTCAATCAGAGTTCCATGTGCTCAGTGCTAGGCTGTGCAGTGCATTTTAGAATGTGCTTAAGACCGTCAAATGAGACAGGTGGCCTATGCATTACGTAAGTGATGCAGCAGAGTTGAGAGAGGCGCAGGAGTTATCCAAGATTGCACACCGGGCTGGCCAGAGTCCAGATAGTCACTCCTTTTCACACAACCCACCCCTTGCCTCTTTTCACCATTCATAAAGCTCCATCTCTTTACCGCGGAGCATCCTCCTGCTCAGAAAGAGCGGGTTTGGCTCATTTGTCAAAAACATTGAAATACAGTAATTTATTTCACTGCCTTGGGTTTCTGAGTGGACGTTATCTGTGTTTGCGATTTCATACATACAGGAGTGATGTATATAGGCCATTCCAAAAAATGGCAGGTAAATAATGCTCCAGATATACCCGCACAGACCCGGACGATGAATCGACCTGCTGTGCACCATGCTCCCCTGCAGGCCCACCCAGAACAGCCCCGCTTGGTAATTAAACTGCACTGGATCAAAGAAACTCCGTGTACACGGGATTCCTCCTTCTCCCCTTTAGGCCCCTCCTTCAAGGGCTGGTTTCTTAAATTCTCACTTATAGGATTTGGGAGATCAAAAAGAGGCCTGTAAACTTAATGAATTCTCGGCTCTATCCCGGATGGAGCGGTTCCGCACCTTTCAGCTGTTCCCTGCGATGATAGGGCAGCTCAGTGCAGTGCTCGCGAGGTAATTCTCACTTTATAGGACTCCTGTGAAAGCAAAGCAGCCCACATTTGGAGGCTCGCAATTATACTTCACATGGCGAACTGTGTAATTAGTTTGGAAGACTTATGCTTAGTCATTGGTTTATCCTAATCGGCTTTGGCTTTCCCCAACAACAAAGTGGGCTTATTTTGCTAAGCTGAAACGACTCTGCACCCTTTGTTCCTGCCTTTTATTGTCTCATTCCTTTCATTCTGTTTTACTGCCAAAGTTCTGTTTCATTAGGCCTACAAGTCATTTCCAATTCAGTGGGCTGCTACAATCCGGCCTTTATCACTCGGCTGCCCTGGTTCCCATGTCCCTTCTGGGCCAGTGCCCGAGTTTGTGGTTTGACGTGAGGGCTTTAACCCTTTCCTGTGCCAGCCCCTCACTGGGGTGGGTGGGAAGCAAAGGTCTTCAAGGAACCAGTTCGGAACGTGACAGCTCTTTAGGCCTGGTCAAAGGGGAGCTCTGTGGACATGAGGAGAAAGGGTCCTTGGAGCCCTTTGTGTTGGATTCGGGAAGTGTGTGGGCCTATAAAAGTTAACTTGAGCTCCAGAGAGGGGTGCTTCAAAGCGTTTTTGGAAAAAAAAAAAAAAAAAAAAAAGAAACAAGGATGCATCAGCTTTTCAATATAATGAGATCTCATTTATTTGGCTTGTGTGGGAGAATCTCAGAAAGCGCCATCTAAGGAAGCGTTTGACGCCTATTATTTTCGAGCTCCAGGTTTTGGGTGCAAGTGCGGCAGTGTGGCCCCGGCTGCTGCTCAGACACTCCTTTTGATACTGCATCACTGAGGAGAGTAATGCCCAGAATAAAAATATTAGAAAGCCTTTGAAATTTGAAAGGCAAGAGGTTGGTGAGAAAATACATAAGCAAGTTACCGTCCTCCTGCAAGTGGACTGTGATCCTGACGTAGCGGCTCATCACTTCCGAATGTGTGCTGTGGGTAATCAGAGCTTGCGGGGTACGTGGGCCTCTCAGATGAGGCTGGAAGACAAAAGTCCTGTGTGTCCTTTGTGGGCTTCAAAGCTCCCATGAGATGTTCCTCTTCTGAAGTGGTTTGTGCAGGTGGATGGGCTGGAGAGTGGTCGGTTTGCTTGGGCCTGGCCTGTCTCTGGCCCCCGTCTGGAAGTGCTGCAGACCTTTCTGAATTACAACGGAATGGTGGGCCGGGAAGGACCACTTGCTCTCTCCCTTTGCTGGTTGTGCTGGGAGCTACTTCTGTCTTTAAATTTTCTTCCTATGATAGCCCAGAACAAGGCCAGCACTGTCTCCAACTTTCATTAATTCGGTGTCTGGTTTGTGTCCCTGTGGCCCTTCAGAAGTGTGTCTTGGGGGCGGGGGCTTTATTTGCCCCCTGACCCCTTGCCAAGCTGCTCTGTGGGAAAAGTCGCAGTTAGCAGACTGGAGAATCCTGCCGGAGCTGCCCGCCTCACCTTCCAGGCCAGGGGGCAGCCAGCACACAAGCAGTACCCGCGAGTAATAGGATCCTTGGGCTTTGCAGGTAAACCCGCGGAACAACTTGCGTTTCCTGTGTCTTCCTCTGTAGACCGATTTCAGCTGCAGCCAGTGGAAGTTGTTCGGTTAGAAATAGACTGAGTACCCTAACCTCACTTCTCCTAAATCTTCGTATTTTTGCGTAAAGAAAAAGCTCCTGAAATAGATAGTGGGTTTCTAGGAAAACTTCCCATTTCTCTTTTAGTGTATAAAATATAGCCAGCTGTTGTTAGGCAAAGGCATCAGACATTATTATTGCTCTGTTAACAGTGTTTTAAAATATACAAATAGAAAAATAGGATGCCTTCTGGGTAGCAAGCTGGGAAAGTTTTAAGATTATGCTAATCAAATGCCAAATTCATTTGCATAGTAGGTAGAGGAACAGTCCCAAACTTTCAGGCTTTGCTGTTTAACTGCGTTTCCCAGTATGGTTTAGCTTTCTTTCCATTTTCTGCTGGTGCAAGTAGAGAAAGGCCAGGGAAAGGGATCCCTTGGGCACAAAGGAGTTAATGAACCCAGGGCTGAGGAGGGGGTATGGAGTACTTCAGCCAGCTCACCTTCCCAGAGTCCTCCTTGGTCCTCTGCAGACGTCACTTACAATGGAGTTGTTAGCATGAGAAAGAAAGCCTTTCTCTCTCGATGTAGCAAAGTGGGAACTGAAAGTGTACCAGAAATCATGGTTCAGGCTTGTGCCAGTGTGTGCAAGGGGTGGTTCTTACGGAAGAGAAAGCTCAGTTCATTTAGACTTGGCAGAGAAATCCGACTCCGTTGTTTGGTGGAGCGAACATTGATATGGAGATCCCGCCCGCCCCGCAGCCCCTCAATAGGACACACCATTACAGGGGGCCTGTATGCCTTTCTCGTTTCTTCCCTTTCCTTTTTCCCCCCTTTTTCCGTGCTCTTGGAAATAATCTCCCCGTAGAATGGCCGGATTTGTCAAGTTACCGCTCTCTAAATTTTTATAGCTCTGGATATCCAGACTCGGTATTTGTGAATTAGCTCAAAGTGGGCTGCCAATCTGTACTCTATTTACATTCGAAGCCATCTTAGTGCAGGCCCCAGAAAAAATGTTAATATGCAGGAAGAGGTAGAAGGGTTGTGTTTCTGGCTGTTGCTAACCTCACCACTGCCTTTAAAACCAATCATGAGGCACACGGCTGATATTTAATAGCTTTTAGCTGATTATTTTTCTTCTCCTCCTCTTTCTTTTCTATCCAAGTTGACCTGGGTGTACTTGAGCGGAAATGAAGTCATCCAAATGCTGAATTAGAATAATCACAGGCCTCTAAGAATGAAATGGAAGCAGAGATTAAATGGTGGAGAGAAAGCTGGCATTAATAAGCACCAGGAAAACTTTGCATAAGATAAATAGGAGATTGGATAGATTGAATGTGTGTGTGCTGCTTCCATTTTCCTCTACTTTGACTTGTCTTTCTAGAGCCAAGTTTCTGGCCAAGTGAGATTTGATTTTTCTGAAGTCTGCATACCTCCTGCAGCCTAGGCAATGGTCCTTTCTTCTTTGTGGGACATTTGTGTGACCATGATGTTTCCAGGATGGAAGAATCTGGGTGGCTGGGGCTGGGACTGTGAAGGATTGATGATTACTTGTTGCAAGTGGTGGGAGGAGGAGTCAGATGGAATGGAGAAAGTGGGAAACGCACACAGCAGGCAAACAATGTGGCTGCCGATGCTGGTTGTAGGGAGAAGTACGTGGGATGAAGGCATGGTTCCCTACTGTCCTGGTTTACCTGGGACCGAGGGGACTTCCAGGGACTTGAGCCTGGGACTTGCAAGCCGAAAGGAACTGCTCATTCTAATAAAGGAGAGGTGGGAGAAGTTAAGCCATTTGTCCTGACACCGTAAAGGGTAAACACCTTCCTTGACCCTCTCCAGACAGATTCAAATATTCCTTCCTGTGCGTTCCAGAACATTTACTTCATACCTATTTACATCCTGCCTTTCTGACTTAACCCAACAACTGGGATGGGAGCCAGCATGGGACCTGCATGAGTGCAGGCTTAGTACGTGTTAAATGAGCAAGTGTCTTGCAGGAGGCAAGACAGATGTTCCCACAGGCCCCAGGGCAAGTGGTGGCCCGTCAGTGACTTGGAGTGTCGCACTCCTTCGGGTTCCTATGTAGGGATTATTTCCATCTTTTGAAAATAACAAAATTCTGCCCCATGGTAGTGAAAAGTGAGCTTCTTATAGTTAAAGAGCAAAATAAGGATTTCATTAGATTAAAAAACCCAGCAGAGTGGTTTGTTTACAGGAAGTCATTTTTAGGTGGTCTGCTGTAGAAAATGTAATTTGTGCAAGTGGATTAGTTGTAAATTAGAGATTTGGGGTTGCTGAGGTCGCTAGCAGTCGTCTATAATTGGCGGCAGAGGTAAATATTTTCAGACTTGCTTATAGAATGTTAGTATTTGAAAAAACAATTTAAGGTGCTTTTCACTTAAGGAAAAATAAATGAGAGCATGGAATGATCAGGCAAGCTTCCTGATCTTGTTCCAACCTTTTTTTGTTTTGTTTTGTTTTAAATGTAATTATTTCTCAGGAGAAAGAGAGCAGTGGGCAGGGAGACAGACAGGCAGAGAGACAGATACCCCCACCTGGTTCTTTATACTGCAGGCCACCCCTGCCGTAGCCAGGCAAGATCGCCAGCATGGGTGCACCCACAGGCTTGCACAGGGAGACCTTGGAAGGCCAAACCGGAACTTTCCCAGGCGGCTTCAGCATCACAGAGCATTGTGTCACCACTGTGCCACCATGGCTGGGCATTTTCTAAACTTTTTAGAGAATGGCAGAAGGGCAGGGGAAGGCACAGGGAGATTAAATGCTGCAATGGTCTGCAAGGGAACTTCTGGGTAGTTTTATATGGAAACGAATATGTTTGATTTTGCTCTTTTTTGTTGTTGTCGTTAAGAATTGTTATTATCATGTAATTTGCTGTAGGGCACATGTGCTCACCAGAGAGAGACAGACAGAGAAAGAGAGAGAGAAAGTGAGAAAGCAAGCTGCCAGGTCCAGAACTTGAATCATGACTGGCCATGTGGCCAATTATTTGAATTTCGTAATTATTGGAAAACTGTGAGACTTAGAAACTTCTCAGGCTAGCTGCTGGCCGTGTCAGCCTCTGTTTGCGATCATTCTGTGATGTCCCTTAAGTTAAATTTGACCCATTAGAAAACTTGAGAAGTGCTACTGTTTACTGTTTAGCACGGAGCTTAAAAAAACAAAAGCTTTACACATTTTCTGTAAAGGGCTAGATAATAGCTATTTTTTTGTTTTGTGGCCTAGATAATCTCTTATGACCACTCAAGTCTGCCATTGTATTACGATAACCTTTGACAATATGAAGGTTGTGTTTCAATAAAACTTTATTTACAAAAACCAGGAAGCTGCCAGATTTAAGTCTGGTTTAGCACATTGCCTGGAAATAAGGACATGGGTTGTTAGCACACCCAAGTCATCTAGTTCTTAGCTCTGTAACCTTGGCAGGTCATTCAACTTCTTTCTGCCTCACTTTTCTTATTTGCAAAATGGAGATATCGATGGAATTTAATATAGGATTGTCACGAGGATTAAATGATCTAACACACAGAGTTAGTAGCCTGCCAGAAACAGAGTATGTGCTTAATAACCACTAGAAACATTAGCTGCTGTTATTCTTTTTGACTTCTGAGACCCATGTCCTCTGAGATTCTGGAGTTGCCCCTCTAGTCAGTCCTATTCAGCAACAGGCCTGCCAACACAACAGCATCTACACACACACACACACACACACACACACACACACATGCACACACACACACAGAGTCTCTCTTCCATCTTTTCCATCAGTCCTCTAGGTGAGCCTTACCCCTCAAATCTTCCATTTACTTGGGGACTAAGATGCAGAGTGAAAGTTCTTCCTGACTCTTCTCAGCATAAAGATGAAGATTTAGCTGTGTGTCATTTATTTTTTATTTTTAAGTTTTCACCATAGGACGCTTGTGCCTGCCAGAGAGTGACAGAGAGAGAGAGAGAGAAAGAGGAAGAGAGAGAGAGAGAGAGAGAGAGAGAGAGAGAGAGAAATCACCCCATGGGAGTGTGGCCACTCTGCAATCCCTTCACTTTCATTTTCCTCTCAGGATTTTGAGCATGCACACACACACGCCAGGTGTGATTTTCAAGCTGCCAGGTCCAGGACTCAAACCATGGTTTGCCACGTGGGAATCCAGTGCCTAAACCACCACGCCACTTGCTGACCCTGCTATATGTATCATTTTTTGATGTGGGGTACCTGGAATTCAATCCAGATACCCAGATGCTTCCAGTTTGTGGCATTGACTTTCAGGTGCTCTGGCTTTGATGAACACATTGATCTGATGTAGGTCAAAGGAGAGTTCTTCTCTTTGGACCCTGCCAATGAAGTTGTTTTTGTTTATTATTTAATTTGTTACTATTTTTATTTTAAAATTTGCTGTAGGGCATGTGTACGAGAGAGAGAGAGAGACAGAGAGAGAGAGACAGAGACAGAGAGAGAAGCACGCTTCTAGGTCTGGGACTCAAACTGTAGTCAGCTATGTGGGAGTCCAATGCCTTAACTGCCACACCACCGCCTGGCCCCACTGATGACATTTTAAACAACTAATTTTTTTTAAGGGAATTCTGTCTGGAAATTGTCCCAATATCATTTGGCTTATGTTTATTAAAGTATATTTTTATATATTGATCCACTAATCTGCTTATTGCATTTATTTTACCTCCTGGGAGAGCTTTTCACATCCTCATTTAAGTTCTCCTTTCTTTTCCTTTACATATGATTCTAATAAGCTTGGCTTTCTGGCTTCTTTTGAATTTATAGCAAATATTAAGGATTGGAAAGATGTTAATAAACTCAGTTTAAAGCAGAGGGGGGGAAACATATAAAAACAAGGAGCCTTCAATCTTAAAAAACTCCACATTGGAGGACTGTTTAGTGCAGGCAAACAGCCATCCTTCCTCATTAGGCCTAGAAAGCATTGTATCTGCAGCTTCACACATCATTCATTTGTTCATCAATTCATTCAGCAGTTTCTGATTATCCTCTGAATTCCAGGCACTGAGCTAGGAGCAGCGGCACATAAGCGAATGAAACATCAGTGAATGAAACGAGAAGATCCTTGCTTACTTTTAGCTCAAGTATTAGCATGGGGTAGGGGTGGGGGAGGACTAGCTTAAAGCAAGCAAGTAAGTAATAAAAATATTAACAAATTGCAAACCAGGAGCTGAGAGAATCCATATGGGAATACAAAAAAAAAAAAAAAAAAAAAGGTCAAATATGTGTAGCCTCTTTGCCTCTGCTAGATTACATTCCATGAAGGTAGGGCTGGGTTTGTTTACTTGCTATGTAGCACCAGGACTGGCCCGATGCCTGGGCCATAGTTGGTGCTCAGTAAATATAGTGGAATGAATGGATGCTCTGTATTTAGGGGGCAGGGCTATGCCAGTCATTGGATAAGGACTTTCAAATGGTAAAATTATGATTTTTCTTTTTTAAATCGGACTTTAAGGTCATTCAGTTATCCGGAGCATTTTTTTCCACTTTGTTTTTTCATGAGAGAGAGAGAGAGATAGCAGGGGCCCCGTGCCATGATCCAGCCCCAGCCTCAGACAGCCTGGATCATGGGCATGTGTGTGCATGCCTGCTGTGTATAGGGAGGCATCAGGGTGTGATTCCGGGACCCTCCCTCCCATGTAGGTCCAGTTGCATAACTATTGCACCACTGTCTGGCCCTTATCTAGAGATTCCTTTATGTGGAAACCATTATTCCTCTGCAACCCAGAATAAATGATGGGCTGTGTCCCCATATAGCCAAAGCCTAATAGAACTAAGAGACTATCTAGAGTGAGCTGATCAGTAAGGCCCTTTCCAGAACAGGTAGATTCTTAGGCAGGCTTTGGCATAGAAGTCTAGTAGACACAGCTGCCCCAAAGAAGGCTCGGATGAGGGGAGATAAACATTGGGTACAGTATGTGCTTTTCGTGTTTACTCTTCTTCCCTGCTTTTCTTCCTGTCTTTGGTCTAAGAAAAGCAGTGTACCAGCTGACTGGTAGGTATCAGGTAGGGTCTGTGATTTCCAGAAACCTGTGAGAGCGTTAACTGGTCTAGGTTCATAGGGGAATGGGTTCTTTATGGGTGGAGGGAATAGGTGGGCGTTGGGCAGTTTCTCCTCCAGACTTGCTGTTTTATGATCAGCCAGGCTGCAGAATGAAATGGGTCCAACAACATTAAGCCAAAGCACAAACATTTCTGATGTTGTGAAATCTGGCTGTGGATGGGGGTGAATGCGTTTGTGGGTGTATTTTTCCCTTTCGAAAGAACAGAGGGGTGCCACTGGCATTCATTACCAGGCCCTTGGGAATTACTTGGATTATGTGAGATGAAGCTGAACGATTCTGGATTTTGGAATCAAGTGGACCTGAGTTTAAACCCAGATGTCCCCATTTGCTGTTCACTTTATGACCTTGGACTGTTGATCTAACTGTCCTAGCTTCATTTCTTGTCTAAGTTGGGGGTACAATTTCATTTTCAGAGACTTGGTAAGGATCAAAGAGGCAAGTTTGCACAGTGTCTGGTGCACGGGTGCTCAGTGTTAATGTCTCCTCCCCATTTTCCCTTTCTTTCTCTCTCTCCCTGCCTCTCTCCCTGCCTCTCTCTCTCTCTCTCTCTCTCTCTCTCTCAGACACACACACACACACGCACACACACACACACATACACACTCCGTGTTTCTAAACACACAAATTGCTGACTTCCAGCTGATTCACCCCCTCTGTAAAACTTCCTACCTTAATCTGCACAAAGCACTTCCAGTGTGCGAAGTGGATGGCTTTTGAGTTTTTCGGGGCCTAGTTTCTAGGTGGTTCCCAGGCTCTGCACCCTTCCCCTGCAGCCTGAGCTATAGAAGTCCCACATCTAAGATCCTGCTAGATTTAACCCAGCTGGAGCTACTGTGGGGGGAGCCCGATGGGAGGATTTGGCTTTTTTTCCTCTTATGCTAATGAAGTGAATATGGCAAGGAGTCACAATATTTTCTTTCCAGGCAAAGAAATGTTGTAGTAGGAGAAACAGCATGCAGGGGAAGCAAATGTGATCTTACTGGATTCTCTCAAGGGAGGAATAGGACAAATTGTCAGCTTCTGTTGAGAAGATAATGCTCTCACTATGATAAATGCCAAGTTCCTATTGCAAACCACCATCTTCATGGTGCATCCCCAAGTGCTCGGTGCATGCCTGGCAGCAGAGGCCGTCTGCACAGGAAAGCAGATATTGGTAGGGGGTTGGTTTGTTTGCAATGGAAAGTCAGTTGAAAGCAAATGAGACAGTGTATTAAAAATGTTCTTTTAAGGCAGCTTTATAAAGCTAACTGGAGCTCTCCAGCGTGGCCTGCTCTTCAAACACACCTATGGGGAGGCTTCCACCCTTAATAAGTATTTCTTGCATATGAGTTGAGTCAAAGGAGGCACATGGGACTGGGAAGCCGCCTAAAATAATTTCCCCTCCCATAGGAAGTAGCCGCTATGATTTATGTGCAAGATGTTTCCAAAGGCCTGTTCTGCTAGAAATTGCCGCCTTCTCATGGACTGGGATTTTCTCTAGCGCTGTCTATACCTTTCCTTGACGGGTGTGTCTGGATGTGCTTTTATTGAATACCACTCCCTCGAAGAGCTTCTCAGTTTTTAGTTGCCTTTTTGGGGGAAGCTTTATGCTGATTCCTTTAGCCACTGCAACATGGATGGTCTGCCTCGTAAGCCTTGTTCAGCAAGACCTTCATGTTTTCGGGGAGCTTCTGAGGGCTGGATAATGAATTCTGCTGTATGGATGCTGGGAACCATGGGAATAGCTGGAGGGGGAGGAAAGAAATCTCTTATCAACTGTAGTCGAAAGGTCCTGAAGTGACTGTACTGTCCAAACTTCCGTGTATTCAGTGACCCAGGCCTAAGTGGTCACATGCTGGGCTCACACACAGAGATGATGAGTAAGCCAGGGCCCTTGCCAACGAGGGGAGTGCAGTCGAGGAGTGCAAATGCCCAAAAACAGGATTGCAGTGCAGTCTAAGTGCAGCAAGGAGGGACAGAGTCTGCCAGTTGTCACTGATGGATGGGGGTGGCAGCTGCCCCTTTGAACTCCTTCCCCGTGCCTCTCATCCTGCACATCTGCCATCTTGTCCACCCCATGGTAGCCTTTGAAGGCACGTCAGATCTTCGTTTGCCTTGGCACCAGCCTGGGTGTTGACCTGTAAAAGGTCTTGACAGGCATTTACTCTGCGCCACATAGAAGGCCAGTGCTGGCATGGAGGGTCGGAGGAAGACCCCAGTGTGGCTGGCCCCACACACCCCTGGATATGGCAGCTCTGCCTGTACCCACTGTGGAGAGAGCAAACGGAACTTGCCTACATCAGTGGGTTTCAAATAGTGAGTTTAACCTTGATATCAGCTGAAGATGGTTCAAATCATGACGGCTGCGTTGGCCTTGCCCAGGTACATTAACCATCTAGGACATCCCCTAGGGTCTAAAAACTCTCCCCGTGTGCCATGTTTCCTTTCCTTTCTGAGAGTTTACTTTTCATTCCCATCAGAAGCTTCCAGCCAGGTGGACTTATTTATTTGACTCAAGAATAAAGCAACAGACACTATCTTCTCAGTGCCAAAGAACATCAGGGAACCAACATTAGGGACTTCAGAAAGTTCACAGAAAACTAGATTTAAAGCATGAGTTTAGTGGGTACAAAAAAGTCGTGCAATCTATGTAGGTTTTTTCATGGTATGCATTTCACAAACTTTTTGAAGATCTCATATATAGTCATATTCACTCAGTTATAACTTAGTCTCATTATTGCCTCCCAGATGCATTTCATGCAGGCTCTGTCAGTAAAGAGAATTGGCAGTTCAAGGAAATTGACAAGGATGACTCCTCCCATGTGCCTAGAAGAGACAGTTGAAGTTAGTGGTTTTCTGCTAAACCCCTAATTTAACCATGGGATAAAAAATTTGTATAAAGTATCCCAAATCAAAGTATTAATTTTAGATTTCTTTAAAAAAAAAAGTCAATAAAGAGAAATACTTTTTTTGTTGTTGTTTAAATGTACTGGGTTCTCCCAATATCTAGGGATTGTAGAGTTTTTATTATTTTTCTTTTCATCACTGGAACCATGTTTATATAGACCAGGGATTGACAGACTCTCTATAAAGGATCAGAGAGCAATTTTTTTTTTAAAAGAATTATTTATTTAATTCCATTTGTTATTATTTTTACATTTGACCAGACAGACAGAGAGAGAGAGAGAGAGAGAGAGAGAGAGAGAGAAAGGGAAAGTGAGAAAGCAAGCCAACAGGTCCAGGACTCAAACTGCAGTCGACCATGTGGGAATCCAGTGCTTTTAACCACCATGCCACCTGCTGTAACCCCTCCCCCCATAGCAAATATTTTATTCTGCAGGCCATTCGGTCTCCGTCCCAACTACACAGTTATGCTGTTGCAGCACAAAGTCAGCCATAGATAGTATGTAAATGAATTCAGGTGGCCACGTTCCAGTTAAACTTCTGTGTACAAAACCAGGTGGCAAGTGGATTTGGCCTGTGGGTCATAAGTTGCTGTTCACTGTTATAGACATTCCCAGTGTCCTCAACTTGACTCTCAGTGAAAGCAATGATTTATTACTGGGATATATACTAAGGATCAGTCATAAGCTTATTATGGGGGCACAGGTATACTCACTTGGAGTAGTAGCCTTTTCAGCGTGAACAAGCATTAGGCTGTCTGACCACTCCCCCAATCCATTTAGAAGAATCTCTTAGAGAAAGTAGCCTCACAGATACGGACCAGAAAGGTAGAGCAGATACAGGCCCTTTCCGGGCACACAGGGAAGGCTGCAGAAGACAGGGAAGGAGCCATGATCTTGAGATCTGGCTTCTTCTTGGGCCATGGGGTGCTGCTATGTAGGGACCAGTGCCCTGTGTGGCTGTGACAACCTCAGGCCAGAGGACTGTCCCACAAATGTGTGCAAAGGCGTGCTCTTCATGCACCACTTGTCCAGCCACATTCCAGAACGTGGAAGGCCCAAATGGAGACTTTTGTGTAGCTCTGTGCAACGGATCCTTGACTTTGCTAACTCACACCCGCGAGCTGAGAATTTGGTTATGATCATTTTTCTAAAAGAAGAAAAACCGGATCCACATGGATTAATTTGCACTCCTTAGGTCTGTAAAAACTTGGAGACATTGACGTGTTGATGAAAATGTGGAAATTAACACTTGGAAATTTTTATATAAAACCTTTATTGAAAATTCAGCTAAACGTTCACACACTAAAAAGAGCTGTATATTTATACCTGAAAAACTCAATTTGATGCAAGCTGCTTATTTTTCCATTGTGGTCACGTGGGCTGAGGTTCTTAGTATGAAATGTAATTTACACAAATTAGTCCAAGGCAGGTAGAGTGTGAAATTAAATTGATGCCTTGATTTCTGTATTCTCTCATAAGTGTTTCTCTGAAAATTTGTCATTTCTGTCCTAGGAACTTTGAAGTGTAGGTTTTTTTTTTTTTTTTTTTAAAAAAAACAGCAAAGAAGTTCTTATTGGTTAAAGACATGAAACAACCTTAATTACAGGCTAAAGAGGCATGTTTCATTTTGTTTTGTGGCTAAATATTAGAGTAAGCCTAAATTAGGCTACCAGTAGAGGTAGAAAACTTAGAATTAACATGTCTATACATCTTTCCACTATTTGGACTGAGCCATTTCATTTCTTTGGCTGTGACTAGAATAGTTCAGGCTTCCTAGCTGTATAGACCTGGAGACCCTTTTACAGATGAGGAAACACAGGCTCAGAAGTGGTTACTTCTGCTAGGATACCCCAGGTTCTGTCACACTGTCCCCGCTATGGAGTTATAGCAGCTACCACTCTACAAGAGAAGTTGTCAGTGTCTGGTGTTCTTGTGTCAGCACCCACAGTGAGACTGAGTCAAGTATGGGGTATTCTGGTTTAACTTTGGTAATCCAAGAGGTTGAGGAATTTACCGCATGCTCAGAAACAATCCCTGTGGCCTACTGAGGCTCTGCATTAGCACATCTGAGCAAAGGCAAAGATCGACTTGACCTCGTCAGTGGACAGCCCTTCAGGACTGGATCCATCTGCGTGGTGCTTGGGTGGTTCCATGGACCACCCTTTGGCTAAAAAGGAGTCTGACTCCACCTCCAGGGTCTAGAACACCTGGGGTTGCATCTAACCAGTGTCTTCCTAGTTGGCCACCCTCAGCAAGGTAGACCTAGGTCAGAGTGGGAGTGAATCATTTCTGTCAAATAACAAGCGGCTGATGTTCGGGGAGCTTTGAAAAATGAATTATGGGCTCTCATGATTTTTATTTGTCCATAGTGGCATGGGTGGTATTTATCTCTCTTGTCTTCACCCCCCCCCCCCCTTTTTATTCCTGAGCCTTTGTCTCCATCTGAGTCAGCATGACATGGTTTGAAAATTGCCTGTTTGGCTTTTAATGATGATTAATGTCCAGAGCCATGTTTCAAATTTAGGATCTCTTGAAGAGTCTCCGAGACCGTTACCAAGAGCAACCTGTCGAGGAAGTCGATGGCTCAGAACTCCGTACTTCTCTAGCCTGAATTAGATTCCTCCTCAACTTCTCCATCTTCCCTGCAGCACCTTGTGGACCCTTCTTGGGTCTTTGGCACTGGAGCTGTGTCGGAGCAGATGGAAGGGCCCCTGTGTGGCAAGCTGCATCTACCTTCTTGGTCACTTTTTCTTAGTGCTTCGCCGCGGGTATTTGGAAGGGTCACTCCTCTTGCCTTTTCCTCCCTACCCCCAAATCAGGGAGGCCAACAAGGAGCTTAATTTCCTCAACAGCAGGTGCCTGTCATCTATCTGAAGATAGTTGCCAACATCTGGTACAATTGCCTCTGCAAACGCAGTAACAAGGCGGCCTGCAGTTCAATCGCAGAGCGAGCATCGCCGCTTTAATGATAACAAGCTGTTGGCCTCCCCTCTGAGATGAATCCATCTCGCAGATGTTTGTCTAGTTTTGGCAATCGTATCGCACTATAGCTTTGGTGATTATGCTCAACTGGAGACTATTACAATAAAAGAAGCTTGAACTTGTTCCATTTTTACATCCCACCCCCTTCTCCCCTGTTCTGAGGTATAATTTATATCAATGGCTGTAATATCGGTTCCATTACTGAGGCCTCTTTACTTTTTATTATGTCGGTGGAGCTGCAGCTTATAGCCTGGCTTCCTCCACAGGTTAATGTGTTTTAGCTACATCAACGCTTTTAATGTCCTCACTTAATGGCCCCGTGGCAGTCCTCTCACCCTCTGTCGAAGAGCATGTTGACACTGAGAGGCCATGTGATTGCTTTGACTTAGTATCTCCAGCTGTAGGTAGTTATGGCTCGTGCGTGTGTGGAGACTGAACACGGGTCATGTGGGAGGTCTGGTGCCTGAACAGGGCAGTGACTAGATCCAAAGGAGGGGTTTTCCCCAAAGACAACGGCAAGAGGCAAGGTCTGAACATGTAGAACCTTCTAGATTGCTGTTGGCCTTACTTTCTTCCTCTCTCCCTTCTCCATTCTCCTTCTCCTCCTTTAAGAAGGTACAATATACTTAAAAAAAAAAATTTTTTTTTTTTTTTTTTTTTTTTTTTTGCGAGGTCTTTGCTACAGGCGCATGTACTCACCAGAAAGACAGAGGGAGACAGAAAGTGAGAAATCACCTTCCAAGGGGGATGGCCACGCCGCAATCCCCTCTCCTCCAGTCTCCTCTCGGGATCCTGGGCACGCACACAACTCGCACCTGGTGTGAGTTTAAGCCACCGGGTCCAGGACTTGAACCGCAGTCAACATGGGAGTCCAGCGACACAGCCATTACGCCAGCTGCTGGTCCTGGTACAATATACTTTTACTGAAACAAAACAAAACAAAAAAGACAAACAAAAAACCACACTTTGATGAAATAGCATCTTGTTTCAATATCCAATATTGGGGGCATTGCTATTCACACAGTGGTTTAGTATCTAATACTAGCTTTGCTAGCGTAGTTAGTTCTATGTATGAAAATCAAAAGGACCTATTTCGACCTATTCAAATGTAGTGATTGTAAATAGCAAGGTTTTTTCTTTTTTCTTTTTTTTTTTTTTTTACATTTCTGCCATAGGGCATGTACATTCACTGGAGAGAGACAGAGTGACAGAGAGAGGGAAAGTGAAAAATCATCTCCCTCAGGATTTTGAGCACACATACACATGCACCTGGTGTGAGTTTCTAGCCACCAGGTCTGGGACTTGAACCATGATCAGCCATGTGGGAGTCCAGTGTCTTAACTACCATGCCACCTGCTGACTCTGCAAATATTTTTAAATAGCAGTTATCATTGATGGAATCTTTGCTGTCTAGTGGTTCTACAATGATTGCTCTTATTAATGTATCAATAATTCTTACAGCACAAGGTAGGTATTCTCATGCTCATTGTCTCAGATGAGAAAAACGAGGCCCAGGAGCCAGTAGGTACGTGCTCATGGCACAAAGCTACTAAGAGACAGAGGCCATCTCAGTCCAGGGCTGGCAGGTCTAACCCATACCCATTCTCTAGCCGTCATCGTCATCGCTAACGCTGCTTGTGGCCTGAATTGATGTCATGGAAAAATCTGCCCATTTGAGATGTGATGTGTTATATAAAATCAGTACAAGATAAATCACCATCATCACTTGACATTTAAGCCTTTTTTTTTTTTTTTTCCATTTTAATTTGGATATTACTTTGTCAAAGATTAGGAGACGTAATTCTGGCAAGGTGTCATTTCTGGCAGTGCGCTCCAGAATGGTGAGTCAGCCTGGCTGTGGGGGTATCATTGGTGTGGGCACCACATTTTCTGTCCTGGGCCAGAAATAGCTATTGGTCTCTGAGCTGGTGACACATCCAGCGGCCCTGGATAACTGCACCGGGCACATGTGTAGGAGCCTCCTACAAGGGACTGAGGGAGTCACCTCGTCTTGGTCTCTGCACAGGACACTCTTCTGTGACAAGTTCTCTAGGTGTGTGGGTTCGGGTTCAAGTCCAAGAGGGGAAGAGAAAAATTTTCCTGACAAGTTTAAAAAAAAAATAGTGATCCTTTGTGATGCATATCAAAATATAACCCAAAAGGTAGCTCATGAAAAATAAGGAGTTCTCAGAAGTAGCCAAAATGTGGCACTGGGAATCCAGCAGATAACTGGAGGACATTATCTTTGCCACCAGAGTTAAAGTATATGCCTTTAACCCAGGCTGTCCACAGTAATAGGATGAGGGCCACACGGAAGCATAAAGCTCCGTTCACTCCTTTGGTGACCTTGGGCAGGATTTACCTTCTCTGGGCCCTTGGCTATCCCTTCTATCAATTTCAGGTTTAAAGAAGTTTAATGACATTTCAGATCTGTGCCAGCCCTAGAGTCGTATTCTTATTGGCTCAGTCCTGCTTGTGATTTTCTGCCACCGAAGTTTTATGGATCACCATTGTAAGTTTTTTTACATGTTTGAACTAGATCCCAAGTTGTCCAAAGTCAGGTTCAGTCAAGCATAACCATTTAGGGTAGGCTGTCAATCTGGCCTCTTATCCTCCTTGACTTCTTTTCCTCAAGACAGCCCTGCTGGTGATCAGACATGATATTTTTTATGCCCAGTAGTGTTTGACATCAGAGTACTTTACCCCCTCCTGCTTGCTCTTCCTCAACAAATCCATTCGTTCTTTGCAACGCTAGAGCCAAACCACCAAAATGCAGCAGAGACATGTGGTATGGCTTTTTCCAGTTTTTCTCTTGCGGTAGTTACAATATTATTAAAAATCCATTAAATTTTAATGTACCCTATAAAATATGTGCTCTTGTGAAAGCAAGCACAGATAATTATTTCTGATGAATAAACCAAGAGGACAAGTATGTATGAAGTTCATGCTGCAGCATTCAATTTTTATTATATACATCTCCTGCAGGGGCAATCACTGTGATGTTCCAGCTGGTTGTGTGGAGGGCCAGTTCTTCTCAGAGATCCTTCGAGGGCAGCACGAACCATGAACTATCTGGGGTGTTCTCAGAGCTCATTATTACATGGAAAGAAAGAGCCCTGTGTGATAGCTGTCTTCTCTTAAGCTCTTTAAACTGAAGAATGAAAGACTGAATGAATCAGGAGGAATAAAATGCTATCCCTTCAGTATTCCAAGGTAGCCATGTGGGATCGAGACAAACTCAGCCATTCACTTGAAGTTCTTCTTCTAATGGCACTGTTCCCTGGAGCCGGTCTCTTGCCTTTCTGAGTATTTGTTCCTAAATGGGGGATGACCATTCTGTCTGCCTTGGGACTTGTCAAGAGGAACCAGTGTCTGGCTCAGAGTGGGGATTCTGAGTTGGAGATTTCCCCACTTCATTCTGTTTCTTCTTCCTTGGAGGAGCCTAGGGAACTTTTCTCATAGTTCGGAAAGTAGAAAGACAGAGCTGCCTCCTGGTCTCTGGAGTCCATGGGTGTGAGGCTTGGGAATGTCTAGTTGTCACAGCCTGTTGGCTCTGGACCTTCCGATGTGCTCCAGAGGTGGTGTTTTTCCAAAGGCCATACCAGCCAGGGGAATGCCAGGTGGAGGGAAGTGCTTCTGTGTGGGCGATAGGGCATTGCTGGACAGCCAGCCCCTGCACTCCCTCTCAAACTGCCTCTGACCTCCTCACCTGATGACTCAAGGGCATGCAGAAGGGGCCCATTGCAGAGAGGTAAGATGGCTTAGAACCAACAGGAGGCGCTCAGTCCAGCAAACCCTCCTGGGATTTGTTGGAGGCTGTGCCTGGCAACTGACACCTGATCTGCTTTCCAATTCTGTGAGGTCCAACTCCTGATCTTCAGCTAGGCCCCATTTCTTTTCTGGGGCAGTATTTGGACTGACCCTGTACGACGTGGGGGAAGATTCAGGAAGTACTTGTAATGGTTAGAAAATCATGGGCTGGGACCAGCAGATTGTGTAATGGTTATATCACTGGACTCCCACATATTCGATCACGGTTCAAGTCCTGGGCTGGGAGGCTTCAAACTCATGCTGGGTGCATGTGTGTGGGTGCCCAAAATCCCAAGAGGAGAATGGAGGAGAAGGGATTGTGGTGTGGCCAAACCCCATGGGGATGGGGTGAGTGAGTGGGTAATTTCTTGCTTTCTGTCTCTCTGTGTCTTTCCAGTGAGTGCACCTGCCCTGTAGCAAAAATCTCCTTCTAAAAAAAATAAAATCATGAGCTTAGATAAGCCTTTCTTCTCAGAGTGGCAGAGTTGCAGGACCTCACATTCAGTCCCACTCAGCTTCCTGAACAGGGAGGGCCAGAGGTTGTAGGTGGGTTGTACATAGGCATTCCGGTATATTCTAAAACTAGAGTCGGGACTCAGTTGCTGGGATTAGCGGTGAAGAAGAAGAACACTTTGTACAAAATTGGGTGATCCGAAAATGAAGGAAGTTTATTTTTAATAGTGTTAAGATTTTGTGTATAAAACATAAGGGCATACTAGAAGAAACTGAATTCAGAAGTAAACAAAGAACTAACACATCTCCTCGTATTTCATCGCCATAAGATAACCCTAGTAACATTTTGGGGCAGGTTTCCAGAGGTCTGTCTGCACATACCCATAAACATGTGGTTGTGTATGCTTTTGGATAAATGGTATCGTACGTGTGGTCCTCCAGACTGCCCTCCTCATTCAACACTGTGTCAGAGGCATCCTTCCACATGATCATATTTGATGCTGGTGGTGTTTCTGTGATATTGATGTACTGTGATTGACTTAACTCAAACCGTTAGGAACATTAGGTTGTTTTCAGTATTACGATGATCGTTATTTGGTTTTATAACCAGTGTTATCAGGGCGGCCCTCGTGTGTACATTCCTCTCTTCCTGTTGCTGTACTTTTAATCCAGGAGTCCCACTTCTAGGCATTTACCATAAGGGGATAAAAATACATTTTACAATTGGCTATTTATTGCCAAACTGCCCCACAGGGTGGTTGTGCTAATTTACATTTCTTCTAGTAAAGGTGGTATAAGTGTGATCCTGAGCTTTGAGTTTGGATTTTGTACCCAAGTCTTTCTAAATGTATGTGCCTCTGAAATTTGTTATAGGAAACTCTAAGAAAAATTAAAGAGAGAAATCTGTTTTACTTTGACTTTAAAATCTATGTGCCCGCTCCCATCTCTGATGATCTTTGAAGTCTTAAACTGTTTTGACCAAGTGTGGTATAGACAAGAGGGTTTCTGGGTAGACCCAGATTTGACTTTCTGCTTCAGACTGTCTTCTTGAAACAAAAATGGTAGCAGATAAGATGTTTAGTCATGATTTCTGGTGGGTTTTTGATCATTGTTGCTAGCTGCATTCCAGTTTTGTCCTAGAAGGGGCAAAGCTGAAGACAGATGTGACTTTTTCCTCCAGTAATACACTTGGCAATTACATCCGGCTTTGTGAAAGCATTGCCATTGTTATTTAAATTCCGCAGTGCTCTTTTAAGGTAAAGGTTCAGCCTGGTAACTGTTTATCTTTTCCTTCCAGCTCAGTGGGACTGCAGACCGCTGCTGTGTGGGTATGCCCATGGCATGTGGTGCCATGTCCCTATGGCACGTGTTACCGTGCCTTGCACTCTACAGATGCCCAGTGCCCATTTTGAGACTTTTCTCCAATCACAAAGTTTTAGTTTTGGGAGGACTCTTGCGAGTCAACTTTCCCCCCTTGTAGACAGGCTTTAGATTTTTTTTTTTTTAATAATGAGTTTTTTAATTGCTCGAAAGAGACAGAGAGAAACGGGGGAGTTAGCATCTCCTAGTGAGGCGTGGTCATGCTGCAGTCCTTTCTCTTCCATTTCTTCATCCTGTCAGAATTTTAAACACACACGTGCACACGCTGTGTTTTTGAGCAGCCAGGGCTGGAATTTAGACTGCATGGTAGGCTATATAGGATCTGGCTTCCTTGACCACAAGGTCACGTGGCTAGCCTCTGTGTGTGTGTGTGTGTGTGTGTGTGTGTGTGTGAATCTGTGATAAGGTGCACACCTGTGCACATGACAAAGTGAAGAGGAGCACCCTCTACTGGGTGCAGTAATGTTGCGATCTCCCTCCTCCAGTTCCCCTGTTCTTTGGATCCTGGGCGCTCAATCACATGCATGATACGTTTCAGGTTGACTGGATTGGGGACTAAAACCATGGTTGCTATATGGGATCTGGCCTTCCTAGAACAATGCATCAGTGTTGTGCCATGGAGCTGGCTCTCTCTTTGATCTTTTGTCTATTTTAATTCATTGAATAAAAAAAAGAAATTGTTGAGTGCTTTTGCTATACCTGGTGCTGAGTGACTGGTGAAGGTGTCCTGGCCCTGCTGGGAGCTACAGCTAGAGCAGAGGGGCAGATGAGTAGATTTCCATAGGTCCTCAGGAGCTCCTCAGGAGCACCCCAGATGCACCAGGGAGCAGAGTCTGGGGCCCACACTGCCTTTCTCCTCTCCTCTTACCTTTTACATCTGCATTTGATTAAAACAAACAACAACAACAAAAAACCTCCTCCAGAGAAAGGCTTAGAGTTCACAGAACCCTTATTTCAATAGAGGTCTGCAGGCTTCAGCCTTTGAGTGAAGGTTTTAATTAAGCATGGCCTGGTGGAGAAGTGTTTGGGGAAGGGATTTAGAGGATGCAAACTCTTTCCATCTGACGGGAGAGCAAGCAGTGCCAGAAGCCTGCAGGACCCTGGACTTGTGAGTTCTGAAATCTCTGCTTCCCCAGCTTTACCAGGGTGGGGCGAGGGTCTGCACAAGGTACTGCCTGATGGCTTTGAAGAATTCTGACTGAGAGAAGCTCTATGTTTCTCTTGGGTGGGGCTGGCATGTGCAAAGGCCAGCGTGTGCCTGGGACCACACCAGTTGTTAGGGCAGCCAGCTTGGCTGCGCTAGAGGCTGTGCACAGGCACCCCACTTCTCTCCAGCTGATGAGTTATAAGGCATAAAGCCATCTTCCTCACCCTGAGGACTTAAGAATGAAATGAGGCAACATATGTAAAGTGCCAGCACTAAATGTGGGTTAATAAATGGGATGGTGGCATTGATTACTAATACACTGAATCACTAATGCACAAATACCTTCTCTATCCAGTCCGCATGGAATCTCTTCTGTAGGCCTAAAAAAATTTTGTTAAGACAGCTCCTTTCACCTGTCGAGGCATCAATTTCCATTTCTGACTAACTTTTAATGATTTAAAGAGCATTTCAGGAGTAAAAAATGTGCTGCTCAGCTTGAAGAGTACATAGATTTTTTTGTTTGTTTTTTAATTTTGACAGAGGGCATGTATGCTAATCTGAAAAACAGAGAGAAAAAGTGAGAAGCATTCTCCATGGGGGTTGGTCATTCCACAATCCCTTCTATATTTGTACTTCCTATTGGGCTTTTGGGCATGTATACACATGCGCCTGACATGATTCTCAAAGCTCTGGGTCTAGGACTTCAACTGTGCAGTCAGCCATGTGGGATACAGCCTTAACAAACATGCCATGGGCTGGCCCCATAATGGGTTTCCTATAGTTCTTTAATATACATGCCCCAAATCCTGAGAGTATGAAGAAACGGAGGAAAAGGACTGAGGTATGGTCATACCTCATTGTAGAATGCTTTCTTTCTTTTTAAATTTTAAATTACTCTAGGGTGCATATGCACTGAGAGGAGATAGAGAGAGAGAGAGAGAGAGAGGGAGAGAGAGAAGCCCCTCTTCCAGGGGGAATGACCATGCTGTAATCCCCTCTCCTCCTCCATACTTCTCTCGGGACTTTGGGTATGCATACACATGTGTTTGGCATGTTCCTTAAGCTGCTGGGTCTGGGACTTGAGCCACAGTGTCTGCCATATGGGATCCAGCCACCTTAACCACCACACCATCTGGCTGGCATGGTGTGCTCTCTCGCTCTCTCTCTCCCTCTCCCTTTTTTGTGCCCTCTGGCAATAAAAAGTAATTGATAAAAGAAAAACTTGGGGACCAGCAGACGGCATAATGGTTATGTTGCTGGAATCCCATGTAGTCAACAATTTGAGTCCTGGACTTGGCTTAAAACTCACGCCAGGCATGTGTGCTTGCAGGCCCAAGATCCTGAGAGGAGAAAGGAGAAGAGATTGCAGAGTGGCCATCCCCCATGGGGGGGCGATTTCTCACTTCTTTTCTCTTTGTCTCTCTGGCAAGCGCGCCCTATAGCAAAAATTTCTTAAAAAAAAAATTGAAATCCATATATGGTTTATTTGTAATGTGCATTTTCCACAAACTTTTTTCGAAGATTCCCCTCTCATCTGTCAGTGGTTCTCAAATTTGGCTGAATATGAAGGTTATTTAAAGAGCTTTTACGGAAGGGATCAGCAGTTGGCGTAATGGCTATGTTGCTGAACTCCCATGCAGCCGACCGTGGTTCAAATCCTGGATCCGGTGGCTTAAACTCACGCCGGGTGCATGTGTGTGTGTGCCCAAGATCCTGAGAGGAGAATGGAGGAGAAGGGATTGTGGCATGGCCATCCGTCCTGGGGGGGGGCAGTGATTTCTCGCTGTCTCTCTGTCTCTCTGTCTTTCTGGTGAGCGCACATGCCCTATAGCACAAACCTCTCCAAAAAAAATAAAAAGAGCTTTTACAAAATAGTAATTTATGGACCCATCTTGGAGATTAGATGGTAGGATCATGGTGGAGTCTGGGCACCTATTTGTAAAAGTTCCATACAGCTAGGATGGGGAGCCATTGCTTTCATATTTAGGAGTGAGGGCGGTCCTTCTTCTAGGTCACGCAAAGTTAATTGAATGGCGGAAAGCTGGGTCTCAAACCCAAGGTCTTCTCATTTCAAATCTCATGTTTTGTCTACATTATCATGAAGCTTAATTATATAAGTATAGTTAGGTCTTCTCGCCTCCCACCCCCACTTGTGTTGTCTGTTTTCCAAGGTAAACGTGCCCAGTTACTTCAATTCCTTTTACTCTGCGGTTTCCAGTGCCCTCTGTGCTCCTTGGTGTATTTGCCTCTCCATTTGTATTGGCAAACCAGCTTATCTGTATGATGCATTCATGGGTGGCACAGAGCTGGGCACTGGGAATCCAGAGTGTCTGGAAGATTCCCACACTAAACACAATGCCTTAGACATGTCCTCCCTCCTTAGTGCCATCAGACTTTTTCCCAGCATGTGGGGCTCTCCCTAATTTAGAGAGAAGTCCTTCCTGGACCTCAGAGTATCTTCCATCTTTCCAGAGAAGACCCCTACTGACCCAGCTTCAGGTGGAGAGGAACTTGTAGATGGCATCTTGGCTATTCTGATTTAGTCCTGTGTTTCACCCCAATTCTACACAACCACTAAATACAGTACATTGCTCCAAGGCCCCTGAGGGGAAAAGGCTAGCCCCAATTTTGGGAACTTTTTTTTTTCAGAGGTTAATTTTTTGCCATAGGGTGCATGTGCTCACCAGAAAGACAGAGACAGAGAGACAGAAAGCGAGAAATCACGCCCAGGGGGATGGCCATGCCACAATCCCTTCTCCTCCATTCTCCTCTCGGGATCTTGGGCACACACGCACACGTGCCCAGTGTGTCGAAGCCACTGGGTCTGGGACTCGAACTGCAATTAACTACATGGGAGTCCAGCGACATAGTCATCATGACAACTGCTGGTCCCATTTTTTTGGTGTGTCAAAATGATTTAACTTTAGTAGATTTTCTTTCCTAATAAGAAAAAGGACATGCCGATAATATGCTGTCGGATTCTCAGAAAGTCATTTTCATAGCACTGTATTTGTACCGATCATCCAGTGACTCTTGTCACCGCTGTCCTTCCTGGCTGGGTGTTTTTGGAGCTTCCATCTACTCATCTGGCATCTGGGAAGGCTGTGATGAGGTGAGGACCATCTGTCGGGGACCAGATAGCAAGGACGTCTGCAGCACACTGCAGTCTGGCTAGCTGACCAGCAAGGGTTTCACACATGCCTTGTGTGACTGATCCCCACCATCCCACCACGATTTGGCTTCTGGTTCAGGACAGTTGTGACTAGTGGAGCTGTAGTCCTTAAAAAACAAAACAATAACTCCCCAGGTAATTCACCTTCACCATAGAAACTTCGAGAAATATGGGAAAATAGCTACAAGAAAGGAAGAATGGAAGGTTTCACGGTGGAGAGCCACCCACTATGAGCATTTGGGCATGCGCCTTCCCAGATTTGCTTTGTGCAAGTTCGTTCTGCTGTTTCCGTATTGCCAATGGACGTGGACAGCAGAGGCAGTAGGCCTGGCTGCCGGTTCTCGGCCCCGTCACTTCCCAGCTGTGTGACCTTGAGCATATTTGTCCATCTATAAAATGGTGATATAATAGAACGTATTTCACAGGATTGGAGTCTTCTCCCTCACCCCCAGGTTTTTTTACTCATTTTTTGAGAAAGACCAAGAGAGAAAATCACCTCAACAGGGTCCCACGCCATAGCCCTCTCCCAAGCCCTGTAGCCAGCCAGGATCACGTAGGCGTACATGGTACACGCAGAGCGACTTGGGAACTGAACCGTCATCTTCCACATGGCCTCCAGCATCGCAGTGTCACACTACCTCTGCACCACCATGACCGGGCTGGAATTGGGACTCTTAGAGGAGGTAGATGCATGTAAGTCCTTAGCAGAAGACCTCACACATAGTGAATGCTTAATACCATGCTTATTTAAATCATGTGTGCTTTATTATTTATAAGTGTGGGACTCCCTCCAGTGTCTTGAGGTTCTTAGCCGACCATGAATAAAAGTATCTACACATTGCCCATTCATTGGAAATTCTGTTGCCACCGAAGAAAACTCACCCCAAAGTTAACGTGATGCGGTTTTAATGGTAAACACCATCATTTTGCTGCACAGTAATTAGGCATGAATGGCAAACAGTTCACATCAGTGATTATAATTAATTAGTATTGCTTTTAAATATGTTTCCAGCCAAAGCCAAGCGTGTCGTCTTTCTCCTCCTGTGGTTCTCTAGTGTTCGTAATGCGCGTTGAAGCTGCCCCATAGGCATGTTCCCTGAGGGCAGAATGGTGGTTTCTTCTTTGTACCCCAGCCATGGGGCACACTGGGGCTCAGTTTAAGCTAGGGATCTAGGATCATTGTCCATTTTTCATTCATTCATTCACTCATAAGTCTGCCTAGTACGCATTCCCTAGAGGCATTCCATTGGGTTTATTTCCCGTTCCAGCTCTTTGCTTTTTATCTTCCTGTGTAAGAGATACCTGGCTGCACTCAGCATATTCCATGTGTGGTCGTCTTCTCAGAGCTGAGGGCCTCTGGATACCCACTCACCTCTTTTCCTGGTACCCTGAGTGTCTAGACTTAGCTCATCCTGTCAAGGTGGCTGCGCCATGCTGGGGGAAGAGGAGAGACGGGGGCCAGGCTGTGGCGGTGCTTGGGTAAGGGATCACAGTATGGAGTACGAGCTCTGGTTCTCTGGCCATGAATGTGAAGGAGCTGTCACTGTTCAGAGTGTCTGGGTTGTCTGTCCTGCTTGCCTCTTCTTCCTGAATTTGGCCCTGGTTATGATATTAGAAGCATAGAACCCCAAACAAACAGAAACTCCATTCGCTCTGCCTTTGACTGTAAAGCCTTTAACTGGAGACCATGGTCTTCATTCCTCTGTTAGAGAAAGTGCCCCTGGTTGTGGATAGCATGCCCTCGATGTCAAATGGTAACTGAGAGTAGCCCACTCTCCTGTTGGTTGATGGAGGATGGTCCAGTAGAGATGTAGCCACCAAGGGGATTGGCAGTGACAAACCCCAGCAAGTCATTTTGGCTGGCCTGGGTCTGAATGTCATCATTCTGCTTCTCTGCCCTGTTGGAACCCAAACTCAGGTCTAACAAACAGATCTGGGTTTGGATCTAGCATTGTGAGATGGGGAACCCTGGGCAAGGTCCTTGGCTCCTCTAAGCTCAGTGTCCGCCCTCTGAAAAGTGACAGTAGTAATCCCCTGCCTCCTGAGATGGTGGTCAGGCTTAGCAGAGAGAATTTATACAAAGTTTCTGTTCTAACTCTTGTTACTTAGTAGATGCTGGGTATATGTGAGATTTTCATCAAGCCCACATGGGGCTATTTTAGCTTGCCTGATACTCACTACCTTTGTAGAAAGTTTGAGCTAACCTTGGATCAACTGGAAAGTAGAAGCCTTGCCCTCTCACCCCTTAGAATGGCCCTGACTAATACTATTAAGTGATCAGGAAAATCAAGACACATTTTTGCCTAGAAAAATGTGTCATGTTTTTCCCCATGACCTGATATAATGATATCTGATCATTCCTGGTTTAAAAAAGGGCAAAAAATTGAAAGCAAGTAGCAGGTAAGGTTCCAGTGACACCTCCACTTGCCCAACCAATTTTCCACGTGGCTTTGTCCCTAACTCCGAGTGTCCTACAGCTGCAGGTTCTGTTTCTCATCTTCAGGTTGTCCTGACAGTGGGCTCAAGGTGGGCGCCCCAAAGAACAGGTGTGATCTTCTCCAGGGAGTCCAGAAAGGGAAGATGTTTTCATGCTCATACTTAAATAACTCGTATTTCTTCATCGTTGGTGTGGTGTCTCCTCCCTTTCCTTCACTGTGACCCTCCTATCTTGGAGAAGTGATCCTTCCAAGGCCTGGCTTTTGTGTGACTGGCACAGACACAGGCTGAGAGCTGAGAGCTCAGGCTGCACTTTGGGGATCCACCCTTTCTCTCCTCTGAGGCTCAGAGCCAGGTTCCTCCTGAGCACAGAAGTCAGAGCCCCAGGGTTCAAAATGACAGTCCATGTCGGGTGTAGGTGTCGCCAGTTACTTGGGTTTAGCTAGTAGCCCAGAAGGGGAAGTCCCTTAGATGTTAAGTGGGTCACAGGTGGAGTCAGCTCCTTTAGTACCTGCATGGTGGGGTCTACGTCTTCCTTTGAGTTTACAAGTAGCGGCAGCCACGTTGGCAGGAGGCCAGGTTTGGGGACCTCAAGGCCAGGTGTGTTGTAACATGGTCGATGTGTCAGTTCTTTTCATGGGCCCTGCCTCTGGGGTACTGGAGGCACCTCCGACGAGGAGCTCTCTGACATGAGAAGGCAGAGATGTTGGGTTAGCTCCCTACCACCCCTGCAAGTTTGTCAGCTCAGCTGTCCTACCGCCCTGTCTGACAGATCGCATTCCTTCTCTGACTCTTCTGCCTCCTTCAAGACTTGATCGCAGTGGAAAGAGGACAGGACCATGAGTCAGCCTCATTCCAGCTCTGCAGGAAACAAGTTCTGTTGTGTTGGGGAGGCTGGGAGGGGCCCACGTGGTGTTCATCCCCCCCAAGTAGTGTCCAGCTGCACCTGGAGAGTTGACTAAGCCTCCACTAGAGCATGGACTCAGTTGGAAAAATGCAAACGCTTGGCACGGGTGTGAAACTTGGAGAGGTTTCCTCCAGACCATAGATACAACTTGCTCTGTCTCCTTGCAGCACAAACGTGTTCCCACTAAGCCCTTCCTTTCTCCCCTCAGCACGTCCAGCCTTTAATTGTAACTATTAATCACACAGAGTTGTGTCGCACTTCATAACCCTTCCATTAAATATTAAGCTTTAAAAAAATTGAGCTTTCTTAATTGAATTATTGAATTACCAAGCACTTAATGTGGCTCTGATAGATGGGAATCACAGAATTGTAGCGTCAGAAGGGATTGCGGTTTCCTCGTCGGTGTTCGTGGGGCCTAGTGGGAAGGAGGCTTGTCAAGGTCGGTGGCCCACTGGAGACTTCAGCTAGTGTCTCCTCTTTCCAGCTGCCTGCTGCCGCCTCAGGTGGAGGAGCCACTCCTGGGTATGGAGTTCTCAGGTTTCTGCCCGTGCATTTTTCTAGTCGTTCCCACGTGGAAGCTGGGTTTAGGTGGGGAAGTCACAGGAGGGCATTGGAAAGGCTGCTCCTCTCTGGAACCAGGAGGCAGTCCTTGGGATGAGATGGTCTCTGGGCCTCACCCTTGCCCTTGGCCTCTTCTCTTCAGTTGTTCAGGCTCCAGGCTCAGCTAGGATCCCTTTCCCTCCCGTCTGTACCTGCATCCCAGGCCCTCCCTGCCTGACTCCCTGACTCCCAGCTGCGGGATATCTGCACTTGCATGTTCCAGGCACTTCTCACCTCCCTCCTCCGAATGACCTCACCAGATCCAGTCTGGAACCCTGCCCTGGATTCCTGTCTGAAAACAGTGGCATTAGCCACAACTCTCTCCCGGCTCATTGCTGGGATTGATGTCTGTCTGCTGAGCGGCTCCTGTGTTCCCCGTCTCTCCTGCCTGCCGTTCCGACCCGCAGCTGGGCCAGACCACTTCTGCTTCCTAATGTGATTTCCGGTTGCATTCCCTCCCGCTCTCCTGTCTTGCCCTCTACCACCGGACAGCTTTGTCAAATCCTGTTTTCACCGGGCAGTCCTCTTGGTCCCCAGCCTGCAGTGACTCTCTACTTCCTGCAAATCTACAGTCCTCTCAACTTGGCTCCAAAGACATGCCCTTGCTGTGTGACAGGGACCATGCTCAACCCCTCTCTTTAGGGAAAGGATTCGAGAACGGTGGTGGAGTGAGGCAGAAAGGGAGGCTTGGATGCTTTAGGTGGCTTCTCTGGCATCATACCCTAGTGGATGCACTGGGTGGAATAGTCCCCATCCCCCCAAATTTAGGTTCACTGGGAACATGAGAATGTGACCTTGTTTGGAAATAGGGTGTTTGTAGATAGGATTAGTTAACATGAGGTCACGCTGGATTAACATGGGACCTAATGTAGTGACTTGTGTCCTTACAAGATGGGGACATTGGACCCAGAGGATACGCACGGGAAAGACCATGCAAAAACGGAGACAGAGATTGGAGAGATGTGACTACAGGCCAGGAACACCAGGGATTGCTGGCCGTTACAGAAGGTTGGAGAGATCCTGAGAGCCTTAGGAGGAACCAGCCCACCCTGATTTCAGGGATATCACCCCTAGAACTGCGAGACAATGAAGTTCTGGTGTTCGAAGCCCTGCAGGTGGCAGTACTTTGTTAGGGCAGCCATAGGAAGCCAGTACAGTGGGAAGCCTGCTTTTGAAATCAGGTCCCCCAATTCTGAGCCCATGGTCTCCCCACTGTACACATCCACCCACTCCTGCTTAGTCTCATGGATCTCCCTAAGGGGTCCCTCCCTAGGACATAGTGAATGCAGTTATTCCCCAGCATCTGTCTTCAAAGCCGGCAGCCCCAGAGAAGTGCCTCTTCCTGTGTCCTGCTCGCTGGGACTGCTTATCCATGGCTTATACTGTGGCTCAAGCCCGTGGTCCTCTCCTCTTCCTCTTCTCCCAACAATGTGTTTTAATTATAAATTTTTTAAATGTAAATTTTATTTTGGGGAGTACAATGCGATGCCTTAATTAAAAGAATTATTATTAGCAAATAATAATTGTATGTACTTATGGGGTATTGGGTGTTCTGAACATGTGTATATTGTGGAATGATTAAATCAGGCTAGTTAACATATGTCTATCACTTCACATACTTTTTATTTTTTTGTGGTGAGAATATTTAAAATTTTATTTCTTTGTGGTGAGAATATTTAAAATTTCATTTAGCAATTTATTTTTATTTTTATTGTGAGAGTGGATATGCACTCACCAGAGAGAGAGAGAGAGAGAGGGAGAGAGAGAAGGCATCTCTCAGTGGTGGTGTGATCATCCACAATCCTTTTAGGATATTGGGTACATGCACACACGTGCTGGTGTGATTTTCAAACTGTTGGGGCCAGGATTTAAACTATTGTTGGCCATGTGGGATCTGACTTTGTATGTACAGCACTTTGCCGCTGCTCCATGAGGCCAGCCTAGCAATATAATATAACTATTATTAATTATTGTTAACTGTAGTCACCAGCTATGTGATAGAGCACTAGAATTTATTCCTCCTGTCTAACTGAAACTTTCTACCCTTTGATCAGTGTCTCCTCCTTCCCTGTCCATCTCCCCATCCTCTGATAACCATCCTACCCTACTCCTGTGAGTTTGACTTTTTTGAATTCCATACATACATGACATCATGCCTCTCTGTGCCTGTGCCTGGTTTATTTCATGCAGCATAATGTCCTTTAGATTCATCCCTGCTGCTGCGCGTGAGCAATAAAGCAGTCGAAATTAGGAAGGTTCCTAATGAATTACGGAAATGGCTTCTTTTTTAAGTCTGAGTTTGTGTTTATATACCGTATTTTCTTAATCCTCGTCATCTATCAATGGGCTCTTAAGTTGTTTCTGTATCTTGGCTTTTGCGAGTAATGCTGCAAGGAACATATTCCCAACACATTTTTATTGAGTGTGTCCCACATGCCAGGTTCTGTGTTAGGCCTTGTGAGTATAAGGTGGGCAAGGTTCTTGCTTTCGTGGAGCACACACTTCAGTGGAGCATTGAGGGAAGGCACTCAGATGGCAGACACATAGCAAGAATATCAATCCACTGTCTTAGCATAATGGCTGTTGTCACTAGACTCCCATGTAGTCGACCGTGATTCAAGTCCCGGACCCGGCGGCTTAAACTCATGCCAGACATGTGTATGTACTCGCCCAAGATCCCGAGAGGAGAATGTAGGAGAAGGGATTGCAGCAGTGTGGCCATCCCTTCCTGGGGGTGATTTCTCACTTTCTGTCTCTCTGTCTCTCTCTGTCTTTCTGACGAGCACATGTGCCCTGTAGCAAAAACCTCTCAAAAAAAAGGTATAATGGCTAAATAAGAGAGGGTGTAGAGGCTACTTTTGATGGGGGTCAGGGAAGTCTCTCTTCGTTGTTAGCTTTGAAGCTAAGACCTGGGTGACAGAAGGGGCCCACTCTGCAGATCTGGGAGATGGTCATTTCCTTCAGAGCAAGCCAGCAGTGCAAAGGTCCTGTGACTAGAGGGAATTTGATGGCTCAAGAACCAGAAGAAAGGGGGAACCAGCAGTTAGCGTAATGGCTATGTCGCTGGACTCCCACGTAGTCGACCGCGGTTCGCGTCTCGGACCCGGTGGCTTACAACTCACGCCGGGCGCGTGTGCGTGCGTGCCCAAGATCCCGAGAGGAGAATGGAGGAGAAGGGATTGCGGCGTGACCATCCCCCCGGGGGGTGATTTCTCGTTTTCTGTCTCTATGTCTCTCTCTCTGTCTGGCGAGCGCACGCGCCCTATAGCGAAAAACCTCTCCAAAAAAAAAAAAAAAAAAAAAAAAGGTAACTCTGAGGCACACACTTAGGAGTGACTCTAACAGCTCTTTCCGTAGAGTGAACTATGCCTTCAGGGTTATCGAGGCCACCCATTAAAAAAAAAAAGAGCCAGAAGAAAGGCAGGTGTGATGGTGCTTGCTGAGTGGGGGAAGAGACAGTTCATGTAGAGCCTTGTGAGTTACAGGGGGAGTTTGAATTTTGTTCTTAGCATCATGGAAAGCTTTCAGAAAGACAAGGGACAAGACTTGTGTTTTTTAAAGGTCACTAGAACTGTTCTAAGAGACTGGATAGTGGGGACCCAGCAGTGCCAAAGAGGAACTGGCCTTGCTGACCTAGCTCAAATTTGTTGATGTTTACCTTCAATCCACTGTCTTCCTCCACTGAGCTGCTCTTGCACGTAAAGGCAACACAGTATGCTCACCACTTAATTAGAAAATCGTTTGTGTCAGCAGGTGGCATGGTGGTTAAGGGCACTACCCACATGGCTGACCGTGGTTCGAGTCCCAGACCCCTGGTGGCTTTCTCTCTCTCTCCCTCCCCCCCCCCCCTTCTCTCTCTCTCACTCTGTCCCCCTCTGGTCAAATTAAAATAAATAAAGTTAAATAAAATAATTCTTTAAAAAATAAAAATTAAAATAGTTTCTTCCTACTGAAGGGGCCTCCCCATCCAAAGAGGGCCTTGAAGCGACACTGTTTCACGTGCAGTTCCCTCGGAATGTCCTATGGGTCTTGGTGATCGATTCCTTGCTCTTCAGATGGGACTGAGTAATGAATGCATGGTTTAACGGAGTTGTCTGCGTGGTCGTCCATTCCGCCTAGAAAAATCTTCATCCAGGAACTACCATACTTGTATGGTAGCTGAGTTGTGACATGGGGAAACCTGGAGAGTTATTAGCTCTACTATACGCATGGGAAATTGAAGCTCGGACAGGTGGTGGAACTTCCAGTGAGGATGAGAGCCAGGTCTGCTGGAGCGCAAAACCCACAACACCTCCCCTGCACCACCGTGCTACCGGTCGGGACTCACCGTGCTACTGGACTGAAGTCGTGTCTGAAAAAATCTGTAACCACGTGACGGAGCAGTCACAAGTGGGAAGGTTCCTCGTGGATTATGGAAATAGGCATCACTCTACAGTGTCATAGTTAGGAATGAGATAAACATGGGATCAGATCCTGGTGTGGACTTGGGCAACCAGCTTGACCTCCTGGAGTCTCACTGTGCTGGCCTGCAGGATGGGAAGAATAATAGTGCAGTAACAACCTTTCCAGGATGTGGGAAGGATTAAATGAGAGGATTCACGAAAGGGGCTCAGCAGAGTGTGTGGCATAGAAGATGCCCTCAGTAGATTCTGCTGTTATGACAAGGACTGGGGACAGATTATAGAAGAAGGAAGCATATATGTTCATAAGTTTCTGGGGAAAACTGTTGTATTTCTGAGTTTTGGTCTCTCTGAAAAATGTGGACAAAAGAAAACCGGTGCCCACCTGGCATCAGATGAAGGGAGACAGATCCAGAATGGGCCATGCTTTGCCAAGGTGAATGTTGGCAGGCATGGAAAATGGGAGTCGAGAAATTCAAGGGACTGGACAAAGGAACCCCCTAGGTAGAGGCAGCTCATCCCAAGGGAGGCAGGGAAGGGGAGGAGAGCAAAGGCATGCAGAATTGGAAAGCTGAGTCCAAGCTTGTACGTGGACGTGAAAGATGACCGATAGCCGTGGGCATTCCAATAAAGCCACTCCTCTGAATATGACAGTGGTGAATCATAAAATCATAAAAGTTTTAGAATGAGAAGGACTGAGAAGAACATCTCTTACTGCCAAAGGTCAGGCAGGGTTATTTTGCAAGCAGAGATGAGTGCTGACAGTGCTCGGGTCCTAGAAGAAAACACTCCCTCCACTCGTGCTGTCCTTTCCCCTGAGTTGACTCCGGCAACTTGCCTCTCCCCATCTGAGAGGTATTTGACATCAAATTCGAGGACATCAGAGGCACTTACAGGCCTGGAGCCTGTTGTGTGCATTGTTGATGAAATCCCCAAGGTGGAGCCCAGACACTTGTAGGGTGGACAGAGTATCCACCGAATATCAGCAGGGATATTCCATCTTCCTTTCAAGGGTGGAATTTGGGGAAGAAGGCTTTCATATCTCATTTCTTGGAAATGTCTTTACCAGTTGTGATGTATACTTTTGGGCAATAATCTTACTTTTGGACGTATTTCTTATCCTAACTCAGTTCTTCATCTATTTTGATCATGCTGTAGATGTTTTTGTAAGACAGTTCCAATCCCTTTTGGAACAAAGGGAGGAAGAAATAAATTAATAAAGTCCCTTGGCTTTTGCTTTCAGGTCATCAGAGAGATGATTCGATGAGCCAACCCATTTTCGTGCCAATAATGAACTTGGGTCAAAACAAAACTCAAATTCCGAGTCAGGGAGAGACTCAACCGTGGGTTCTGCCGTTCCTGGGGATCATGGCATGGCAAAGAAGTGTATTGGGGAGCAACTGGGGGATCATACACGAGGGACTGGGGAGAAGAGGGAAAGAATGTCTTTGGTGGGTAGCCAGGTAGAACTCCAGTGTTTACTGCAAGGAAGCTTTTCTTGAAGGCTTTGTCGTTGGCTCTCCGTCTTGTCTCCACATGGAGCAAGGAAGCATTTTTTTCTGGCTTGCTATCCAGGCAAAAATAAGAAAAGTTATGAGGAAAGGAAAAAGGAGAACACTGCAAGTTCATATAGTCTATTCCTTGCATTCTGTTGAGTCGTTGGGAAAATCACGACCCATTTTTGCATAGAAAAATATCATGACTTTCCTGATGACCTAATAGCGTGGACCAAACAATCAATTCCTAAAGAGGCCCAACCCAGAATAAGTTAGTATCCTGTTTCTAGTAGCCTGTGGTGAAGTGTTCCCTTTTTCTGCTTATTCTGTAAATATTTATTGGGTGCTTGATATTATGGGGGAAAAGGCAGCCCTGGTCTTACTCTCGTGGCTCCTGATGCAGAAGGGTAGACTAGTGAGACAGAGATACTCATGCACACACACTGAGCTGTGTGTTGTCACAGGTACTCTGAAAAGAAGCATGGCGTGTTCTGCTGCAGGGAGAAGGGGACCGTCCGTGGTTGCAGGGGCCTCTCTGGGCATGCAGAGCCTGCATTTCTTTGCTGCAGCCTCTGCCTTCCCTGCTCTTTGCCCAGTTGAGGTAGGTTGAGGCAGGTAGTTTGGTCTGAGCTAGGATGCCTGAGGGTGACTTTCTGAGGAGAGATTTGATGAAGGGCAGATGGACTCCCCACAGCAGTCTGCCGTGCCCCAGCTGGGCCACCTGTCCCAAACGGCTGAGTTCCGGGAGTTCCGGGGGACAGCCCTCCTGGGGGTTCAGTAACGGTGCCATTTCTCAGAAGGGGCTGGCTACAGAGATAAGCCCACAGTGACAAGGGGGCCATAAATTGTTACCTGTGCCTTTCGGTTAACCCCTCTTCCTACGTCTCCTCCCTCCTGAGCTGGTGGTGTTGGATTTAGCAACAGGGTTTCGTTCATGGGATGGAGCAGAAGGCTGACTTTTCTGGTGGCTGGGCATAATCGCTGAGATGCAGAGTGCTGATAGTGGGAATCAATTTAGTTTCTGTTGCTCTGTGACGGGGAGGGGGCAGGAAGGTTAGCACTGTTTTGAAAGCCACAATTCAGTTAAGAAAATAAAATACTCCCTTCAAGGAAATTTTAAAAATAGCATATTTTAGGGGGAAACAAATGGAAGTAGGTTGAAATGAGAGGTTTAATGAGAGGAGCAGGGAAGACACTGTGGAAATCCCAATCTGATCTGGAAGCCGGGGCCTGAGAGTGGCAGCCCTCCTGTTAGAATTGGCATGTGCTCTCGTAGCTGAGTTGCTCAGGACTTGTCAAAGTAGAGGACACCTTTGTTAGATGTCGATTTCCTAAGACAGATTTGAGGCACAGTTCTCTGTCTCATTGGTTGACACCGGGGAAATCTCAACTTTGGTGATTTTTGATTGCTGAGATCGAGTCTACACAGTTTATGGGGTTTTGTAGGTTGGAACCCGAGAGGTATTTGTACATCTGGATAACTGACGTGGAAGACTTGGAGGCCCTCTCCTTCCTGACGGTAGAGATTGGGCATTTGTGGGGAAAGAACTGGGTTAACCCAAGCCTTCCTCAACAGTCCCGCAAAGACCTACCTGGGGTGACTTTCACGTATCAGTCCCAGAGGAGCTCTCACAGGTCCTATGGCAGGCCCTGGGGACATGGGCTTTGTTTGAAGGAGCTCACAGCATAGGAGAAGGCCCAGACTTGGGACCCTTTCCAAAGAAACTGCTAAGTGAAAAACTTCCCAGGGTTCTTAGTGGAAGGCCCAAAGTCTTAGGTTCTTGTGCAAAGGCCAGAAGGGGAGAGGAGACAATGAGAGACAATGAAGACAATGAGAGATTTATAACCCAGTGGTGGAAGGGTCTCAGTGTGCTGGCTGCCTGGCATATTCACTTTGGACATATAGTATGATATCTTCAATGCGATTGAATACATAGAACCGGGTGAAGGTGCATGTTCTTACCTTCTGTCGTCAGCACCATGTCAAACCTGTGCCTGTGATACTTGGGGTGGGAAGGGGTGGAAGTCTGTTATGACTGAACACCAGTACCAGGAGGATCTTCTTGATTATGGTGGTAAGGGTGAGTGACCACTGGGTGGTCTCCAGAGTAGGGTGATTTTTTTCACCTGTAGATCAACCTTGGTGTTCTCAAGCTAGAAGCCACACTAAGCAGTTTGAACTGAACTTGGAAGGGTCTGGTGGCAGAGCTCATTCTGAACTGGGAGCTGAAGGGGGTGTGGGTGCACCGTGGACTAACAGAGGGCTGAGAAGAGTGCAGGGGGCAAGCCGGACCCAGTTCTCAGCGCTGCTGGGGCATGGGAAGCCGTGCCCCTATGTCCTTTTTAAGCAGCTTTGTGTTTGTCATTTCCATGACTTGGAGACCCCTTTGGACCCTGTGTCTGTGGGCTTAGCAGCAGTCAGATCCTGAGTGCCAGACAGTCTCACCCAGGGGTTGTTGAGCCTGTGTGTGTGTTTGTACATACGTGAGTGCCCGTGTCTAGCTTGCTTGGCTAGGTCAGAACTGGGCTCTCTGTCGAGCATCTAGCTAAAAGAGGTTAAGAGGAGGCAGGACTCACACCACTGCTGAAGGCCAGAGAACTTTGCTAAAGAGCTGGTCATCTTAAAAGCGAGCCAGTCTATTTATAATTTGGCAGGCTGCCACGGGCCTTTAATGAATGGCAGCCTTTGCAGGCTCGTATACTCTGGATGCTGAATCTGAGTGTGTGTTTGTTCATTTTTGTGCCCCAGTGCCATTGGTGCGGCCTTGTTACCCAAACTACCCAGGGTGAGGAATGAGCGGGTAAAGGGCACAGGCTTTGCCCTGGCCCCTTGGTGCCTCAAGAGGCCACAGTTACCCCTGTTTATACCTGAAGAGTTGGTGTCTCTGGTATTTTAAAGCTATATAAGCGTTTGAGGAAGTGAGCCTGGACAATTTCTTACTCCTGAGGAAATAGAAGCTCAGGTTGGGTGTCTTGGGCTCAGAGCTGGCCTCTGGTCAGGGGTCACCCAGAACAGGGGCTGTGGCCTGGCTGGCTTGCTCCTGCCAACACTGCCCCCTGCTGCTCTCCTGGGGCTGCATGGACCTGGCCTGTGGGAGAAGGATGTTTTCAGGCAGCGAGGCCCTTCGTAGGAGGCAGTGACGCTGGTAACCCACTCATGGGAGTATGGAGTCTTTTTATTTCATTTCCATTGATGGGGATGGGATGGGTTTCCAGAACCACCCACACCTTTGCCTAGGCCCGTGACTCATGCAGACAAGATGGCCGACTTGGGAGAGGAGTGAGTCCCACTCCCTCGAGGCCCAGGATGACTATGATACATTTGGTGCTAATTTTTGGCCCTGAGGCTTAGAGTGGCAGAGTCTGGCTGTCCCCTGCTGTCAAGCATGCGATGCATCCAGACACCCCTGGGGAGGGCTCTCTCACTGCCAGCCGCAGGCTGTCACTTGCCCTGCAGCCAGGCTAGCAAGTGTAAAAGGGTCATCAGCGGATAGACAGACACATGGAACTGGGTTTGAATCTCAGCGATTTTGCAAATCTTGGAACTCGGAGCCTCCATTTCAGGATGGGAAACCTGAGGGGTTTCCCAGCATGGAAAACATGTCCGTTTGGGATTGTTTTCTTTTTCCTTTCTGCTCAGCCAATTCTATCCTTTTTCCTTTTTGTTCTTATTTAAACTTACATAGATCATTTTGGCCTCACCAGGGGCATTCTGTTGATTAATTGGGACTTGAGAAGTAGTCATCATGTAACTGGCACACAGTAGGCAACAGGCAACAATAGTCATGTTGTTATAGCGACCTGCTTTAGGCAAGGCAATACCGGTAAGGTATTCCACCACCATTTTTCTATTTATTTCACTGCTGCAGCTTCAGGAGGAGCATGCCAGGGTAGAGGGATGTCAGGAAGGCAGCCCCTCCCTCCACCTCAGCACACCCCCCTGAGGTCTCCACATTTAACCTGGGCTCCGTGTGGTCTTGTCCTTTGGCATGGCCAATCTCAATAAACCTTCTAAAGACGTCTACCTTCTTTTTTTTCTTTTTTCTTTTTTTTTTTCTTTTTTTTTTTGGAGAGGTTTTTGCTATAGGGCGCGTGCGCTCGCCAGACAGACAGAGAGAGACAGAGAGACAGAAAGCAGGAAATCACCCTCCAGGGGGGATGGCCACGCCGCAATCCCTTCTCCTCCATTCTCCTCTTGGGACCTTGGGCACGCACACACACGCGCCCGGCGTGAGTTTAAGCCACCGGGTCCGGGACTCGAACCGCGGTCGACTACGTGGGAGTCCAGCGACATAGCCATTACGCTAACTGCTGGTCCCTAGACGTCTACCTTCTTGATTTTCTAACATGAATAACTTCACTTTCCTGAAGGGAGTTGCTGTAAGATTCAGAACTTAGAGAGGTTTTTGTCTGAGGGGTTGTTTTCCTCATGTGGCCCAGGGGCACATTAGCTCCCTTAGGGTTTCATGCACCCTGATCAGTTAGCCACACCCCCCCCCCAGAAGTAATGGGTATCTTATTCTCTGTATGTCCCTTCTTGTGGGAAACAACCCGCAACCTCACGTTCCGTTGCCCTAGATGAGACTGGCTGAAAACTGAGAGGATGTTGAAAAGACCCTGGTTGTCTCTGAGAACGGGGCGGGAGGGAGTGAGGAGAGGGCGCTGGCCCAGGGCCACGCTCCCCTTCCATTCTTCCGGACAGGTGTATAGAATGGCATCTTCTGCTGGCATTCCTGGGGCCTGGGGTATCTCTGGCAGACAGTGGCGGAAATTTGATGCTTAGTCTCTACCCTGAAGACAGAAGAGCCTGAGAGTGCTCACAAAAACTGTCCTCATCAAAAGGTGAGGGGGCGAGGAAGGCAGTGAGAGAGGAGGCTCATACTCTTTTAACCCAACCTCCCACCCGACCAGCTCCTTCCCACCCTGGGAGAACAGGGGACGTGGTGGCTGAGGGCTTCAGGGCCCATGGGGACAGCCTGTGTCTTCTGAAGCAGCCTCTCTGTCTACTGAGTGGGGATGCACTCTGGCCCGAGTGCAGCTGAGGGTCCACTCCTGATTAGAAAGCCCAGCCATGGTTAGAGAGGGGGCTTCAGGAGTCTGAGCCGAGCCTCTGTGTGGAGGGGACTTATTGGTGGCTTCAGCCCTGGGTGGAGGGAGTTTCTGGATTCCTGCTTTCCCTTGACTGCTCCCGTTCTCTAGCCACCCCCGAGGTTCAGCAGAGCCTTGGGTGCGTCTCCGTTGGTGTCACGTGTCTGTGGCAGCAGCTGTTGGTGCTGACTAATGAGATTTCCTGGCAGCTGCACTGCCACTTGTGGCCCCAGCAGGGACAGCCTCTCCTCAGCGGCCCACCCTATACTCCAGCCACCCGAGAAAGGCCTGAGGAAGGTGCCTACTGACTGAGCTGCAGAGACGGGGTGCTAGTGCAGGAGAGCCGTGGAGCTTGGTGACTCAGCCACAGAGCACAGGTGTAAGGGCCACTGTCCGTTCTGCAGAAGGCTATCTGAGGTCGAGGTTAAGGGCTGAGCTGACGCTTAAAACCACATCTCCTCTCTGCCTTCTGAATTACGCTCTTCTGCCCTCGAGAGGTAGGGCTGTCACCGGTTGGTCTCGCTCAGAGTCCTAGGCTGGACACTGTCGCCCATAGCTGTGAGTTCTTTGGCAAAACATTGCCCTCTCTGAGTCTCAGTTCCCTCAGAGTCACTGACCTACCTTACAATGCAATGAGAGTTCAGGGTAGCACGCCGAGCCTAGGACTGCGAACCTCATCAAATGCCATTTTGTTTCCTTCCTCGTTGAAAAAGTGGCCGAAGCTTCTCTCTCCCAGAACCCAGTGGGGTTTTGTCAGTTCTCTAATGGACGCTTCAGGAACTGTTCTGTTGTCCACTTAGTCCTGGTGGGAGATGAGCAGCAAGCAGAGCCAGGGGAGAAGATAGGAAACGAAATGGGAGAATGCTTAGTGATTCCTGCCCCCTGCTCCTCTCGCCACGTCCCTTGACTTTCAACTCAAGTGACCCTATGTAATTCCCAAAAAATGCATGGGCATCCTTTGCCCAGGAACCATGGCCCCTTTCCATGGAGTGTCTACAGTGTGCTGTGAGCAGCCATGGGAGGCAAATGCTGTTACCTCCTCCAGTTTAAAGACAGGCACACAGGGCTCAGCGTGGAGGTGCGCACCTTGCCACAGCATTTGCTGCCGAGCCACGAGGTGGCCCAGATCTTTGTTCCAGGCCACCCTGCCTCTGTGCTAGGGAAGTTTGTCCCTGGAAGAGCAGATGCGATGATCCTGGTGGTCCCTAGGCATGACCTGGCTTGTCCTCTGGTTGCTGAATGGAGTCCAGGCAGGAAGGAGGGCCTTTCAAGGCAGCCTAGAGTGATAGGCAGCCGCTGCAGGGGCGGGTCCCCTCCACAGCTGTAATGGAGCCTCCATGCCTGCCCTCCTTTTCAAGTACCAGCTTTTCAGGGGTTCAGATAACAGGGCTTTGTGCTCAGGGCCCTTTCAATCCTTGAAACAGGAGGACCTGTCTCAGCTCTCATTCACAAGGCCTGGTGCCCCCTTTTCTTCTCACAATGCCGACTTTTAAAAAAAGCTGGGTGTTAGCATCAGATGAGTGGCTGATGTCTGGGCCTTTCTCAGAGACATTCCGTGATGGATGTTTTCCCCAGGATGCACAGTGTCCCAGAAAGAGATTTATCAGTTAAACCTGCCTGGCTCCGGCGGAGTCACCGCAGACTTCCTGGTAAATACCCCCCGGGTCAGGAATGCATTTGTGAAATTTTTAGGAGATGATCCCAGAAAAGCCTCCTTCGGTCACCAAACTGTGTTTGTATCTGGAGATGAACTGTGTGAAGGAAGATGTTTGCTCCTGAAATGAGACATTTTGTACAATACACACAAACCTTTTATGTGACACTGAAGTCAGATGCTAAGCTGTCAGAAGCAGGGGTTTGAAGTCGAAAGTTGACTTTCCCCCCTGTGGTGACAAAGTTCTGTGTCAGGCCGAATTTCAATTTCCTGGGATGTTTTTTTCTCTCTTCGAAGCAACTTGGGGTTCTTCGCACCTTTTCTTTTTGTCGTGTTGTTTATTTTTTTGTTTGCTTTTTGGTGGTTAGGGAGAGGGATGGGTTAGTGACAGGGCAAGGGGGGCATTTAATCATTTATTCTTTATAGTAGGTTTAATTGTATAAAGATTATAATGCATACAAACGTCTGTAATTAGGGGAGCTGGTTCTGTTAGTATTTTAGTGAAGAAAATTATAGTGTTCATAAGCTGTTTAAGGAAGAGGCAGCATATATTAACATGCAACTAGTTTTTCTTAATTCATGCTGGGTATTTACCAGTGCTCCCCGGAAGCGTCTCCCCTAATTCCAAAGTTTTCCTCTTCCCTATGTGCTTCCTGGGCTGCCTTTAGCAGAACCAGGTCACTTTTCAGAATATGGAGCATTTCTCTAGGGGCTTAGGAGAGCAAATTTTGTTCCATGACAAAATGAGCTTCATTCATTCATAAGACTAATATTCGGGGGTGTCTACTGTACCAGGCACTGTTCTGGGCCTCAAGGATGTAGAGGTAAGATGGCAAGCTCTTTGCTCTCCTGAAGTTTGTCCCCTAATGGGGACTGTAAACAAGACAGCGAATGAATGAACACGGTACTCACCGGTACCCGTCAGTGCAAAGAGAAAACGGATGGAAGTGTTAGGCTGGGAAGCCACTGGGAGGTATGAGGATGTAAATTTAGACGGAGTGGTCAGAGAGGGCTCTCTGAGTCATGTGACCTTCCAAGGACAGGATTTCCAGGCAGATGGTGCAGCTTGTGTGGTGTCAATGCGAACATGAGCTCTGTGAGTTCGGGGAGATGAGGCCGGAGAACAGTAAGAAGAAGGCATGTGATGGGAGATAAGGATCTCAGGGTGCTGGGAACTTCGGGTGTTTTCTTAATACACCTGGAAGCAGGAAGTGAAGGGCCCACTGCAAGGCCAGAGCGGGGTGTTCTGTCCTTGCCATGTGGTCCCCTTTGGCGCTCTCCATCTCGTGTGCTATGTTAGAGGTGCCAGGCATGTAGAATAGGACTTTTCCCCAGAGGTGAACTTTCTGGCCCTAGGAGAGGTGCCCAAGGGCCGGCACCTTGTGAGACACCAGTTGGAGGAGAGGTTGACCATTCCTTTAAGTCAGGGACTGTTCTTATGGTGCCCGCTAGATTGTGAAGGAGATGCATCCATGTACTGTAGGGACACTTGATTCTGGGGCAAAAAGCATAGGCTTTGCAGGATGAAAATAGAAAGAACTTTCTAGCACTGGGAACCCACACGGACAAAAGGCACAGCATGTTAGGGGAGCGCCAAATAATGTGGTACGGCAAGAAACAAACCTTTCCAGAAGGAGAGTTGGGGTCAGGTTGGAGCAGGCCTTGAAGCTGTGAACTTTGTTATGTCTACACTCCCATATGCTCTGAAGCTAGATTGCTTCAAAAAAGCTGAATTCAGAAAGATCCGTGTGTTCCAAGGATACCATCACCACTCTTAATGCCTCTGAAACTGCAATAGTTCAGGTTTTAATTTTTTAAAAACATTTATTTAGGTATGTATTTGTTGTGATTTTCAAGCCACTGGGTCTGGGACTTAAACCATGGTCAGCACCGTGGGAATTTAGCAGCACCACCACACCACCTGCTGGCCCCTAGCTTTTAATGTTGAAAGGGTGATCGCTGGGTAGAGCGAACCGGTTGTGGAGGGCCTGGTCCATGTTTTATCTGACTCTTGGCGCCTACTTTTGCGAGTAAGGCCCATCTGCGCCAGCTGTCCAGCCTGCTCTTGGTCAGATGATACGTGTGTGGGATGACATGGGGAGTGTCAGGTTTTAGAGCCAAGCTCCCAGCAGCCCTTTCCACTCTTCAGTCTAGCACCTGGAAGCCCAGACAGTCTGTCCCCTGTGAATCGCACAACCTAAGATCTGCATTCACTGCCGCCCAAGCTTTGGGACCATACGTGTGGCTTCCAGAAGGCCACGTCGGGCCACCATTGTCTTTCCTCTTTCCGCCTCCCTGACCATTTTCTTCTGGCCCTAAAGCCTCGGGTACCAAGAAGCACGTCATCTGAAATATCACTGACGTGACACTCCTGGTTGGTTTTGGGCAAGTTGTGAGCATGGAAGGTGATCAGTTTAGATTTCAGGCAAAAGAGAGTGGTGATAAGGTTACGAGTTACAGAGCACCAGGCAGGCTTGTGGGCCGTGTCCAGGGCGGGCGGTTCCCAGGCTCTCTGGTGGGCTTGCTCCTTCTGGTCTGGCTGAAACGCGATTTGCTAGGATGAAATAGAGACGTCCCTAATTGTTTGTGGTGTGGGAAAGCAATCCCATAAGCATTAATTTGCCTGAGCCCGGAGTATGTGAGAAAGAGCCTGCCTGACATGTTTTTCTTTTCCATTAACACTTCCGTGATAAACAGCTTAGATGCACTGAGAAAAATTAATGAAACTATTGTAACAATCGCGCATATGTAGGTAATTTATTAAGGACAATTAAAAAGCTTTAAAAATCATCCATGAGGCAAAACGAACAGGAAGATGGTGTGTGGCGGGTTTTGGCAGAGAGCCTGCCTGTAGGTGTGTGAAACAGGTTTCTCTTCCCGGCGCCCTCACCCCGTTAGAGCCACAGGACTGCAGGACGCATGGATTTCTGTTGTCGAAGCCGCTAATGACAGATGCGCCATGCTGGCTCCGCGTGTCATGAGGCCAGGGGGACGTGTGAATGTGTAAGGAATGACTCCAAGGGCCAGGACCGCTGTTGGAGGGCCAGTCACCTTTACCTTCCTAGAGACACAGGTTTGTCTGGCCCCAAGCCTCGCCTCAGGGGCTCATCGTGTAACATAGGTCGTTGGACTTTCATTTCTGTTGGTTTTGGGAGCTTCGAGACCAGCTGAGAGCAGAAAAGGAAGTCTGGAGAGGTTAAGATGGCATTGTTATGGTGTCCTATAGTCACTCACTGGCTTGGACCTTGGTCTGACCTCTGTGTGACTGTCCTGAGCCTCAGCTTCTTCATCTGAAAAATGGGGATAACAGTTAGGAGGGAGTGGAGGATCGGAACACGGATCACCTGAGACCATGAATGCAAACGGCTTAGTGCAGTGTCCGGTGTGTATGTAGTAAGCACTCAGCAGAAGTTTCACATTCCTCGTCCTTAAGGGCATCATTATTGCATTGTTGGCTGAAGGCCAAACTAGGGTCAAAACCCAGATATTTAACCCAAGCTGATGCCCTTTTCATGAAGTACCAGTGTCTACCCACTCACCCTGTGTATGTCCCCTAACAGTCCTTGTTTTAAGGAAACGCCAGTACCATGCCCTGTGTGAATGCTAAAACATCCTCATTCAGCCTGCTCAAAGCCGTGTGAAGCCTTTCTTTGGGGGGGAAGGAGTGGCCAAGTTCTTCTTAGTCCCATCTCTATCCCCGCCCCTCTCCTGGGCCCTAGGCCTGAGTGACAAATCTTCCCCATTTGGGGATTTTCTTCACAAACGTAGAGGACTGGACTGGCTAGAATTTCTTTTTATTGGTTGGTGACTCAAGAAATCTTTGGCCTTGTAGACCACACTTTCTCAAACAGAGGTAATTTTGTGCATTTCAGCTCTGTTAGCAGATGGACGTGACCACTCTCTGGATAGTTATATTTTGTTTTACTCTGTTACCCCCCCCCCCCCCCAGGCTTGATTGTGGATACATACATTATGTATCCATTATAGACATATGCATGTATTTTCGAGAAGTAATTTTTAGTTCACTAAAGACTAGAAAGGAAAATGAAGTGTTGCAGCCCAGACAACGTCAGACCCGACAGATTTTTTTTCCCTTCTCATGCTACAAATGAGCAGTGAAAAATTACTCGCTTTTGCTATTAAAAGCTTGGAGCCTGTAAAAAATAGTAAATTATAGAGACATTATCAGAGTTTATAGACACTAGAATTTGACCTTCAGCAAATTCAACACTGGAGGGGAACAGGGTTTTCTTTTCTTTCTTCAAAACGAAAAATGAGATGGAGGAAAAAGATTTATTTCCCTCTGTGGCTAGGGCAGCAGTTGGAAATGGCATTCCCCAGCTTAAAAAAAAAAAAAAAAGAAAAAAAAGCTTTGTTAAATTACTTAAAGTAATACAGGAGATCAGTCTCCTTGGAAAAAATTAAAACCTTATAGAACAGCAAAAAGTCTCTTCTTTACAATTTGCCCTCCCCCCTCTTACTTTCACATTTACACAGAATTTTTTTTCTGTGCATTTCTATCCTCTTCTGAGTACTCAGAGAAAATAATGTAGAATTGTTTTGTCTTTGCAGCCTTTCTACCTTACCAAAATGTTTCACCTTTTCTTCTCTCCTTTCCTGAGGCTTAGTTGGAAAAAGAAGGGAAATTGGAAGGCCAAGTGTGGTTTTCTTTGTAGAACTAGGTGGTCCAGTGGGTGGTGCTGTGTTTCTGGCCTCTTCTCTTAGTTCCCCTTGGGCTGTGTGAAGCTTCCTGGATTGTTAATAATCCGGGTTAAGACTGAGGAGAGGATTGACTGGGGGAGGCAGGTAATTGTCCAGAGGAGCAGAGTGGTGGGGGTTAATCAAGCGGCAGGTATCATGCCAGATGTGGGAGGTTTTTTTTTTTTTTTTTTTTTTTTTTTTTTTTTTTTTGCCTTTAGCTGGATCTTGACGCTCTTTCAAAAAAGGCTGTGTTTGAAGCTTATAAAACTTTGCAAGACAGTTGTGTCCACTTTGTGGTTTTGAGTGTGTGGCTATGAGAGTGTGGGTGTGTGCATTGTGCCCAAGCGCACATTTAAGGGAGGGATTTTGCAGAGAAGCTGCTGTCTTCTTGGCAGGTAATCTTGTCCTGAAATGCACAAATGAGACCCTTAGCTAAGTAAGTCAGCAGATGTGAGTGATGGTGTTTGAAGAAGGCGCCTTCAAAGAACTAGTTGTTATTCTGAAACAGCAGGCTGATCTGCCCATAGCGGGCTCCTAGGGGTCTCTGAAAGTAGTTCTTTCCATCCCATCTGTCCTGTGACATTTCTGCAGCATCAGAGGCCAGCCCTGGGGCCTGGCGTCTCAGGACAGTGAGACTGTCACTCTTTTTCCAAGAGCAGAGGCCTTGTAACTGTTGCTGGATCTTCACAGAGACCAGGTCCCTAATCTCATTCTCACCTGCTTCTACCTCTGCTCTGAGGCCAGCAGAGAAAATTGCTTTGGTGCTTTGCTGCTCTGGGAGGTTCAAGGTGGGAAGCTGAAGCTGCAGCATCTCAGGAAGACACCTTGTGATTCGAGAATTACCCGGAGATAGGTGCAGCTGCCTTGGCTGGTCAGCTTGCCTTCTCACATCTTGCTAAGCTACAGTCTTTACAACTCTTCACAACTCCTGCCCGGCAGGCACAGTGTGGGCTGTTAAGAAAGAAGGAAGGGACAGGGTGCAACTGTCATCTCCATCAGTAGGCTTCTGGTCCCCAAAGTGAAGCATTCGAGAGGCAGAGCACTGAGCCATCAGGGAGTTGGACAGATGAGTGGCCTGACTCTCTGGGCTTTGCTGACCATTCCCATGAGTAATGGTCCCTTGTCTTTCTTTCGTGAACAGTAGCTCTCCCGTGTCTGCCATCCATCTGTCCTGGATGGGGGCACCTCTGACCATGGCCTTAGTCATCAGGCTCCAGTTAGAAGCGATGGTGAGGGCCTTCACCTGTAGCACTTGGGAACCAGGTTAGCTGACTTCTCCCACTGGTGCCTGGGGCAGATGTGCCTGGTGGCTCAGGCCTTCTGCACTGTGGCTTTCTGGACAGTGCAGGGTACAGCTTTCTTCTTCTCTTCACCAGGACAGTAGGGACTCCCTCCTCCAGAAGGGACCAGGCTGCACACTGGTAGTCTGAAGGGACCATGGGAACTCTGTCTTTGCAGAAGGTCAGTGTCCTGCCCAGGGCCACCGTGCTCACATGTCTGCCAGCCGCAGGTCCAGGATAAAAACCAAACCTCTGCTCCTGGTTGTGTGTACCCTCACACTGGACCCAAGAGCCCTGGGCTGTGGTCCTGTATTCTGGTGGGACAGCCAGGATATCACAGGGGTCTTTCCGATGTGTCCAGTCTGATGTTCATGATTTGTAGCTTAGGATCATTAAATGTGGACTGTCTTTTCTAGACAGAAAAAAAAGAAAATTGAGGGCAGATCTTGTACTTGGAACAGGCTGGCCTCTAAGATGGTTCTAATCTGAAGAGAAGGCCTGAGTTTCCCATTTTTCTGGTTGTAATAGTAGCTCTCCGTTGTTCTGTGCCCAGTCTGCAGTGTGCCCAGTGCTGGCCAGATGCCTTTATGCTTCATTGTCCCTGTTTCTCCCCTACTCCCCAGGCCCCATGAGGGTGGTACTTCAGGTAAGGGCATGGAGAGGACCTGATCCTGCCCTCAGGGACACAGAGGGAGGTGGAGAACTGGGATCTGGAGGCGGCGTCTTGCCCAGGTGGGACGGAGACTCTGCATGGCAGATGCAGAACAGAACCAACAGGCCAGTCCTGGCCCAGAACCTGGGTCCGGCCAAGGAGCTTCTTACCCCTGCTGTGACTGCTTCCCTGCAATATCACCTTCTTGATTTTCGGGGCATCCTGTGACAGTTCAGGAGGCTCTGTGTCCCTTCTCTTGCTGTTCAGGTGATGAGCACTACAGGGCTTGTCATTTGACAATTTGAGGTTGAGCCAGATCCCCAAAACTTCCTGTGTGGTGTGGAGTCAGCGGTATCGAGGGCCACTCGATTTCATTTGCTCATCTCAGCCTAGTAGAGGGCAAAGCAGCCTTACTCTCAGGAGAGCATTGAGAGCAGACATAGGCAGTCGCCTGTGTACAACACATGCCCCATGCCAGGCATGCTCCTGTATTAGCTCATTTAATCCTCACCACCATCCTCAGGACGGTACTATTACTATTCTTACTTCACACATACAGAAATGGAAACACAGAGAGGGTGAGTGACTTGTTCAGGATCACACAGCTGGGAGCTGCCAGAGCCAGGATCCAAACGGTCTGACCCCGGGGCTCATGTGCTCGTGTTCCTCATTAGAAACCACTAGCTGGATGAGTTCCTGCAGCAGACTGAAAGGACTCCACGGCCGTGTGTTCTGTTTTCCAGCTGTTGGCTGCGTAGGCTGACACCCAGAAGGTGTCACAGGGCAGAACCCTGCGTGAAACGAACAGCCGCCCAAGGGCCAAGTGGAGGGTATTCCTCCTCCCTAGGAATCTGCAGATCTTGCCCTATGCTCCCTAACTATGTCATTGGCCTGAAGGAGCCTGGGGCCTTCTGCAGCCCCTGGGACGGCCAGAAGTGGTGATCGTAGGTCGTGTGCCTCCCTGTGTCTCAACGATGGGGCTCTTGTGCAGTCAATGGCCCTGTGCGTCCAGTTACTGTTCTCCAGGACAGTCATGAGTGTCACAGCCTGCCTGACCCTCCTCACAGCTGCCGTGAAGTACTTTTTCAAGATCTACTTACACTTGGGTCTAGGGCTGGGTCTTGGCCAGGTGGTAGAATAACTCGTAATAGCCAGGTAGCTCATGTGACAGACACTTCAACTCCATTGGTGAAAGCCAGCAGAGGTTGGAGCCCAGCCCTCTGGCCTGGGAAGCAGGAGTGCCAGCCTCACTGTGTCTGGGGGTACAACTGATGTCTCCATAGTGGCTCTGTCTGCTGCTGCTCCTGTAGTGGGGTTAGAAGACCTGGCTGCCACTCTCCTCCTGCCACGACCTTGGGAATGTCTAAGTAACCTCTGAGAACCTGGATTTTCCCACCTGCCTTGCAAAGTTCTCGTGAAACACCCAGCCTGCCGCCAGGCGCGTGGGAGACGCTCAGTGACTTCGTGTTCCCTCCTCACGCCTCTTCATGTGGCTCCGGGGCCGTGTGAGAGCTTCCTTTTCTTTTAGAGTACAGCCAGCTGTCTGTTGTGGCTCATACACGAAGCAGTCTCTCTGTATGGTCATTTGCACAAAAGATGGTTCTGCGGTCACCCCCCTCAGTCATGCAGTGAAGCTCCTGCTCCCCAACGCCCACATCGGGAACTGTGGTCACAGTCAGGCCACTTGGCAACACTCAGAAGACTGGAAATGGGGGCCTTGAAGCCATTGCTTGCAAATTAGCATGTTTTCCCTGTCTTTTGCTTTTGTGCAGACCAACTTCCTGCACAGCCGCTTATGTTTTAAAACCCAAAAAAGGGGGCAGCTCTCAGCCATGGTACACTGCTGGCCTGGTTCATGAGACCATTATGAATTAAAGATTACAGCCATTAAAGAGAGATCATCTTTAAATAAGCACGGCTCCCTTTCCTCGTGCCCCCTGAGTGTTTAGGTTTTTGTGTCTAGTGAGTCCAAGACAAACAGAGATGTTCTGGAGAGATGTGGGGAGCCAGGGCCCGAGACAGCAGGAGGACTGGGGTGGAGAGGGAGCAGTGCACGAGGGGCCCGGGGCTGCGTTTTGGAATTATCGGCCTCCCGTTTGTGCGCTGTAAGAAACAGAGGAGCGTGGTGTGTGCAGATCTTTCTCATGCTGGTGAGTTGCATAACCTTGGGGAAATTTTGGGCTTGCCTCCTCCCCAACACATGCACACACACATGCATTCTCACACGTACATTCCCATCCCAGCTGATGCCCGCGTGTTGGTGTTTGCATAGACTCTTTGGACAAAGCTCTAAAGATTCACTGGGGGAGAAGTGTGGAAGAACTATCCAGGAAGCCTTTATTACATGCCTTACCACTGCGTGTGAAGACGGGCCTTATGCCCCACCGCGATGACCCTCGTAGAACTTTCACCCAACGTAGACACTACAAGGGTGGGGAATTTCTGGGCAGCAGAATCAAAACACGGAACAACCACTACTCTTCGACAGTAACAACGATCGACATTTCTGAGCTTATCCCTACAGGTACAAATATGTTGAAGACCAAATTCCTGCCTTTGCCAGGGAGCTCATGGTGCAGAGGGGAACACAGTCAAGAAGGGATGAGTCCAGAGTACCATTTCTTTTTTAAAAATGAAGTTTCTTCTTCTTTTTTTTTAAGTAAGTTTATTTCTTCAGAGAGATATTATCATAGTAGGTTGTTTTTCTTTGTTTTGGTTTTTAAATTTTTACTATATATAGGACACATGCGCTTATCAGAGACAGAGAGGGAAAGTGAGAAACACCCTCCAGGGCCGGGGTGGGGCGGGGGTGTCCACACCACTACCCTCTCACGTTCATTCTCTTCTAGGGATTTCGGGCACACACACACATGTGCCTGATGTGTTTCTTGAGTCACTGGGTTTGGGACTTGACTGGCACAGTCAGTCGTATGGGATCCAGCCACCTTTACCGCTATACCACCTGCTACCCTCACTCCCCAGAGGGTTCTGATGCCACGATCCACCCAAGCTTCATCTAGACCTGGATCGTGGTACATATGTGCCTAGTGTACACAGGGAGGTCTGGATGTGAATCCAGAACCTTCCCACACAGGTCAGCTACATGGACTATGGTATTTTACAGCTGCACCACCGTAACATCTCTGAGAAGGAGGGACGGGCCTCAGAGCTGATTTTCTCTGTTTTGGAAATCCCCTGTTTTGTTCAAAGGCTTTCCTAAGGGCCTTGCTCAGGAGCACAACTGGGCCTAAATCCCAGGCCTTTGGGTCAGCGAGTCTTCACTGCAAAATGTTGATGTAGTTCCCAGGGCTGCATCATCTTAGAGTTTATTTTAGGCAGATGATTGCCTTCTAGGTCATTCTCAACCATTTAAGTATCCTTGGCAGGAGAACTTATCTGACTGGCCAAGGTTCTTTGAGTTGGGAACAAGGCATGATATTTTCCCACCCTATCTCCATGCTCCCTGGGCCCTATGGTTTTATTGGCATCTCCTTTGGAAAGTTCTTGGCTGTTGGGAGGAGAGAGAAAGAGAAGTTTGGCAGTATCCTATTCCAAGGCCTAGAGTTGTAATATGTGGTCAGAGTGACCACCCCTGCCAACTTCACCATTTCTCTGAGCGGAATTGGCGTCTAGATGGAAGACTGGACATTATCCCCTAGCACTGTTTCCCCAAGATATTGAGAGGCATTAGGAGACAGAAGAGTTTCATGGCCAAATAAATGAAGTAGCTGCAGATTTAAACATTCCCTAAATGCAGGACTTTTCAGAGTCTTTACTCTGCTAGCAAGTGTCCTGATTTTTAAGAACAGGTTGAGGTAGACAATGCTTTCTGAATTCATTTGACCACTGAACTGCTTCTTAGAAGACTCTCACAGTACTGATGTTTCGAGAAACACACTGTCTCTTCCTCCTATAGGGCTTCAGATTTTCGAGCTGTAAAACAATAGGAGTTAGTTGTTAGAGTGTTTCAGCATCTCCACCACTTCCTCAATTATTTCTCTCCTTGAGACCCTCTGTCTTGAAAAAATACGTCCTCCTCTTTAAAACCTATTTATTGATAAATATTAGGAAGTCAGATAATGCTGACTTCATAGGTCAGATATATCTATGTAAACTCAATAGGTAGATAATGCACATTGGATAGCCTGTTGTATATATCTAATAAAATATATCAACTCGATAATAATGTATAGCTGGAGAGACGCCCTCTCCAGCACTCCTGTTCTCCATGGTCTTTGCCTCTGAGTGCTCAGGAGGAAGCCAGGCTGCTCAGCCCATAACTCAGATCGGCCACCTCCAGAAAATACTTGAGCTTGGAGTGACTACTGGTACCGTATCTTGATCTAGGTCTGGTGCATGGGGAGAGCACCCGTTGCTGGCCATGGATGCTCATTTGAGAATTCCCTCGGCTGGCCCTGCTCTGCAGTTGCTGGGCACCTGGCGAGTGTGTTGGGTTGTTTGCTTTGGGTAACTATGGCAGCTCCTTTTAATTGCCACCAAATAATTTCAGCCCAGTCTTGGCACCGTTTGTTTCACTACATCGCCCAGAAGAATGCCTCAGTCTTTGTGAGAGCCAGCTAGAAGCTTCGCAGAGGCCGGCCTCTGTTATTTTATGTTGTTCTTCTTTCATTTAATGAGCGTTGAGGAAAATTGGAGTTTAGGGTATTTATGTGGTATGAAAGTTAAACTGTTGGCGTTGTTTCGGGACTTGATCTAAATGTTCCTCACAAATATCCTTGAGACATTGTAAAGACTGCCTTTGTGTTAAACTGGGGTCATTGTCAACCCTCTTTTATTTGGGGGATAGGAGTGGAAAAGGAATGGGGTGAGAGATCATGGTGAGACAGAACACAGGGGATGCCAGGCAGGGCCATTGCCTGTGGCTGGACTTTCTAGAAAAGGGCATCCAGTGGCCTAGTAATGGGAGAGAGAGATTGGATTCATCTGCTGCGGCTTTTGCTCCTCTGACGTCAGAGTGATACGAAAGCCTTGAACTTTTGACCCCTGTTTCGGGTCCATAAATCTCCTGTGGTTCCCAGGGAAAGGAGGACTTACCAGGCTGGAACTCTGCTGCTAGATTATAGAGGTTTCCTTTTTCTCTCCTCTCCTCTCCTCTTCTCTCCTTTTTTTTCCCTTTCTTTTAGTTTTTTTTTTTTTTTTTTTTTTTGCTATAGGGTGTGTGTGCTCTCACTGCAGAGAGACAGAGACAGAAAGAGGGAAAGTCAGAAATCCTCCCCCCTCTCCCCGGGGAGATGTCCATGTCCCACAGTCCTTTCTTCTTTATCCTCCTCTTGAGAGTTTGGGTGTGCGTGCACACATTCCCGGCGTGATTTTCAGGTTGATGGGTCTGGGATCAAGCCGTGGTGCCATGTGGGAATCCAGCACTGTAACCACCATGCCACCTGCTGGCCCCAGATTACAGAGGTTTTCATAGCCACTGTCACGTGTTAGTTCACGCACCAGTCAGGTCTCACCAGGAGTCAGACACAGTGCTAAGTCCTAGAGCTGGGAAGCACGGTCCTCACCTTGGGGACTTAATGACAAGGTAGAGCTGTGCAGAACACGTGATGAAAGTACGTGACGTGTGGTGAGATAAAAGTATGTGCAGGCCAGAGGAATCATGCAGAGTTGGACAATTTCACTTGGGGAGAGCTTTTGGGGCATGTGAGACCTGAGCAGGGTCTGGCAGGACAAATCCCACTCATCTGGCAAGAAGGGTGGTGAGGGTTCCCGAAGGAAGGGTGATGCCAGCAGAGGCCTAGGGGGCGGCCAGCACGTGGCTTTGGAGAACTGGAAGCAGCCTGCAGTGCCCAGAGCAGCGTCCACAGGAGGTAAGGAGTGATGGCAGTGGGGCGGAGGTGGGTGTGCTGGGGCCTCGAGCTGTCCGGATCCTTGGCCTTCGCCCAGAGGGGAGAGGAGCGGCGTTTGCTTAGACGTCACCAGGGAGATCATCCCTGAGCTGGGAAGAGCTTTATAGACTAAGCAGGGGGTGAACAGAGAGAGTGCGTTCTAGGAAGGGTGCTCTGGGTCTGTGTAGGGACGAGAGGTGAGGCAGGAAGCCACATGTCTGTCTTCCTTGCAGCTCACTCACCACGCTCCACGGGAAGCTCTTTGCAGCCACGGCATCCCTCTCTGTGGGTGACTTAGTGAAAAGGGAGATTAGAGTGTCCTGTGGGCTATGTCAGGGGCTGAAGGCTCCCCTGGTCTCAGCCCCCCTTTTCCTCTGAAGTGTGGGGGTTGGTGACCTTCCTGTGATGCTCGAGCATGTGCCCATGGGGCCGGCTTAACCGCTCCCTGCCCTTGACCCGGCCACAGCGTGAACCGCGCAGATCACGCGCATGTGGCACCGTCACCCAGTCAGCTCTCAGCTCAGCACACCGACAGCGTTCTGCCTGCTCCCCCAGGGCCGCACGGTCATCCCAGGCAGCTGTTCAGTGGTAATTAGTCAACCCGAGCCTTACAGGTTCAATGACTCATTGTCTTAAATTTTAATAAGTACAGAAAAACAGAGTGCTGATTTATTAAAAATTAATCCCCCTAAGAGGTAGCTTCGGCAGAGGGGTTTGAAAGGAAGGAGAGCAGAGAGAATTGTGCAAGGAGACGGGAGTAACCTCCTTCCCAGGCCGGCCTGCTGCTGGGAACAGCAGGGCACAGCCTGCACCCTGCACTCAGTCAAGGTCAGACTTCCAGGGATGGCAGCTGCACATTTCCTCCCGATCCTTCCTTCCCTGCGTTCTTCCTTTGCCTTCCTCCCCTTCTTCTCCTTCCATCCCATGCCGTGTTTGTTTCCCAGGGCTCCCAGAACTGAGCGCCACAAACTAAGTGCTTTGACTCCTTACGTGTACTGTCTCCTGGTTCCAGAGGCTGGGAGTCCACGTGCGAGGTACGGCAGGGGTGATTCTTCATGGGCCGTGAGGATGAACCGTTCCACGTCTCTCTCCTCACTTCTGGCAGTTGTTGGTGTTCCTTGGAACGTAGAAGCATCGCCCTGGTCTCTGTTTCCATCTCCACGTGGTCTTCTCTGTGTATCTGTGTCTACATTTCCCCTTTTGTAAAATATAAGGACACCAATCCTATTGGCTTAGGGTCTCCTCCTACTCCAGAGTGACCTCAGTTACATGTGTTAACACCTTATTTCCGAATCTAAGGTCCTGGAGTTAGGAAGGCAGCGTCTCAGTCTTAGGGGATTCAATACAACCTGTCACACCTTCTCCCCTCTCCTCCTCTCACCCCCTTCTTTCGCCTAGGACACCCTTTCCTCTCATGCTCTCTCTGTTGCTTCTGACTTTCTCACACTGTGTTTCTTTGTTGCCCTCTCCCTAACCCTAACCCTTTCACGGTTCACCTTCCTACAAGGGGACTTCAAAAAGTTGACGGGAAATAGAGTTAAAGTACAAGATTAGTTTGGTGCAAAGGTGTTTGAAATTCATGCATACATTTTCATAATAGAGTTTTTTCATGAACTTTTTGAAGACCGATTGCATCCCATCCACAAAACAAAACAAAGCAAAACTTTTCTTCTGGAAGGTTGAAGTAGTCCCCTGTCCAGAGTGCAGTTCCAAACGGGTATGTGGGTGGAGACAGGAAAAAAGGTATCTATGTGAGTCTGCATAGTTGAGAGAGAATTTCCTTCTATTGATCAAAAAGTATCCAAGTACAGGGCAGGGCTGTCCCCTGAACGAACCTTATCATTTAAAGCATTTCCTCCTCAGAGGCAATCAATTCAGGCGAAGTGCCGAGCTAGCCGAGTTGAAATGCAAGAAGAGAGGAATGTTGGCCCCCAAAGCATTATGGGCCATTAAGTCTGTAATGTAGCAGAGGCCGCTGGGTAACCGGAGCTCGCTCCTTCCTTGTTAATTGCAGGGATGCTCCAGAGCCATCCTGTTACACTCAGTGTCACACCTACTAGCACGCAGACACGTTCTCCTGGTGGTGTTCCCTTCTGTATTGACAGCAGAGGCTGATGGGTAGCCAGGTTACTCTCCCTTGGAGCTCACTGGAGGTCATGGGTGCACCCACCACAGGCCTCAGGAATAAAGAGCTGCAGTTTACAAAGCAGTGACAGCCCTTAGCCCACCTGCAGTGTGGTGGGCCCCAGACTTGAGCTCTGGGAAGGATGCAGACTCCTGGATCCATCTGCTCTGTCCCCTTTGCTGGGACCTTGACCTGCTCAGGTCCCCGAGGAAGGCTTGCTTCCCGTCTTAAGTGCCAAGCCCACATTGAGAGAGGTAACCTGGACCCTCCTACTCTACATGGAGTGGAAGGCAGGGTGAGTAGGACCTTTGTCTGACTAGGACCAATAGTTTTGAAATGACTCGAAGCAATCTGATCTTGGGGGATTTCCAACATGAGTAAAACCTAGAGGCTTCTTAGAGTTTTAAGAAAGTCACCCCATCAAGCCCGTCACTAGTTCCTGTCTGTAACATCTCCTGTACCCCCTCCTCAGGCCTCTTTGCTTCTCCCAGGGCTGCCCTTGTCCCTCCTGGCCAGCTCGGTCTCCCCAGCAGCCTACTCTACCTTCCCGTGAATAATGCCTTCACACGGTCATGCTGTAATCAGAATTTCCAGTGTATTCTTTTCCCTGGCCTTCCGCCCTTCCCATCCAGTCCATCTCCTCTCCCATCGTCATCTCCCTCCATGTAACAGTATAAACCAGCTGATTCTGCCCCCTGGTCTGCCCAGGGTCCCGGACAGCATGTCTAATGTGCCCAGTCTAGACCTCCCCGCTCCCTAACTTGTCAAATGTGGCTCATCCCACAGCACCAGTTCTGCTCACCCGTCCTCCGCATTATCCAGGCAGGATGCCCCTCTCCTGTGTCATTTATTTTGACACTTGCTGGATTCGTAGACAGGAACACTCCATACAGAATAGGTCATGTTCTGAGTAGCTTCTATTTTTGTCATCCCGGAGGCATCTCTGCCTTGTTCCTTGCATGTTTACTGTGGGTCCCTCGATTTTCGGGACTCACAACGGCTATATCTCCTTGGTTGATTCTTTGGGGGTCAGGTGGGGAGTTGATTGGAAAAGGAAGGAAAGTCATGAGGTAGAAGAGCAGAGCTGTCTTAGAAGTAGAAGTGGGTGAGACCAGCAGATGGTGCAATGGTTACGTTGCTCAACTTCTACGTAGTCAACTGTGGTTTGAGTCCCGGACCTGGCAGCTTCAAACTCATGCTGGGTGTGTGTGCGTGCGTGCTCGTTCAAAATTCCAAGAGGAGAATGGAGAAGGGATTGCAGCATGGCCATACCCTCTGGGGGTGACATCTGGCTTTCTGTGTCTCCGTCTCTCCAGCAAAGGTCTTTCTCTCTCTCTCTCTCTCTCTCTGTCTCTCTCAAAAAAAAATTAGTAGAATGGGGAAAAGGAATAGACCTCCTTTTCAAAAGTGGTTGGCTCTCAAGCAAGGAATTAGGTAGGCTAGAACATGGTCATAGCCATTTCTCTGAAGAACAATGCAAAAGGAGGACAGTGATTTGTCCACTGGTACAGCCAGCCAGTTTAGATGGAGGGAGACTTGGAGCAGGTAGGCCACTCTGGAGCCCCTGGGTCCACCTTTGGAGCCCCATGAGGTCCTAGTAGGCCACTGTGTTTCCATCCTTTTCTCTTTTCCTGAGATTGGTCCAGTGGGCAGGCTGCGGAGTCTCCAGCTTCAGTGTGTCCAGAGGGCACCTGACCTTGCCCAAAAGTCCTTGGTCTGAGTTAAAATCAGTCCCTGTCCATCATCAGGTTTGACAGAGTGTCGTAAACAGTGCCTGGCATGGACCTCTGTGTGTGAAAGCATGCCTCGGCCTCTCTGTTAAGAGGCGTGGCCTCCTTGCCTCCTGCTGGTTATATCTATCTCGCACCTCCCTACGAGATACCTGTCTTGGACCATGTGACTGTTTCTTAAAGGCAGAACAAAATTGTTTTCATAGAACCACTAAGGATAGTTTTAAGCATGTGGTATTATTATAGGCTTTCTCTGGCTGTCATATTTCTGTTTAACATGATTAGGTGACCCGTTCTAAAACCTTAAGCTGAGGCACAGAGGAGGCATTGTGTTTAGATAGATAGGAGCTGGCCCACTCCTATCCTTAATTGGGGAAAATGAGGCAGTTCTGGGTCTGGGTTCCGTCGGAAGGTTGGCTTTTATTGTTTTAATGTTTTTGTTTTTTAAACCCTGCAATAAATTGTTCTTGATGTCAGAAGACTATTGCACTTAGGGATTCTGGGGTGGCTTGGAGAGCAGGTAAAGGGAGAAAGGAGTCCGCTACTTGGCAAGTTTCTGTTCTTAGCTCTACATCCAGAATTCCAGCCTTCCCCAAAGCCCATGGCGCCTGTGTCGTCCATCTCTTTTGCAGAGGTCATAGAGCCCAGGCGACTAGAGACATCTCACAGGTGGTAGACCGAAGGCAGGAGCCGTGTGGTCTTAGCTAGGTTGGTTTCCCATCCTTGAATTCCAGTCTTTTCTCTCCACCCTTTCTCCCCTTTCTTCTACCTTGGTGGGGTTGGAGCAGCCTGAAACCCAAGCTGTACTGGCAGCCCCTCCGCTTCTTTAAGACCAAGAATGCCTACAAACCCAAAGCTTTACTGCAATGCTTTTAGAGAACATTTGCTCAGCTCTGAGCCCCGTAGAAGGTTCCCAGAGTCTATTAGGCAGCAAATGCGTTCATGGCTTTGGAATCATAAGGTTGATTTGAAAAATTGGCACCTAATGGCTTGCAACTGGCATGAATTTCCTGCAATTGGACCTCAGAGAGAGCCTTGGGTGCATGCAGGGGCCTCTCCTCAGCTCAGTGCACACCACTCCCTGCAAAGGCCCTGCACGGCGAAGCCATCAGGACTTGGAGCCCTCCTGATTAGGGTAGAACCCTGCCACTCTTCATTTCTCAATTTGGATCCAACATTTAGTGGCAGGGACTGTGGGGTGGTTTCAGACTGGAATTTCTCCCCACTGGCCTTTAAAAGGCCAGGGCCTGAGAATTCCTGAAAATTTAATGGGGTCTCTGTGGGTTCTTTGCACTTGCTGGTAACCTGGCCTCTCCCAGGCCCACTGTGGGTTCCTGGCATAATAGCTGCTCAGCAGCTGGTCTTTTGTATGCAAATATGACCTAAAGAAGTATGGGAGGCAGCGGTCCATTGTTGCGGAGACTGTGCGATTTCAAACAGACACACGGCTTTTAAAATATTCCAGACAGATATTGAAAATGTCAGCAGCGGGTTCCCCCCCTTACTCCTTGCCTAGCTCTCTTTTCCTCTCCTCCTCCCCCTGCCACCCACCCTGCCATAAAATATAATCAAAAAGCTAGTAAATAATTTAAAGAATTGCCTCAAAGGATTTGCAGACTAGAAAGAGACTCCCTTCTCTGGTTTAAGTTGGGAGAAACTGTTTTCATTTTTTTTCCCCCTAGATATTTAAAATATTCAGGAGTGTCCCACAGGGTCTTGAACTCATAAGTGTCTGCATTTTTCTCACTATACTCTCATCCCCTCTTTTCTTTATTGATTTTTTTTAAGGTTGCTGTCGGCAACATTTAGATCCAACTTTCAAATGAAAATCATATTTCAGATACTGGTCTTAAGTCAGACCAACCTCAAGTCTATTGTGCCCGTCTGAGTTCTATGCCCTCTTCTCTTTAGTTTAATGAGAGGGGGGGAATGAATCCAGACTTCTGTGATTTTTTTCATCTTATTAACGCTTTTCAAAGTGTTATGAGCAGAAGGAAGCCATGTCTTGTATGTGGGGTTACTGCAGATATTCTTCCAGGAATATAACTGGCCAGAACTAGACCTTCTGGCCCTTTCTGCCCACCCAGAGAAGGGGGAGAAGCAGTCAGGCCTTTGGGCAGCCAGAAGTTTAGATTGGGATTGAGGAGACACAGTCGGAAAAAATCTCAGATTGACCCAGACCTCACTCCTCAAGATAGTCATTGCCCCTCCTGGTGGTTCTCAAACTGGTGCTCCTCTCCAGGTCTCTCGGGTCCTGGAGCCAGGAGTCTGGCTGGCCAGGAGGAGGTGATTGTAGCTGGAATTAGATGCGTGGATGGAAGTAAAGTGAGAGTGGCTGGATGATTGGAAGGAAGGGGTAAAGGAAAGGATGGAAGAAGGGGCACTGGCTGGGCAGAAGGACAGCTGAAGGATAGGTGGATGGATGGATGGAGAGGGATGGTAAGTGCTTGGTTTCCCCTTCAGTGTTTTTCTCTCATGCAGTACCCAGCCGGAGGGCATTCCTTGGGCCCTACTCTAAGAAGCTGGGGAGAGGCGACCTAAGACACTGGTGCCAAGGATGGAAATGCTGACAATATTCTGTCCTCCTCCTTCGATACTTATAGATACCGCTACTGACCAGCTCTCCAAGGTGGCTATTCTCATGTGTTTCTTTCCCTTTAAAAACACAGTGCTGGCACCAGCAGGTGGTGTGCAGGTTAAGGTACTGGGTTCCACATAGCCAGCTGTGCGGTTCAAGTCCCAGATCCGATAGTTTGAAAATCACACTGGTCGTCTGTGTGTGTGCGTGCCCAAGATCCCAAGAGGAGACTGAAAGAGAAAGGACTGTAGCATGACTATACCCCCTGGGGGGAAAGGTTTCTCACCTTCCCTCTCTCTGTCTCTCTCTGGTGAGTGCATTCACCCTAAAGAAAATAAAAATGCACAGCGCTGTACCTACAGGCCCCCTTGCCTGTCTGATTCTGTCCCAAATTCTGTCTGGTGTTACCCCCTTTCCTCCATGATAGGATTTGCACATCGACTCTCTCTGGCTCGTTGTCGGTGTTTCTGGCAGTCCTCTGCCATAGAGCCAGACGTGTCCTTTCTGGGTCCAGCCAACGGTGGTCATTTGCTTCAAGCCTGGACTGTAAAGCATAGTGGATAAGAGCTCAGGCTCTAGAGGCAGAGGGAGCTGTGTTTGAATCCCTGGTGCTACCACTTACTTAGGTGAATTATGTAACCCTTAGAGTGTTTGTTTGCTCAACTGTAAAGTGGGGGCAAGAGTCTCTACCTAAGGGCATTGTGAGGTTATACGGGGGGGATGCACACAGGGGCCTTGGAAACAAGCAGTGGCCAGCACATTGCACACAGGTGCGATAAGCATCAAATTTGTTGTCATTATCCCCAAGGCAGGAGACACAGAGGGGAGTGGCTGAGGAAGAGGAGCTGCGCAGGTGGTGTTTGGGCACACAGCTTGCCTAGGTTCCTGGGCCCCCTCAGAGATCTTTCAGCACCGTGGCTGCCCAGAACACAGGCCTCTCAAGGCCTCACCTGGCATCTGATACAAGCAGTTTTTTATAAGCTCATGCAAAATGCATATCATGAAAAAAACTTATGCATGGGTTTAAAAAATTTTTGCACCAAAATAAACTTGCCCTTTACTTTCATTTTCCATGAACTTTAAAGTGCTCTTGTGTGCTCTGTTTCTGCTTCTGTGAAGAACTGCTGAGGTTGGTGAGCACTAGGGAGGTTCTGTAAGGTGACCTGCAAAGGGTCCTTAGCTGAACCCTCTCCTTCAGATTGGAGTCTTTCCCTTCCCCTGTGTTCCTATAAATGACCCGACCCTCCATCAGTTTCTCTTCCATGACAGCAGATGCTCTGACCTCTCCTCTGCAGTTGGCTGTGCCTGGATGTTTGCATGTCCCCTGGGGTTACACCACCACCGAGGTTGTCCAGAACAGCTTCTAGAAGAGAGGCTGCTTTCAGGTTGCTAACCGTCTCAGGAGACCGTGTCCACTTCCAGGAGCCTCTTTTTGCTCTCAAATCCAGAACAACTCTGGCCTCATTGGCTCTAACGAGCCTTCCTGAAAAATAGCAGTTCTGGACTTCTGTGTTGTCTCCTAGCTCTTGTTCTTTTCTATTTTAAAACCCCTAAGAAGGGAGGTACAAAGTCCATGATCTGTAAGCATAAAGGATTTTTAAACTAAACAAGAAAACCAATTATTTTTCTAACTGCTTTAGTCCTTCAAATCTTTCACTGTAATGGAGATTTAGAACCCATCACAGTTGGGCTATTATTTCTGTGTAAACAGTGTCATGCCCTATTGCACCAAGCAAACAGTCAATTTTTTCCATTACACTTAGGCACAGATGACGAGGGTGCCGAGTCGATGGTCTCCTGAGCTGGGTTTAGTTGATGGGGAGCACGTGAGTGTAGTTGGAGGTGAGGAAAGGGTTAAGGTTTCTAGGGCATTTCAGTTCCTACCCAGGGGTCACCTCTTTGTTGCCCAAGCTATATTAATCTTCAGGTCCTGACTTGTGAACCTCGTCTATCCAGAGCAGGGAGGTGGGGTCTAGGGAAGAGCTGATGGGATGCAAGGGTCCAAGTGAGAAGGGCCGGAGCCCAAAGTCATCTATGAATCGCTGGGATATGGTGCATCACCAGGGTTGCCATCTCCAGATCCTCCCTTCTTCCAGCGGTGCTGCTTGTGAAGTGCACATCTGATTTTGTATCCACTGCCTGGTAGCCCTGGCATAAAATGCAGACAGCCATGTGGCCCACAGGCTCCTGTCCTGCAGTGCCCACTGGACTTCCTTGTGCTTCCAGCATGAACCTTCTTGCAGTTCCCCAATGCTGCCATGTTACCGCATGCCCTCCGCCTAGAACTCTCTTCCCACTTCTCCCCTTTCTCTGGTCTAATACCTTTCCACCCTCCAGGCCCCAGCTCAGATGCTGCCTCCTCCAGGAAGTCCTCTCTTCCCATGAGGCTGGGTAAATGCTTCTCCCTGGCTGCCCTGTGGTTCCTCTCTGCCAGCATGCTCTACTCTGGATCTAAGGTGTCAGCTCCTTGAGCACAGTCACTGTAGGCTTGTCAGCTTTTTGTCTCCAGGACCCAGCACTGCTTAGCCAGGTAGAACCTTCTCTATGAGTATGTGTAAAATGAAGAAATGAGTTCCCCAAACCTGGCCGGGGAGGAGGGTGAGAGAACGGTGGTCTGCGTGCACCAGGATGGCATCCGCCCTGCTGTCCATAGTGAAGATGGAGCATGGTGGTGTTCCTCGCAGTCAGGAAGTCCTGGGGTGGGAGGCGATTGAGCCACATAGGGAAGAACATGGACACTGGAGTTAGACTGCTGGGGTCAGCCTCACCCTTTCACCTGGGCAAGTCACTGAAACTCTCACGCCTTGATTTCCTTGCTTGCAAAACGGGTTGATGCCAGCACTCACTTCATGGGGCTGTTGTGAAGAAGACATGAGTTAACAGTCCACAGGAAATGCCCAGTACCCGGAGGGACCCCCATGTAATGGCGATGGCTACTGGTTTCTCTCTGTGGTGCTCCGGTCTGCTGGCTCTGCCCAGGCTTGCTTCCCACCCTTCTAAAGACCTTGCTGAGAGCAGAGGTCAGGGCCTCATGTGGGATGTGTTTGCACTCAGTGGAGGCCATGCAGGTGACCCTCTGGGAGTCACCTGTGGCTGCCCCTTAGGACAGGTCTCCCGTGGCCTGTCATCCTTCTTGCTCTTTTATGCCACCTGCCTGACCTCAGAGGCACTTGAGTTAATGGTCTCCGTATTGACGTTCGGCCCAGTCCAAGGCTTCTTGACTCGTGCTGGCTCTGCTGATAGATTCAGCCAGTCGCTCCGAGGCATGTATGGAGCACCTTCTGTGTACAGTGCAGTTCTCACAGATGGCCTGCTGGTCACAAGTGCCTTACAGAGTACATTTGGTCTGCTCCCTCATCCCATGAAGTAGGCAGGCTGGTATTATTCTTCTTGTTTGTTCCAGATGGAGAAATTGAGCCTGGGAGGAGGTCAAGGCGTGCAGCTGTGAGAGGTGGCGCAGCTGTGAGCTCCCTCCCACCGCCACCCTCAGCCTGGTCCCGAGACTTTTGAATATCTTTGCTTATCTTGTCTAGACAGGCACCTTCTCAGCCCTGGACTCTCCAGAAGCTTCAAGGTCCACTCATGCCCAAAGCATTGTCTTCTTGGAAAGCCTTTGGCATCCAGAGGAAAGGAAAGGAGAGGGAAAGAGGGACATGTCTTCGGCCACTGAGTGGCTTGGTCCCTTTCTCACTGGGAAACCGAGGGGCTTTCTGCTGAGGGCATGGGGACAGGAGAACGGAGATGCAGCTTCTCCCATTTTGAGTGGGCTTGCCCTCACTGACAGGATCTCCGCCACTCCCGGCCCAGGCCACGTCAGACTTTGGAGTTGCCACTTGTTCCCTCCTGTGAGTGGACTTGCCTTAAGCAACATTGAGAGTCGAAGGATTTCCATGGAAGATCCATTAGGAAGGAATTGTCATCTCATAGAGGCAAGTTTTTCGGATGCACTCCAGAGGAGCCAGAGGGAGGGCTGGTTCCCACGCAGCCCAGCAGGTGCATCTGTACCTGCCCCCGATGCTGCAGACAGGGAGAGTATGACCCTGCTGTTTTTTCTCTCAACTGATCCAGGGAGAAGCCTCAGTAGTGAGGGAGTGGTGATCGAGGGTCCCTAAAGACAGCAGGCAGAGGGAAGGCCGGTGCCTCTGACCTCTAATTGAAGGTGATAGGAAGGGAGGAGGTCAGCCACTTGGGGTTTGAATCCCAGCCCTGCCACCTGCTAGTCTTATGACTTTGAGCAATCCCTTAATCTTTCTGAGCCTTACTTTGCTCACCTGAAGAGTGGAGATAATAGTAATAATATCTGTTTTCACTGGATTGTTGTGAGGTTGAGACGAGGCAGCACTTGTGAACCATCAGACATGGATCTTGATCCAGCGTGAGCACTATCTGGCTATCTGCCCACGGCGATGGTGGTGGCAATTTGTCCCGTCACGCAGCACTGCCTCCTACCCTACAGCGAGTTCCGCCTCCATGAGCCTTTTCCCCCACTCACAGAGCTCTGTCCATCATGAGATGGAGTTTTCCCATCAAACCACTTTTCTTTCAATGTCCTTTGAAGCTAACCAGCAGATCGTCTTCCCTTCCCAGAAGCTCAGGGCCGCCTGCCTGGGGATTTGCCCATGTATTTTGTCTGTAATGCATAATATATATGTGTGTGAGAGTACACGTACGTAGGTCCCGCCAGTCCCCCCCCCCCCCACCAGATGTATATATAACTCATTCCCTGAAGAGAGATTTATTTCAAGGAACAAATGCTTCTGGTTAGCTTCTGTGTGGATCGGATCCAGCCCCAAGCCATTGCCATGAGTAGAATTCATTGACGGCAAAAGGAAATGAAAACAAGCGTTCCCTGACATGGGGCATTTCCGCTGGGGGGCCTCTGGGAATTCTCCTCCTCTATTAAAATATCTACCAAATTGGACAGAGGAACTTGGCAGCTGCGGCCTGAGTTCTTCAATTGTATGGGCAAAAGCCGTGCACTGGCTTCTCTTCTGGAACCTTCCTCTCACCATTGAAACACAGGAGGGAGGGACTATTTGAGATTCAGGGATGGCATGGTGCCCCTGGAGTCCAGCTACTAACCCCAGCATCTGGGTAGTTGCCCAAGGACGGCTAGGGAGAGTGAGTGCCTTCGCTCTGTACCTCTGAAAGCAGCTCCTTGTAAAGAATAGGGGGAGGGAGGTGGCCCTGGGCGCTCACATTCCGGAGATGGTCTGGAGCCTTCTGTTTAGCCCCAGTAGACAGCATGTGAATGTGGTTTTGATCACAACCAGCTGATGGGAGCTGACCTAGACTTATGATTTGGCTGTTTTCTGAGTTTTGTTTTTTCCTTCCCTCTCCTTTTCCTTATGGGAAGATAATTTCTTTTATGAATGAATTTGCTTCAGGGAACAGAGTTCAGGATGGAGGCAGATGACGAGATACAGGGGCTCTCACGCAAAGTTGGGGAGGTATGTTGTTCTGTAGGACCCAGGGCTGTTCCCTCCCTTTGTCTCCTTAAATCTGAGCCATGAGGGTGCTTCCCGAGGCCTCTCTGCATGTACCGGTGATCACAGCAATGGATTTATTGGTGCTAGACACATTAATGTATTCAGTGTGTCCCTTGAGCCCTTTGCCACGGTAGTTAGAACTATCCCCTTTGTACACATATGGAAGCTGGGTCTGGCCAAGTGACAAAACTTGTACTTGACAGAGCTGTTCAACCAGATGGGTCAGACTCTAAGTCAAGGTTTCTCCAGCCTGTACCACGGACACTGTGGGCCCAAAGGATTCTTCGTCATAGATGCTGTCCTGTGGAAGGAAGTTCCATGGCATCTGTGGTCTTCATCAGCTAGATGCCAGTAGCATCCCGTCCCTCCAGTCATGGCAAAATGAAATGTCTCCGGACATTGCCAGAGTCTCCTGAGAAGCGGAGGTCTCCTGGTTGAGAACCACTACTTAAAACCTCTGTTCTTTTTCTATCCAGCACCTGCCCCGGAGCCTGTTGCTCTGTGTGAGTTAATTCTGAATGCTGTGTACTTTGGAATACTGCATACATAGCTTTGAATACTGTGGATGTACTTTTGAAGACTAAAGTGGTCAGTGGACTGCTGAGGTCCCTCGTCCAAGTTGCCTACAATATTCACAAGTATCCAGTGGAGTGTCTACTGTGCGCAGGGTACTTGAAGGTGTCGGGGTTGGTGCAGCCACAGGCAGGAGCCTATTACCGTGCCCAGGAGCTGGGGGGTTTACTGAAAAGACTAAGAAAGGTTCTTTTTTTTTTTCCCTCACAGAAGGTCCAGGTGAATTGAACATTCAGTCTTATTGGGTAATAGATGTTCGCTTTTGATTCTTAGATGGGCAGATGGTGTGCGACCTGGGTGAGTGTTGGGGTACCCCAGAGACACATGCATACACACACAGGAGTGGAAAGAATAAGGCTGGTGTGATGTCCAAGGGACTTCTGGTCATGCCTCATGGAGACCTGATAGACAGTTACTGACTTTCACCTAAAATAAATTCCCCCCCTTGCTTTGTAAACTAAAGGCCTATATACATGACTTTTCTCATTTCTGAAAACCTAAACACCTTCTTTTTCCTCCTCCTCCTTCTGGAAATTTGCCTTTAAAACAAACATATGAGGAAAAGCTCCTGGGCTTTTGCCCTTGTAGTTTTATTTAATTGGTGCCAAAGTATCTGCTAGTGCTACCCATAACTCTGTGTCACAAGGTTTTTCAAACCCCTGGGGAGACCAGGACCTCTTACTAGTTATTTCTGTGGAACCCCCCAGAGAGGAGCTAGTAGAAAAAAAGTGTTGTCTGTATGTGTGCACATGCGAATGTACTTATGTGCACACATGCACACACACAGGCACACACACAAGTTAAGAACTTCAGGTTGCTCCTTTTTTTTCCTTTAAAAAAACTCCAGGAAGGCATTTCAAACTCCTCCTGTCTGCCAGTCTCCCCCCTCCTCCAGAAATCCGTGGATAAGTCTTAAGACTCAACAACAACAAAGAACAAAGCCACAGCCGATTTCCCCCTCCCGACAATGTCAGCTGTGAACTGAAGATCTGAATAGCCTTTAAAATTGTTTTATTGTTGTCAGCACTGCAGAATGGTGTGTAATCTTTGTGTTCTGGAGAATCTTTAATTGGCACAAAAGGGCAGTTTAGCCTGCATCTTGTAGGAGGTTTGTCATGCAAACGGTTAGTGCCTGCCACTCACAACATCTAGGGCCATCCAAGCTGATTTGCATCAGCAGCTCCTCTGGTTAATAGCCTTGTGTGTTTCCTGGGGGTCCCTGAGCAGAAGTTGAGGGAAGATGAGACTCCCCTCTCCTCCGGTGCATCCTCCCTGTATTCCAGCCATTTGAAATCTCCTGGCACCTTCTTCTGAGCCTAGGTGGGTTGGGGGTGGGTGGCGAGGGGGATTGTACAGGCTAGATCCCTTATGAAGAGGGAAGCCTTCAACCGTTCAACTCTTTTGTAGCAATTAAGGGTCGGGGATCTAGATTAGCCGACCCAGGTACAAATCTGACGCTGGAGCTATCCTTCTTGTTATTAATCAGGGTAATATTCACTGCAGAAATGATAGAGCCCCCTCGTGTCAGCGCCTAACCCAATACAAGTTTAATTCTTGCTCACTTAGCAGTGCAGTACGGAGGTTTCTGGTTGACCCCAGTACCGTGCTTCCAGGGTCTCAGAGGGGCAGAGTGCCCGGCACCAAACTAAAGTATTTTTTTTTATTTTTACCTCCTTGAATCCTCACAGCAACTCTCGTAAGATGACAGTGTTATCATTTGACACGTGAGAAAATTGAGATTCGGAGAGGTTAGGTCGTTTGTCAGGGCCCCTGTGGGAACATCAGAGGTGCTCCAGAGCCAGGGAGAGAGTTCTGCTTCTCTTCTCTTCCCCTCTGTGCAAAGCCCTAGGGTAGACCTCTCTGTTCGCATCCTCTTCCTCACTTAAAACCTGAAAAGCATGGTTCTTCTTGTTCCATGGCCTCGTCTCCATGTAGTTAGCAGTCCCTGGATTGGCAGGTCTTTGGGATCAGGGCTTTGTTCATAGAGAGGGCAGAGGAATTTCACAAACCGAGGCTGGCCTTACCTTTAAAAAGGCAGGGTAATACCAGGAGAACTGAAGAATATTCTCTTGTTTTGGCACAGAGGTCTGCCTGCCATGGCCTCAGGTGTGTGTGTGTGTGTGTGTGTGTGTGTGCCCATGTATGTGTTTGGGGGTGGGGAAGCTGGGAGCTGTTTATCTGAACTCTGGAGAGGTAAACACAGCATGTGGGCCCCGCAGAAGGAGTCTCTTGACAAGCTGGGCTTTCTCCTGACACAACTGCCTGTTAATGGATTCAGAGTCTGGCAGTTCCACCGAAAGCAGACTGCCAATGAGCCTGGCTGCTCTAAACACTTGACATTGCTGATCAGAAGCGGGGCTCCTTCTGATGCCCCGCATTGCTCAGGAGATGGCCTGGCTCAAGCAACAGGGAAGTGGTTAACCGAAACCTGTCCCTCAGCATCTCCTATTATTCTCTTGCTTTTGCGCCCCCACCTCCACCCCATGCAGAGTGACATTGGCATTGACGGCTCAGGGGGAAATGAGATCAGGACCCCACCCCAAGATCTCCACAAGCTGCTCACATTCCTACAGGGCCTCTGGAGCGCTGAGTGTGTTCTGAGAACGGCTTTTGCTTGTGCACTGATGCAAGACCCAGCCGAGGGGAATAGATTCAGCCAGGGAAGTCCCAAAGAAGAGACCCTGCTTTGTGTGCTGGGAGGTGGCAGTTAGCAAAAGTAACAGCGCGTCCCCCACCCCCCTAGACTCTGGGGCTCTTGGAGAAAGCTTTCTTTCCTGACATGTTGGGGACTTGGTATGCCTGTCCCCCTTGGTGGCTCTTGGCAGATAGGTCAAGGATGTGCAGCAGTCAAAAATGGAAGGCACTGAAGGCTTCAAAGCAGGGGGGCTATCATGGCCATGTTCTAGTCCACCTGACTAACCCCTCCAACCCAGCCTTGGCTGCTGGGGCTTCCACAGCTGTTTTCCTTTTCCCTGCAAGATTGCTGGCTGTGGTGTGGAGTGGACTTAGCATGTAGAGGACACAGGCTCAGAGCCTCTGCCCAGCCTGGTGGTTCAAGGACTCGCCCACCCAGAAGAGCTTTCAGGGGCAGCTCCTCCCTCACTCTGCAGCCTCTTAGTGGGGGGGTGTGCCATGCTGGGACATTGATGATGGCCCACTGGGTACAGGCCAAAAGACAGCAAACAGTCCATCCAAGTGGCCCCTTCTTTGTCTCTGGGGAGGTTGACCACTGCTGAAGAGAAGGAGCCATTGGTCAAAGCTAGAAAGTCAGAACAGGTGGCGCCTACCGGGCCCCAGATTCTAGAATCCTCGATGCCCTATTGCCTCCTACTCACATCCTCGAAGATACTTTCCCATGACAGAAGGACAGGTTGAATCTCTGATGGAGAAACCTTTGTGTGTTATTTAATTCTCATGTTTTGTTTCAAATTTCAGAACTTGAAAACTTTAGGATACATTGCCAGATATTTTAGTTTTGTTTCTCAAGGGGAAAAAGAAAAGCCACAGGCCTCTGAAGCATGTATTATAATACTATCTGCCCCTAAAACCAAGCGAGATAGGCAGATTATCACTGACGTCTGTGTTACATTCAAGGCCAGCATTTATGTCATTGGGTTTCTGAATTCTCATGCTGAGCCAGAGATGTGATGAAGGCCACTGTGAGGTCCCAGGCTTTCTTGGGAGAAACAGAGTAGCTCAGAAAGAATTTGAAGACCCTGTGTAGTAGGTTTTAGTGTAAAGCAACATTATTTTTTGGCCTTGGGCAAGAGGCCAAGCCATTTGCTGCTTTGTTCTCTCTTTCTGTCCTGAAATACAGATTCCCCTATTTATTTTCTTTTCTTAAGAGAGATTTTTGTTTTAGAGCAAGTGGGGGAGAGAGAGAAAGTGAGAAATCACCCACCAGGGAGGATCACCGCGCCGCAGTCTCGTGTCCTCCATTCTCTTCTCTGGATTTTGGGCATGCATGCACTGTTCTTGGCATGAGTTTCAAGCCATCAGGCCCAGGACTCAAACCATGGTACCATGGTCCCCCAGATTGGAGTCCAGTGCCTTAACCACTACACCATCTGCTGGCCCCAATGTTTTCTCTTTAGAAAACTACTTAATCCTTCAAGAGCTTGGCCACTTGGTCTCTTTGCTACTCTATTGGTTCATTCGTTCATTTATTCATTCAAATAGTCACAGAATGCTTACTGTGTGTGTGTGTGTCCCTTTAGGCACTGGAGATCCATCACTAAACAAGACAGCCAGAGTTCCAGCCCTCTGGGGGCTGATGTTCTGGTGAAGGGTTGCCTGCCAAGCAAGTAGAATACAGTGCTTTCAAGGGCCGAGGGATAGGGATATAGAGAGAAGGACCAGAGGGAAGGGGCAGAGGTGTTTTGGCAGGTGCTGCTTCTGCCCATAGGGCCCTACAGGAGAGTCCTGGGCTGCTGGGGACAGCTGAGATAAAGGGCACTGAGAGTGGTCCTGCAGTCCCAAGCCAGGTGGTGGGGACGGGCTTTGCGTGTTAGGGTGGAAGAGGAAGCCCCTCTTCACTCCTGCAAAGGGGAGCTTTGCCTGAAGCATAAATCCCTCAGTAGCCCTTAAACCCCAGACTCTGTGTCTTAACTCTTTTCTGATGCATTGATACTTATTGCATTGTCTTTTCCAGAATGGGTTTTGTTTTCTCTTCCTTGCTTTGGTCAAAACATCCTGAATGCTCCATTTTTGCCTTTCAGGTTTAATCTTACACAACATTATGTTTAATCATGGGTAATTCAACATTTCCTTAAGAGAGGAGCAGGAAGGATGTGCCGTAAACTGAGATCAGAAACTTTGGGTCTCAAGTAAAGCAAAATGGTGGTGATAGGCTCTAACTGGAACCAGGGGACTTTCGGTTTTGGTTTAGCCTTCCTGGTGGGTGTCCCCTGGGCAGCTAGAGCCTCATGGACACAACGGAGCTACTGTTTTTGAGCCCTACTATGTGCTAGGCAGGCACCTCTCCAAGTCTTTCATGTACAGGATTCCATCTGATCCTCCTTGGTGGGTCTGACAAGTGCGAATCTATTTTTACACATGGGGAAACTGAGGCTTTGGGAGGTCAAGTAATATACCCAAAGTCCTGCCAGCATTCAGACCCAGATCAGAACAATTGAAATGCCAGTAATCTTTCTACTTCTCGTTACCAATGCATTGAATTCCAGTTACCGGGCAAAAGAACTGTTTCAGCTATCAATCTGGCACAATCAAGGTATGAAGAGGAAATGTTTGCATCTAACAGAAGCAAAACACGAAAAAGTGTGGCTTCCTTTGTATTTCTTTAGCCAGTAAAAGGCTCCGTATTGACATTAGCCCAGGTTTGGGCTCCAGTCAGCAGCTTGAGAGTTTTGAAGCTGGAGAAGAGATTTCTTGTCACCTTCATCAGAGTATCTGCCTTACCCTAAGCCCTTGAGTAATATATTCAGACTTTCGAGATTGGATCATGTGAGCAGGACTTAACAGGCCTGCCTCTGCCTGTGCTTGGCTGGGTTTCAGACCTCAGCTGCAGAGACGACGCACTATAAATAGACAAGGGGAAGAGATTTAGCACAGAAATCCTGTGTTCTCAGAACTGCCACATTCTACCTTTTGGGCCAAGCTGTCCTAGTCTTGAGGCCGTGAAGTTTGCACAAATAACTTTGTTTTCCTGCCCGTCCACACCCTAGTCACAGAGCCACGGTTCCTTAATATTGGATTAGCATCGGAGGTGCCTTCCGCCTGGGCCCTAAATATGATGGGGACACAGAACGTCTTCCTAAGCAGCATTCTGTGAGAAAGGCATAGGTTTGTAATGCTGGCCACCGTGAGGGTTCTAGGCAGGGATGACACTAATAGGAGAACTCACAGGGTTTCAGAGACATATTGTCATGGGGGCCGGGGGTTGGGGGGGGGGGTGAGCACCCAAGACCTGGAGAAAGAGAGGCTCAGTTCCTCTGGGTTTGTGAGCAGCTCGCCCCTCTGCAGTGATCCCCAAGGCTGGTAACTATTCTGAATGAGAAGGTATCAGGGGTTTTGATGACAAGGCGCTGAAGTCTGTATTCCCTCATACTTAGTTCTCCTTTCTCCTTGGGTTGATTTCCTTGAGGGACTGCAGAGGAGCAACCGGCAGGTAATGCATTTCCAAAGGATATATCCGTTCTGCGGAAAAGCGCAGAACCAAAATAATCTGTAACCTATTCCACCCAAATAAATAAGTCAGCAAATAAGTCTGCTTTCGTATTGTCTTCTTCATAAATACCCTTTAAATTGAAGCTGAGTGACAAGATGTGCTTCTGCCACTGAAATGGTAGCACCGATGATATTGAAAGGGCCTTTAAAATACCACAATTGTCATTGAGACTATACTTGGCTTTTTTTCCCCCCTCCTTCTCCTTTGCTAGTAACTCGGTTTCTTTGGGAATGTTTAAAGTGACAATTGGTAGATTGTAGCCGATGATATTTTTTCCACATAATACTTCTGAATGCCACTCAACTCTGCCTTGATTGGCTCCAGCTCTCCCAAGGAAAGGAAAATGTTTGATTTGAAAATGTAACACTTACTAGAGGTCACTTACTCCCTAACTTTGACCCCTTTGCAGAAGGGGTGAGTAAAGGCAGGCCATGGTAGGACTTGGCCTCAAATAACTGCCGTCAGAATCGATCTATACCTATCTGCTTGAGTACAGGGTTGTATATGCTTATTAGATTCTCAGCTGTGATTCAGCTTGATTGCAGCTTTTATACAAAGGAGTTAAGACACGGGTAGGAAAGATAATAGAACTATAAATTGCAAGACAGGTTCTTATGAAATCAGTAAATTATTCATTTAACAGTTCACTCCTTGTTGATTTCATGTTGCTATGGCACCTCAAAATGGAGGCAAGACAGTCCACTGGCCCAACCAGGGTCCTTACACAGATACACAAATCCTGGTGGAAGGCAGATAATGCATTACGTACAACCTTCAGCCACTTGATAAATTGCCTCTTTATCTGGCAAATTCCAAGGAGATCTACTGGAGAGAACTGAAAGAGATATCTCACGGTGGCTAACATTTCTTGGAAGAAACCCAACCGTCTCAGGGCTTGAGTCAGAATCTGTTTAAGAACGCATTAAGAATGCATTGTCTTGGAGTGACTTGCCTGTCTCCCGAGATGTTGGAAACACCGCGGGCTCACAGTTGCTTTGGCGTCCACGCTACAGTAAATGCCTGACTTCATTTATTATTTTGATGGGCAAAGAAAACTGCCTGCCGACAGGCCTGCTCCTTCCTAAGCTCTTCCCAGCGTTACTTGTGTAGTCCTCCTCTGCCCATTTACAGTTCACTTGTTAAATTATTGTGCTTAAGAAATTCACATGTGATGGCCAAGCCTGTCACTCATATCTAATGGAGTTGAAGGGAGTTTGGTGCAAGGGAAGTTACGAAACTTGGTACCAGTGTTGGCTGTGACATTGGTGGCCATTTGACCTTGGAAAGGTTCCTTCGTCTTCGGGGCCCTCAGTGTCCTCATCTGAAGTGTGAAGAGTTGGGCTGCATAATTTGGAGGGGTCCCTTCCTTCTCTAACATCCAGAGACCCTGTGCCTCTGACTTGTACCGGCCCCTGTTTGTGGACAGCAATGCTGTCATGTGGACCTCTGAGGGCCATCTGAATGTGGCTGCACTTCAAAAGGCAGGGCCAGACCCCCCAGATGCATCAGGCTGTGTGGACATTTTTGTGTGAGTGAGACTATTAAGATTTTAGCAGTTCATTCTGACAGTTTGATAGATGGAATGGTTTTGCATGGCATTCATATAGGAATTGACTAAAGAGGAAAAAAAAAATCCAACTCTGTATGTATGTTAGGATATTTTCTACTCCCATCAGGTTTTTTTGGTTGTTGTTGTTTTTGTATTTTTTTTTAAAGACTGGGGTCTCACTGTCACAATCCTTCTGCCTCAGCCTCTCAGCTGGGACCACAGCTTGCACCACCACCTTCTGGTTCTTTTTTAGACAGTTTCATCATGTTGCCCAGGCCAACCTGAGGCGTGCAGTCCTCCTGCCTCAGTCTCCTGAGCTGTTGGGATTACAGGCATACACCGCTGTGCCCAGCATTTTGGTTGCCTGTGTATGCCAGCCCACAGAGCACAGTGTCTTAGCAGTGCACATGGCCAGAGCCCCCAGCCTGATTTTAAAAGTTTTCCCTGAAAGAACAGCAGTAACCTAACCCGGTATCCTTGTGCATTTGGTTCTATTGACCGTATCATCTCCTTGTTTCTGCCTTTGCCTTCTGTGACCTATCACGCTACTACTACTAATAATTTGTGTTTTGCGGCAGGTACTCTTATGCTGTTACAGGTATTAAAGTCTAATCACGGGATAGAAGCCATGCCAGTTAAGAGTTAAAATAAAGAGTTGTTAATGGGGTATAAAGTTAACTAAGTAAGTGAAAGGGTAAAGGAGAGCTTGGAGGCACTGATTTTTCAACATTAGGTGCATCTGAATCACCTGCAGGGATTTTTTAAACACGGATTACTACCCCACCTCGCCCCCAGAGTTTCTGGGACCCTCCCCAAATTCAGTTTCTAACAGGTTTTCAAGTGATGCTGCTGCTGCTGATTTGGGAACCACACTTTGAGGACCACAGCTGTAGGGTGCCCTGGTGAGGACAACTACAGACAGCCCCACCACCACTGCCCAGGGCTGACAAGGATGAAATTGGTACAGTGTAGATGTTTGGAGGGAAAGGAGCTGGTGATGGTGGCTCTGAGGGGTGGTCACGGTGGCGCTGGTTCTGTGGGTGTTAGGAGAAATGCTAACTGGATTCAGCTGCTGATGGTGGAAGGCACTGTGACTGCAAGGATGAAGCCATGCTGGGTGGTGCTCACAGAAGACCTACAGGAAGCAGATGGGAAGGAGTAAGACTCTTCTTCCTCCTCTGGGCTTTGAGTCTTCCCTAGAGCCCCCTGTTGGCAGAGCCCAGCAGGGAGCCAGCCCTTGGCAAAGCAGAAATGTATAAGTTCCACAGAGTCCCAGCCATAGCTTAAAGCTAAGCATGAAAGGATGGGTTTGGAGCTGAGAGCTGGTTTTATAGATGAGGAAACTGAGGCAGTTTCCACACTCTCTCATCTCATAGGTGTTAGGACTGAGGTTTGAACCTGGGTAGTTGGCTCCACAGTCCTCACTTAACTCCTCCACCCGATGGTCTGTGGGTGGCTGGTCTCTGGCTCTCTCCTTTCTCTCTGACTGCTTTCGGCCTCCATTGGTGGTTGCCTCTCTTTTCCTACCCTAGGGGTAGAGGTCCTTAGGGTTTCATCCCACAGTCTCTCCGTCCACCTCCAGTGTCACCTTTATGTGAAGGTTGGATCTACAGCTGTACCACTGCCCTTGACTACTTTTCTTGGATGCCAAGTTTGGAAATCCAATGATCTACACATTTCCTCTAGAATGTTCTGTGATTACCTCAGATATTTCTTCTCTCCCTGAGTTCCGTACCTCAAGTGCCCCCTCTGATTCTGAATACTTCAGATTCTAAGCATGTTTTTTATTTAGAATGGCTCATAGTGTCCTCACTACCTTCTTTCTATGTCTCTCTACCTAGGTATTCAGTAAACTGAGATTGGAAAAATGTTCCTTAAAACACAACTTTGTCACTCCTCTGCTTGAAAATGCTTGCTGCTTCCCATGACCCACTGAGCACGCCAGGGCTTTTCAGAAGGCTGGCATCTTTACTGCCTCATGGTTAGCTTCTCTGTAGTACATGGCCCCATCTCCTCTTCCTGTTATAGTTCCAACTTCTTCAGCCCTATTGGTACTAATGGCTTCTCTGACTTGTTTCATTCTCTCTCAGATTGCTTGTGGTTGTCTGGTCATTCCTAGAAGTGCCACCATTCCACGCCATCAGGACTCTTAACCCCTGCTTGGAGACCCAGTTCTAATGCTACCTACTCCACACAGCCTCCCAGGCAGACATGACCTCTCCTTTCTGCAGCCCCCTCCCGGCATGTTGCTTAGGCTTCTCCTCTACAGGTGCTCTCTGCCCTCTGGAAGGTGAGCCTTTCTCTGAGCAGACTCATTTCCTCTCTGGTTCTGTAGCTCCTAGGGTTCCTCTTGCAGAGACCACTCCATAATGTGGCCTCACAGCAGAGCTAAGCAATTCCACCCCACTTCCAGTGTGTGTCTGCAGAGTGGGTTTTGTTTCCCATTCAATAATAACCTTCCTGGGGACCAGCAGTTGGCATAATGGCTATGTCGCTAGACTCTCATGTATCGACCGTAGTTCGAGTCCCAGACCTGGTGACCTAAACTCACACGAGGTGCATGTGTATGTGTGCCCAAGATCCTGAGAGGGGAATGAAGGAGAAGGGATTGCAGCGTGGCCATCCCCCCTGGGGAGTGATTTCTCACTTTCTGTCTCTCTGGTGAGCGCATGCACCCTATAGCAAAACCTCTCCAAAAAAAAAAAAAAAATAGCCTTCCTGTCCAGTCTCAAACGTGTAGGCATGGGCCATACTAGTGGACAAACGACCTAAGAAGAAAGCCACAGGTCACACTGTTGGTTTCAACACATTATCCAGTGAGGGATGGATACCTCACCCTTGGTCATCTTTGTCAAGCTAGTTCTATGTCTACCAGATTGAGAGGTTTTTTGTTTGTCTGTTGTTTTTTAAAGCTAATTTATTTAGTCTGAGAGAGATAGGGAGACAGGTGTTCCTGACAGGGTCTCCATGCTGCAGTTCACCCCCGATCACAGGCACACGCCCGTGTCCTGTGTGCTCAGGGAGGTCCTGGGAGTTGAACCTGGGACCTTTCCCCTGTGGGGCCAGTTGTGTTACTGCTGTACCACCACTTGGCTTCAGAAAATTTTAAATTCTTTTATTTTTGAACATCACCTGGTTAATGTATGATACTTTCTTGTGTCTGTTGGTCTATCATTTAATTTCTCCCACTTGACTCTGTAGCTTGGAAAACCAGATTCATTAGCACAAATAGAAACAAAAAGTTCTGCACACGGGAGCCATGCATGGAGGGAGAGAAGTAAGTGCTGGCCATGATGCATGTTCTTTGTGAAACGTGGGGCTGCTCTGGGAAAAAAGGGCCTGGTCCAGTGAGTCAGGAAAAAGTGGGTTAAATAGGTTCCCTTCCTACAGGCCTTGAGAGAGCCTTTGATACTAAAGACAAGCTTCCTGACTCTCTAGCTATTTTATTTCTGAGTCCCCCAGATGAAGTGAATTTGACCAAGGCAGTATAGTTTTATGGGACCAGTACTTTTTAGAATACACCTTGATGCAAGTTACCATAATGACTGTATGTTCAGTTAGGAAAACAGGAGCCCAGGCTGAGGATCATCCAGTGGCTCTTTGCTAGCCGTGGAAGAGAAGGCATCACTGGGTAGAGAAGACCATCGGGAAAATGGCAACCAAGCCTACACCATGTTCTGAGCCCACCCTCCCATGTGCAAGTGAAGACTGCCCAAACCACACCAGTGCACCAGATCCCGCGTCCCTCCGTCAGAGCTCTGGAAAGCCTTTTTTGCGTGTGGGGGGGGGGGGGTCTGTTTCTCCAACCAGACTCATTCCCTCAGTCACCTCCCAAGAGTGCAATGTCAGATAACAGCTTCTGCTGCTTCTGAAATGAGTTTTCTCCACTCATGCAAATTGCTCTCTGACTTTGAACATCCACGTGGGTGGGGGCAGTGTTTTGGCTGCCCAGTTGGTGAAGGAGGCACATCACAGGGATATTTTTTTCTCTTAGCAAATGCAGACAATACCCTTCGTCTAATCAACAGGTGCACAAGCATTTGTATGAGAACCAGAAATGAATTTATAAGGGGCTCTCCTAGCCTTGTGGAATTAGAGCAGAGATATTGCTTTCTTTTCACTTCAGTTAATCCAAATGAGCTGAGTCTCCTTTCTATAGGGAAGGGCAAAACACAACAAAAACTCAACCCAGCAAAAACAAGGCTTTCTGACTGCCAAAATAAGGCTCTGGAAATAGTTTGGGTCACTGGAATCATGAAGAAAAAAAAAAGTGTTTATATAACTTCTCTCTTGCAGAGAACTTGAAAGTGATTTCTTACATTTTATGCAAATAATATATGAGATTAGATCACCTACTTTTGTCAAACTCATCTTCTGTGTATGTGTGTTTGGAAAGCTTATTCGCTGGGGAGCAGGCTTCTTGGTGTTCCTCTTGGTAAGTTGTCTTTTAGGCAATAAATTCTGAGTCTGTCATTTATTCCGAGTTGGGAAGATATAAGTGGTAGCTGATCCTGAAGGTGGAAATGAGAATCGGTTTGAAAGAGCTCCTTTATCTCTGCTACCTAGACTTTTTATTGTCTCTTATGACTTTTCAGTGTATTGCCAGACTTACCGAGGACCAGAGAGCCCCACAAGGGCTGCAAAGATTAAAGCAAGCGATCTATGTTTTTGCTTGCAGGGAATACAGCATCTAGTTGGTGAGACAGGTACAGCCAATGTAATACAAGGACTAGACGCATGCGAGTGCTCTGGGATTGTAAAAGAGGGGGAGAAAATTCAGCTGGGTGAGGAGTTTAGGACTTGACATTTGGGCTAGTCTTGAAGGCTAAGTAGCATTCATTTCAGTAGTCAGAGGACGCAGTACAGCTCCAGTGTAGAGCTGTGAGAAGTGCAAGGGACTTCTCATCGTAGGGTAATTCAGCGAGCGCGTGAGCGAGAGGACCAGGACTGCTCCGTGGAGCCAGTTCACAAGACTGCAAAGCCAGATACAGTAGTGGCAAGCCAGAGTTCAGCTTGCAACACTGGAAACTATCGATGTGTTCCATGCAGATGAGGGGTGCAGTGAGGTCCTCTTCCTGTGTGCGCCATCTCACTGGTACCGGGAACCCTGGAGTCACCTCCATGCTTCCCTGTTTCTTACCTCTGTGGGGGTGGGGTGGGTGTGGGCTTTCCAAAAATTCATGGAAAATGCATATTCTGCAAAAACGGTGCATGGATTTCAAAATCGTTTTGCACCAGAAAAAGCTTGTACTTTCTTTTTTTCCACCATGTTCTGAAAGTCCCCTCATACAGTTCATCACTCTTTCTATCGCATCCTGAAAGTATTGCGTGCCTCTCTTTCAGCCACGCGATGATTGGCTCGTGTTCCCTAATCACTCATAATCCTGCATGCGACCAAACTCTTCTTTGACCCTCAACCTTGGCCTCCCCTGGCCCACTCTTTACATGCTGCCAGGAGGGTGGTTCTAAAAGGCTGGACTGGCCACATTATCTCCTTGTTTACCATCCTTCAGTGGCCCCTTAAGAAAGCCTATGCCCCTTAGTGAGGCAGACGTGGCCTTTCACACTGGCTCTCCATACTCTGCCTTTTCACATGCTCAGCGGTAGCCACACCAGACTGGATGTCCTGTGCACTTCCTCTCTCCTCTGTCTCCTTAAATGGGCTGTGTTCTCTGCTGATACACGTTTCCTTGTGAACACCTTGTGTGCCTCCTTCAGCCAGCAATCTGTCGGCATGCCGGCCTGCTCCTTCCCTCCCGACCCCGTGCTCTGAGTTGCGACTCTCTCCCTCGCTCTGTTCCCATAGCACCTTGTGCTCCCTCTAGGTACACAGCCCAGTGCTTTATTTTATTTATTTATTTAATTTGTATTGCTTGACCATTGTGTTGTTAGACTGGGAGCTCCACCCAGTGCTGAGCTCTGTCCAGGCCCATGGCAGGCCTCCTGGAAATGTGTGTAGGAGGGATGCAACAGCGAGAGTGGAGGGAGGATGACCTATTTGAAGCCCAGGGCAGCATCCCAGACCACTTTCTTTTGACTCAGCAGTCACGCTGGTCTAGGAGCTGGCCTCGTTTCTCCTGAGGGTGGTACTAAGATCACTGGAGAAAACATCCATATAGAACGATCCCCCCCCCCCCCCTTGTCCCAGGAGGAAACGATATTTCCATACATCCTAAACATCCGCCTCCTTTCAGCATCTGCGGAAGCTCGGTTGAATAATGAAGGATAATCAGTTATGGGCTGAGATTTCCTCTCCTCGGGCAGATCGTTTTTTTCTTACTATCCTATTTAACTTCACCTACCCATGGGACCTCTGGAGCTTATGCGTGTGTGTTTAGGGCTTGCTGATTCTTCCCTCTAGCTTTTTGGGGTGCAGCAACGTGTACCTTGCACTTTTCAGAGCCAGAAATAAGCCTTTAAAATGTCTTCAGATCACTTAAAATGCCAGCACGTTAGAGCCGGTGGTGTCTAACCATGGCAAGGGAGGAAGCTGGGTGTGCTGGCGGAGAGCTCCGAGTGTCCCTCCCACGATCACCTCTACTGGAGCAGAAATGCAAGCTCAGGAAGCAGGCAGTGGCCCGAGGCCTTTGCTCTCAGCTCTTGCCCAGAGATGTAGTCCTTTCATGCTTATTTATGTGTCATCAGAGTCATGAAGCGGCATTAAGAGCCCTGGATTCTGGTCCCTACTCTGCTGCCAACTGGCTGTGTGGACTTGGGTGGGCCACATGACTTCTGGTGCCCACGTAGCCCTGACTATCAAAAGAGGAGCTGGATGAGATCTCTAAGAGTCTTTCTAGCTTCCCAATTCTACAAGTCCATGAAAGGCCTAGGGTATGGGATCAGCAGTGGGGCCTATGGAACTTCTGGGCGGGGGGGAGGAGGGACGAGCAGCACAAAGGATGAGTGTGGGGAGAGTGAGAGTGGAGACAGCAGAGGTCCAGGTTAGCTGCTCTCAGGTGCTCTGGAAGGAGAGGAGGGGAGGAGGGCATGGAAGGGAAGAGCAGGACTGCCAGGCAGGGAAGAAGCAGCCATTGAACTTGAGCCAAATGCTCTGAGGTTCTGAGCATGAGCTTTGGAATTCCAAATTGGTCGGAGAGGCTCCTGGCACAACCAGTCCCTCAGTAGACAGAGTACTGTGAGGCCAGCTGTCATTGCCCAGTGGCTTCCCCAGGTCCACTGTGAGCCTGGTAGGACTAGGTCAGCACTGGTTCTGCTTCCTCCATCCTCTGAACGTTCTTACCCTTAACTGTCCCTTAGCATGTGTGACCCCTTCTCACTTACTCACAAAGAGCCCTGTCAGCCAGGTGTAGTGCTGGACACTGGGGACATAGCTACCGTGTGGTCCTCATCCTGATTATCACCCAACACCTGGCCTTCAAGTTTTGTGCCTGCCAAATGGCTCTGGGGTTCCACTTGGACAAGGGCATGCCATCGACCCACCTAGAGGGGGACCTCAAAGACCGGAAGCCCTCTGCCCAATGACAGCACCATCTTGCACACAGTAAAGCCTTTCCTAAGAAACGGGACTTGGGGAAGAAGCAATAAGTGGGTCCTCTTGTAAGTCCTTGTACCTTGGGTGTGGCAGCCCAGGTGGCATTGCAAATTAATGTTCTATCTTACTTGAAGGAAGAGGAATTGGGGTAAACAAGAGGATCAAGAGAGGGTGTTTGGGATGTCCAGATGATGGAACCTTAGGGATGAATTTACCTTGAATTCTTATGGGAGACTCAAAGACATGAGAACTTCTCTGGAAAAGTCCTCTTAGTTTCCATTTCTGGGAAACGAGAATGTTCCATGGTAGCAGATTGGGGCAAAAAGACCACGGACCTTGGAACTCTCCCAAGGCAAGCTCTTTCAGCTCCCTGAGCCTTAATTTTCCCATCTGCAAAATGGGGATCATCAAGCCCATCTAGAAGGGCTGTGGTAGAGATGTGGATGAAATAATGTATGTAAAATGCCTGACACTCAATGAATGCTAGTTCTTTCACTTGCTTAGAATATTCAGTAACAGACTTCTCTTTTAGGCACCATAGAGACCTTGCTTTTGTTCTCTTAAGCCTAATATGCTTAGATCTACTGTTGACACCTGACAAAGCTTGCCAAGTGTCTTGGGGTGGCCATCATGCCAAAATACTTGTCTTTGGCAGGTACCATATTTTCAGTTTCTCAGATCTCCTCTGGCAGGAATTCTGTAGACACCCTCTAATTAGAGCCTGAAGAGTTTGGGGCTAAACAATTTCTCACATGGATGGTAGAGCTCTGCTTTGAAAGCCACCATCCGTCGTCCAGGGAGACCTTGTAGTTGCCTTTACAAAAGACAAATGAGCACACAGGGGGCAGTGGTTGGGTTGAACTCATTTGCGTGTTCTGGTTCCCAAAGCAAAGGAATTATCCCCACCAAAGGAGACACATTTGAAATAAAATACCATGGTTCGTATGTCAAGATATCATAGGCCCAGAAATGGCTCTGATCTTGGTGAGATGCCTTGACATGTTGCTTCTGTGGAGCACATCATAAAAGAACTTTGGTTAAACATTTTGGTCCGCCCCCATTTCTTAAGACTCATCTTCCAGGTTGTTCTGGGTGGCTGACATGCCTTCTGGGGGGGACTTTTGCATCTTTGCTTGCTTTCTACCTTTTCCCCACTCTGTTGTTTTCTTTTTTAGCCAGCGGCAACTGCTCAGTACTTGGAACCGGTCACTTCGAATGGCTCAGACTCGGTGGAGCCAAGGTGCATGCTGGCAGCATCCACCAAGCACCTGGCCAGGGCCGCAGGATGGGAGGGGCCGCACTGCCCTTCCTGGGCCATCACGCTCACAGCTCGTGGCTGCCCTGACGCCAGGATAAAGGGCTTACCCATGAGACCTTGGGAACACTTCTGCAGCTTCTTATCATTCTCCCATGGAGGGGCTAACCTGCTTCTTCGTATTCTTTTCTCTGTCATAAGACCTGGCTAGGGGCGTCTCAGAGCAGGAAGCATAAGGCTGATAGAGGTTTGGAGAAGACAGGTCATGGAGCAAATGGGTACAGGAAAGCTGGCATTCCAGGCAGTTAACTTTTAGAATCCAGATCCTATCTAGCTGCAATACCAGCTGCCCCTGGTAGTAGAAGTAATTTTGAGGCCCAACCATAGTGGCACATGTAGGGTACTGCTGCACAATACTGGAGCCATGTGGGAAGGCCCCAGGTTCACATCCTGGATTAACCTGAACAAGCCAGGTGCACCTATCTATGATCTTGGCTGGAAGGCTGGGAGTAGGAGTGGGGATCTGGGATTAAGGCTTGGTGAGACCTATCATAGGTACCTGTGAGTGTATGTGTGTACACCTGTCTGTCTGTCTTGGCCTCAAGAGAGGAAAAAGGAAAGAAAGAAATATTTTTTAAAATAATAATTTTCGGACTAGCTGAGATGCCAGAGAGCAACCCAAGAGAACATTTGGGGCAAAGAGGTGGCAGGCCCAGAGCGCAACATCTGGTCATATTGGCTTATCCTTGACGCCTGATAACTTGTATGTTGGCATGGAACATCTCCTGATGAAGAATCCCTTATGGGGGGCTCTTGGGGAGGGCCTGGGGTCAGATGGGTGTGGTCTGGACCTGAGTCCATCAGAGAAGATGTGTATTTGGTGGGTCAGGGACCAGTGGCTACCAATCCTCAACTTCCAGTTCAGGAGTCACTGAGCATTTGGTGGGAGGAAGGCCAGTGCCAGGAGGAGGAGGAGGAGGAGGAGGAGGAGGAGGAGGAGGATGATGGTGGTTTTTCCAAAGCCTTTATCAATGATCTAGTGATGGGCATACGAAGCCACTGTTTGCTTGCTTTCTGCTGCTTATTCAGCCTTCCCAGCATGGCGGCCTTGCCTCAGTTTTCCTCTCTGGATGATGAATTCACAATACTGGCCAGAAGGAAGATCAACATTGCTCTGAAAGTCATCATTTTGCTCTTTTAAAACTTACTTTTCTTTTCCTCAGAACTGTATTAGTGTTCTAATTTGCTCCTGATACCACCTAAATCAGTTGTGATTAAAGCTTTTTCTTTTTTTTCCTACCAGGTTTGCTGCCTGGAGTTCACATATTAACAAAGATGGAAAAGATACCATCTGATTTATAATGTTCTGAATTGCTTAAGTCCTTCATATGTAATTCTCAACGGTATTTCTCTAGTAAAAGCGAGGCGTTCTGTTGTCAGGGTCTCAGTAATCCCCATGAAAAACGGGGGAAGGATTTGTGAGACATCCTTCTATATGTGAGCATCTGAGGTGATGGACAAGCTAGAATCAGGATGGTGTAAATTACTGAGGCCTTTTCTTGCCTGCAGTTATTTTCAATGTGGCATTACTATATCCATGAAGTCCTCTGGGGCCCTTTAAGGTCAAGAAAGCAGGAAATAAAAACCTTGTAGCATTTGACCTAATCAATACTGAGGGTTCTCAAACAGATATCTAAGTCTTTGGCAGCCAATGCTGGATTGGCAAGGGAAAAATAGTTTTTGATAGGTATTGAGGAACTTGCAGCCGCAGCTGAGGCAGTGGTGCCTCTTTCCCTTGTGCTTGACGTACCCCAGGCCAGTCTGTGGAGGGGAAGAGGAAGTCCATTTGCAGTTTTTGACTTTTTGAAAATATCTTTGCTCTTTCTCCATTTTCCATCCATCAATTTTCCCCTTTTAGGAACTGAAGATTAGTTAAAATGGATGAGTCACCATAGAATGGGTGGAAAAATGAAGCCCACTTTAGACCCTGTTAGTCTTGATGGCTGGTTTCTGTTTAAAAGGAGAAAATCTTAAGTGGGTTATGGAAATCTCATCCCAATCAAGCCATGAGAATTCTGAGTGCCAGCCAGTGGGCTCTAAGGACGGACTGGGTAGGTTGGAGACTTAGAGAGCAACCTCCATACTCTGCCTGTGGTTGCCTTTCAGGAGTTTTAGTAATGGGAGCATCCAGGGTGTTTATGCCACTTCCATCTACCAGAAGAAAGGTAAAAAGAATAATTGTTCTTACACTGGGGATTTCTGAATTGCCCCATGATAAAATCTGGTTGCACAGTTGATCTATAGCAAAAAAGGAAGAGTTGAATGAAATCACTGTCCTTACTTGTTACCTCTTGATTCTTTTATTCTTTGGTTGTTAAGTGCAGTGAAAAATATCAATAAAGAGGCTGGCCATTCAGATCTCAGTCAAGGAATGCTTGCCAGGGGGTGGGGCTTGCCCGGCAGCAGTCTGGCCCAGATGGGCACTGTTGCATTGCCTGCTTTTGAGTCATAACATGTTGGGAAGGTTTCTTTCCTTACCCTCTTAGTCCCTGCACCAAATGAATGCATTCAAGATCCCAGGTTAAGCATGAAGCAGTCTTGATCCTGTGTCCTGGGTGGGAAAGTAGTAGAGACTGGATCGCCTCATCTGCCTGTTACTAGTGTTACTAAAACCTTCTTCTACTGCTCAAACTGCAGGAGGAGGTGGGCCCTGCTATTCGTACCCATGGGGGCATTTCCATGCTCTTTATGTGTGGGCATGCAAGGGATTGGCAGGCTATGAAGTATTTGTCCCAGCATTGCTAGGACTGTGAGGAAGGTGGAGCCGGGAAAGTTTTAATCCTCCTTATACAGATGAGGAAACTCCAAATTTCTTTGGAGAAATTTAGTGGTTTACATGAGTCTGGGACCTGGCACTCCAGGCCACATTTCTCTACTGTGCATTGAATGCTCTTTAGGCTCATGATTTTGCCTTTGGTCGATCCCTAAATAACAGAAGACTCCACTAGCACTTTTGGTCTTCATGATCACCCATGTGATATGGCAGTAGAGGACACTATTATGTCCCTTTTCACAGGAAAGGAGACCAAAGCTCAGAGAGGTTAAATAACAAAGTACTACTTCTTGTCAGTATATTTTGTCGTGTTTCACTCTCGCCACCTGCAATAAGGGAGACCCATTACAAAATTGTCTCCTAATTTTGTAGAGAGGATAACTCTAAGACAGAGAGGTTTGTGATATGCTGAAAGTGATTTTGGGTTTCTGGACTCGTGCTCAGAAGTTTCCATGATGCCGTAGTGTTCTGTTTGGTCCTTTTTTGGTGCTGGGAGACAGACTTTGGACCCAGAGTAGGGTTGGGGACTGGGGAAGGAGAGGGGTAGAAGTTTCAGAAGTGTATTGTGATGGTAATGAGACCTGTGACTGCATGTGAACCTGCTTTGGTCTGAGCAGTGGAAGTTGCATCCTTTCCTTGTAGGGAGTTTTTAATTTTTCCTCCACAGAATAGCCTGCTTTGAGCACCTCTGTTGTGCTGGGCAGCATGCCAAGTGCTCTTACATCTGCTCTTTAATTTCATCCTCTCGGCAATGCTAGGAAGTAGGTCTCCGCCTCTTTCTTCCTCAGTTGAAGAACTAAGGCTCAGTGAATTAGTGAAACTTGTGGGCCACCCGTCTGAACTATGGCAATGCCACTTTGTCATTCAGCAACTACTGAGCATGTGTTGTGTACCACGCTGGGCACCAGGGATAAACCAGGGAACAGAACAGATACAAATCCCAGTCACGACACAGCTAAATTCAAGGCGGGGGGGGGGGGGGGGGGGCGGAGACATACTATACACAGCAAATATAAATATATAAATTCCATAGCACATTAGAAAACAGTAAGAACCATTTAAAAGGCGTAATAGTAGAGCAGAATAAAGGAGAATGGGAGCTTCCGGTGGGTGGCAATTCTCCATCAGTTGGTCAGTGCAAGCCTCAGGGAATGCTTGCAGGAGGCGAGGTCATGAGCCTTACCAGGTTCACCTATGAGCCTGATTGATGCTCTCTTTTCAGAAATGAAAAGAGGGAGGGAGTGAAATGAGAGGGAATGACTTGACCGCAGTCATTCCCAGAGGCCCCTACCCTCTACTCCTGCATCTCCGTGTTCACTTTCTACCATCTTCCACAGGCCCCGCCTCGGCTCTCAGTGGCCTTGATTTCTGGTGGTCCTTTCCATACCAGTCCCAATGTCTTCCCAGTCCTCAAAAGTCCGAGATCTCTTCTTCCCTCATGTAAACATTGATCCCTTCATTCAAGCATCCCAGCACCGTGAGTCGAGAATTAATGCTTTTTTATTTGAAGAGATCTGCTGCTGTCATTTTTGATATCTTCTGTTTTTGTATGCGGGAACGCAGAGCACAATTAGAATACAGTTATATATCCTCATAGTTATTAAAGCTTGGATTAACATGACATAAAGTTTTGTCTGGGGAGTCTTTTGCTATGGCTCAGGGAGCATTTTTTGTGACAGTAATAGGCTACAGTTAATATACTTGAATGATACTAGAATCTGTGTTATAAGGCAGAACAAAAGGGGTTTATCTGAAGCTGAATTACAAAGGTGGAATTATCACTGCGAACGATCCACAGAGATCTGGGCTTAATTATTGTCGCTTGTGTCATTTCGGTATAATACGGGTAGTTACTGGAGCAGAGTAGAGGTGCGGGAGGGCCAGCTTGTCAATCACCCGGTGAATGCCCGGACTCTCATCTATTCTCGTTGGCCTGCAGGTCCATTGAAATGGAGTCCTTTTGCCATAGTGGCTAAATGGTGCTTCCTTGTTTTATAATGTTTCTGCCGAATGTTTTTAATGACTCCCCTGTCCCATATCCAACCCAATGCTTGTCTCCTCATTTAGGTCCCCAGTCCTCGAACAGTCCGTGAGGCCGATGAAGGGGCTGATACACTGATTGCATTTTCTCAGCCTGGTATTGCCGCCACCTTCCAGAGCCTAATTGTTCTGACAAGCGGAGGAGGCGAGCTAATGTGCTCTGTCAGCCATTTGGTCACAGAGCCTGGCTGTGGCTAGCCCAGGTGTCTGGATGCAAATGGGTGCACTCAGGTAAACCACTTCCCCATCTGCTCCCAGAGTACAAAGCACCCAGCCTGGGAGGAAGGAGCACCTTGGACAGCTTTTCTCCCCACTGACTCCAGTGCATTCATTATCAATCACGACATTTTGTATTTCTCCAGGGGTTTGGTCAAGTCCCGGGGTTGATACAAGCTAATCGAAACATGACAGCCCAGCACCTGAACGGGGCGGGACACCCAAAAGCTTTTAGAAGCGCTCATTTACAAGGACCATAATCCTATTAGTAGTGGTATCATTTTGATATTCCCCACCTGCAAGGTGTACAGTTACAACTGGTTTTGTTGGTGGCTGAATTGCGCTCTCGTCCTCACTGTCACTATTAGCTAGGACAGGTGTGGCCATCTGACTTGGTTGAGTGATTGCACTGGACCCTTTTTCATGTATCCTTTTCTGCCACACTTGTCTTCTGAGAGGCTGCTGGGCTGATGCTTTTTGAGAAGCCATTCTGACTTATCCTGCTTTTGAAGCAAGGAAAGGGAACAGGTCTTTGCTGGGCAACTGTGTGTGGACTGTTCCCCAGAGTGTTAGGTTGTACTTATAGGACAGAGAGGTTCAGGAAGGTGAAGTACCTTGCTCCAGGTTATGGGGCTGGGAAATTGAGAGGGCAGGATTTGAACCGAGTCATTCTGCGTCAGAAGCCATGCTCATCTCTTCGGTCTACATTTCGTTTCTCTTTCTTTTTTTTTATGGAGGGGGAGAGGGTTTTTGCTATAGCACACATTCTCTCACCAGGAAGATAGAGAGACAGAAAGCAAGAAACACCCTCCCAAGGAGGATGCCTATGCCACAATCCCTTCTCCTCCATTCTCCTCTTGGGATCTTGGATACGCATGCACATATGCCCGGTGTGAGTTTAAGCCACCAGGTCCAGGACTTGAACCGTGGTCGACTACATGGGAGTCCAGCGACATAGCCATTACACCAACTGCTGGTCTCGAGTTTGAATTTCTTAAAGAATGACATTCTGAAGAGTGGATGGGGGTAACTTTAGGCCCTTATCCAAAATGAAGATTCCTAGGCCCCACCCCCAAATGACTGAATCATGCCGTCCAGAGGAGCAGCTGGCGCTCTGTGTTTAACAAGGTTACTGGGCGTGATTCATGTACGTGCCCGGTTGAGAGCTTCTACACTGATCATAGCTGTGACACTGGTGTTGCCATGGAGGGAACTCGGTGGTGAGTTTGGACACTGTGTCCCCAAATACTCTCTAGACCAAGAGAGTTGATCCTTGGTTTGCTGCACTCCACTGGGCTGGGTGACAGCAAGCAGGAGTGATGACCTCAAATTACTTTAGAGCCAAAGGGGACCTGTGGAATTTTCTTCATGTCTCCTATTTTATAAATGAGAGAACTGATACTTAAGTGAGTTCCTTGCCCAAGGACATATGTTCAGGGCAGAGCTGGCGCTCATAGCTATTACCCACTCCCCCACCCACTAAAAAGTAAATGTCACCTTTTGCCTTTCCATCACTAAGATGGTTTCAAAGAAGGGTTGGCTTTAATTAGAATAAACACAGTATTTTTCTTGCTGCAACAAGGCCTTCAAAGGGAAAAAAAAACCTCAATACCCCAATTATGCCAAAGCATTCCCAGTTCTATCCAGGAGTAATTAAAAAATACAGCTGACGCTTGTTCTCTCGCTTGTTTTTAAATGAATAGCTAAGTATCTGTCAAGATGATGAGCGCCTAGGCCGCTGAAGGCCTTACGATCTCAATTTGCTCCCGGGAACTGCAGTGGTGAGGACAGGAGAGTTGCGGTTTCGAACTGGAGGTGCCTGGCCACCCCAGGCACATGCATTTTATGGTTGGTGGAGAACACCTCCTCCACCTAGGTACCAGGGTGTGGGATGGGAGGCCAGTGTTACATCTACCTATGTTCTTACGCCATCTCATAGGCAGGCTTAAGGAGTCTCAGTCTCCTCTTCGCCTCGGGCAGGTGGCTACTTCTTGAGGTGCTCTGGGAGCTCAGCTTCTCTGAGTGTGCAGCATGTCAGGGTGTTGAGGATCTTTGCATAGCAATTGCTTGACTTCGTTGGGGGGAACCCTTCCGTTGCAAGTCACTTTTTAATGAGTTTGCGAAACCTTTCTGTTTCTAAAGGATGCCACAAGGTGAATTGAGATGTCATTTTCCATATTGACACCATTCGTTTGTTGACAATTGGGCTTTTTTCTCAGAGGCGAAGGGCAAATCTACATGCATTCTCCTCACCCGTACTCAACACACGTATTTTTCTAAAAAACAAAAATCAAGGGCAGACATGAAGAAGAAATCATCATAAAACCTGTAGCCTTGGTTGTTCTTATTATTTACCCATCAGTTTACAGCATGTTTTTATATATGTGGTGTTCTAGTTATCTATTGATGCGTGACAAATCACCCAAAAACTTGCTGGCTTAAAACAACAACAATCATTATGTTATCTCTGGTGGTTTCTATGGATTAGGAGTTGGGAGGGGCTCAGCTGGGTAGTTCTGGCTGAGAGGGTCTCGTGGGGTTGCAGTTAGGCGGTGACGGGAGCTGGCACAGGGGAGGGCTGACCAGGCAGCCCTCTCTCCCTCTTCATGTGGTATCAGAAATTCTCTTTGGGGTCTCTGCATGAGCTGGTTTGAGCTTCCTCACATCATGGCGGCCTCAGGGAAGTGAGGCTCCTTATATATCAGGATAGGGTTTAAGCATGAGTGTTTCGGCAAAGGTAGAAATGGCTGCACTTTTTCTGACCCAACCTTGAAAATCGTAAGAATTCAACTAGAATGCAGGAGAGGGGACATAGACCTCATTTCCAGATTGCAGATGTGTCAAGGTTATACTGGTTAGTCCATGGGCCTTAGGGATGGGCCATTTATGGAAAATACCCTATGCCACACATGATCACCTTTAGACACATCTGATGGGGGTAGGAATGTTATCGCCATATCATAAACCCAAAAAGCAAAGCCAGTGAGACAAAGTAATTTGCCTAAGGCGACTCCATTACTGAGTGGTCATTTGAACCAAGAATTTTAGCTGCTAAACTCTGGGTTCATCCCATTCTCCAGATGGGGACAGGAGGAAGAAGGCAGCACCAATTAGCTCATCCAAGTGACATTCGAGGGCGGGTGGCATTCAGCAGCTGTGGACCTTAGATCTCTTTTCAGTGCTACCCGAGGAATTGCTCCATTTTTTTTCTCTTTCACAGGCTCTTGGGTGCAGAGAGAGGAGCTAGGTGGAGTGGATGAAGGGGAGGACTGCACTCTGCGGGTGGGGTCAAGCGCCCAATGATAGAGCAGCGAGTGTTTGCCAACCACTATCCGGTGCAGAAGGGCCCCCTCAGTATGTAGAGTGTGTGCCATCAGTTCTGAAGGCAAGGACTCAAGGACAAGTAAAACTATAGCCTTTAAATAAAAAGACTCGTATTTTTTATAATAAAAATAACAATGTCAATGGGGCTAGCAAGTGGTGGGGTGGTTAAGGTGGCTGGACTCCCACATGGCTGACACATGTGGTCAAGGTGGCTGGACTCCCACTTGCTGGTTCGAGTCCCGAACCTGACAGCTTGTTTTCTCACTTTCCTTTGTTCTCTCTGTCTCTCTCTGGTCGACTTCAAAAAATAGAATAAGTAAAGTAAAATAAAATAATGATAATTAATAAAATAAAAAAAACAGCAGTGTCAGGCACTAATACTTCCTGTGTGTTTCCAGGTGTAAAATGTTCTATAGGCGCCACCTCATTTTATTCCCCTTTAAGGAACGTTCTATTAACTGGAGGTCAGAGAGTTAAGTAACTTGTTCTGTCACTTGCCCAAGGTCACTCTTTCCTGAGCCTCAGACATGAAGCCAAGTCTCTGTGACCCCAGGGCCTGAGCCCTTGACTACTCTCAGACACACTAGTGTCCGAGTCGGTCACTGTGGGGCTTCTGTCTAGAGGACTGGCCGGACTGAGTCAGAGCTCGCGGGAATGGTGCTGTGTCGAGCTGAGCGTCTCTGCCAGACTTGTCAAAAACAAACACGCTTTTATGTGTTTACTGCCACACACGCTCAGCCAGAAGCTCTTGTTTTATCATCTAGTTTAGATTGAGGAGAGGAAGCTCCACCAAGGAGGACCTTCTCACTCCACGGCCCTGAGCCAGGCCTTCCTCCATTCCCAAGGGATGACTCAGCCCCCAAGGGTGGTCCTGCCTCCAGGCTGCCCCTGCCTCAGAAATTGGCCCAAGTTCTCTCTGACTCTCAGTGTCTAAAACAGATTCTGGAGTACTGGGGGAAAGATCCTTAGAATAACAGGATTAACAGTGTGTGTATTTGCTGATCATCTCCCTCACTGCCGTCAGGGTGCACCTGAGTTCAGCCTTTGGCGATGAGATGCCCTAGAGGAGCCACTGCTCCTGGGGATTTTATGCACAGATCCTTCCACAAAGCCTGTTTGTTTGTTTTCAGTTTTGTTATAGGGTGAGTACACTTGCCAGAGAGAGAGATAGATAAATAGAGAGAGAGAGAAAGAGAGAGAAAGTGAGAAATCATCCCCTTCAGGGGGTATAGCCACACCACAATTCCTTCTCCTCAAGTCTCCTCTCGGGATTTGGGGCATATACGTATACCCAGCATAATTTTCAAACCACTAGGTCAGGGACTTGAACCGCAAAGTCAGCCATGTGGGATCCAGCTGCCTTAACCTCCACGCCATCCCAGAAAGCCTGTTTTTATACATGCAGTTATGTGTCTTGGGTGTTTTAGGGAGATTCAAATTTTCTGTATTAGGTGAAACATTTAAGATAACTCCAGTTAGTACCTAGCCCTGCAGGCAGTCATTCATTCAAGGTCTATTTCAATTTCAGAACTTATAATAGAGTCAGTTGGGGGACCAGCAGTTAGGGTAATGGCTATTTATTGGACTCCCATGTAGTCGACTGCAGTTTGAGTCCCAGACCCTGTGGCTTAAACTCACACTAGGCACGTATGCGTGCATGCCCAAGATCCCAAGAGGAGAATGGTGGAGAAGGGATTGCGGCATGGCCATCCCCCCCCGGGGGGGGGGGGGTGATTTCTCACTGTCTTTCTCTCTGTCTTTCTGGAGAGCCCTTATGCCCTATAGCAAAAAACCTCTCTAAATGAATGAATGAATGAACGAATCAGTTAGTAGGTTCAGGCCCTCGGAGCTCACTTCCCGGTTGCATAGCTCGTTTCTAGGAAGGTCCTGGGTTTCAGGAGCAAGAGACTCCCTCATTCTGTTCTGGACAGTAGACAAAGGCACAGAGTCCACAGCTGTGGGCTTGGGGCTCTCCAGTGCCCTCCAGGAAGGAGACTCCAGGGAAGACAGTGCAGGGGGCAACCGAGAGGCAAAGGGCTAAGAGTGAAGCTAATAACGGAACTGTCTGTGCACGCCAGGCATTTCACACTGGACACCTGGTTCTTGGCCACAATTTGGTGAGAGGGCTACTACTTTTCTGATTTTACAGGTGATGTGGTCCAAAAGTTTAAGAGCATGGGCTTTGAAGTCCACTTCTGTGTTGAAAGCAAGGCTCTTCTCCTCACATGGGAGTGGGATGAAATTGGCCAAATTGCTCTACTTCCTGGATCTCAGTTTCATCATTTGTAAATGGAGATGATAGTAGTGCCTTCCTTGAAGGCTGTAATGTCAGAACTGAACCAGATAACTGTGAAATGTCTGACATGGTGTCACATGTACAGTACACATGTATTCAAAATTAGCCGCTATTATTATTGCTGCTATCAGCCACTTGAGGGATGGGGACAGAGACTGAAGGTGGTGGCTCTGCTGTGTGTTCAATCACCAATCATTAATCTGCCATATTGGAAGGTCTGGGCTCCAATCTTAGGCCTTCGAGCACTCATGCTGGGTTGTGTGTGTGTTTGTGCGCGTGCGCGCGTGTAGGGGGTGCCTGTATTGGGGCCCTCCACCTCTGCTTCCCCAGCACTGTTGAATCCCCAGACTCCACTCTGATCTTCCAGCCCACCCTCCGTGGCCCCACCGCAGCCTTGGGAGCAGAGGCACAGCTAGTGGCTTGGGTCTGGGCTCCAGCTTGCTCACCAAAGCCTGAGCTTCTGTTTATGACTAATTGCTTTGTTTGTTCTGTATGAGACACTTAATTTTTTTTTCAGTGATTTACTCCTCTTTGTAATTAGGTGTAGTGATTAGAATCTTGTTCCTATTACAATAGAGTTTTCCTTTTAATTCATGCACATTCACCAGGCCTGTCTCCGTCTGTTCCATTGATTTTCCCCAATTGGCTTTTCCCAAGCTGTCATATAAATCACCATTCAGGGGTGGCTTAGAGACTGATGTGAGGCCAAGGAATCAAAGCGGGCTGACGAGGAGCTCCCAGTAGCGAAACAGACCTGGGGAGGAAGTCCCGATAACTCAGGACACAAGGAGCTGGCAGTTAGTTTAATAAGTATTCTTGACTAGTTTCCCCCACGTAATTCATTTTTTTTTATTCAAAATGTTATTACACATACATATATATTTCTCTAGGAAAAGGTCTGGAAAAGAAATACCAGATATTAACAATGGTAGTCTATATTTTCTTATTTTTGCTCATAGGCAGCATCTGCTCTGTACATGTAATATATGTATTAAAAACAAAATGTTTTGCAAGCCCTCCTCTGTAATGAATTAGGCATGGCACAGTTTTCAACGTGCCCAAGGTCGTTCTGCACGTAGACAACAGAGTCCAGGTCTTTAAAGTCCCAGAGCAATTGCTTAGTCCCCAGAGCCTTCCTTTGTCTTTCAGTCGGTCAGAAAATAGTCATTGAGCCCATGATCTGGGTGAGGGGCAGAGGCATAAGGTGCAGCTCCTATTCATAGGGGGCTTTTGGTTTAGGGAGAGAGATTTGGACTGAAAATTTCTCCTCTCCTCACCATGGCTCTGACCTCTCAGATTCCCCAGGCTTTGGTTTCTCCTTCACAGATCCTTCTCCTTCACGATGTTATAAAGGTAGCTGATGCCTGGGTGTTGGCCCTCAGAACTGGTCCTTCCTGCACAGCCTCGTCCCCTCCTGTGGTCTCACTTCCAGCCTCCTTGAATGTTCCCAGGTTGTGTGGCTGGCTATCGTGGTTTCACAAGTGCCCTGGGAACCTCCTCACGGAGTTCCCTGTAGTCTTCTGTTTCCCCAGCTGTGGAGATTGTACAGAGGCATGTTCCCCAAGACAGAGGGCTGGAGGGAAATCGGGAGAGAGTAATTGACCAGTGGACTCACTGAGGGGTGTGCGTCAGTGGGGGACAGAGACCTGAAGCTGGAAGGCGGCGCTGGCCAGCTTGTCTGGGACCGTAAGTCAGAGGCCTGGCAGGTTGCAGTGGTCCTTCAGGAAGAGTAACCTAGTTGCACTGGGTGGGCTCAGTAGCAGTCAGTGATCCCAGGAAGGAGGTCCCCTAGTGTTAGGTCCAGATTTAACAGACAAGGAACTAAGAGAGAGAAAAGGAAGAGTGGAGTGGTGGGTTACCCACTTAAAGGAAGAGGTGACAGAATGAGGTAGGGTGGCTTGGAAGGGGGAAGGGTCAAGCTTTCAGCCCATGTATAGTGGGCTGGTGGAAATGGAGTAGGGGAGTAAGGCGTGTAGGTCAGTGTTAAGGCATGTTGGAGTTTGAGGTCACAGAACCTCCATGTAGCAGGAAATCAATGGAAGAGAGGAAGGATGCCAAAGGATAAGAAAGGGGGACCAGAGGAGGTACAGAAAGGGGAACAGAATGCTCGGTGCCTGAGCGAGTATAATGGAAGGTTGGGATTTGGGGTAAACTCTGAATTTTCCAGAGACTTCCCCAAACATGCTAGATGTGGGGTGCGCATAATCCAGGACTGGTTGAGGCTGGGGTAGATCATGGTGTGAACATCCTGTTGGGGATGCCTGTCTTGCTCTGTCTCCTTCACTCACTGAAGAAAGAAAGAAAATTGTAAAATTTGGACTGGCCCCATAGCTTATTAGTTAAGCACTGTGCATTGAGAGCCAGATCCCACAGGCAAATTACGGGATGGGCCAGTCCATCCCATCTCGTGTTTTTCCCTTGAAAAATATGCTAGGCGTATGTGCGAGTGCCCCAAATCCTGATGGAATGGAGAAAGAGAAGGAAAAAAACTGGCATGGCCACACACCCCCTGAGGATGGGCGCTTTCTCTCTCTCTCTGGCAAGCACATGTACTCTTACGAAAAAAGAAAGAAAAGAAAATTAAAAAGACAAATCTGGACAACTGTCAAACCTAGAGTGAATGAGATTTAAGGTAAAGGCCAGACCAGTAGCAGCTTGGTACGGTTGGGTGGTTGATACTTTGATTTGGGGCAGGCGTGTCATGTATTTATTCAAGAGCTGCTGTGTAAGTTGGGGTGAAGTTTGGGGATAAGGTGAAAGGCATATAGAAAATTTCAAGGCCTAGACTAGTTGGCCTGCAATTTTCTGAAACTCTGAGGCTGTTGATTTCTTTGGAACTGAAGAGAAACTTTAATGAGTTTTCCTGTGCAGGTAAAGCACAGTGTTATTCTGTAGCTGAGACTTCTAAATAAAGCAGCCTTCCTTTTACCTCCTCTCCTTAGGACTCATCCCCCTTCCGGGCCCCCCTTCGGACTCTCTTTAAAATAGACTTTCATGCATGAGGAAACATCATAATGTAATACTCGTCTTATCTCCACACTTACCCAGCAGGCATTTACAAAAGGACAGTGGGCAAGCCTCCGATATCTCGGTGGCAAGCAGAGGTTGGACATTTTCTTTTGAGACATCCTCACCTGGGTCCCTCCAGGGCAAGACCCTGACAGGGCAATTAGCCACAACCAGAGTTTTAAAGGTGCGGGCTTGTCGTCCTTTTACATTTCCCAGGTCTTCCGCTTGTCTCCCTTATGATAAACAGGCGGAGGATCTTAAGGACTCGAGAAAACCTGTGAGGTTATTATGGCTCATTTGGTAGATGAGAGGGATCTGTAATTTTCCGTTGTGTATTTGTATGCACAGAGATGTGATAACGATGGCTTGTGGCCTCGTTCATTTTCCAGATGTCTCACGAGTGGATAAACAGCACTTCTTTCTTTGGCCGTGGGTACGCTGTCTTTGGCTTGCTGCTGATGCCATGCCCCGTGGGAGTGTGGGCTTTACTTTCTTATCCCTGAGAGCGGCCATTTTGCCTGAAGAGGGTTCTCCGGCCTTCCGGTGTGGGCGTGCGGGGAGGCTATCCACTGGAGGTGGCCGTGCCCCTGAGGAGCTCTGCCTTGCTTTCCAGAGCCGTTTGAACACCCGCATATGTTTTGTCTATTTGATTAGAGTTGAGCCAAACTGGAGCTAGTTTTTCATGTCTGTTGAGGAGAAAACCTTCCTGTCTGTGTCCCCCTGCATGAACAGGCTGTGGGGACAGTGAGGGTTCGGCCAGACATCTTGGAAGGGGAGGACTTAAATCTCACGGAGGTACATTTCTGACAGCTAAGAAAATTGTGGAAATGAGGCATGTGTTGGGGTCAGCGGAGATCTATGTAGTATGATTTTCAAACCAGTGAGGGCCCAGCCCAGACTCGGAAACCTCCCTGCTGCTTAGTAAACACATCTTAAGGATGCCAATTTTGTTGTACCTTGAGATGGTGAATGTTTTCTAAGTGTCGAATCCATAATTTGTTTGGCATTAGGCTATAGAAAAATGCTTTCTTATTTCTTTTCCTTTTATTTCACCTCCAAGGTTATTTTCTAATGAATTGGTCTTTCCCAGTCTGTCTACCTATTTGTCTCCCATTTCTCTCTCTCTCTCTCTCTCTCTCTCTGTGTGTGTGTGTGTGTGTGTGTGTGTGTGTATGTGTGTGAGTTTTAGTTTTTAACTCCCTGTGTGTGTGTGGATGTCTCCCTTCTTCCTCTGCACCACCCCCTACCCCCTACAGTGACTAGAAGCATCAAGACCAGGACTTTTTCCTACAATTGTAGTGTGTCCTCTTCAAAGTGGGAGTCTGTGTACTTATTCCAAAGATCCCGCCTTTGCTTTGAGCATTTTCAAAGCTTTTGCTGTGAACTCATATTCAGACTCTGGCATTTTCTTCTGAATATCCTCACTGGTGATAAATCTTTGGCTTTTGAAAGTGGATGTGATTTTTGGAAACCATCACCACCCTCAGCTCCAAATGACTTGTGGCCAAGATTGATTATGCTGTTTTTGGACCAAATTGCTACAGGACTATAAAATAATAAGACTGGTTGTCCTGCATGACTTAGGAACTGACTAGAAGGGAATCCCCTCCAAAAAAAAAAAAAAATCTCAAAAAAGTAGTCCAGATCTCAGTAAAAACGGGTCATCTACAGTGACTTCTTTGAAGGAGACAATGACCATTGGCATCCATCTTGGTACGTTTTTCAAGCTACAAGATGGGGGTTGTGTTTATCTCATCCTTGCTGTGCATTCGACATGGGACAGAGCCAGCTAACGCTGGATAAAGGGCCAGGGTCATGTATGAGTTGGTGAAGGCTCAGTGTGGAGGAGCATATCTGCAGCTGACATTGCCCTTCCAACACCTGCTGCAGGTCAGCAGGGGCAGGATTTGGGAGCCTCAAGGACCAGGACAGAGGAATAGCCACCCAAGCACTCCATCACCCACTCTGTCCCCTGTGGGCAGTTATTGGCTGGCAGCTCAGGGAAGGAGCCCCTGGCGGCTGGGCGGGCTGTTCCGCATTGATCTGAGTCTGCCTGCCGCCTGGCTACACACTGTGACCGCACTCACCATCCCTTCATCTGCTGCCCTTGCCCAGCATGGACTTCCCAGACTTCAGGCTCCCGTAGTGCACAGAATTTGTGTTATCCATACTGACAGCCCATTCTTCCTTGTCCTGCCCACAGGAAAATCAACCCATTTTCTACATCAATGGCTAATAAAGTAAAGACTCAAATGACAGGAACCTTCAATCTCATTTTAAAGTGACAAATAACAAAATCCATTTAAGGGCTAAAATTCGAAGTCCTCAGCAGAGCTTGAAAGGTTGAATGCTGGCTGGGAAGAAATCCAGAGACATTTCTTTTGGGGAGAGAAGGAAATCCACACTACAGGACAGAAGGCCTTCTTTGGGAAGCCTCCTGGGAAGCCTGCAATTTGCCCCCAAAAGTGATGTTTAGTTCTCAGTGCCATCAGTTTGGTGGGGTTTGCATGATTCAGGGAAACAGAGAGCAGCTCCCCAGCTGCAGATATGCTAATGAGCCTGGCAGGCTGGAGGAGAGATGGAGGGACCTGAGATGAGAGGCACTTGCTGATGACAGCCAGTTCTCCAGGAGAGGAGGCCTGCACCTGGCTGACTAAGGTGCTGAAAGAGCCGTTCCAGGTCCAGGAGATGCAGAGGCCACTGGGCTGCCCCCTGGGCCCCCTCATTAGATCAGAGTTCGAAAGCCCTAGCTGCAGTGCTGTCTCCAGTGGAAAACGACCCCTGGGGTCCAGGTGAGAGTACACCAGCGTCAGACAGGCTTTTAGCCGTTGCAGAAATCAACAGGGATCCTCAGGCAGCTCTGCCTCCGTCTTCCCTGTCTGGGAGATGGGGCAAAGCATTGCCTCTCCAGAGTGTTGAGGATTAATGAGCTGACGTTTGGAAACAGCTTAGGAGATGAATTGGAAGTGCTAAGTATTACTATTTCATGTGAAAGTCTGAAAATAACCTCGCTGAAGTGTCCTGATAAATAACTAAATTGGGCTAGTGAGGGGGAAATTTCAGCCGTCTGAAGAGTGTTTCTCTTAAATATTTTCTCTAAATGGAAAAGGAGGAGTGAGGGAGAGCGTTGCCTGCAATATCCTGCCCATGAAGGAGACAGCACCGAGTCCCAGACGTGGAGTGGGACTGCCTTGCCGGTTCTGGAGCTGCCTGCTCTTTCTGTTCCGTCTTTAACTCCAGACCTGAGCACGGCCAAGTGATGAGATCCCGCTAACGTTAGCTCAGTTGTCCCCACGTCATAAACACCGTCCCAGGGCCTTCTCCGCCCTTTCTGAACTTTATTTTATTTTATTGTATTTATTTATTTATGAGAGAGAGATTTTTGCTATAGGGTTTGTGCGCTTGCTGGAGAGAGAGAGAGAGAGAGAGAGAGAGAGAGAGAGAGAGAGAGAGAGAAAGCGAGAAATGACTCTCCAGAGAGGATGGCCACGTCTCAATCTCTTTTCCTCCATTCTCCTCTCAGGATCTTGGGCACGCACGCACGTGAGTTTCAAGCCGCTAGGTCTGGGAATCAAACCATAGTCGCTACGTGAGAGTCCAGCAATGTAACCATTACACCATCTGCTGGTCCCTAAACTTTCCTTTAAAAAAAACACACACACACAAATTGCCAGAGAGCATGCATGCTCCCTGGGATTGGGAGAGGGAGAAGAAGGGAGAGAAAGACCTGTTATGGGGAGTGGTCATACCACAGTCTCTTCTCCATTACTTCCTCCTTTAGGGATTTTGGGCTTTCAAGCCTCCGGATCTAGGACTCAAACTCTGCTGTCATTCATGTGGGATCTAGTCACTTTAACCACTATGTTACAGTCTGGCCCTAAACTTCCCCACCTTTTAAGACCTGTTTCATTCCTAAAGATTTTCAGCCTAGTGACAATTTCTCCATTCCTCTTACTCCTGCGTCTCACTCTGCCACAATCAACCACTGTGATTGTCCGTTGGTTTAAACATCTGTTTTCACTGGCCTCTTCAACTGGGCATGGGAGACAGAAACGGTGCGTTTGTGACATGTGCTGGGCCTGAGCATATGAAAGGACTTCAGAAAGTTCATAGAAAAATAGAATTAAAGTATGAGTTTATTTTGGTGCAGAGAAAGAAAAATTGAAATCTACATACAGTTTTTTTTATGATATTCATTTTCCATGAATTTTTGGACGATCCCTTGCATTATGGTTTGAATAATGGTTTGTCTCTCTTAAAGTTCATGTTTTAGAATTTGGTCTTCGTGGGCAGTGATTGGCTGTCCCCCAAAATTTATGTATTGGGACTTGGTTGTATCATGAAGGTGTTGAGTGAAAGCTTAATTCCTTCTTAGTGTCTCAAGGTGGAGCCTATGGGTGTGAGAGGTCACTGGGGCAAGGCCCCTGTAATTGAATTCTACTGGGTTTATGAGAGGGGAGAGAAGACCAGAGTAGGCAGAAACTTGGGGACAGTTGCACTGCTGGAGATCCTGCCCTCTGTCGTGTTGCAGCCTCATCTGAAGTTAGACCCTGGACCCTGGACTACCAAACTGTGAGCTGAATAAACCTCTATTTCTTTATAAATTCACCCAGTCTCAGGTATTTCTGTAAGCTGTACAATAATGGACTAAAATGTGTTGTAGTTTCAGTTGCTGATTCATTCTTAAATTGGGCTGGTTGTCACACCATGGCTTTATCCCATGAGGCTTCCCTGTCATCTTCCTTGATCTCAGTCTCATGGGACTTTCAGCTCTTAGGTGGTTGGGTTTTCTGCAGGCCTCTTTAGAGGCTGCTATGAATTGCCCTGGATGAGAAGGGAGCCTGGGCTGGGAGCAGACATTTAAATCCCTGTGGATGGTGTCTGCCCTTCCTCTCTTCCTCCACCTCCCTCCCGCATCATGAGGTTGGTGGGTTCCTGCCACTACATCCAGTAAACAAATGCTTCTGACCAGTTTTCTGTGGCAACCAGAAACTCTAGGGGGGCATTGATCATCCCTGGCACTTTGGAGGACATCACCACTATGTCCTGGAAGGGACAGAGCCACTGGTTCCTGTTCTAGGATCAGGGTGGTGCACTGAGTCCCAGAATGGGACCTTAGGCACAATCCTAGGGTGAGAAAGACGTGGGTTCTGCCCCCAAGGAGCTCATGCCTCAGCAGGAGCATACTCTGGGTGTGCAGGCAAAGGCTACTGGAATCCTGTAGAGCAAGGAGGGCAGCCTAACACACTCAAAACCGGAAGTGATGCCATCAGCCCTCCGTATCCACAGATTGAGCCAACCTTGGAACAAAATTTTTAGGAAAAAATTATAAAAAGATACAACAATGGAAAAGAATATAATTTTTTTAAAAAACAAGGTCATCCAAAAGCTGTTTACATTGTATTCAGTATTATAAATAATCTAGAGATGATTTAAAGTTTACAAGAGGCTGTGTATCGTTTGTATGCAAATACTATGCCATCCTATAAGGGACTTGTGCATCCAAGGATCTGGGTATTCTCAAAGGTCCTGGAACCAATTCCTCACCCACTCAAATCTACTGAGTAGATTCCTCTCTCCTCCCTACCCTCTTCCTCCCTCCACACATCCACATATGGGGAGAAGGCTCATTAAGCTGAAATAGTCTTGTCTCCTTCTTGTACCCCTTGAGTTGGGGCCTGCATCTTCCCAGGCTCTGGAACTCAAGTCCTGCCAGCTGAGAACGACTTTACTCCTGTGAGGACTGCTCCCTGGGGCTGGTCTTGCCTTGGGGAGACAGGTTCCTTTCTGCCCTGTTCTCTGGCTCATGGTGATGCTGTGTCCTGGGGTGGTTGCAGTCTACTCACCCAATCTCTGCTTCTGACCTGCTGTTTAACAGTGGACAACGGAGCATTAATCCCTCTGACTCCTTGCTTCAACCAGCACCACTGGGTCTCCTCGCCGTGTGTGGAGACGTTGGTCCGGCAAAGCCTGGGTGTAGTCGCTCTGACTTCGTTCTGTACCTTCCAGTTCCTTCCTAGAAAGCCAGGGCCACACCTTCAGGATGGAGGCCCAGCTGTTCTGTGGCTCATGTGGGCTGGTTGCTCAGTGATGGCAGCCTGGTGTCTACTGGTGTCCCTGCTCTGCCCCCTTGGCTTACATCAGGGACCTGATGCCCAGCACCTGGCCCATGGTACCCTTTGCCTAGAAGACCCTCCTGCATTTCCACAATGCATGATCTCCCCTGCCAAGTTACTTTTACCATGAGTTTTCAGAGCCCTTGAGTGCAGGAATGAATGAACAGTTGGGGCCTTGACATGTGCCTGTCTGAACTTGGCGTAATGGCTATGTCGCTGGACTCCCATGTAGTCGACCACGGTCCGAGTTCCGAACCCAGTCCCACACGCTGGGTGCGTGTGCATGCATGCCCGAGATCCTGAGAGTACAATGGAGGAGGGGGATTGAGACGTGGCCATTCCCCCCCCCCGCCCCCTGAGAGGGTGATTTCTCACTTTCTGTCTCTCTCTTTCTCTCTGTCTTTCTGGCAAGTGCACGTACCCTGTAGCAAAAACCTCTCCAAAAATAAAAACATTTAGAAAAAAAAGAACAAAAACAAAAACAAAAACAAAAACAAAACAAAACAAAAAGACCTGTGCCTACTTTGGTAGACATGAGTAAATGTGTTGATCAAAAAAAAATTTTAGAGGTTTTTGCCTTAGAGTGCATGCATTTACCAGAGAGAGAGAAAGGGAGACATCACTGGAATTCCTTCTCCTCCATTCTCCCCTTGGAATTTTGAGTACACATTCACATGCGCCTGGCATGAGTTTTAAGTCACTGAGTCTGAGACTCAAACCATGGTCGACCATGTGGGAGTCCAGTGACATAACCACTATGCTGTCTCCTGATCCCAAACGAATGATATTTTTTTTTAAATGAATGAATTCTAATGATAACACCCACTGCTTCTGACAAACATGTCTTTTTGAGCTGAGGGCTGTTACTGGCTGGATGACAGGAGCTCATTGCCTCAGTTGTTAGGGTGGTAACTGGCCTAGGGTGGTATTTCTCTGTAAAAATGCACCATGACTTTTCTGATGACCCAGTAGATTAGGTAGGTCTGTGAAGCTATTGTCACCTGACTAAAGCAGCCTCTTCAGGTAAGGGCTGGGGAGTGGGGAGGGGGGGGCTCTTCACAGGTAATGGGATGTGCCCCAGGAAGTTCAGGTGCTCACCTCAGAATTTAGAGGCTCGAGGAACCAGCAGTTAGCATAACGGCTATGTCGCTGGACTCCCATGTAGTCGACTGCGGTCTGAGTCCCGGACCCGGTGACTTAAACTCACACTGGGCGTGTGTGCGTGCGTGCCCAAGATCCCTAGAGGAGAATAAAGGAGAAGGGATTGTGGCGCGGCCACCTCCCCCGGGGGGTGATTTTTCACTTTCTGTTTCTCTCTGTCTTTCTGGCGAGTGCACGTGCCCTGTGGCAAAAACCTCTCCAAAAAAAAAAGAACTTAGAGGCTCGGAGTATTAGGACTTAGCAACAAGCAGCGAAATTCATCTCTTGCCAGCACAAGCCCATCTGATTCTTATTGGCTGGTTTTTCATGCCACCGAAATCTCACGACAGGATATGGCCACCCCACATGTGGGCAGGGTGGACTGGACAGTTGCAGAGAAAGTGGCTACCTCGTCGCTTCCTTAGTACTGCTTGCTCAGGTAAAGCCCGCCTCCCCACTAGTTTTAATTTCACTTAGCATCAACATCCTAACAGTGGAAACAGAGAGGGCCTCGGGCTTAATGAACAATGCTAGACCTTTCTCCTGCCCAGCTCACTGAGGCTCTAATAACAACGGATGACAGCTGCTTAGCTTTTTATATGTGCCAGAGTGCTACACAGGGATCGACGTCTTAGAATGTTTACAACAGCACTACGAGGTAGGTACCAACTTAGAGGTAAAGGAGTGGAGGCCCAGAAAAGCTGAGTGCCTTGCCTAAGGTTACACAGTTAGTAAGTTGTAGGGCCAGAAACTACCCCAAGGGTTCTGGCTCCAGAGCCTCTGGCCTCTCCCACTAGTCAGCATTGCTGAGATGTGTCTTGTCAGCAGAGCTGGGACCTAGGCCCAGGCTTGTGGACTCTCGCATCGTTGGCAGAAGAACCACAATACCTTGTATAAATCTACAATCTGACAGTGTTCGCAAGCAGATGGGATTCTGCAAAAGACGGTACTGCAGGTGCCACATTTACCATTTGGCTTTAAATTGGTAGTGGTTGTGGGGAGGCTTTTTTACTGCAGCACCTTGAAGAAGCCTAATGCCCCGTGTTGTCACAGGCTCTTACCAATTCCCTGTGGTTACCCGTGATAGTCAAGGGCACTTGCCTGAGTGCCACACCACACCCGAAGTCTGCTGAGGCATCCTGACCCCTGGAGCTAGAGAAACAGGAATCTGAGCAGTTGTGGGGCAATTTAAATAAAAGCAAAAAGAAATGTAAGTGATTTGGCCAAAAATCTTCATGGGGCGTCGTCATTGGCAGAGGAGGACCTCGAGAGGAGATGAAGGTTTCTCTTGATTTATTTTTACCTCCTCTTGTCATGGGACCCTTAGGCTTGATGGGGTAGGGATTCCTCCCACCTTGGCTATGGCAAGCATTTGTCTTCGTTAATTTCTATGGGGAAGAGGAGAAAATCCACAGGAAGGGACTGCGGGCCCCTGTGCTATTTCACAGTGGTATTTAAAGTAACAGCACCTGACAGCTTACTAGCAGCTAAGAGGTTTTTCTGCTTCAGAAAGCAAAATATCGTACAAGTTGTGCAACATATATAAATGATTTGAAGAATTAGGGTGCGGCAACTGGTACCGTTTTCAGCCAAGGACTGAAGACTTCATTGAGTTATAAAGTTAGCAAGTGGAGGGAAGGCGGGATGGACCAGTGAGGTACAGCACAGGTGTGTGGTTGGCCTGTCATCCTTGTTTAATTTCCTTTCTCCCTGGTCCCAATTTAAATTGCCAAAATATGTTAGATTGCAGTGCGTTATTTCATTTGCCTGCTTTGTAATTCCTCTTTACCTCAAACAGATGAAAAACATGGCACTAAAGCAAATTGACAGCTCTTGAAATGAGAAAGATCTTTATCCTTCACAGTGTTGATGTAGAAATAAATGAAAGAAAAACATGCTTGTTGGGTCTTGAGGCAGCTTGAATTGGTACTTTTTTCTTTTAAGGGTAGATGTAGCTTTTCCCCTCTCCCTTCCTTTTTCCCCTTTAAGGGTTGCATGGCTTGGGGATTAAGTAGGAAGATTGGTTATTCTGTCAGTACTCATTTGCAAAGATATGAGTCATGTTTTGGGCAGGAGTAGACCAGAGGTCCCAACCTGGAGGTTAATAGAAGGAATGTAAGGTCTCCAAGTTGACTTCAAGAAATTGATCAGGCACCATGGGTACCCCACCCCAAACCACCTGAGGGCCAACTAAAATGTTAGATGAATCCAACTTATCCTGCCTGGTCACTTATTATTATTTATTTATTTGTTGAGAGTTTTTTTGCTATAAGGTATGTGTGCTCACCAGAAAAGACAGAGACAGAGAGACAGGAAGTGAGAAATCACCCCCGAGGGGGGGATGGCCACGCCGCAATTCCTTCTTCTCCATTCTCCTCTCAGGATCTTGGCAACACACACACACATGTGCCCAGTGTGAGTTTAAGCCACCAGGCCCGAGACTCGAACCACAGTCGACTACATGGGAGTCCAGCAACATAGCCATTACACCATCTGCTGGTCTCCCAGTCACTTCTTGCGCCAAAGACCAACTTATTATTGTGACAAGTATCGATAAATAATCTTCCATACCTCGTATTATAAAATACAGTTTATTTGATATGTGAAATATTTCAAAATGCGTAAGATCTGTGTTAAGAAGTGAAGTGAAAGACAGCCTTAGATGGCTTATAAAAGAAAGATTTGGAAACCACTGGATTTGATGCTTATATCTGAATTTTTTCCCTTGTCCTGCAGAATCTTCCTGAAAGTCAAGCAGGGAGCATTTATTGGGTACTTATTTTTGTATTGGTTATTCTACAATAGCAGGTGCTAGGTAGAGGATGCAGAACTATGTACGAGATTTCCTGAGGACTAGGGAGGGAACGGTGAAGGAGTCTATCCACGTACTTTATTTCTGCCCACTTTATCTAAATGAAGAGAGGTGAAGGCGTACTGCATGATGAACTGATCTGCCACGGGGTTTCTGGAAAGAATGAGCCCCCTTGTGGTTTCTTTTTATTCTTATTATTACACATTTTAATTTTTAAATAGTTTAGGACTTAGTTGTAAGCAGAATACAAAGGGCTCTAGTGTACCCTTCACCCTGCTTCCCACCTCGATAATATCTCCTATGACCATAGTACAGTGTTGTAACCAGGAAACCGGGGCTGGTACTTCATCTGTTTTCACAAGTACGCATGCACGCACACACATAGTTCTTGCAAATTCTATCACATGTAGATTTGAATGACCATCACCACGGTCAGCATTCAGAACTGTTGCATCGACACACATACACTCCTTTTGTTTCACTTAAAATAATCATGTCCTTCTCCCACTCCTAGCTCCTGACTGACCACTGACGTGTTCTCCATCACTATAATTTTGTCATTTTTAGAATGTATTATAGAAATGGTGGGGCTGGCAGGTGGCGTGGTGGTTAAAGACATTGGACTCTTCACGGTTCGAGTCTCAGACCTGGCAGTTTGCTTTCTCACTTTCTCTGTCTCTTTCTCTGGTCAAATTAAAACAAATAATAATAAAGAAAATTAAATAAAAGATTCTTTTAAAAATGTTATAGAAATGGAATCATGTAGTTTGTAATGTTTTTATTTTATTTTATTTTATTTTATTTTATTTTATTTTATTTTATTTTATTTTATTTATTCCATGAGAGAGAGAGCAAGATACAGCAGTCCCAACAGGGTCTTGATACCACCATCCACTCCCAGCTTCAGCCAGCCTGAGTCCTGGGCACCATGCTTGGTACACTCGAGATGTGAACTGGTAACCTCCCATGGGCATCTGTCTCCCAGAGTATTGCTGTCCCTCTAGCAGGCCCCATAGTAAGCCTTCAAGATGGACTTTTTTTCACTCAGTTCACTTTTTTGTCACTTAATTCCCTGGAGATCCACCCAGTTTGTATACCAGTAGTTTATTTCTTTGTACTGCAAAGAGTCTTCCATTGGAGGGATGTACCAGGTTGTTTTTCCATTCCCCTTGCATTCTAAAGCTACAGTTTATTTGCGTCCAACTCATTGCAGCGTCCACATAAAGTCAGGTACACCTTTTAAGGGTCAACCTCAGTCATCCATTCTGATTTCACTGAACTGGAATTTGTGGTAATCGATACAAAGTCTGTTATTCCACTATCCAGCCCTTGTCTAACAGATATTTGTTGAGCCATCTGTGTGTGCTGGGGCTGGGATGTTTATACTGGTGATAGGTGAGGGCAGTCACTGACCACTGGCCACATGCTTTCCTGTATATTATGTCAATAATTCCTACTTCTCAAGGCTGAGGTGGAGGTTAGCAGCGATCAGCATTCCTTTTACACACAGGCAGCTGAGCCACCTTAGAAAGCTTGGCCCAAGATCATGCATACGTGGTAAAAAATGGTAAGGGTGGGATTAGAACCCAGGACTTGTGATGCCACTTACTCTATTACTGTGGCTTTGCCTGTAGCCACTGAATCACTTAGAACAAGTTTGCTCCTCTGGAAAATAAGTGTCCTGGACTTACATCTTGTTAGTCCTTTCTGCCTCAAAGATTTTCTGAACAAGAAGTAACTTTGCCAAAGATCTAGATCTAGCCTGTTGGTGCACTTGAATTTTGTAGTAGCAGTTTTTTATTATTTGAAGACACTTGGGAAATTTAAAAATAACAAAGTAAAATTGCTCTTAACATATTCTTTATTTTGCTTTTTTTTTTTTTTTTTGCTAATTTTTGACAAGGTCTTTGGGTCAGGACTAAAGCCAAACATCTCGGGTATACTGTGGGTGACTTTAGGGGCCAGGCTGTTGAGCTCGGCTGTCAAGTGGCACCAAGGGGAAGGAGTAGTGATGTCTGCCCCATGAAGTCCACCCCCATGCTGGGGGTGGGCGGTGCCTGGTGCACAGATTCAGGTGCCTGGTGCTATCCAGTTCACAGAATTCTGCCTTTGCCAAAACTGGGCTGTGGATCAGAGGAAGCTGCTATTTCGGGCATTTAAGTGCTATTGCTGCTGCATTCAAGCCTGAGCAGCTTGTCCAAGGGGGTGGGGCTGAGATGCTCCAAGTCTTTGAAGCTCCAGAGAGGGTTCAAAGGAGCCTTGGAGAAGGGATTCCTGTGCTGGGTGGGAAGAGGAGAGGTGACCTTGAGGTCACACTTCTGACTCCTGAGTCTGTGATTCTGAGACCAGTGGAACTTCCTCTCTTCTCCAGTTACTGACATTCGCTCCAAGACCTGGCTGAGTTCATGAGACTCACAGGCTTGTGCCTTCAAAGTGCTAGTGGGAAGAGAAGGACCTGGGAGGCCTGCAGCTAACCTGGGACCTTTGGCATATCATCTCCACACTTCCCGCATGGGGCCCCGGGATCTGATGAGACACACTCTACCTCCCATCCGAGTAGCAGAAGTGACAATGGGGGATAGAAAGGCTCCAGCATGGGGGTGTCCAAAGCCCTAGGTTCATTTTTTTATGAAGTTAATTTTTTTTCTTTATTTATGGTAGTGCATATGCATGCAGACATGGCAGGGGTTGGGGGCAGAGAGATGAACACCCTCCACATAGTCTGGTTATCCTGTGCTCCCCTTTCCCCGTCCTCCAACAATCTGATCTTAGGCACTCTTGCCCATGCCTGGTATGTTTCCGGGTGACAGGGTGGGGGATTTAAACTGTGGGGGGTCTAGCTTCTCTTGAGCAGCATGTTACCACTGTGCCATGGAGTTGGCCCCCAAGGGTCTTTTTAAGCTCCAGTTCTTTTCATCTGGGCTCTGCAACCAACTCTTTGTGTTAGACAGATGAGCCACCCTAAATACTGATTTAACGAATATACGTGTCACCTTGGTGGGGCTCCCTCTCTCCCTTGTTCTTCATCCTCACCAGCCAGTCTGTTAAAGAGGGCAAAATAGACGGTGTTGGAAACCCCATCCTGAAGCTCACACGCTCAGAAGTTCCCTGCCCCACCGGCCCTGGCCTTTCCAAGATGCAAATAAGCCCTCCATCCCAACATCAAGCCGTGGTATTTACTCTCCCTGTTTTCCAGACAGAAAGAAGATGAACATGGCCCAAGGGACTGAAATTGGGAATGGAACCTGACTTCCCAAGCCTACAAAACCCTTCTTTCTTCTCCTTCCTCCTCCCTGCACAGTGGCTGCAGCTATGCTCCTCACCGGCTGCGATTGCGTTGGCCACAGGAGATGCGGATGATTTTTCCATTTGGTCCTGATGTTTATTTCATGCCCATCAATATCAGTCCGTATTAGGACAGATGAGGTGGTTATTTACAGGCTGTGCATTTTCACACTTGGTAATTATAAACCCTTCCCCTGTTCGGTCAGCGTCGTGGAGATCCATTTTGGCAATTAGCAGTTTAGTATTTGTTTAATGGGAATGCAAGAGAGTGTTACGGCACATCAGTGCTCCCCTAATGATTTGCCTCTCTCCTCCAGAGCTGGCAGGTTTGGGCCTTTTTCACGGTAGGTGAGGCCTGATGGAGAGGTTGGAGGGGAGAAAGGAGCATTAGGCACCCTGCCTGCCCCTCCCCTCCCTTCCCTTCCCTTCCCCCAGAGCACACTCTCATGCACGCACGCATGCATGCATGCACGCACTCACAACCAGTGCTGTAAACGGGCCCCGGATTTCCAGAGCACAGCAGCCGCCACTCGAAGGAGCCTCACACAAGAGGCCGTTAGGCCAGATGCCATTTCCGTGTGACAGCTGTCAGCCTGCCGGATCCAACTGCTTCTCCTCAAACAACTCGAGCCAGACCCTTTTGGTGTCCCGCTCCCACTTCCTCCCTTCCTTCACCACCTCCAAGCCCTTCTCAGATATCCCTAGGGAGAGGCTCCTGCTCTACTCTCCAGGCGATGTTGGGGTCCAAGGGTTTGCTGGATTGTTCGAATGCAGCTCCTGCCCCCATGGCTCCTCTCACAGGCAGGCGTGCTTCCTCCTTTCCTTTTGCCTTTCCAAGTCCTCCCTCCCCTTCTGAGCCTGACAGGGCAGTAGACGTCCATCTCCTTGAGGTTACCCAACCTTTTCACTTTTCCGTAGGATTTTAAGCAGTATTTGTTAATCTGTCAGCAAACAGGCACTTTGCTAAGTCCTTAGGGATTCAAAAAATAAAACAAAACTAAGAGATCAGGAGAAAGTGCAGGGATACATCTGGCTTTCAGTCCTAGCTCCGCATTTACTACATGTGTGATTCTGGACAAGCCACTTCATCTCAGTGAACCACAGTTTCCTCACCTATAAAATGGGTATGATGATATCTACCTCAGAGCTGTTGTGATAATTAAATGAGCTAGCGGATTGCCTGGTAAGCCCCAGTAAATGGTAGCTGTTGCCACCCTCATTATGTCAGGGAGAGACATTTCACCATGAAGAATTTGAGATTTACTGGTGGAATCGGAATCTCTGAGCAGGAGGTTTTGTCTTCAGGTAGGTAAAGTGGCTCAATCTCCAGGATAGAGTTGTCTGAAGACCTTGCACACTTCCATTCCCATGACAGGTGTTCCTTTGTTAAATTTATAACTGCTATCTGATAAACACTGGTGTTTGGTTTTAAGTTAAATGGAAATTGGAATGATCCCACAAGAATAAAACATATAAGAAATTGGAAAAAATAGGGCTGATAAAGAAGAGTCTTGCTAATGAGGGAAGAATATTCTAGCCACAGTGGGGCCAGCAGGTGGCAAGGTGGTTAAGGCACTGGGCTCCCACATGGCCAACCACAGTTCAAGTCCTGGACCTGGTGGCTTGCTTCCTCGCTTTCTCTCTCTCTCTCTCTCTTTTTCTCTCTCTGGGGAGGGCACATGCCCTATAGCAAATTAGAAAATAATAAGTAAACAATTCTTTTTTTTAAAAAAAGAATATTCTAGCCATAGTAAGGGTTATGGGAATCCTCCATGAAAGGTGTAGGAAGTGTGCTTAGTGCCAGTGAACGTTACACCCCAAAATAATTAAAATGGTACATTTCATGTTGTATGTATTTTACCACAATAATAATTTTTAAAAAAGAAAAGTTTAGGAGAAACTAAGGGGACTCCCTCTTGTTCTTCATTTACGGTATGGTTATAAATTAACATAAAGTTTCAGAAGGATGAAAATTAGGAACTTTTGGAATAAAGGGAGAGCATGCCGAGCAGCAGCAGCCGAGACAGGAGCTCTGAGCTGACTGTTGCTGTGAGCGTCCAGGGGTAAATGCACAGAGATGGGGCAACTAAGAAGCCCACGTGCCTGAAGCAAGAAAATGACAAGGATGGGAGGAGGCAGGAGGCCAGGGGCTGCAGGGGAATACTTGGACTCCTAGCATCTGGTTCTTAAGGTCTACCAGTGGGGAAACTGAGGCTTGTGGAATTTGTACGATCCCTGCCTCATGGCGTTGTGATGAGGACCCAAATCATTCAGGGGAAAAACAACTTTTTCTAGGTTTTCTTTAAAACCTGTGTTCAGGTTTTGGTGCCTCTGGGCTACTTCCAGGACAGAACATTAGCATTCTTGTCCTAAGCCCAAGAAAAGGCTAGGAGAGCCGGAGAGAGCGGTGTGGGGGTAAGGGGTTTTGTGCTCCCGGCTCCTGGTAGGGCACAGACGTCCCACCTTCAGGCAGCCAGAAGCCCATTGGCTGACTACACACACATATGCTGTGATTAAGGCTCAACTTGGCTGCATTTAGCCAGCTAGAACAGTGCTTCTCAGCCGTGGCTACACCCTAGATCACTGGGGAGCTTTAAAAAAATCCTCTGCAAGGCTTCCTGCTCCAGAGCTCTGATTTAATAGGTCAGGGTGTGGCCTCGGCGGCCTGCGCTGTGAACGCTCTTCAGGTGATTCTAGTGAGCAGTCAAGGTTGAAACCATGGATCTAGATTTTGGTAGGAACTAATGGGATTTTCTGGCCTGCTCCCTCTTCTGCATTCTTCCTTTTGGGCAGTGATTAAAGATAGACCAAGCCTACCTTTTCCAAGGCCGGAGCATCCTGAAAAGTCCTATTGTAATCAACTGGATGACATTATGGAACGAGGTGGCAAAAGTTGATTTTGGTTTTGCCCAGGCTAGGAGTGGGGTGGGGTGGGGTGTGTGGCTTCTCATGCTCTAAAACCTTCCTGGGACCAGGCTGTTATCATCTCCAACACAGCTACTGTGTCCTGGGCAGTCCTGCCATGTCATAGGCGTCTCCACTCCTGTAGCTTTAGTGCCTTGAGTTTACAGAGCATACTAAGGCTCGTTAAGCCCTACACACTATAGTATCATGGTATTGCATTTGAGGGTGTTTATTTAAACTAGCACTTGAAGCATTTGAGTGGGAGCAGGAAGAGAAATCCAAGGGCATTTGTTCTGGGGGAGTTTGAAGAGCTGGGTTTCTTCTCTCCTGCAACTCCCTCCCCCTCATACTTGACCAGATAATTTAGGGATCATTTGAAGTACAATTTCCTGCTTTGTTCTTGATGTGTATGGTGTGTGGGTGTGTATATTTGTATCCCAAGAGTAGTAGGAAATTTCATAAGGCGTGTGTTGGCCACAGCAAATCTCTGGAACAGCCTCACAGAACAGAGAGCTTGCAAAGGACCAGTAGGGAATTTGATGCTCCCAGATGTTGTCCCAGCAACTTCCGCCATCCATTTGAGCACTCCAGGCAGAGAGTCTTTACAAATGAATTTGAGAGGCCCTCTTCTACAGTTTCCTCCTCTCCCGGGTGAGCAAGTGAAGGACAGAAGAAGGGGTGACTGTTCTCAGTGAGATTCTGGTGGGGCTGGGAGTAGCAGCAGGATCCTCCCCATGCTTTGTGCAAGAATGATTTCCACACTCAGCTCTTTTGCAAACTGCTGGATGATCACCTGTAACTCTTTTCCCTTTAGCCATCTCCTAGAAACAAGTTCGCTGTTTCTCAAATTAGTTCAGCCACATTTACCTTCTGTGTACTTGGGGAGCCCAAACTGCAAAACCTGGGACAAAAAAAAAATGACATGGGTTAGAGGGCATACTCTAAGGTCCCAAACTTTGGCCAAGCAACTGGACAAATAGAAATTTTAACTTCCCTTTATAGGAGCATCTTTGCATTGTGACTTTAAAGATTTTCTGTTCAGTGAACACATGAGCGGAGTTGTCTAACCTCTGGATATGGTCAGCACCATCTGGCTACTTCTAAAAGCACCCAGCAAGAATGTCTGGCTCACAATAAATCTTTTAACTCATTAGAAACAGGGTTCGCTCATTCATTAAATGAATTAGGATTAGAGAGGCATCACCCACTGACTTTGAGTGGTAATTATTGCTGATTTTCGTGGTGCTCATTTAGTGAGGAACACGTTGCCAGTTTCTCTTGGCACGTCTAGGATCTCTGACTCCAACCTTGCTGCCGGAGTGAGATTCAGAAGAGGTCCCTCTACATCCCGATACCTGTGTTCCATTTGGAATGTTTCATTTGGAATGTGGAACCTGATAGGTTAAGACTTGGCCCCCTTTCAGTATGTTTCCTTCCACCCCTTGCCTTGCCTTTATTTATTCTAATATAAGGATGTTCCAAAAAGTTGGTAGAAAAATGAAGTTAAAGTGTGTATTTATTTATTTATTAGGTTTTTTTTTTTTTTTTTTGCCATAGGCACATGTGCTTGCCAGAGAAGAACAGAGAGAAAATGAGAAATCACCCTCCTCCCCAGGGAGAATGGCTGTGTTGCAATCCCTTCTCCATTCTTTTCTTAGGATTTTGGGCATGCATGCTCACGTGCCCAGTGTGGTATTTGGACCATGATTGGTCTTGTGGAAGTCCAGCGCCTTAACCACCATGTCACCTGATAGTCCCAGTATGAGTTCCTTTTGGTGCAAAGAAATTTTTGAAATCACTGCATAGTTTTTTCATAGTACACCTTTTTGTAAACTTTGTGAGACCAGTACATATTATCTGAGAGTATCTGTGCATCTTCTCATAGTAAGCTTTTTTTTTTTTTCATAAGAACAGAGTCCATGTGTAAGTTACCTATTGCCCACAAGAATGCTGTACAACAAACCACAAAACCTCAGTAGCAGACAGTAACTTTATTTCATGTGTCTGGAATACAGTAGGCGTGGTTCTGCTGATATTATGGGGTTTGGGGGTGACTACTTGTCAGACAATCTTGGCTGACCTCAGCAGGGCAACTAGGGGGACTTGACTCTGCTCCCAGTGTCTCTCATCTTCCGGCAGGCTAGCTTGGGCATGCCATTCTCATGGTGATGGCAGAGGTGTCAGAGAGAACAAGCAGAAACATACAGATTCTCTGAAGGCTAGGCCCCAGACAGGCATACCATTCTCTCCACCTCATTTCCTTGGCTATAATGAGTCAAGTCCATATTCAAAGGATGGGGAGATAGACTCCACCTCTTTGGGCGGAGGAACTGCAGAATTATAGTGTAAAGGATGCAGGGCTGTGAATGCGCTCCATCTACTCTAGACCTATGTAATTTGACTCTCATTTGCACTTAGGCTAATGGTTTGCAAATAGTGAATGCCAAATAAATATATGTTACATAAAAGTAAATAAAGTTACTATTAGCTGGCTTTTCTAATCAAAATTAGGTTGTCTACATGATACAGACATTAGAAGGGAAATGCGTATCATCCAAGCAGTGATGAATTTTTCCCACATTGGGTGCAGGGACAGCTTGGTTGCCACTAAGAAATCCTCTTCTTGTCATCTTTTCCATCATAGGTTCTACTGTCATTATTTCTGGGATCTTAGAGTATAAATATCAGAGAAATACAGAACAAAGAGGAGAAGTGTTGCCACATGGAAGTAGATCAGTTGTCTCTAGAAGAGAAATTGTGTTCTCTGTGTAGAGCCCTGAGTGTATGTTACACAGGAAGAAGCCACTTCTTTCCTGTGTCTTTAACCTTTGCTCTTGTTTCTGATCCCTTATGGTAGCACATGGAAGAGCGGTCCATGGGCCAGCAACTGCATCCGCATCACCTGGGAGCCTGTTAGAAATGCAAATACTACAGAGTCAGACTCTCAGGGGATAGGGCCCAGGAGAGCTGTGGCTTCACAAACCCTCTAGGTGACCCTGATGTGGATGGTGTTTGAGAAGCCCTGACCCAATACCAGTGGCCATCAGGTGACAACGTAGCTCCCCCTTTGTTAACTCTTACTCACATGCAAGGATGTCACAGCGTAGTCTGAACCTTGCAGTAGTCAGAAAAACATGCACAGGCCCTTCTGATCGCATGCCCAGCCATCTCACTTAGAAGTTTCTTTACCTTGCTTTGTCGTTCACAAAGATACACCATTAAGGATGCCAGAGCTGCATTTTAAACCTGTCTCCAGTTATTACAAGGCACATGTCAAGGTTAAAGTAATCTCCTCCCAAAACAGACCAGGCTTGGCCAGGACGTGGGACAAAGCATGCTGAGACTCAGATAGACACCTCCTGTCCCTTCTCGTCCTCAGGGAAGAGACCACCAGGCCTGCAGGTGTCCACCTCCAGTACAAAGACATTTATTAGGTGATGAGGGCATTGTCAAGACAAAATAAATACGGAGTGTTAATCATAGGGAAGAGGTGGCATTCCTTGATGAGGTATATAATAAGGCTTAATAGTATTTTCTACCCCAAGTCTAGAAAAACAAGTCAGGCCAGCAGATGGCATGGCAGTTAAGGTACTGGATTCCCGCATGGCCGACTGGGGTTGCAGTTGCAGACCCAGTGGCTTGAAAATCACACCGGCCGTATGTACACGCATGTCCAAAATTCCAAGAGGAGAATGGAGCAAGGAGAATGGACAAAGATTTGCTGCGTGGCCATCCCCCTTGGGGAGTAATTTCTCACTTCCCCTCTCTCTGTCTCTCTCCTGCCAGTACACACACCCTAAGGCAGAAACTTTAATAAAAAGAAAGAAAGAAAAAAGAAAAAGAAAAACTATTTTCAGCTTCCCTAGCCCTTTGTGTTCTAGCACTTTAAATGAGGTCTGGCCCGTGTTGATGTCTGCAAAGCCAACTGATTTACCTGAGTTTGCGTGTGTATGTGTGTGCACGTGTGCGTGTGTGTGTGCGTGCAAGCAGAGAGACACTGAGAGAAGAGAGTGACTAGTTTGCTGGCTCTGGTGTTACCAGTTACCTTAACTGTGCCCCTTATTTCGCCTTCATAGAGAGACTCACACAAGCCGCTTCTGTTTGATTCACATAGACCCGTGAGAAACAGTCCCGTATGTGAGGCTGTGTTTTTCATTCTATTCAGTCTTTGTATATTCAAATTCTTCTAGTTTCAGCTCTTGCTGTTCTGCCAGATTTCCATCGCATTGATGGCTTCTTTGAATTAATAAGTGTTTTGCAATTGCTGAAAAGTTTTCTCCCCCCAAGCACTGGGACTTATCCATATTGATTTTTTCTTTTTCTTTCTCTTCCCTCTCTAGCTACTTCTCAGATGTTGTATTCTGTAAAGTGTTAATAGAATTTTTCTTTCGCTCTTACACTTTATCTATTCAGGAGGTCTTTGCGAGTGCCATTGTACAGCTGGACTATAGAGGAAAGAGCTCCATTCTTTACGACAGTGGTTGCCCTAAAAAACATATATAGATCCTCCCCCACGCTCAGCAGGGTGGAGGGATGTGGGGAGGGCAGCGTTGGAAAACCTCCGAACTTAGGAGGGAGAAGAGAGAGCCAATTACACACTGTTGAAAGGGGGTTTTGAAAATAACATTTTTTTTAATTCAAAATATTTCTTTCCTAAGGGGATCTGAGTCTCAGTACCAAAACATGGCCAACACAGAAGGGAGGCTGTTTTCCTTGCTGTTAGGCATTTTCAGCTCAAAATAAGAATTTGGCAAACATCTTAGGAAAGATGGATATGGGTGAGAAGCAGATGTCACATTTACCTGCATGATACCCAGCAGGCCTCACCCCTACACACCCGCACCCCAGACATTCGAATTCCCATCGAGTCCCAGGGTCTGAGTGTGAGACACCAACTGCTCAAGTGTGACTTCTGTGTGTACAAACACAACAGTTGATCTTATGGTGGTTTTGCTTGAATGTGCATGGGAGGTAGAACGACTGTCGTGTGGATGGCCTCAGTAGGGGCCTACAGGTTCTTCAAACCTGCCTGGCCAGGCTTTGTCCTGGGATGGGCATCCCAGATTGGGCATTCCAGGAGGGGTCTGGGGAAGGAGTCCCTATTCTAGGGTTCTCTAGGCTTGCATGGCCTTCTCCTCTCTTTCTGGCCCCTGGGGAAGAGGGGGTAGGTCCCTGCTGGAGAAGCCACCATACAAGGCCATTTTCCTCCCAGTAACTGACTTCAGAAATGGGGACCAGAAGGGGGAGGCCCCAAGAGCCTGTTTGTTCAGGCTCGGTTGCTTAGCAACAAAAGGGGGCCCTGACTCAGAGAAGGGATTTTTAAGCTAGGCCAGTCCCTTCGAGGTTTGTGACTGGCTTCCTTCCGCCTCTTCTGTTCTTACCTTGACTTTGCTCTTCCCTCTATTATGTTTGATAGCATCTAGAAAAATAGATTTGATTTGTCTGGAGGCAGCATTAGAAACCTCGTCGTATTGCTTGGCCCAGTGTCCTCCCCTCCATCAGAGATCGTAGTCTGGGAGGAGTGAGGCATGAATAGCCTATGATCCCCTTTCTCAGCTGGCTTAGCTCAGGCCCCCACGCTCATTTGTAAGCCCTTGACTACAGATCAGCAGTGCTCCGTCCTCCCAGCCACTTGCACACACCGCAGTTACTCCAAGGACAGCGCCCCCTGGCTGACAGTTTTGTCCACCCACAACCACATAAGTGGGGTCCTACCCACCTTAGGCACAAAACGAATAAAGAAACCAGGCTGCTCACCTGGTCAGACCAGGTATTCTCCACGACGAGTAGCTGATTGGTTAGGACAAACACCTGCACTAAGCATGCGTGTTATGTGGAATAGAAGATTGGATCATAAATAAAAGAAGTGGATTCCAAAGCCAAGTCTAGTTCATTAAGTGTGAATTTCTTAAGATCTACCGAGGAATTGAGTGTCAACCCTGAAATCTTATTATTGGGTCATTGGAAAAGTCATGACGTATTTCCTATGCAAAACTGCATTATGACATTTCCAACGACCCAATGTTTTTTGTTTGTTGTTTGTTGTTTTTTTTTTTTTTTTTTTTTGAGAGGTTTTTGCTATAGGGCGCGTGCGCTCGCCAGACAGACAGAGAGAGACAGAGAGATAAAAAGCGAGAAATCACCCCCCGGGGGGATGGCCACGCCGCAATCCCTTGTCCTCCATTCTCCTCTCGGGATCTTGGGCATGCACGCACACGCACCCGGCGTGAGTTTAAGCCACCAGGTCCGGGACTCGAACCGCGGTCGACTACGTGGGAGTTTAGCAATATAGCCATTATGCTAACTGCTAGTCCCACGACCCAGTCTTTTAATTTTAGTATTTTTCCCCCCTAAATTTCCTTCTTCCATGAGTGAGAGATAAGCATTCCCCAACAGGTGGATCTTCATGCCATGACCCACCCCCAGCCCCAGCCCACCCCAGATCGTGAGCGTGTATGTGCAGAGGGAGGCAGATTCAGGGAGGTCTCCAGACACAGACTCAGAACTTTCCCATGTGGGTCAGCCCTACAGATTGTTACATTACTGAGGTGCCACCGTCTGGCTCCTCGAAAACCTTCTTATTGCTAGAAATGTCCAAAAAGGTTGTAGTGTGCGTGGGAGAGCTCTGGAAGGGATTAAGAGAGAGACAGAGGATGCCTTGGGTATTTTCTTCTCTTTGATGTTTTTTTTTTTTTGAAAAGATCCTAGGGGGGATCCGTGTATGAGAGTAGCTCAACAAGTTTAACTGTAGAAAAGATAGAATTAAACAAGTGTAATTTCATTTTGTTACAAAAAAAGTTTGAAACCCATGCATAGTTTTTTTTCAGAATACACATTTTCCATGAGCCTTTTTAGAAACCCTCTCCTCGTATCAGTTTGCTTGGACTGCTGTTAACAGAATAGCACAGACTGGGTGGTTTCAACCACAGCCATTTATTTTCTCCTGCTTCTGGAGGTTGGAAGTCTGAGATTGAGGCGTGGCAGAGCGGGTTTCTTCTAGGCCTCTCTCCTTTGCTTGTAGATGACTGTCTTTTCCCTGTGCTGGGAAAAGTTGTTCCCTGTCTTTCCTCTGTGTGTTTGTATCCTGATTTTTTTCTCTCTCTTTCTTCCTCCCTCCCTCCCTCCCTCCCTTCCTTCCTTCCTTTCTTCTTTTCTTTCCTTTCTTTTTCCCCTAATCTTTTCTTAAAAGGACACTAGCCATGTTGGTTTAGGGGACACAGTTAGGCCCATAATAACCAGAATGTTACGGTTTCATTGTCTATAACTGGAAACAATTTAAATATCTATAGGATAGAGGCTGGCAGGTTGCATGGTGGTTAAGGGCGCTGGACTCCTACATGGCAGACTATGGTTCGAGTCCTGGCAGCTTGCTTTCTCACTTTCTCTCTCTTTCTGTCTCTCTCTCTCTCTTTTCCCTCTCTGGTCAAATTAAAATAAATAAGGTTAAATAAAATAATTTTTAAAATACTGATCAGAGGGGAATAATTAAGAAAGCTATTGTTTCTAAGTGAGGTGCTATGCACCAGTCAAGATATCTATAGTATTCATGATGTAGTAACCTGGGAATTATTTGTGATATTGTAAATACATGTTTAAAATAAAAGAAGGAGGAAAAATTCCATATGCTATTGATTTAAACTGTATTAAAATAGGCATAGTTGTTGTTTTTGTTGTTGTTTAAATTCAAAAGCAAACACTAAAAAGAAATAAACAAGGTGTTCACTGGGTGGAAAAACGGCAATTTTATTTTTTTGTTTTTTGTATTTTCAAATAGTCTTTTTTGAGCAACTATTAATATCTCTAGTAGCAACCTCCCTCCCCACACACTCACGACATATAATGTTATGTGTACTTTGCTAACTTCCTAAAGCAGCCTCTATTCTGTATTTGTTTTGCAGGTGGAGGATGCGATGCTGATGTTCGATAAAACTACCAACAGGCACAGAGGTAAGATTACCCCAGAATGGAAAGGTTGTCCTTTCCCCCTTTCCTGGCTTCTGTTTCTCCTTACCCCCAGTCCCGCTGACAAAAGATACAGTGAAGAGTCCTGAATCAAGCAGATGAGAGACAAACATCTGCTGGAGATCTGCGTTAAGGGAGGGTCACAGTAGCACAGAGCCCAAATACTGGCCAGTTAGAGAACCATTTCCTTTTGCCTTGGGAACTCTAGTGTAATTATGCAGCCACACCAGCACACACGTTCAGATACACCTTTCTCATCTGGCTTTCTTAGTCCCTTGCTAACCTCAGCACTAAGTGATCCAAGTGGAAATTATTCATAGCAATTACTCAATTGAGTTCTCAATTTGCATTAAAGGAGGTGGTTTAGAAGCAGACTGTCAATCTAAAGAGTCAAAAAAAGAAAAAAGAAAAGGAAAAGGAAAAATCTTGTCCTAGGTTTGTTCGATGTGTACAGCGATTACAGACTTGGTGGTGCCCTGCGGCGCCTCTAGAATGTTCTGAGAGCATTTGCACTTATTTGTATGTTTTCCTGTGTATTTTTCCCTCCTGTTCCATCCATCTTATAGAAAAAGGGTCTTACCCTGAGGTCTATACCCCTCTGAAATGACACGTCAAATGTTGTATGTTTGCACTTTTCTTGGGAGAGGAACCCCTAGCTTTGAACAGATTCTCCAAGGGGTCTCTGAAACCCCCCTCCAAAAAAAAAAAAAAAAATAGGACATGTTAAAATGATTGCTTTAAACAGAAAAATGGGAGGAATCTAGAAAATCCTCCCTGGAGGTAGCAGAGTCAAAGGAGGTTATGACTTAGCATTCCATTCTCCTGTTCTCGGAAGCTCTGGGTTTCTGGGGCTCCTATTAACAGGGCGTTAATGAGCAGAACTTCCAAAGAGGGGCTGGGGGGCCGGCAGGAACCTGGTGTGGGTGTTCTCTAGGGAGGGAGCCGACGAGTGAGCAGTGTTTCCTTGCCACTTGGATTGCATTTAGATGTTTCTCGTGTTGTTTACATTCCTGCTGTCACCTGTGATTAGAAGCAGTTACCCAGCGCTGACTGTGTGTCTTTCCTGTTTGGAGAAGGCAGGCTGAGTGAAAGAGAGGAAGGGGTGGAGTGAGAACGGTTGCTGGTGGGGGTGAGAGGAGGAGGATATCCTGAGTGTGCCTGGCGATCCAGCCTCTCATGCATCCATCTACGACAGCCTCAAGATGGGAAGCCTGAGAACTGGGTGGACGGCTGCTGCACCAGCTGTTTATGGAGAGAGGAGAAGGGCATGGGGTGGAGGGTAAGGAATATAGGAAGGAAAGAGCGGGGGTGTAGGAGGAGTGACTTTGCCCACTGCTTGGCTCTGGAGCGAGAGGAAAGCGGTGGCAGTGACTGGCAATTCCTGATGAGCCTTGATCGCCGCGCACATGATAGCCCCCTAACTTTGTGGTGTCCGTAGTACCATCTCCACGTGCTTCTTCTAATTTGACCTTCCAGTAACCCTGGGAGGGTTGTTGTGACTTTGAGAAAATTGCTTCACTTCTTTATGTCTCAGTGTATTCATCTGGAAAATGAAGATAGTAATAGTACCTCTCCGTAGGATTGCTTGGAGAGTGCAATGCCAGGCACACAGTCAGCGCATGTGAGCTCTTGTTCTCATTACCCTTGTCATCGCCACCGTTCCGCTGATGAGCTAACCAGGCTCGGAGCAGGTGACTGATACAGCCACGGTCCGAGCAGGGTCTCAAACCGCAGACTGCCGATTTCAAAGTCTGCTCTACCTCTTGTGAAGAAGAGTGTGTCTCCATCTAATTTCTTCGTGGGCAATACCCACCTGAATGAGCTACCCAGCATTCGGTGTTAGAATCTATAATCCTGGCAGATTCCCGAGCAGTCTCCTGGTGCTAGTACTGCCCTTGTGTTTTAAAAGTCAGTGAATCGAGGCGGTTTATGATCTGCTCTTTGTCTGACTTTGTGCTGGAGCCTTCTGTGGGTATCATCATGTCGTTGACCCCCAGAGCTGACCAGAGAAGTTTTTCTGAGGATCCCAGCAGAGTCAGGAACTTGCTGAGGTCACACAGCTAGTCACTGGCACTGGGTGAGACGCAAACCCAGGATGTCAGCTTCTGGTCAAAGCCCCAGAGGATATGTCTGGACAAGTTCCCTCTTATTTCTAAGCAGATCCTTGCTGCTGGGTGTGAAGTCTCAGAAAGAAGGGAAGAAGGTGCTGGGCACAGAGATGGGATGGGGGTGGTCTCTGACTCTGGGAAGCATCTCCCGTTGCGAGGTAGAGAAAGGCCCGATCTGTGGCTGGCGCTCAGGGCAGCTTCAGGGCATCAGCACTGGCTCCCCAGGACGTCCGCTGGGCGTTGGTGGGAAGGCGAGTGGGCAGAGCGAGGACGTGCACACTCCCGCCAGGGCAGCTCCTACACAAGCATCCTGTGGCCCTGCAGAGTTTAAGAGACCGATAGCGGATACACGACCGACTCTATAACCCATACAAGAGGGAGGGTGGGACTCTTACTCAAAAATGGTTAAGAATCCCAAGACAACCACAAAGCACGAAACAAGAATGTGGCCTTCTGAGCATGTGCAGCTGCATAGGCCATGTCTCTAGGGAGCTGGCCTGTTGGATGCAGCCTGTGGGGAAGGTGGGAACCGAACTTTCACCTCCCCTTTCCTCCTGCTCTTTCTACGTAGTGGGAGCTTTGGCTCATATATGTATTCTAATCCTTGAAACAGCTGAGGAGGGGGTTACTTCGGTGCATTTCGAACCTTTAGGGAAGTAAAAATTAAAAAATAATATTAAAAGAAGAGTCTGTCACAACCGAAGCACGAACCACATATATGGAGCGGGCTGCCCCACACCCATGGCCTGATGGAGTGTGCATTTGGAATCAGGTGATAAGCACAAGAGAACGAAGTCTTCCGCAGCCACCTTGCCCCAACCTTACCTTCACCTCCTCAGCTTCCTGCTCTCCATTATCTCATCAAGAGGAAAGTGCTGCAGTAGCAGAAGTGGAGGACACCTCTCTGGCGGGCACTGCCTCCTGCCTGCTTCTTAAAGAGGCCCAGACTATTAACCAGGGGTGCTGGCACGGCACGAGCTTGGAACTTCTCCTCACACTTCCAGCCCAGCCCTGTGGGGCAGGTGGCCTGGTGTGTCCACTCCTCCCCACCCTTGGGCATTTTGACAACCACCTGTGTGTCCTTGGAACCGTGTAGCTGCTGTTCAGGGAGAACTCCAGAGGACCCAGCCTGGCCCAGATGGCCACTCGGGCCCCTTGTCATCAGGAGCCAGAGGTCAGGCAGAATTCCTCCCTTGTCCTTGTTCCCCATGGTCCCCATGGGATAGCAGTGGCCCATTCATGGTGTCTTCTGTCCCCAGAGGCACCAGCCCATGCCTCACTGGCACCATGGGAGAGAAGCCAGGAACAGGGGATGACGACCCCTCCTGCTTGCAGGAAGCAGGCTCAGGAAGCATGCAGTCCCTCCACTTTCTCCTTAGAGCTGGGACCCTCTTCTAGCTTCTGCTGCTTCCTTCACATTTTGCTTGGGCCATGTTTTCTAACCTCTCTGAACAGCTCGGGCTCTTCCTCTAAAAATTGTGGGAAGTGGGATTGAGGAGCCCCAGGACCTGAAGTATGTTTCTAGCTTCTCATATTTTAGCTCTGAGAATGTCCAAGATGAATCCTTCCCCCACTTTTTCCTTGTCGTTCTTTTAAAATAAATATAACTGGGGGAGGGAAATTGAGCAGTTGCAGGTTAGGTTCCCTAGGAAGCAACTTTGAGCTGGGAATTAACATGCAGGAGGAAGTTCTTAGGAAGTTCTCTCGATTAGGCGTGAGCAGAGGGAGAGGCCGACCTGTGATGCCCTCCTGAAATGGGGTGGTCCAGGTCGGGTGAAAGGGCCTCCCTTTATACCTGCCCACTGAAAGGTCATTGGATGCAGCTCCCTCCCCAACATGCTGGTGTGACCTGGGCTCCTGCTGAGAAAATCTGGGGTGCGGAGGTGGCCTGCAGCTGGGGACCATCTTCCAGCCACATTCCCATTGGTAGGGAATGAAGGCCATTCCCTAAGGGACATCTGGACTCTATCACAGCACCTGCCACAGCACCACGCATCATGGCTGCAGTTGTGAGCTCGACAGTCCACATTAACAATCTCGGGAGAAACAACCAACACTTTCTGAGCATTTCTACACTCCTACCAAGAGCTTAGCACAGGCCTGCACGTACCATTCCATGTTTATGACAAATAACCATAGGTGAACCAAGCTGCCCAGATTCATACACTGCAGTAGAATTTGGGCGTAAACCCAGCCTATCTGCTCTGGAACACACGCTCTTTGCCACTCTACAAGCATGGTGTTAAGCAGTCTTTAAAATTCCCTTCCCTTCTATTCTCTTCTTGGGATTTTAGGCATGCACGCATATGCACCTGGCGTGATTTTCAAGCTGCCAGGTCCAGGACTTGAACCACATAGTCAGCCACGGGGGACCCAGTTCCTTAATCACTATGCCACCCGCTGGTCCCAGGGACTCAGTGATTTTAAGGACTTGAACACTTCCTCATTTTTTTCCCCCTTCTTTACCAACCCTTCCTGCTGGGCTACCATTTGCTCCTCCATTTCCAGATGGGTAAACTAAGGCACAGGAAGTTTTCTAATGCTACACAGCAGGTTTCTCAGTCAGAGGAGGAACCGAGCTACTGGTAGAAGCTGGGGGTCTTCTCTGGCCCTGCTCATCACTTCATTTCATGGCCTTCCATGAAATGATTTATGCCCCGGGGGAAAGAGAGAATGGTGGCTTTCCAATTTTCTCAGAGTCATTTCATTTGCTCTCTAAAAGTTGATAGAGGTGGTCTGAAAAATATTGGCTGATCATCAAAGGATTTAATCATTGGGGAAAGTTTGTTGCTTTCTCCTTGCAAAACTCAGATAAGATCTTGAATTCAGCATTAGGTATTGATCCCAGGGTGGAGCTGAGGGGAGGGACTGGGAGGGAAGAAGCAACAAGGTGCTGTCCTTCTAATTTGCTCCTTTGTTGGCAGAAGGCTGAGCAGTGGAGAGCCGGAAGGGAGGGAGTGAGGGTGGGATAAAAAACGGCTCCCATCTCCCCACTCCCCACACCTCTGCCCTTTGTGAGGAAGTGGAATGTGGATGTGCTGAGTGCTGACATACATCTTCCTTATGGAGGAAGCCCCCTCTTTGGCCTGAGGGTCACTCTAAGGGAAGTTCAACTGTCCTCTCTGACTACAGGGCTCTGGACCCCTGAACCCTGCACTGCAGGGTCCTGCCAGGCCAGAGCTGGATGGTTGGGGGCCCAGCGGAAAATGAGTGGGGAGTCTCTGAAGCTGATCCCAGAGCCTGGTGAGGATCAGTGGGACAGGGAATGGTTTCTGGAAGAGGGCATCCCTGTGGCTTCCATTGCCCAGCAGGCCTGTTTGCTCCGGAACATTGCCAGAGGCGAAGGAACAGGATACACTGAGGAAAAGAAGATTAGGGTGATGGATGACTCCCTTCTAACAGTTAGCAGTCGCTTATTCAGTGCGGTGCTGATGGCTTTGGAGAGGAATAACAGCTCCAAGACAGTCACAGCCCCCACAGAAGGGCCCCTCTCTGAACCAGCATCAGCCCATGGTGATTTTGTGAACCTCAGAGAGCACTACCAGCAACTGATCTCTTGGGCAGAGAGGGTCCCTTCCCAGGGTAGCTGTGCCTCCTGTTGGGGTGCTGGGCAGATCCAGCCAGAGGGAAGAACTTTCTGCATTCTCGCCGCAAATAGTTGGACTGAGCACTTGCTTTCTCCCTGGAAACTTGTACAGTCTCCATTCTAAAAAGCAGCTGGCCATAGCTTAAGGTCTCCATAATTTGTGTAATCCGTTTATTTATTAAAATGGTGCCAGTAAGATGTAACTGAAGCTGTGATAGAGGATAATGCTTTTCTAAGAAGAAAACACAGTCCTTAATGCCTTGAATACCTGCCAGACACTCACTTTTGAAATTGACCTCTGAAGTCCAGATTGGCTGTTTTATGTATGCTGTAGAAAGATGATTAAGAATTGCACTATAATTATTTGTTTATTTGGTGCCTTTTCTCAAAAGAGGAGGCATGTAAAAAGAGTTTCACAAAGGCATAAATTAAATGGTTTTTTTTTAGAAATTTAAAAGCATTGCTTCATTTTTAGGTGTGAGATGTCAAAGATAATGCATGCACATTTTCCCTAATGTGACTCTAACATTTTGACTTTACTTACCTAGAGAAGAAGGTTGGGGCTTTCCAAGCTGTAGATGTGACATTGTGGGATGGAGGAAGAGGTGTGTTTGACAAAGAGGATAGAAAGGTCCCTTTGAGGGAAAGGGTACAGTCTAAGACAAGGGTGGTTGAGTGGGGATAGAAAGCATAGTAAATATATGCAGCATCACAGCTATTGATTGCATTCATGCTCATGTAACAAGAGAGCACCCTGAAAACTACGTGTGCCCAAGAGTGCCTACATTTGGGGTCTGGAGCAGATCTGGTGCATGTCCTCCCTGTGGGAGTTACGCGGTAGTGTTTCCCAATCTCTCACCTCTGCCGATAGGGTTGAGGACCCGTTGAACCCTTTCCCAAGTCTGAGATGTGTTAAGGGGTTAATTGGAAATCTGTACACCTACAGTTGGTCATGACTGGTGTCCATCCTAATCTTTTTCCTGAACTGGAAGCCAGTTGACAAGAAAGTAGCCCGTCTGTGTCATAGACCACCAGCTACTACCAAGGGTCTGGGCCTCACAGAGCTTTCAGCCTAGTCCATAGTGTGATGTGATCACCAGAAATGGGCTGTCTCATGCAATTGTAAGCCTAGATGGAGTTAGGTGAAGGTCACATGTTCCTTCCAAAATGGATCGTTGGGGAGGGTGGGGAGGTGGGGAGGGAACCATCGTTTTAAGAAAGACTCCAGGGACCAGCAGTTAGCGTAATGGCTATGTCGCTGGACTCCCACGTAGTCGACCACGGTTCGAGTCCCGGACCCGGCGGCTTAAACTCACGCCGGGCGCGTGTGCGTGCGTGCCCAAGATCCCGAGAGGAGAATGGAGGAGAAGGGATTGCGGCGTGGCCATCCCCCCTGGGGGATGATTTCCTGCTTTCTATCTCTCTGTCTCTCTCTGTCTGTCTGGCGAGCGCACACGCCCTATAGCAAAAACCTCTCCAAAAAAAAGAAAAAAAAAAAAAAAGAAAGACTCCAGAAACCAGGAATCTAGGAGAGAATGCTTAGAATGGGATTGAAACTCAATACAATTGAGTTGGAGTCTAGGTGGGATAGAAGAGGCCTCGGAGAGGAGAGAACAACAATGATGGGGACATTAATTACTGCCTTTGAGTACTTGAAGAGATTGTGTAGGAAGAGTTGTATGTAGGCTTGAAGTTGGGCACACCAGTTAGAATGAGAGGAATGGTCAGCTTTAACGGTGGCAGTAAGTGGATAGCCACTAACCTCTCTACTATTGATAAATCCTCAGAACCTCAGGTTCGGAGCATCTAGCTGGGTTCAGTCTATAACTGGGACTGTGTAACAGACGGCATGCTCATGCACACCTATCTCAAGGTGCACACCCTTCACTTCTTTGCAGGGCTTTACTCCAAGCTGTACCCTTGCGGCATGGAGGGTAAAGGAGGGGTGGAGTGAGAAGCCCCAGCCCCCATTCTGAGCCATCTTTCAGAGACCAGCCCCAGAGCTGTCTGCACATGTTATTCTCTTGTTAAATAAACACCATTAGCCTTCCCAAGAAATTGGTGCAAACATGACCTCGCAAATAACCAATTAAAATTAGGGCAGGGTTGAAGGGGAATGTGAATTTGAAAACATGTAGAGGAGGCCATTAAAGATTCCTGTAGATGCCCCAGCCCTGGCAACATTGATCTGAGACCTTAATTTTATTTCTGACAGGAAAGCAAGGAGTATGCTTTAATTTTTTTTTTTTTTTCCTTCCTTAGCTAACTCAATTCCGGAAGCACCCATTCCGGAGCTGTCTCTTGAGATATTAATCAACATAGTAGCTTAGTTTCTGTTCACCTGCTTTTCTTTGTAGACACCGAGTAATACAAAGCCCCCATCTCCCTAGCAACAGGGCTTGGGGACGGGATGCCCAGGGCAAGAAGGAGCCTGGGCAGCAGAGGAATTTGGCACCCTGGGTGAGCTGCATTTTCTTTAGCCAAAGTATAAATCTTAAACTTCTTTCCTTTGGAATAAAAGCCCTGGCACCAAAAGGGTGGTGAGCTAATAGGTCTTCCTGCCTCCCCCTGGCTGTGGCCCACGGAAGCAGAAAGGGAGTGGGCCCCAGGGTCAGCAACTTCATTGACCCAGAAATGGTTTTTTGTAAAGAGGGACAATGGGGCTTTTGTTGGGCCCTGTTCCCAGAAAGGCCTGGGCTCCCACTCTCAAAACGTATTTCAAGATCTCAGTGGGGGCAGAGTGTGGAGGCTTGAAGAGAAAAGAGCCTTCAGCTGGTGACTTGATTTAAAGCACCCCCTTTCTTAGCATCACGGTGCTTCCAGGGGCCATAGGGGGGCCAGGCCAGGGTCCCCATAAGCTGTGGGCAGCTGTCTCCCTTTTGGAACTTGAGGTTCCCAGAGGAGCTGCCCTTTGGAGCCATGGATCAGAGGGCAGACAAGAGCCATCTGCATCTCTGTAGTGCGGCACGGTTTGCTGGGAAAAGCCTGAGGTTGAGAGTTGCCCAGACTCGGTTGCAAGTCCTGCTTTCCCAGGGCTGTGACCTAAGGCAAGTGGCCAAGTGATCAAGAGCCCACTTGTGAGGGTACTACACCTGTCCCATAAGAGTTAACGATTCCCCCTGCAGAGAATCTCACAGCGCGTGGCAGGTACTTAGCACCTTAGCTCTTTTCCTACCACGCTTAAGTGAGATCATAGGTTTAACTTTTCAGGCAAACAAACTCAAATCCATGTTTGAATCTGGGGACCTTCCTCTTGACACGTAAAATATTTTTGGTGGATAGTTTTCACTTTACTTCACTTCACACACAACACGTATGCTTGCACGCGTGTAGAATATTTCTGAAAGGATACACCCAAAACTGGTAACAGAGATTTAGAATGTTAGAGTTGGCTAAGAGCACAGCCGGAATTCGAATCCAAGCTGTGTGACTTAATAGCTGTGCGAGTTTGGACAAGTTACCGAACCTCTCTGTGACTCAGATTCCTTATAGGAAGATGGCATTGGGTTAGCCTGAGGCTTACCATTTAATAAGCATAAAGGACTTGAAACAGTCTGTGTCCATAATAAGAACTCAAGTGTTTTATGCACATGTATATATAACTTCTCATAGATGCAAACATATATGTATCTAAAAGCAATGTTTGCGTGTAGGGGAGAAGGATGAGTGCCTCTCAGTACAGAGGTGGAGAGAACTTTTGATAATATACTCACTTACCTTTTGAATTTTTGTATCATGTACATTTATCACCTCTTCAAACATTTACTTTTTTAGTGTAAGCTTTTCAAATCCATTCCACTTTGCATTGTCAATGAAGTGATATAACAACATGAAAGATTTTCAAAAGAAAAAAAAATGTACACTATCCCAACACCCTAACACAGTAACATTAGCACTCCTACCTTGTTCCCGATGCGTGTGCACGCATATCTTTAAAGCTGGTTGTAATCACAGGGTGAGTACATCTGATGGGGTTCTGTCCCACTAGGGAGAGGGACTGAGGAGCTCCAACCCCACAAGACACGATTATGTGCAGCTGAGAATCCTTTACCTCTGAGTCTCCTCTGTCCTTTTCTTTCCATAAACAGAGAGTCAGATAGATAGATGAGGATTTTCTTAGTAGTTTCTGCTCTTCCCAGACAATGTGCTATTATTAGAAGAGCAAGACTGGTCCGGATCTAAAACGAAGCCTGGTTTGTTCGAGTTCATTTGAGACCAAAGGGGCGAGAAGTCAGAATGAGAAGGCCCTTCGTCCCAGGATTTCAAAGTGCTTCTTAATTAAATGCAAAAAAAAAAAAAAAAAAAGTTAAAAGCATTTTTCCCACCCCAAGTTATGATTAGGGGACATGTGGGGACCTTACACAAGGTGGCAGATACAGGATCCTCCTCTGCATCCTCATTGTCTATGGCTTAAGAGTGAAGGCAGCAACCAGTTAATGGTGCCTATGAGGTGGTGGGCCATGTGGCAGAGGGCTGAGAGCTCAGGCCTAGAGTCGCATTGCTGGGTTCAACTTCGAGAGCTTCCTCTAATTAGCTGCGACCTTGGACAAGCCATTCAGCTTCTCTGAACCTCAGTTTTCTCATGTACCCAGTGGGCTTAATGTTCCTAATTCACCGACTTGTGAGGTTTAAGTGAGATAATTAATCTCTATGAAGCATCGGACACTTAGAGTGTCTGTGAACATTAACTTTATTATTGTCTTATTAACCGTCGTTATTTTACACTGTAAGGATACGGTATCCTGGGGCCAGCAGATGGCATGAAGGTTGAGGAGCTGGATCCCATATGGCCAACTCCACAGCTTGGCTCCAGATCCAGGGGTTTGAAAAACACGCCAGGTGCATGTATGTGCGTGTCCCAAGTCCTGAAAGGAAAATGCAAAAGGGGTGCCCTGCAGCCATCCCCCCCAAGGGGTAATTTCTCACTTTCCCTCTTTCTCTGTCTCCCTCTGTCTCTCTTGGGCAAGTGCACACACCCTGCAGCCAAAATCTAAAACCTGAAAAGAATACAGTACTCTGATGACTCGGGGCATGTAGGCCAAAGCTTGCTGACTGGGAAGAACGTGAACACTGCAGAGAGCTGCTGGCACAGCTGTCAGGTGTTTCATGACGGAGGATGTTTGGGTTGAATAGTGTCCTCCAAAAAGACACACTGAAGCCCTAATGCCTAGTACCTCAGAAGGTGACCTTGTTTGAACATAGGGTCTTTGGAGATGTAATCAAGTTAAAATGAGGTCTTTAGATTGGTGTTCTTGTAAGAAGGAACAGGTGAAGAGTGACACAGAAGGCCGTGTAACCTCGGTGGCAGAGACAGGAGTCATGCAGTTCCAAGCCAAGGATTGCTGGCAACACCAGAACAGCTTTTCCCTTAGAGCCTTCAAGAGAGTGTAGCCCTTGGTTTCGAACTTCGAACTTCCAGAACTGAGAGAGAATAGATTTCTGTTGCTTTAAGCCCCGGGTTGTGGAACTTTGTCCCTGCAGCCCCAGGGCAGCAATACAGAGGGCAAAGCAGTGCTTTCTGTCTCCACGGCCCCAGTCTCAAAGCTGGCCTGCAGTCCTGGCAGCCGGTCTCTCTGCACGTGCCTATTTGCATCCTCCCTCAGCAAAATCCCGTGCAACAGAAATGAGAAGAAAGAGCGTTTATGTAACTAAGAACACAGCCCCAAGTCCTGATTTGGGTCACGCCTTGCCCAAACCTAATGGCTCCAAGACCCTAAAACTGACCTTAGAGTGTCAAAGATCATTTTTAGTAGACACAGATTTGAAGAACTCCAAGGTTTGCTTTTAATTTAATGACCTTTACAGCTTAGTTATGTTTTTTGTAAGCCAAAGAATAACCCAACAATGCAAACCATACTCGTTAGAGCCAAGTTTCCAGCTGGTCCATTTGACTTGACTATTAATATTTAGGAAAACAATGCAAAAAAAAAAAAAAAAAAAACTACAAGTGTGAGGGACAGAGGAAGTTCAAAGGAAATGAGGAGAGCTGATGTGCGTGACCACACACGCCTCAACGCCTCAGAGCCTTACCTACTTGCCCCTCCTTCCACCTTGGAAAAAAAAAAAAGATACAGCAAGACAACACCAAGCTTCAAAAACTGCCAAACGGATTCCTTGATTTCCCTGGGTTGTCCCAGAAACCCTTTCAGGCAGGAGCATTTGCCAAATTCAATCCTAGAGTGAATTTTTAAACTAAATTAATGCAGTGGAGGGTCAGAGTGGTAACATCTACAGGCCTCCAGTTGTAAGGCCGCCGGTGGGCATAGCAGTAATTCATAATTACAGCACTCATGTGGACAGGCTGCTCTTCATCTTCAGGTTTGGTTGGCAAACTCGGCAGCACATCAGAATAACTGACACGATTTTAAAGCAGTCCAAGTTGTGCGCCTTTGAGTACGCCTACAAATTTGAAATTTCTTCCTCAGCTTGCTACCCCATCGTGATCTCAGGACATAATTGAAAGCACCTCCTTTCCTCTGAATGTTCCTAGCGTCAGTGACTGTGTTCCAGCACCCTAGGCAAAGCTGGCGCCTCCGCACCAGATCTGCAATGTGCGTACGCAATGCTGACATCCGATTTATTATCTCGGAGGCTGGACCGGTTCATGGATGATTCATGACTCTGCTTTTCACTGCTGCTGGAGGTGACATCATCCATTCTGGTCCAAGAATAGACACAGAAGCAACAGTGGCCCCTGTGTGAATGTCTTTCTCCAGCCCTGGGCTCCCTCCCACCCAGCGGCTGTGAGTTCTTCCGAGTAGGAAGAGCGGTGGGCCTAGGGAGCCCATCGGAACAGCCTCCTTAGTAGAAGGCCCTGAGTGTGTTTCAACCTTGTTGTAAATGAAGCAGAGACGGGACCTTCCCCAGAGTTCATCTCTTCCCTATGTGTCTGTAGTTGGAAATTAGACTCCACTCATAACCCAAAGAGCTGCTCAACTCCTGTGACCAACTTTGATTTCTTCATGTAAAGATAGGATTGGTGTCTTAGTACATTTTCTGTTGCTGTAATCGAATGTCACAGACTGGGTAATTTATAAACAATAGAAGCTTACGTGGCTCTCAGTTCTGGAGGCTGAAAAGTCAGAGGTGAGGGCCTCATCCTATGATGGAAGCACCGAAAGCAGAAGCAAGTGTAGGAGAAAGAGGGAGGAAATCAGGCCAAACTCATGTTTCTCAGGAGCCCACACCCTCCGAAACTAATCCACTCCTTCAAAAATGGCATTCTGTCATGACCGTATCACCTCGTAAAGGCCCCAGTTCCCAGCACCATTACATTGGCAGTTAAATTTCAACACAAGTATCAGTGAGAACACCCAGACCATGGCAGCTGGTTAGGAAGGTCTGGCTCAGATGAGTCACCCCATAGCCCAGCATTAGATAGTCCTTATGATGAATAGTGTTTTCCTGTCCGAGGTCTGGACTGGATTGGCGGTTTTCAACCCTAGTTACACATTAGAATTACCTGGAGAGTTTTTAAACCATACTGGTGCCTGGTCCCTACCCTAGGTTAATTGAGATTCAAGTGTAGAGCCCTGACACCGATTGATTTTAACATTTCCCCAAGTGATGCTAATGTGCAGTCAGGGATGGGAGCCTCCCGGGTCATATGATGTCCAAAGATCCTTCCAGCTTTAAGCCTCCCCGTAAGGCAGAGCTGCAATGGTTTCATGGACCAGGCCTTTGCCTTTGACCTGTGACTGGGCAATGGGGTCGATTGGGGGTGGGGTCCCCTCCTTGGCACATGGGAGGGTAAGGATGACTCCTTCATATGCAGCTCTTCCTGTGTGACCAGGTCAGCTCCATTCGTTGTCTGTGCTCACAACTTCCTGTCTTCTTTCTTCATGACACTTCGCAGTTCTTAATGGTTGTCATGTGCTTAGTATTGGAGGCTTATCTGTGTCTTGCCTTCCACTTCCACATCCTCAGTGCCTAGCATATAGCATTAATCCATAACAAGATGGTGGGTGGGTAGACAGGTGGGTCCTTGCTTTGGTCTCTCTAGCCCATTGGCTGGAAACTGAGAAAGGTTCCTGCTCATTTTCCCCATCTCAATTTCTTTGCTCCTATTTTTCCTTTTGTCTCTGAGACCCTCTGGCAAAACAGAGGTGCTGTGGCCCTGTCCAGAGGGTAGGTGTAGGAGCTACAGGTATTTCCTGGGCTTTGAAGAACAAAAGAGATGGAGAGATGGTTTGGGAATGCTTCTGTTTTTCTGGCACTTCAGAAAGAAACCAGCAAACTAATGAGAGTTCTTTTTGGCTTAAGGGGGAAAACAAAATGCCTTTGGTGTCATTGTAGCTATCTTTCACAGCTGATTTGGAGGAAAGACTGAAAGTATTGGTTTGATTTCTACCTCGGACCCACAATGCCTGGTTGCAACCCTGGTGTGCTGAGAGGAAGGTTGTGGATAGCCTGATCCAGGGGTCTGATCCAGGGTTCACATTGCTTGCATGATCCCCTCTTAGTCTAAGTAGAAAGGTGTGTGCTTCCAGATTGAGTTCTAAATTTCCTCTCCAATCCCAAAATCACTAGTCTGGGCACCTTAAGATTTCTTTTAATTAAATTGATTCATTTGCCCTGAAAAGAGAGTTCCTGATTCAGCTAGTATATTTATGTATAAACTGCTCTGGAAAACACCTGGCAATTTTTCTGAGTGACAATAGAGAAACATAGTCTGAAAATTATGGTTTTGCATGCTCCCTCCCATACTGTCTTACCTTTTAAAAAATGGGTGAGATTGACAAAAGAAGCTTTGTATTTTGCCCCCATAACACTAATCCTGTTTTACAAGAGACGTGTGTATCAACAATACCTACTAATTTTCCTTTCTGTTATTTTTAAATTCTAGCATTTAATGGACAATTGAATCATTCCTTGGCAAATAGGAAATCATCTAATTGCATGTTTTCATTTATTGTGAATTTGCAGGTAGGCCCCAGAGAGAAGGGTGAGCATATATAAAAAGTTAGAATAAACAACATATTAATGACTTTATTTTTAAGAGTCAAGAGCCTTGTTGCCACTCTGGGGTTGCATCTCAGCTCTGTATATGTGCTGTGTGTTTGTGTGTGTGGGGGCGGGTGTGTGTTGGGGGGTGTGTGGAAGGATGTGGGGCATCTTTGAATTGGATATGACCCTTGGTTGGTTTTAAAAAATAAGCTGAAATCAAAGACATTATAAAGGATCAAAAATAAGGAAGTGGTATCTGCCACTGTTTTATTTCACTTTATTTTAGGTTTGTGTTCCTTTATTGTGGGATTAATTAAAATCCTCCAGTAAATAAAAATTAGTACCTTGGCCTGGTCATTAACAGCATGGTTAACTTTTCCCAGGTTGTCTAAGTGGCTTCCACAAAGTGGTTAAAATCATGAACGACACCTTCTGGGGTTCATCCCCTCGTTTCCCTTTTGTTCCCCCCCAGGTTTTTTTTTAGCAAAATGTTGAGGGTAAGACACTGCAGGTAGCCCAGCAAATCTTGCTGCTGTCAGGGCAGGAGCAGCTGGGGCGAGAAGGGGAGAGCAGCTGTGGGTGTGTTATTAGTCATTCCATGAAGAAATTGATTTGATAAATAATAAAGCAGTGATATTAGCAACACATGCTTGCAGGTCAGATGACTTGGATGAAAATCCCCAGTTAAGTGTGTGTAATGGTTTGACAATATATGTGCCTCCCAAAAACATCCTATTTTAAGATGGAAATTGGACCGTTCATGCAATTCTTCGCAAATATGCCGAGACCATTACCAAAGGGAGCTGGGAAATCTGAAGGATGATCTTTCTATTTAATTTGGCCTCTACCCTCCCCCTTTCAGATGATGCTTCGACTTCCCGTTGTTTGCCTGTCCTTGCCTTTTCATTTTGTTAACTGTTTTGATTTGTAAAATACTATGCCTCACACCACATTCCTTTATGATGATTTACTGTGCTGTTCTTATCTTTCACCTTAAATCCTTGATAAGAGCATTTGAAAAATGAAATTGCTACCTGACACTATTATAAACTCTTGGCTGGCAGCCAGGGGAGAAACGAGAGTGGGGGACATGGGGAGGGGGGAGAAAAGGGAGACCGAGTTTAGAGAAAGGCAAGATTTTTAAAGGGAACTGTATACCGCTTCCCCTCCCTGAATTCTAGAAATCTGGTTGTTTTTGTTTGTTTGTTTGTTTTGTTTTGTTTTGTTTTTAATGGAGTCTTAATACAGCCTTGTCCATGCGCCTCACTATGGAGGGAAGCATGGGTGGGCAGTGGTGAACGGAAAGGTAAGGGGTTCATTGAGCAAAGGTCACCTGCCCTAAAGATGAAACAGCATTTCCTTTGGATTAGAACTGGCTGACTAGACAAATGGATGGAAGGATGGACAGAGGCACAGACAGAGAGACAGCATTTAACCAGCTGCCCTGTCGATAGCTTGAAGCACGTGCCCGTCCCAAGTCCAACATCCCTGCTCCTGGACCCTGCCCTGTTCTCTTCCAGACAAGTCACAGCAGGGTCTCCTTCAGGTGCCACCGTTCCTGTCCCTGACTTGCTGCAGGAAGACAAACTTTTGTGTGTGTTTGTCTGAGTGCGTTGTGTGTCTAGAGCTGTCCCTTGATCTGCTCAAGAACGGCATCTGTGATGGGGAGGTGGGGGCATCAGTAAATAGAGCTGTCTGAAGTAGCAGGTCATTTAAATTCTGATACAGTGATTTAATGAACTCTTGTCTTTAATTCCTGTGACTTGGAGAAGACAGCCATTCTCTCCCCATAATGGCGCTCGTTAACCCATCTTGGTGCTGACTGGTGCTTTTATTATTATTATGACGACTGGAGAACTTAAGTCTGAATGTTAGAATAACAGGTTTCCCGCGGGCCTGGCAGAGAAGGGGGCGTATAATAATGATGATCTTTCGTGGGAATAGCAGTGGCCACCGGCTTATCTGGCATAAGCGTTATTATATCCAAGGCGCCTGAAGTGCCATTTGTGAAGACCTGGTATTTATTGTCCTAGATTGTTGGGGTGGGAGAGGGCAAAGTAGCAGAAGGGACACTTATCATCCCGTCAGGGCTCGACAGCCGAGGTACAGCTGCTGGGCGTGGTGGCCCTGCCAGCCCACGGGAGGCCCCTGCATGGCATTGGCGATTCTGGAGCGATTATGCCCGATTTATCTCACACCTCGTGAAAATATAATCTGCCACCAAAATGACTGCTTTTGGAAACTGTCTTGTCTCTTTTGAGTCGAGACTGGAGACAACCAGACAAGGTTCGGTGGTAACGAATAAAGAAACATTACTTTCTGAACACAATCTTCTGTTACCAGTCACTTTCAACAGACATTCAATCAAAATGCTAATAGCGGCAGCAACAAGGGAGCGCGGTTATTGTAATACTAATTGATTGGTTGGAGGGTGGGTTTTGATAAGTGCAGCTGAAGATTTCTGAAATATGATTCTCTTTAATTACTGCAACGCTAATAAAAATGAACAAATGATTTAATGATGATTTCCCGGTTAATGGCTTAAAGATTTTGTGTGAGTTTCAAAATGAGAGGTGGTGGAAAAGCACGAGAAACACAGGGCTCTGGTGGGCAACCTTGCCTTTATCACGCCAGGCGTGGGGATTCAGATCTGGAATGCCCTTGGAAGGCAGTGGGGTAGTGATAAAGGCCTCTCCCAGGCTACCAGGAATGAAGAGGACATGGGCGGACTCCTGCTTGAAGTCTGGTATTTCCCGAGGTGAAAACTGGTTGCTCTGAGCTGTCCACGTGTTCCTTAGGCTTCCCCAGGCTGGCCAGGAGGCACCTCTAGCTCTGGGACTGTACCAGCAGAGGCCCACTCTGTGCTGGGGCTCATGGGCGTCACTGGCACTCTGATCCCAGTGGGTGCTGGGCACCCTCAGTGTTCCAGGCTCTAGATTAGCTTTAACAATACTATTTTAGGAAATCCTAGCCTTCTGGGTGTGTGTGTGGGGGGTGGGGGGGCTCATATTTTTTGAGGACTAGGACTGTACATGGCATCATTTCAAATATTTCAGTGTGATAAGAAGATAAATATTTCCCTGAATGTCAACGAAGTACCCGGGACCTACTTTACATAGGTCTTCAGGAGTAGGCATTTAAACCTGGAGGCAAAGAGCGTTGGGCAAGGCATTCCAAGGAGCAGACATAGTGAGTGTGGTGGGATGGGATTTGGCATCTTTGTTGAGTGGGGAGTGGGGAGAAGCAGAGAGCAGAGTGGTAGGAGTGAGAGAGGCAGACGAGACTGGATCACGAAGGGTTTGTGAGTCAGGCAACATGTGTAGAAGCTGCTGGGAAGGCTTCAGAAGGGCAGAGGCATGTGACTTTATGTGCTAGAAAGATCCCACTGGCTCTCGAATTGAGAAAGAAGGACAGGGCACATCTGGAAGCAGGAAGCCAGTTGGCATTTATTGCAGAAGTGCAGGTGAGACCTGATAGCGTCTTGGGCAAGGCTTGTGCAGTAGGGGTGGGGGAAGGCAGTGTGATTCAGGATATATATCTGGAGTCTAGACCCAGGATGTTCTGGTAGATTGGATGTGAGTTACAGGATGGGGGAGAAAACTTAGAGCTGACTGTAGGTCCTTGAGTTGAGCATTTAGGGGGGATGGTGGTGCTCTTCATTAATATGGGGACTACTTTGGTGGAAGGAATACATTTTACAAAGAAAATCAATTGTTCTGTGTGCACTCCCCATTAGAATCCATTCGGTAATGTTAAGTAGATGGATATACAAATAATACCCCAAAAACTGTGTTTCTGGAGAATTAAAATAACCTACCCAATCATTTTTACATAAATCTCTCCAAGGAAAAAGTTGTTTCAGGGGACCCTTGAGAAGAGTGTGTCAGTGTGGTAGACAGTGAAATGCAGAGATGGGTGACTGGTCCCTAAACACACCAGCTCTTCCAGCGCTCAGAGTCCCCTGTGCTTTTCTGTTGATTCGTCCGGTGGGTTTCATGAAAGATGTTGCATCCTAGAATCAAAGCATCGTTGCATCCGCCCCAGCAGGGCAAAGCCAGCCAGGGCAGGGATGCTCTTTGGGACCCTTCGTGGCACCCTCCTGCGAGTCTGCAGAGGAGTCTGGGCTCCCCTGTTCTAAGAAAACAGCTCCTGGGCTCAAAGCCCTGACCACTCCCTATTTCGGACAGTCCCCTGGGTCTCTCCAATTGTAAGGGCTTACCTTATAAAGAGGAACTCAGCCTTTGTGTCCCTGGCCTGGCTGATCATAGATGGGGTTTCCTGGGGTGGGTGCCACTCTGACAATTTAATTGGCTAAAAAGATGAAGGGGGGCAGAAATCAGATTTGTGTTATTGGGGTGGGAGTGGGGGCTTAATTGGGGCGGGGAGGCAGTGCTAGCCTTCCTTTCAATTTGTCAAGCTTTCTTTCAAAAGATCTGCCAAAGAAGAAAGGGTAATTAATAGGCTTGAAGTCATTTCCGATGTGTCAGGATTTCTGCCTTGCTTCCAAGCGATAATGCTCGCCGGCTCCAGGCCTCTAGGGAGCCTTCCATCTTATTAACTTGTCTGGGAGAAGCAGGGAGTGGGGACAGCTCGGGCCAGTGGGTGACGGGAAATAAAGATTTGTGGGGCAGCGAGCTGTAAACACAAGGGCCGAATAAGTTTGGCGTGGGGGCTGGGTGGGGTTTCCTGGTCAGGTGGCGATTCCTTTCACCTGGTGGTTTCATCCACGGTCACTACCATCTGGGAAGAAGTGTGGTTAATGAGTCGGCGCTTGGCGGTGTGTGTGTGTGTGTGTGTGTGTGTGTGTGTGTGTGTGTGAGACCTCTTCGTTCCTTTTACCTTCTCACTGTTGCTTTATAAAAAATCATGTCCCACTGAAATGGTTTTGAACTTAACAGGTTCCCCCCGCCCCTCTGGGCCTAGAAGGTGCCTGTCCACATGTAGCCCTCACATATAGACCTCAAACTTTTGACATTCCCCAAGACAGAGCTGTCTAAGTGCATGTTCAAGGGCGATTCAGAAAGTTCCCAGGAATGACGTATTATGCACAGATTTCAAAATCTTCTTGTGCCCCAATGAGCTCCAACTGTAATTCTAGTTTTCCACAAACCTTTTGAGGTGCCTGAGTATGAGTGCCTAGCTATGCCCAACCCCACATAAGACTTGGCCAGTTATGTGTGCCTGCTCCCTACCCTGGAGGGGTTTATGGTCTGGATAAAGAAGTTCATTCCTCTTTCACAGCAAGCGGCTTTAGCTGCCCAGTGCTCGGCCCAGGCTGCCATTAGCAGTTTGAGTCTGGGTGGAGTGTGCAGAGAAAGAATCCTGTTTTCCCTTCATCCTGGTAGTTCTGTGTCTCCTTTCCACCTCACCTTCACCCCATCCTCAGTTGTAAAACCATTCACCTTTGAAAACTAAGCGTGGCATAAGAATTGTGTTTTAATTGAGCAGATGGGTGAACAATAATAGTTATTAGGCACTGCTGAAACTTACTCATGCAATTTTGAATTTAATGTTTATAGTCCCCCCCCCATGTATCTGCTGGATGATTGATATTCAGAGAGGTTTAGTAATTTGACCGAGATCACACAGCCAGTGCAAGGTGGAGACTGGGATTTGAATCCGGGAATCCTGTTTCACGGTAGCTCCTTGACCTTCTCGCCTGCCCATCTCAGTTAGGCTCCTGCATTTATGCTCAGGGGCAAGACACCTAAGGTTGGCAAAGACGTTAGCTGATGCCTTAATGCCTGGAGAAAGGAGTTCAAGAGAGGCTTAGAAATGGGCCCTTCATGGGGTAAACTCCCAACTCTCAGTTGAGACCTTGGACGGACATCCAGGCATTTAGCAGCTGGTTGACAGTGGACAGCAGCACCATCTTCACTGGCCATGGTCATCGGCTCTCCTCTCCCACCCTATCCTCCAACCTCAGTCATCGGTGATCACTGTCTTTTCTGAGCCAATTAGAAGTCTCGATAGGATTGAGAATAAATGCCACAGACATTGCCTTTTGTGAGTGTTTTTTGTGCAGGGAAGGCACTTGGGTTTGGTGAGTGTGGCCAGCAGCAGGGAACAGCAGCTGGCAAGGCCTCTCTGTGGCCAGTCTGGGGAGGACTGCATCCTGAATGACCTTCAGGATCTTTGCAAGCGCAGATCTTCTTGATACACACCCATTCGGGCCTTTCCCCCCACCAGGCCTTTTCCCCCCCTCTTTTGTTGCAAAAGTGCTTAAGAAGTAAAAGTTGAGTTAGTATAGGAAACCTGAAGTAAATAATGCCAGCTTCAGCTGTATGCAAGCTATTCTTCACACACTGTGCTTTTCATTGTTTAAAATAGCAAGGTTTGGATTTTTTGGGTCATAGGGAAAAAGAACACGATGTCTCTTTCTCTCTCTCTCTTTCTCTCTTCCTTATTTTTTTTTTTTTTTTTTTTTTTTTTTTTTTTGGAGAGGTTTTTCGCTATAGGGCGCGTGCGCTCGCCAGACAGACAGAGAGAGACAGAGAGATAGAAAGCGAGAAATCACCCCCCAGGGGGGATGGTCACGCCGCAATCCCTTCTCCTCCATTCTCCTCTCGGGATCTTGGGCACGCACGCACACGCGCCCGGCGTGAGTTGTAAGCCACCGGGTCCGAGACGCGAACCGCGGTCGACTACGTGGGAGTCCAGCGACATAGCCATTACGCTAACTGCTGGTTCCCTCTTCCTTATTTTTTAAACTTCTTTCGCCTCTTTTTAACTTTTCTTTTCCAAAAGTAATTTTTGGAACACAATAAAAAGTTATGGAGAAATCCAGATTCTTGCTCTGTTCTTCTTAATACCCTTTCCCCTTCGTCTTTATCTCTCTGTCTAAGAGATTTGAAGCCTGGCTGGAAAGTGTTGGAAAATTTTTAGCCTGGGAAAGAGAGGAGGTTCAGGACATTTTTCCTTTTCCTAGGAAAGCTCAGCAGGGTTAGGACAGTGCTCACATCCAAGACCAACACACACATACATCCCCTGTGCTGGTTTGATTAAATTCACCCTTCAGAGTGTTGTGAATGACGGCACTGTGTCCCACCCCAGGCCTCACCTCACTGAATTTTTCAGGAGCCATTTTTCTGTTAAACTAAAAGTAGAAATTGATGTGGGGAGGTGGGTGCTCTTGGAAGATGCTATTCAAGTTTGTTTATTAAGAAGAAAGAATGTTTATTAGTCACATGAATGACCTTCTCCTGGTGATTTTTTGGAAAGGACTTTTGTTGGCTTATCCAGAGTGGTTTACAGCTCACATAATGGCTTATTTTTGTGGAGCTTCATGAATGAAGCTGTGAACTGGGAAGGAATGAAAGTCCCCTTTTTTTGGTGCCTGTAGGTAAATGGAGCGGGGGGGGGGGGGGGGGGGGGGGACGGCAATACGATCTCTCACAGTAAATAAGGCCTCCTATTTGAGGCCGAACCTGAGAACACAAAGGTTCACCTTTCCTGTCCCGGCTCCATCCTGAATCCTTCCTGCTATCTTGTCTACTGGTTCAGAGATGGGCCCTTCTCGGACTCGCCTAGACTGAAGAATCAGATTGGCCACAGACTCCTCACCTGGGGAGAGCCCCAGAATTGCTTCCAGGAGGGAAAGTGGAGGCCAGTGTGTGGAGCGGTAGGTTCAGTGGGTGGAGACGGTGCTCTGGCTGCAGCCAGGGATGAGGTAGGTAGCAAATGCATTGGAAACTGATGTTCAGCCAAGGGTAGAAATCAGGTTCGTGAAGCATGCCAGTGGCTCCGTTAAGTCTGTTGATCCCTGAATGCACCATGGGTCACATGTGTGCCCATGCTGGCATCCTCCAACCGTCCTCTCCCCCAATGTCCCACCTCCCTCCCCCACCTGCTGCTGAGATCTTAGCTTTCAAGTGCAGGTGTTGAGGTCAACAGCAAGACATGCCCCAGTTGGCCAAGTGCTTGAGAGGCTTCTCACTGGACTCTAGAGATGGAACGGAAAGGATATAAAGGGATCGCAGTTGTCAAACCAGGCACAGTGGTGTCCACTGATGGGGGCTGGGATGGCTGGAAGTGGCTTTATGTGCTGACCGCTTCTGTAGAAAGAGCACCTCAGGCAGGAGTTGTGCCCTGCCCAACCCCACCCAACCTCATGCCCCCCTTGGCCAGAGCACCACAGGAGCCCGGTAACCTGACTTCTCTTAGGTCCTTCATTCTAGAAGGGTGGCTCTTGCAAGCCACATGCTGCACAGAGGGGTTGCGCTGTCATACAGGGTGCCCTAACCCTAAGGTTCCATGTCCTGAGTCTTTGGACATGGGACCCAGCGGGTCTTTCCCTGTACTACCCCAGGACTAGCCACATACTGGAGAACACTGCTCCCCCCATACACACACTCTTCCTTATGGGACCCTCAGACCACCTGACCATGAGGTTTTTACTGCTAAATACCACAGGGTAACCCACATCACCCCTGGGGGAGTTGCAGCAGTTTAATTAAAGTTCAGAGTCCTGTGCATTGGGCTGTGGTTCCCAACTCCCTTTCTGAGAGGTCCTGGGAACTGATCTTGGCTTTCTGCCTGCTGCTTGTCTCTGAGCATGGAAGTCAGCCAGCACCCTCAGCCCGGCCCCCCAGCTCATTGCCCTACTGCATCCAGTCTCTCTACCCTAGGCCTGAAGTAACAAGGCCAGACGCTAGGTGTCACCAATCCGGTCCTGCCTCTGGGAGGTCAGGGCTGATGGGCTTTCCTGAGCCCTGGGTGCCTGTTTTAAGTCCTGTGCAGGGACAGCTCCTCAGGTTAAAGACAGTCTCACAAGTTTCTGTGGGCTTATAGACAACCTGGGTATTTTTTGAGTATTTCCACAACCAGAAGGCTCACTGGCCCTCTGATTCTCTGGCCTCTGACCCTCGCCCTGTGCTCCCTGAGCCCTGACCTGAGTGACCATTGTTCTCATTTTCCCGTGATTGCTCATCTTTTACGGCGTTGACTTCTGTTTCCTTGTCCAGTTTTGTATGTGCTATCAGGCACCTCTAGTATTTATAGAAGACAGGTGGGGACCTAAATATAAATAACTCAGTCATCATCACATGACGACCAGCCCACCGAGGGTGTCCCGTGTTTCCAGTGCTGATCCAGCTTATGCTGGAGAGGCTGATACTGGCCTTTAAATGAACTCTTGACTCCACCGAAGAAAGAAGAAGGATCCGAATGACTTAAGAATTTTTTGCTCTTGTCTTACATTTTTTTTTTTCCAGCACCATTGAGAATAATGAGAGATGCCTGGTATATTTAAAAGCGGGATCAGAAATCACCGGGTTGGAAGCAGGGCTTTTTGTTGTCAGTTCCCCCACCAGCACACATCTCCCCCCCTCCTCTTGCCCCCAAGGCCAAGCTGTTAATGGCTCCTGTGCTTCAGTGGAGCAGCCCTGATTGAACTGGACTGATGGGCACAGAGCGCTGAACTGGGGACCGCGGAGGATGCCAAGGCTCGGCCAGCTCCAAATTACCCATTTGAAAGCTATTCGGAAGGCAGAATGAATGTTAGTATCATCTTTTCAAAATTCAGCCACAGGTCTTCCTGGACCCCTCACCAGGTTTTGATTTTCTAGGCCGGGATGAAAGATGAAAGAGGCATTTATTTGGTAGGAGGGGGAATGGGACATGGAACTGCTTTAAAATGATGTAAAGAAACCCTTTCTTCTCCCCGCCCCATCCCTGATCCCACTTCTACTCTGGTGCTACTTTGAAAAACCTTCCAAGACAGACTGAGGCTAAGAGGATGGGGGAGCTTTCTTGAGCCGCGTTCTGAGGTTGGATTTTTTTTTTTTTCTTAATACACTGGAAATCTATCTCAGCTTGGAATCATCTGTCAGTTCTCATCACGGAGGGGCAGAGAGGAGGGTGCGTGGGCAGCCCAGCCGGTGGGCCTTTGTGGCCGTCCCTCCTCCTGGCCGAGAGATAACAGTTTTTAAAGTCCTGTGTTTATCGCGAGAGAGCAGCGTGGTCAGAGACAGTGAGGAAAGAGCCGGCGGCCCTTCTGTGATGGATGGGTAGCAAAACTTTTCTTGTGAAGCAAAGGCAGCCCACAAGTTTGTCTCTTTCAAGAGGAGAAGAAATTTAAAGTGAAGCTCCAGAGAGATAAGTTTTTTTTTTTTTTTTTTTTTTTTCTTCCAGGCTGGTGCTTCATGTAGGCTTAACGATTCTAGGAGGGCCCTGAAAATGGCAGAGACCTCAATTTCCCCCCCTTATGGACTCCCTAACTAGAGAGGTTTGCAAAGCTTAAGGGGATTAATGCTCTTTAAACCTCTGCACTGCTTCCTTCTCCTCATGGGATCCGGGTGCTAATAAAGATGTACCAGCTTGGAAAGGCTGGTAAACACTGCTTTGTTGCCACGGCAACAGGCGAAACAAGAACGACACCGAGTATTGCTAACAAGAGTCCTTATGATCAAGAGTTTAAGGAGGGAAAAAAAAAATGGTTCTTAAAAATGCAGAGAGTCTTGGCGAGGTAATTAGACTTGGTGCTCTCAAAGTAAATTTATAGTTTTACGGAGTATTACTAGAGAGCCTTGTAGCTTGCAAAGTCACCTCCATCAAGTACCACGAACAGCATAATTGCCGAAAGCCACCAGCATCAGCAGCGGTTGCTCAGGTGGGACTGGGGCATTGCGTCCTGAGACAGCTTCTCCTGCCCCTTTCTCAGCAAGTACTCACTCTGTGTGTGTGTGCGTGTGTGTGTGTGCGTGTGCTTGGGAAGTGTTAAAAAGCTCTTCTTTCCTGCCTCCTTGGTGTTGATGGCATGAGGGAATGTTCCACACCTGCTTTACATCTGGGATGTTATTCTGTTAACAGCGACGATAGACAATCACGAACTCGTATCGGGAGGGCTCCATAGGCCCGGACACTGGGCCACGTACTTGCCTTGCTTGATCTCACTTCACTTTCTGACTGACTGCAGCGTTGCAGATGAAGAAACAAGGGTTAAGGAGCTTTCCCCTGAGGACACCGTTAGCTTCTGGCCAAACTGGGGTTCGAACCCAGGCATTGCTGTGAAGCCTGGGTGTCAGTCCCTGCACCATATCTTTATAGACCTACTCACAATTGTCCCCTCCTGTTGCTGCAGTTCTCATTCTTGAGTCCTGAGCAGCTCCTCCAGCCCCTGCTGAGATCTTTTGCCCAAATGTGCTGAGACTTCCCAGGGACCCTGGGATCTGCTTTCAGGATCTTTCACCCAGTGTACTTGGGCACCATGCTCAGCCCCTTGGAAAGACTAGCACGTCCCATGGTTCAAGTTCTGTGGACTGTGGGTGAAGAGGAAGGCAGTGTCGGGAGGCAGGCTGCCAGCCTGAGATCCCTACTGACCGCGGCCCTTCCTGGGAAATGGCGCCCGGCTACTCCAGCCACACCCGAGGCTGGCTCCTGAGCCCCACCTCCACACATCTGGCTAGCTCCGGGCTGCCCCGTCCACTGTACCTGTGACCATGCGCTGCTGGAGGCACCCGCTATGTTTCTCCCTGCGTCCAGGATCGTCTCTCTCTGATCCGTTCAGAGGGGTCTTTCTTAACTATGATTCAAATCATGCCAGGTTTGGTGGTTTCCCATGCAGGGCTTTTAGCAGGGCCTTCCAGGTGCTATGGATGCAGCCTTGTCTCCCTTCCCACCCTCTCAACCTGGGCTACCTGCTCCTTGTACCCTGTGTCCCAGCAGCTCCTGGGCCACCAGTTGTCCTCTCAGCCTGTCGCATACAAGAGGTCTTCAGAAAGTTCATGGAAACTGCATATTACAACAAGACTAAGCTCATACTTTTTTAAAAAAAGAATTATTTTATTTAACTTTATTTATTTATTTATTTATTTATTTAAATTTAACCAGAGAGGGACTGTGTGTGTGAGAGAGAGAGAGAGAATGAGAAAGCAAGCCACCAGATCCGGGACTCAAACCACAGTCGGCCATGTGGGAGTCCACCACCCTTACCAACCATGCCACCTGCCGGCCCCTAAATTCATACTTCAATGACATTTTGGGGGGAACCTTTTGAAGTATTCTTGAATTAAGCCCTAGCTACTTTTCTTTCTCTCTCTCTCTTTATTTTTCAAAGGTTTTTCCATAGGATGTATGCACTCACCAGAGAGACAGAGAAAGACAGTGAGAGGGAAACTGAGAAATCACCCCCAAGAGGAGCTAAACGATCCCTTCTGACTTCTTCTCCTGGGATTTTGGGCACACACGCCTGCACATCCATCATGAATTTCAAGCCTCTGGGATTAGGGCTTGAACTGCAGTAAGCCATATGGGAGCCCAGCACCTTACCACCATGCCACCTGCTGGCCTCAGCCCACCTATTTTTTTTTTTTTTAACAGACTCTGGAGGACCTCTAGTTGGGTGCCCCCACTCTCCTGAACCCTCTGAGAATACTATTCTCTGTCATCCGTCATTCATTCACTCTCACTGCTCACTCATACCCGAGGTTCCTATGAGGATCTTAAGAGGAGTGTCTGGGACCAGTAGTTGGTGTAATGGCTATGTCGCTGGACTCCCATGTAGTCGACTCCGTTGGCTTGAACTCATGCTGGGCGTGTGTGCGTGTGTGCCCAAGATCCTGAGTGGAGAATGGAGGAGAAGGGATTGTGGCATGGCCATCACCCCTGGGGGGTGATTTTTCACTTTCTGTCTCTCTGTCTGTCTCTGTCTTTTGGGGAGCACACAAGCCCTATAGCAAAAACCTCTTTAAAAAAAAAGAAAAGAGCGTCCATGTTCTGTTCCCCTTGGTGTCCCCAGTACCTGGAACATAATAGGTACTTGGTACATATTTATTAACTAGAAGAGAGAGAGCGTTTATCCTCACCAGGTTGCTATGACAACAGATGTTGCAGCCCTTGAAGATCCCAAGGTCACACAACTACCTTGTCAAGCCCCTCCTGGACTCTGTCCTCCCTGCAGCCCGGACGGGCTTCCCTGCCTCAGACCCACCATTTCTTGTCGTGACTCTTAAGCTCTATGTCCCAGTAACGAACATCTGGGGACCAGACTTTACACACACTTACTGATAATGGCAACACGTTGTCTAAGTTTTGTTGCTTATAAATTTCTTTCATGCTGATAAACTTGGAGCTGGATTGGAATTGAATGGTGGACGTTGTCCAGTGTTCATCAGAATGTAATGGTAAACATTTAACTTTCTTTTCCTTTTTCTTCCCCACAGTATCAGTTTTCTTATTGAATTTGGGAAGCAATAGCAATTGATTAAGTTGCAGTGGAGCTTGCCCTAAAAGGAAATGATTGATAATCCGTTTAGGTCTGGCTTGCAGCTTTTCCCCTCCTGATTTCCTTGGCCACTCTTTCAATTACCAACTGTATTTAGCTGGGTTTGCTCGTCGTAACTCATTTCCCTTCCGCCAGGATCTGCAGGGAAGTTGTAATGTAATGCTGGAGTAGTGACATCTAATTATTTCCCTGAGACATCAGTTAGAAATGCAAGAATATGTCTTCCTTGAGGAGGACAGGGAGGGATGTGGGGCCGTGAGGCAGACGTGTCTGAGCCAGGCAAATTGGGTCTTCGGGGTGGGAGGGAGGTCAGGGCATCGTGTGACACCACAGCTTCATAGTCACTGGACTCAGGTGGAGCCCGTTGGCCCTCATGGAACAATGGTCATGTGATTGATTTCCAAATGGACCAATGGGCTGGTTGGCCTGTTGTCATTCAGTGAGTTTCAGGAGCCCCCTCTGCTAGGGGACGGGCTACGCTGGGGCGTGGGGCATGTGAGCAGGTTCACATGCTTATCGTCAGAACTTTACTTTTGTTTCTGTAGTTCATGTCTTTGAGACGTTTTCCCGTTTACGAAGTACTTTCACCTATCTGGGTTTGCTGTTGTTATTATTACAATTTAGGGACAGGGTCTTACTATGTTGCCCAGGCTGGTCTCACAGTCACACTCTCCCTGCCTCAGCCTCCCAATTAGCTGTAGCCACAGGCGTGCACCACCACGCTTGGCTTTTAGGGTGGGCCAGGAATCATGCCCCAGCCTCCCCTATGGCCTCAGCCTGTTGAGCAGAGCATTCCTGTGACTAGACCCACATGTCCAGTTTTTATTTATTTGTTTATTTATTTGAGAGAGATTTTTGCTATTGGGCATGTGTGCTCACTGGAGAGACAGAGACAGACAGACAAAAAGTGAGAACTCACCCACCCCCCCCCACCCCCCGCCTCAGGGAGGATGGCCATGCCACAATCCCTTCCCCTCCATTGTCCTGTTGGAATTTCGGGCATGCACACACCCGTGCCTGGCGTGAGTTTTAAGTCACTAGGTCTAGGACTCAAACTGCGGTCGACTCTGTGGGAGCTCAGCAACATAACCACACCTGTCTGGTTTTGGTAGCTTAGGATGCTCCCGAGAGTACTATGAAGGGAAGGAGAAATTAAATCAGTGTCTGCAGTTCCCCTCCCACGTGAATATATACCCAGCATCTGGCATTTATTGGGTGCTCGGTAATGCCCCTTGTCATGGCCACCTTTTCTAATGGGTATACGATTTTCCTATTTCACAGATGGTTAGATTAAACCTCAAAATGATGGAGGGACTTGTCCAAGATCACTCAGGGAGTAGAGTATGGAGCCGACTGTTGGGATGATGAGGATGCAACGTAATAGCATCCCTCGTCCCAATCAGGAAGCTAGCCGAGGGACTGGCAGATGGCTCCCCAAGGTAATACCTTACTAAGGCTTGTGAAGGTGAGGGGTGTGCTGCAGACCCGCCGAGCTGGAGAGACCTCACAGGCAAGGCGGGACTGGACTCCCACACTGGGGGACAGACTAATGTAAAGCAGGGGGAGCACAAGGGAGTGTACTCCTTCTGGAGAGAGACAGAGACAGAGTCCCTGCCCAGTGTATCCTTTCCAGTTTACCGTGAACTAAATCATAATACCCCTTTTTGGACAAGATGAGACCACGGTTATTCCAGGAAAAAGCACAGGATCACTCAGCAGCCAGATCTGGAGGTTTTTCTCAAGACTGAGTCATGATGGGGTCTTCAGGTTCCACCTTCAGACTCAAACCCCATTCCGTTCTCCTTCTTGACTCTAATGAATAATGTGTCGGAAATGAATTTAGTAATACCCATACCTCCAGCTCACTCCCAAGTTACTTTCTGCTTGCTGCGGACTTAGGGGATTGGCTTACCAAAGAAGCTCCCTGCCTAGAAGGACATGAGGGCACAGGTCCAAGAACAGGCCTGCTGGGGGTCAGCTGGTCCCAGAAGCGTGGGCTGGGGTGCTCCCCCATCCCTGCCCACCCTAAGGCAAGGCTGTATGTGCAGCAGTTGGGTGCTGGGCAATCGTAGCCTTCTGTGGGATGGGGAGTGGAGGTCTATGGGGTGCCTCTTGGGAGCGCAGAGTTCCTGATTCGGAAATGCCGTTGATGAGGGAGAAGCAGCCTTAATTTTGGTCAGAGTTAATGGGGTGAAACAGCAGAAGTGTTTTCCTGGGCGCAGAATATTTCTTCTAAATGTTCAGGTTTATAACCGAGGCAGCTCAGTCAGCGGATTGTCAGCAGCCCAGAAAGCGCCTTCTCCCTGGGTGCCGCCCTACCTCCAGGGTTGCAGCTGACTTCGCCCCCCTCCACAGGACCCCTCCCTGGGTCTTCATGATTTACTTTGCAAGAAGAATGAGGGAATAGGAGGGGCATCTCTATAATAACTCTTGGGTTGGAACTGGCCTGCTGCTGGCATGGGAGCTGGCAAAATATTTAAATAAAGGCTCTGGGGACGAGGACATGCTCAGATTACGAAGAGGGACTCCACGCCGTTATGGTCTCAGCGTATTGGGCGCGCTATAATTACACCTATTCAGCACTGCCATTTCTAGTTGCCACGCAGCCATCCGAGGGAAGACGGGTGCTCTAAAAATGGCCCCAAGAGCAGTCTTTTTAAAAAGGCAGTTAACGATCCGGAGCTATAAATAGTCTTTCCAACACATAAGGAGGGTCGGTTCCCCTTTTGGGCTCTGCTGTTGGGGCCCTGGGTCCTGGTGTGAGTGGGTGGGGACAGAAGCATTTATACCTTCCTAAAGAATTTGAGTTCTTGAAGACCCTGCCATCCAGTAAGTGCCCTCCTGATGCATCAAGGTATAGATGCGGCCCTTGCCGGCTGGGCTGCCTCTCAATGTCTGGTTTTGGAGGCGCATCTTTCCTGGTGGCATAATAACGCAAAGTGATTATCACTTGACCCATCCTTCTGACCTTTCTTAGGCCCACACCATCCTTTCCGCCAGGAAAAGAGCAATTGCCCAGAGAGAACGCAGGCCTGTTTGGCTCTGCCACCCCTCCGTGGAGTTCCTATGCCACAGAACATTCTAGTACTTTGCAGTTTGCCTCACAATTATCAGGAACTCAAGGGTCTTTGATGACATTTTCTTTAACTGATACCCTCTCAAAGTAAGAATGACAAAGCATCAACAGAACTATAAAATGAAATGACATCTCAGGCAAGCTGGCAGCATGGTGGTTAAGGTGACTAGATCCCACATGGCCAACTGCACGGTTCGAGTCCTAGACTTGGCAGCTTGAAAAACACATTGGGCTCGTGTGTGTATGCCCAAAATCCCAAGAGGAGAGTGGAAGAGAAAGGATTGTGGCATGGCCTTCCTCAGGGGGTGATTTCTTTCTTTCTCTCTTTCTATTTCTCTCATCTATCTGGTGAGTGCATGCACCCTATAGCAAACTAAAAAATAATAATAATAATAATAAGTAAATATCAACATGGAATATAATCTGCCCTACTCACTGGCAAGGGAATGTTTGGCCTAAAACATGTACATGTGAGGATGGCATTTGGAATTTAAAGCTATAGAAATGAGAAGGAAAAGAGGTAAAAATAAATAAATAAAAATAAATAAATAAATAAAATAAATGACAAGCCCCGAGGTACTTTTTGCATCCCCACTCCTGTCCTGGCCCCTGCCCTACCCCCTCCTCCCTTGGTTTCCCTGGACTCCTCCATCAGTCCAGCTGCAGCCCCATTGCAGCCCAGGCTTCCCTGGTTGGGCTTAGCTAAATGGGGGTGGCTTCGGGGGAAAATGATGGCACGTGGGTGGCAGGGTGACTCTGGCTCCTGTCTCCCAGAGCTTCTCTTGGTCCTGCCAATAGCCCAGGATAGGACCGCATAGGTGATCCTGAGGGCAAGCATGCAAACCTGAGAGCCACTGACAAGGCAGGCCCCAGGTGTGGGAGACTGAAGGCACAGGTGGGGCTAGCTGAGCAGGTCCAGTGCACTTCTCCTGCTCTAAGGCCCCTGGCGTCTACTGAAGCCCCAGGACATCTGGACATCCAGAGGGAGTCTGGCTGCAGCGGCCCCATGGTCAGCCCACGTCGTGCAGAGGTGGAGCCTCATGGAGCAGGAGTGGGCTGCTCGGACTCAGTCCAGGGCCTCCTTTCTGGTGTAACTCCTTAGCCACGATTGGTCGGTGGGGTCATAAAATCAATTCTTTGGCAGAAAGCCGTGGGTTTTCTGAGGGCCCCAGCCATCTGGATCTGTGCTCTGAGCACACCACGTTAATAGGTTTTAAAGTAGAAAACACATGTGATTATGGAAGACTAGAGACGGGCAGTGGAGGACGTGGTTTAAAATTGCTGTTTGGTGTCTCAGTACAGAAGCTAACGTGCTAACTTCTGACGGTACCCAGAGGAAGTCCATTGTGCAGTGGCATCTTCGTGACTTGTCCTGCCAACTGGCTTCTCTTGTGATCCTTGAGGGGTAGCTTTCTTTACTCTTGCCAGATAGTTTTGTGGTAGTGGAAGGGGGGAAGAGTTTTTATGTCTGAAGCCCCTCTGTGAAACTCCAGAGGTTGAGGACTTGAAGATCCTCTCCTCCTCCGTGGATCCCTGGAGGAGGAATAGAGTAGGGTTCTTAGAGCAGATGCCGCGGGGATTTACGAGGTCTGCTTCACGGCCACTGCCTGGAACAGTTCTCTGCACTGCTTCTTCCTACCACCTCTAAATCCCATATTTTGGGAGAGGAGGGACTGGGCAGATGGCCTGACTTCAGAAATCCCAGATTTTAACCACATACCAGCTGAGCAACCTTAAGCCAGTTACATAACCCCTCTGAGCTCAGATTCCTCTCCTACCAAATGGGGCACCTTGGGTCCCCGGGGTGATTGAGAGGGGTGGCTCAGACAATGCCTAGACAACTCTTGGCAGCCTGGCAAGGACTCAGCAAAGGTGGTGGCTGCACCGGCACAAGCTTGCCTCGCAGGTTGGTGTTGGTCCCCGATCACTGCCAGGTCATTCACTGTGGGGTTCTGTTCTGTGAGCATCCCAGGAAAGGAGGAAAGCCAGCTTTGCCCCAGTGGAAGCAGGGTGGGTACAAAGAAGTGGGAAGGCAGAAAGGCCACCGCCCTCCCCAGCTAGGAACTGCCGTCCTGGTGGGTGGGGTGGTGACTTTGGGGGCCCACCCAACTGATGAAGCCAATGGCTTCAGCCTCCCACTGAGAACTCTCTGCCCAGGCTGATCTGCACATCTAGGGGGTCAAGTATGGTGACTGCTTGTTCTTCCACTGTCTGCTCTTGAGCAATGATGAGGAGACCCCATGACCCAGAGGAAACCAAGTGAAACATAGAGACTCTAGCCACACAGTGAGAGATGCCGACGTGGGTGAGCCTGGGCGCTTTGGCAAAGACTCTGCCGAGGCGGTGGGTGGGAGCATTTGATATTCTTGCCCACCTGCCTCGAACACAATATGTCTGCAGCTGCTCTGCCCGTGCCTCGGTCCCTCAGGCCTGTCAGCCCCAGACAGCCCCAGATATCAGAGAAATCCGCACTCTTGCTCACCAGTCGAGCTGTTTCTATCCCCAGCATATCCATTTCTGTGCAGTTTATTCTGAGAAATCTCATGTGAATTGGGCTTGAACCAGTGGGTTAGAAACACTCTCCCACCCCCACCCCCACCTGACCTTTCATCCAAGCTGCAAACAAGAAGCAATATGAACTGTTTGCCCAGTTGCCTCTTTTATCTTCCAGGCCCCTCTCTGAGTAGGAGGCTGTGCTAATGAGGAGGCTTGGGCCAGAAGCCCTAGAGGCGGGAAAGCTGCGGGGAGGGCAGAAAGGAGGAGCACAGCCTGGCGCTCCGAGAAGTGGTGGTGCGCGTCACAGAGAGCATTTTTGCTGTCCCTCTGGATACAGCTCCCCGTTATCCAGAGGGGTCTGCCTGAATGTTTAATCAGAATTTTTGAGACCTCAGGACCAGCAGTTGGCATAATGGCTATGTTGCTGGACTCCCATGTAGTCGACTGCGGTTCGAGTCCCAGGCCTGGTGGCTTAAACTCACACACTGGCGCGCGTGTGTGTGTGTGCCCAAGATCCCGAGAGAAGAATGGAGGAGAAGGGATTGCAGCGTGGCCATCGCCCCTAGGGGTGTGATTTCTCGCTTTCTGTCTCTCTGTCTCTCTCTGTCTGGCTGGCTAGCGCACGCGCCCTATAACAGAAACCTCTCCAAAAAAAATTAAAAAAGAATTGTTGAGGCCTGGAAGGCGCCCTAAAGGCAATCCCTCAAGACAGTGCCCTCTTTTTTAAGATGGGGACACTGACACCCAGAGAAGGTTGGTTCATTCATTATTTAGATTTGCAGCTTTGGAGCCCAACAGGTCTGGATTCAAATTCAGGTTTTTTGCACCTATTGTGTGTGTGAGTTACTTCAGGTCCCAGAGCCTCAGCTGTAAAACAGGGAGAAGGATAATTGTTTCAGTGGCGATCGCTGAGGGAGCACGTATGGTCTGATATATAGGAGTGTCTAATGAATAGCAGCTGTTGTTTTCCATTTATCTACTCATCCACCTGCCCATCCACCCATGCCTCCCTCCGTCCCTCCGTCCAGTAAGACTGAGTAGTGAGTGAGCCCCTCTTGTATGCCAAGTGCTGTGGCATCCCACGAAGTTCAGAAATGGATCCTGGCGGGAACCAGCAGTTAGCATAATGGCTATGTCGCTGGACTCCCACGTAGTCGACCGCGGTTCGCGTCCCGGACCCAGTGGCTTAAAATTCACGTCAGACACGTGTGCGTGCGTGCCCAAGATCCCAAGAGGAGAATGGAGGAGAAGGGATTGCGGCCTGACCATCCCCCCGGGGGGTGATTTCTTGCTTTCTGTCTCTATGTCTCTCTGTCTGGCAAGCGCACGCGCCCTATAGCGAAAACCTCTCCAAAAAAAAAAAAAAAGAAGAAGAAATGGATCCTGGCTTAGAGCGTGCATATCTAGAGCATCTCTAAGGTCTAGCGTCCGGCGTGTAGGTTTCTCTTCGTGGCTCCTTTGTGCAGAGAGGGAGTGGTTCTCTCTTGGCACAGTCGTTGCTTGCCGGTCTCACGCCAGCCCCCGCCCCAGGCACAGATCTGGGTAGTTGCTGCTACTTGTCCTCACTGGCTTTGCCCGTGGCCTGGAACCAGGGACTCTCTCTTCTAGCCGACTAGAAGTGCAGAGCTGTGTGACGCGTGGCCCTCCTTAGATCTGTGCTGTCATAGCGGATGACAGTGACGCCCAGCTTTCCAGTAGAATGCACCCACCACTGCACATGTCGTTGCCCGCTTTCCAGAGGGTGGAGGAGAGCCATCTCAATACTACTGTATTGGAGGAGGGTACGCCTGCTTTAATTTTGCGAATGTAGAAAAAATGCAGTCACTTCAAACGCTGGCAGGCAAGCTGGTAGCTAACATATCAGCTCCTGGGTCCTGCGCTGCAGGATGGATTAGCTTTACCGCGTGAGTCGTACGGGGCCTGTTCTCAGACCAGCCTGCAGGCCTTCGAGGCGCGTTCTCTCCAGTGAGAAGCTCCTGCTGGTTCCCATGTAGGGTCTAGCCCTACACTTGGGGCCATTTGCACCGTGGCTAGGCACTTCACAGACGCATAACCAGGCGTTCCACACAACTCTTTGAGATAGGGACCCTTTACACGTGGGGAAAGCTGAGAGTTAGCCACTTGCACAAGACCCCAAGCAAGCCAGCGCCCCTCAGGAAGTGAGCTCAGCGCTGACTTGGAACCCCAAAGCCTAGTTTCCTCCCACTGTCTCCCCCTCCTTTCCTTTCATAAACAGTGTGGCACTGGGTAAAGCTCAACCCACATTAGGTACTCTCCCATCTTTGCTGATGCGGACTGTGGCCTTCCAGAATTCCAGAATGTAGCAGTGAGTCTCTCTCTCTCCCTATCCCTCTCTCTCTTTTCTCTTTTCTCTTTTCTCTCTCTCTCTTTTCTCTTTTCTCTCTCTCTCTCTTTCCCTCTCTCTCTCTCTCATGGGCCTCTGTGTGCAGATGGGTCCAGTCCCCCAAATGGAAGGTGTGTTTTCATTCATGCTCACCTCCTGTCCCCAGGCCTGTCACTCTCCCTCAGGATGCTACGGTTAGGGAGTCTGCAGAGATCCCCTCGTCTGGCCCATTGCTCTGCTGAACGGCCCACTGAGCCTGGACAGGCCTGGGCATCTCTTCTGGCGGCCACATGTTTGCCAAGCACAGCCTGATGAATAGGACATCCTTTATGGCCAGGCCCCTTGTGCGTGTTCCTTTCTATGTGATCCGTCCCACTGTGCTCAACACACAGAGGCACTGTGTACCAGGCTGCCCACCGCACGCCTGGGTGCAGGGCTTGCCGTGTGTTTGCCATCTCTTGCGGGAACGGGACACAGATGGCCGGGTTTGAGTGCAGCGGTAATTAAGAATTGCCCAGGGGCTAACATATTTCTGGGCACTGGCCCGGGATGCTCCAAAGGTTGCCTTGTAACTAGGCATCGCGTGACTCCTACCATCCAGCCGTCTGGTCTTGGCCTTGGCATTCTTTGTCTCTGTGCCCTTAGGTGCTTTTCTTTTGACCCAGGAATTTCTGGATATGTGAGTCCTTCCACTGCTTGGCAGGGGGCAGGAGGCAGGGAACTCTGATGTTTCTAGGCCTCCATGGGTCCAGGCACAGTGGCCTGGAAGAGACCAGTAGGCGCAGGAACAGGAGGTGGGGGTGGCAGTGATAGCAGAGTAGAGCCTCTTGGGGGACATCTGGACCCCCTCCTGGGCACTCAGTCTATGCTGCGGTCCAAGGCCTGGGCGGAAGTCCAGAGATCACACTGCTAACAGGGAGCCCCTGCCCAGAAGGGAGACTACTTAGCACATCTGGAGTTTGTAGCCTGTGCCCAAGACAATGGGTGTCTAAAGTGTGGTCCTTGACTCAAGAGCTGGGAGTCTCATGAGTATATGGTTAATGCTAAACCGTATGGCATTTCACTTGCTCAGGCAGGCCAGAATTGGTGCGAACACATAGTGGGTACTGAGTAAAACCCTTAGGAACCCCTGCTACACCCCCTGCCTGCTCACCGGCACTTACACTCGGCCTTTTATGTCACACAAATCTCTCCTGCCAGCCATGACGCCTTGGATTGTTGGTCACATTGCACACGTGCGTGTCTGGTTTCACCCTCTTCGTTAACAGCCACCGCTGACGGAGCACCTACTGCCCAGGTGCGGTCCTGCAGGGCCTGTTTACATTGCCGTGTTTGGTCCTCCCAGAGTTCCTCTTTGATAGAAGAGGAAACTGAGACTCAGAAAGGTGGCTGCTGGCTGAAGACCACACGAGATACACATGCATGGGGGTCTGACTCGAGAGCCAGGGCCCCTGGCACTGGGCTGTGCGGCCTGCCGTGCATTTTAGGACTTTGCCGTGCCTAGCCCTGTGCCTGGTTAGTGCTGGTGCTTCATATCAGCGAGAGACCAGGGTGGCTTCCCACTTGCTGTAGGGAGCACAGCATTTGAGGCGTTCCACAGTTCAGTTCCAGCTGCTTCTCCCGCTTACCTGTGTACACTCCCTGGTTCTTGAGCCAATCATCCTGCCTGCATTCTCGACGCACCAGGCTTCTGGAGGCCTCCTGGACTTTGCACCTGCCTTACCTCCCCTGGAATGTGCGCTCTGCCCCTTTGGTGCCTGGAAGCCTGTCTGCCCGTGCAGGACTACTTGAATGGACTGATGGACAGACGGCGCCTGCCCGGAAGCCTCCCTGCCTTCTTGCAGACAGTCATCCTTCCTTAAGTTCTGCCCCCAACACAGCCCTGGCAGTTTCCATTAGGATTGTTTGTCCCTCTCCTGCTAATGACAGGGATCTCCCTGAAGACTGGGGCAAGCTTTATGCTATCCCCGCCAGGTGAGTACCATCCTGGCACGGTAGCCGGGCTCAGCAGGTGGTCACCGAGTGAGTGGGCCTGTGTGAGCAGCCTCGGGGCAGTTGACGCCATCTCTGCCAAGGTTTCAAAAGTGGAGGAGGGGAAGGCGTTTCAGGCAGAGCGGCCTTCTTGCTATTCTCCTCTCTCTCAGGCTCCCTGGGTTTGGTGAAAATTGACTGTAGTCATGAGACACCCCTGTTGCCTCCTAAATAACATCTGTTTACTTTCCCAGGGAGAGTAGCAATTTATGATGAGTGAAGAGAAGCGAAAACCCCTTTCCTTCTTTCTGCTGCCTGCACATTGCTGGGACACTTGGGTAGGACCCTCACCCCCGCAAACATGTCCACACAGACTAGAGAAACCGGGGTTGTGCAGAGATGTACCATCAGCAGACTGGGTTCGGGGTACAGTGGCCTTCAGGGTCTCCTCCTCCTTCGGAGAGGTGGAGAGGAGTGGCGCAGGGGCCCCCAGACTTGGGGCTTGTGTACAGCTCCATCCTTGAGGACGAGCTCTGTTCTTGGGGAGCAGGACCCATCTTAAATGTGGAAACAAACACAGCAGAGTCCCACGTACTTGAGGCCTAATGTAAGTTAATTCCTTTTGGCACAGCCCCAGATATCTTGATTAAATGGCCTGTGAAGTGCTTGAGATATCTTGATAGTGTGCGTTTTACATTTGATTATATAATCAATTATGTTTCTAATAAAATTTAAAATGAGCTTAAAAAGCCAGGAGAAGGCTGTACCACATATCAAAAGAAGGTCTTTGGGGGAGAAGAAGGAAGCCCTTCACACCTTGAATCCAGTGTCAGTATCTGCAGGTGCCAGGGCCAGGCGTGGGAAGGGTTCGCCGGGTCAGAAGTCATCCTGGCCTCCACTACACACCTGTGCTTTCCGAGGACAGGCACAGAGCGATGTATCAGCTCAAGGCACAGAAGGTCACCCAGCGTCACTCTCCGAGACCAAGGTGCCTTCATACTCACTAGCAACCGAGGGAATGAGGACTTGAGTCATCTCACGAAGCTCAGGGCAGAAGTGGGAAAAGAAGGCAGGGAAGCCTGGCTTGCCCGTGCGGCTGCCACCGATCCGCCGGGCCACCAGTAGGTTTATGAAACAATGAAAGGCAGAGCGTTCAGAGGCGCACCAAGGGCCTCGTGCAGCCAATTAGGAGAGTGGCTGCCTGGCTCTCTCTGCCTGCCTGTGCAGCAGTTGCGCCTGCTGGGAGGTGGCAGGGTTTTAATAGAAGGGGCATGCCCAAACCCATTCTTCCAGGGAGAGGAGGAGAAGGACCCAAGGACGCCTCCTGTCATCGATGCCCCGGATGGTGATGTTTCTTCATAGACACTTACATTCCATGTAGCAGGGAGCTTGGGAGGTTTGGGGGACAAATGCTCATTCTTATTAACGGACGGAAGGTTCTATTCAAAACAATCCATTCTGTCCCGCAGACAAGCTGTTGTAGCATTTTTGTTTCCGTTTAAAACATTGCTATCAACCAGTTGGAATATAGGCCCAGAGTATCGCAGGGAGTAATCTAATTAGTATGAAGTCAATTCAGTCGCTCCTTTTGTATCTCGTGATTAAATAAGTGGGGAAAATGGCTTGAAAATTAGGTGCTAGAACGACCCAATTACATTTCTGTAGCTTTTTGTATTCAATTTCATAAACAATTTTGCTCTTCGCTGGTTAATCAGTGAATGCCTTTTTCCAGTTTGAAAAGCACTTTTGAAATTATAATGCAATTAAATTGTGTGTGGATGTTCTGGCATAGCGAGTGTGAAAGCCGGGGGCTTGGCAGGCCGCCATGTTGTACCTTGACTGTAATGAGTCCCCAGGCTGGCAGCTTGCGAGTGTCATTCATAATATTGTCCATGCTGGGTTACTGTAAAGTGCAGCTGCCTTAACCGGCAGTTAACCAGCGACCGCCAGTCCTCTCTCGAGCTCCGCATGTGCGCCTCGTGCAACAGCGCCATGCCCCAGAGATGGTGCAGTGACAAGGCTCCTCTGGAGGTTTGCTGAGGCATTGCGAGGTTCAGTGTCTTCCAAACAGAGGAGGCCACTGCCTCAGAGTCGCCCTGCTTACCTGTCCCCAGAAAAGGGGGTAATGGATGTGTCCTCCTTGTGGTCAATCTCACAGTCTTCTCTAGCTCTAGTTGCACTAGGTTCTGGGAAGGGAAGAGATAGAAGAACTCTCGGGCACCCTGCTTTGTGCCCGGCATTACAATAAGCACCTCTTCTAGAGCCTTACGGTAACTTCATGAGAGAAGTACTATTGTTTCATTTTATGATGAAGACTCAACGAGATTTGATAACTTGCTATGAATGGTGGCTCTGAGATTGGGACCTGAAAAACCTATGTTCTTTCAAGAGTTCTACACCTGGAAGACAAACTGAGATAAAGGCTGGGAGGCTGGATGGGAGGCTGGGGCAGGAGCGTGGTGTGAGGTCCCACCTCTTTGTGAAGGGAGGTGAGGACGTGAGAGATGCTGTATGAAAAATGAGGCATGCTTTGGATTACTTTTTCCCACATCATTATTGAATCATATTCCCAATCCTTTGGTCATTTGGGTGTGAGTTGGGGTGATCTCCAACGTGGATACAGGAGAGGAGACAATGGCCCCAGGTTAGAATAAAGAGAAGACGCCAGGCATAATCCATGGGTGGGTCTTCTCCCAGCCCCCACATCACACCTCTGTCAATAACAAAGACTCCTTTGCCTTTAGCGACTTAGGACATGAAGCCTGTAGGAGGTTGATCTCAGGGCCTCACAGCAGGCAGTGGTTAAAGCCTTCTGATTCTAGAACTTTCTTAGTGACTTTTAATGGCCAAACTCCTAACAGTTAACACCTAGCTCCAGCCACTAAGCTCTCTCCTTCCCTGTTGATTCTTTTCGTGATGGAGACCTTCGAATGAAACCCAGTTTACTGGAAATGAGGGTTATTAAACTCCTAGAGGGTCCTTTTCAGTACATTCCTTCGTGTTAAGCTTGACATAGACTCTCAACCAAAGCCCCGAGTACCTGTGGCCTGGTTATTGTAATGCCTGCTGAGTGGGAATGACAAGCTTTACACCAAGGTGGGCCTCTGGGAGGCTGGAGAGCTGTAATGGTGTTTATTGGCGAGAGAAAAGGTCGGGAGGTAGAAATGAGCACACCTGGGCCTGACTGGGAATGGGGGAGGGGAGGCAGACGGTGCAATGCACTGAGCTCTCTTGGACTTGGGAAGACTGTTTCATGTTGCAGCCTCTTTTTAAAAAAAAAAAAAAAAAAAAATTGGCTATGTGCCTGGGAGATCTTGGGTCAGGTGCAACATCTGTTTTGCAGTAAAGCTCTGCAAAGCTAGGCCAGGGAGGTGAATGGGGTGGGATGGTGGATTAGAGAGAGGAGGGAAGATAGGGCTCCTGGGACTAAGCTTAGCCTTAGCTGGGAAGCATGTTAGTAACTGCTAGCATGTGCTTCTAATCATCTACTTGCCAGATGTTCCCAGAGTGGGAAGTGGAGGGGCCTTGCCTGAGAGTTCCCTGATGGGGAACAAGTAGCTTCAAATTGGAAATGGGCGCCAGTTTGCTGCCAGGTGTTTGCTCCTTCTTAGAACATCTGGAAGGAAAATGGTGAAAGAGGCATCTCTGCCCCAGCCTGAAGTCTTGGGGGCAGCTGTCTTGCTGGTGTATCCTGACAGCTGGATGTTCTAGTCATAGAAAGAGCCATGAGAATCCTCAGAAACGACCTCTCCCTTTGCAGGAGTCTCTCCACAGTATGAACTTCCAGGATTGAGCCAAGGCTCTAAAACAAGGCAGCTTGCATGCCTGGGCTAATCAGGCACCTATTTCTGGAGAGAGGCAGAGTTTTTAAGATGCTCAGAAGAAGAAGCAAGAGAAACAGGTAGAGGACAATGAAAAATCAGCTCCTGACCTAATTTCTGATCCAGAATGAAAAAAAAAAAAAAATTCTCTATGCCTTTTATGGTGGCAACTATCCTAAACCAGTGGCCATCTCCCAAGGAGAAATGGAGCTGAATTAATGAACATGGAGCCCAACCCATCTTGCCACACAGGCCTGCATTGTGGGTGTATGAAACTAAGGTGATTCTCCTGGCAGGAAACAACTGGTTACTCCATTGGTAAGGAATTCCAGGGTGTGGTACTGGATTCCAAGAGAGCAAAGCAGGAGACCAGTCCCTGGATTCCTGAGTGTATCTGCCATCTGCCAGGCTGCCGCAGGGAGCAAGGGTGTGAAATGGCTCTGTCTTGAAAGTCAGAGAGAGTTCTTCAGGCTAGACACGATCCGCATGTGGACACACACTCAGGAGATCCCTTGCAGGAGCACGCTGCAGGGAAATCACAGGACTTCACCTGATGGGTTATTACAACCCATTAACATGATGTTTGCAGAGTTTTTAAATGACATGTGAAATACTGATGACATAATCTTGCATGAAAGCTATAAAATTATATACACTATCTCATTGGATGACTAGAATTAGAATCACCTAGAAAGTACTTAAGGAATACCAGTCCCCAGGCCCCACCTCAGACCAAGTAAATCAGAGTTTCTGAGGGTGGGGGCTGGGCCGTGAGGCAGTTAAAGGGTTAAAGGTGTCCCTATATCAGCCAAGGCGAAGCGATTGTAGGGAAGTAGTCTTCTTGGAAGGAGGGAGATTCTCCAAACTGTTAACAGAGGGTTTCTCCAGTGGAGGCGTTATGGGGTTTTAAGGCTGTGCCTTAGTTATTTGTGAATTTTCCTAGGTTTTGCAGTGGGCATAGGAGCTGTGATTGGAATGGGGGTCCCAGCCAGCCAGAGACCTCAAGAAGTTCCTCTCTGCCACTGCCCTTCATTTCCATGTCCCCAGTCCCTGGGGCTCTGTTAATTTGGGAGTTTATTCCAGTGAGGACATTATGCCTATTCAGAATATTTATTAGGAAACAAACAACCGAAAACAACTTACCTGAGACAAAATGGGGAACGTAGCATCATCCTCTTCCCTTGAGTGAGTGTGACCTGAGTTCAGGGGGGTCCTCGGGGTCAGACAGCTTGGGGTGTGTGCCAGGCCCACACACCTGAGAGCAGCCCAGCTGGACGCTCTCTGAGCTGGGGTTCTTGACAAGAGACTCTGGTGGGCAGGTCTGAGGCGTGGCTGGGTTGGCTTTCCTCCCGGGAGTCTGACAAGAACCAGCACGGGGAAGAAGGTGGTCAGGGCACAGGGACAGCACATGGAAACTCTTCCCCCTGCGAATTCGGGCAAAGCCTGGGCCACAGAGTGGGTGGGGGCCTGCTAGGTGAGGGCTTTTTGCTGCTTTGCTGGTGAAGGCTGGGGCAGGAGCCCACACTCGGCCCTAATTGGCTACCTCACTGATGTATTGGTCCAGCCCGGAGCTTCAGAGCAGAGGGACAGGGTGTTGAGCAGCCTTTCATGTCTGGGGCTGTGGCAGCTCTAACTAGGAATCAAGCCCTCGCCCAGTCCTGACATCATTTTATCATCGCGCTCCGAGGACCAGAGGCAGGGAGCGCGCCACACACCTTTAACTGCTTGTCATTGTTGGTGAGGGGAGGCAGGCTGCCCCCGCAGGGAGAATCAATCCACGGTGAGCTTTTGTCACTTGTTCAGGCCTTTCCCTTGGCATTTCGGGCTGAGTGGCTGTACCCCAGCACCCGAGAAGAGAGGACACAGGGAGGGGACAGGGAGTTCCTGTCTAAGGGAGCTTGGTGCCCTGCCCAGGACCCGATGTACCTAGCTCTGCGGCCGCTACTTTGCCTTTACCTCACGTACCTCTGAACACTGGGTATCTGGTGAGAGGCAAGACCAGGGACACCTCTCGTCCTTGTCATTTGATTCACAGTGTGGCCTAGGTCAGGGATCACCCAGTCTGTACCTTGGTTTCCTCTTGGTTTAAAATGGGCATAATAATCTCTTTTGCAATATCTCATTGGATGATTGTAAGGGTAAAGTGAAATAACCTATGGGAATGTCTTTGAAAAGACAGCGGTAAAATAATAACAGTAATTATAATAATGACACATCACGCGTGAGTCCAGACACTCGTCAGTTCCTCTCCTCTCTGCTTCCAACCGGGCAGGCGAGCAGCCTACACCACCTGGGGGAGGTAGTACTTTTCTGACCGTGTGCCTCCTCACTCTGCAAGTACCCAGGTCCCTCCATGTCATCAGCCTGCCCACAGCTCCCCTGGTTCTACAGCCCCCAGAGCAGGGTTCTGTATAGTTAGGCCCACTGCACGCTCCTCTCTGCTTGGGTGGGTGCAGTGGGGAAGCTGGAGCACGATCAGCAGTTCCCAGGAGTAAATCAGTAGACTGTAGCCAGGGAAGGACAAGTGACCTTAGCAGGTGTGTGCCTCAGAATCGGACCTTCAAGTCAGAGCATGCTGGGGAGCAGCGAAGGGTTTGGCATCACCAAGGAGGAATGTGACTTGTTTGGATAAGGATTCAGAAGTTTAATCAGCAAAGCTATTTAGGTCCCAGTGAGTCTAACTGTGAGAATTATTTTGAGCTTCACCCTATTCCGGAAATGTTGGGTTCACTAAGCAAGATGGTATTTGGCACCAGCAGCCTGGAAAAGAGTGAGGACTTGCCGTAGAAGCCTTCAGGATTAGAGGAATTTGCAGAGCCCCGGAGCCCGAGGCTGGCGGCGCCCAGCCGTTTTTGTAGGGCACTGCCTTGGAACTCTAGCTTTTGAGAAGTTGCTTGTAAAGAACCAATCTGTTTACCTTTCCCCCTTACGGAAATCTGCCTGGATTAGTTATTCTGTGCTTCCTTATCTCTGTGCATTTTGTCAGTCTTACGTACTTCCTGGCACATGAGTGCATGCTAAACCAATACCAATTCAATCAGCACAGGCTAGACTTTGGAAGGAATGTGGTACCTTCTGTGCAAAGAGCCCGCCTTGTCCCAGAGCTGGCATTTCTGCCATTCAGGCTGGCGTCCGCCAGCTCAGGGCCGAGCGCTAAGCTCAGCTGACCTCTGCACGTCAACATGGCGCCACATATGGGTAGCACCCACTCCCCCGCCACCCTGATCAGGAGGAGTCTGGCTTTAGGTTTCTGTTGTAAACTATTTTTATCAAAGCTGCGTAAAGGCCTGGCTGAGGGGCTGTAACTTATAGGCATCAGATGAATGATTCAGTGGTAACAGGAGGCATTTGCACTGGAATTGCCGTGCCAGTGTGGACTTGCCCAGCAACTCACCTGAGAGGATCCCAGATGGGCACAGTGACCCAGGACAGTGAACAGACAGGTGCTCCTCTCACTAGACCCCAGGTGCACACATCCAGTCGAAAGGCGAGGACGACTTCTTAGGACACCTCTGTGCTGAGCCCCACTGTATTAGTGGTAACCACTTGTCAGTGTCTTATTTTGCAGCACTGGTTACTAGTTATTGGAGAGATACTGGCTTACAGTTATAGTTCACAAATGCAATGATCCTTATAATGACCTTGTGAAGCAATAATAGTATTATTATAATAGTATATAATGGTATTCATGACTGGGAACTTCTGCTTATTGATCCCTTAGGGTGTGTTGTACTTTCTGCAAAGTGCTCTCCTACATTATCTCCTTAATAACATAGATAAGGGAGAATGTTACTGTGATTTCCATTTTTCAGATTCATTCATTTGACAATTTTTTTTTCCTTTATGAGAGAGAAAAGGAAAAAGAGACAGATAGGTATTTTTTTTTTCTACAAATAATCACTGTCTCGCAATCCTCCTGCCCCAGGGTAGGATCACAGGCATGTGCAGCTGTGCCCAGTGTGTTTAGGTGAGCCCAGGAACTGAACTTTGGCCTCCCATGTGGCCTCCAACTTCCCAATCTGCAGTGCTACCTGTGCACCACTGTGATTGGGCCATCATTTGACAACTTTTTATTGAGTGCAAGTTCTAGGCACAGAGACTTTAGCAGCCCTCACTGAGAAAGTTGAACCCATAGAGGTCACATGGGTTGATACATGCCACGAGGGTGGGGCTAGGGATCAATTCCCCATTACTCCAGACCCTCTGAGCATCGTGGGCCACCACATTTACCAACAGGGATAACGGACCAGTTGTTTGGCCCCTACTGTCTGGTGGCTTACCCAAGGCTGTGTTAGTGCTAAGCTTGCCATGTATTCTGGTTGCTCTTCCAAGGCCTGATGGAGAAGAAGGTCCAGGCTTTAGGGGCAGTCAGATCTAGCCTTGCATCCCAGCTTAGCAACTCACTGATGGAGAAAGGCTGTGGACAGGTGACTGCACTTGGCTGAACATCCTGTTGCCCATTTGTCAAATGGGGTGACATTAGCTGACTTGAGGGCAGTCTAGAAGAATTAGAGACCACATATGCAGAAGGGTTGAGTATTATCTATGCCAAATAAATGGTGGTGGTCGTGATGATAATGGCCATGACCCAGTAAAGAGCAGCAGCCAGGTGGGAAAGTGATTCTTCCTGGAGGATAAGTCAGGAGGTAGCCCTGCCCATGCCTTAGTGGGCTAGAATCGTTTTGGTCCCAGGCTAGGAAGTGTTCTCCAGCCCCTGCCTTTCTGTGCTTCCCCAACCCAACCCGGCTCTCGTGATACTGCTAGTGCTCTGGGGAGATTGCACGGCCGAGGTGTTACTTAACTCCTGGTGTTTCTCCAGTGTTGGCTGATGCCTCCGTCACCACCAGCTTCTTTCTCCATCACTGTTTGGTTATTTCTCTTTACAAGCCAATGAAATAAAATAAGTGGGCCCATTATATCTTCTGGCTGGCAGAAAGCCAGGAACTAAGAACCAGAATGCAAGGAGCTGATGGATTGGCAGCACAGGTCATTGGATGGGCATGTCTTCCTTCTAAAGTATGGAACATGGGGAAGGGGTGGCTATGGGCCTGGGCTGGGCAAAGAGACCACCCCATGGGCCAGACCACAGAACCCAGGCCAAGAATGCTGTTCTGGAGCCAGCCCCGTAGTGCAGTGGGTAAATGCTGTGTGTAGGGAACCAGAGCCCATGTGGCCATTAGAATTCTAGCCCTGGTGGCTTGAAGAACACATTGGGCACATGGGTGTGTGTGCCTCAAATCCTGATAGAATAGAGAAATGGAGAGAAAAGAATTGTAGATATGCCCCATTGGGGGTGCTTTCTCTTTTTTTCTCCCTGATTAGAACACATGCTCTCTGGCAATTAAAAAAAAATTAAAAGATGCTGTTTGGGGCTGTCTCTCTCCATGACTGAGTCCCCAGTGGCCATCTCCAGCCTCTCCTAGAAGGAGAAGACTGGGTGTGTCATGCAGGGCATGGTTTTCCAGGCACAGCAGTAGCAGGTGACAGCAGGCGGGCCAAGGGTCTCTCTCGAAGCATGAGTTCTACTCTTGCTCCTGCCTTCTGTCTCCACCAAGTGTAACAGAGCTTTTGTGTATCCATCTTAGATGAGTAGAGTAGATTACTCTCCTAGTCTTCAAAGAGACAAATGCTACATTCTGCTTTTTAAAAAGCCCGAGCTGGAGAAGGTGCCTGTCCTAGCTGCCTGCTGGCTGGACTGGTCCCCTCCTCGCAGCCTTTGGACACTGCGGCTCATTCATGGAGAGACAGTGATTGGGAGATCCAGGGCTTTGTCTGGCTTGAGGTTTCTGTGGCCTCAATTACCCTCGATGCTCAAACATCCTGTCTTGTTGGTAGAAGTGGCAAAACCAAATTTGACTTGGCTCAGCCTGGCAGTTCAGTGGGCCCAGTGTGTGCTGTACCTTTCCAGTTTTGTCTTCCTGTTGCTGCCCGTCTCTTCCAACCTGCCACTGCTTGGAGAGATGGGAACTTTTCCAGGGCAAGAAGCTGGTTTTGTTTGGCCAGGCCCAGAGATCTTGAAACTGACTTTCCTGCCCTTTCTTCTGATTGTTCTGGTACCATTTTGCAACTCAGACCTTCAGCTAAGCAGATTCTTTGCTCTGGGAGAGAACCCCCAAGCTTTGGGTGATTTAGAAGTGAGGTTCTGGTGGACTGGGGGAAGATCTCAAGGCTCCTTTCCTTAAGACACGGTCTGGTGCTGACTTCCTCCGGTCATAACTGATTTGGTCTTGGGGGGAGACTAGGAGGCCATCCTCCAAAGTCATTCATTCCTGACAGTGATCTGCTGAGCACCTGCTCCAGGCTGGGCACCAAGCACAGCATGGATGTAGTGGGGAGCAAGGCCAGCAGCCTGGGGTTCACACACAGTCACTCAGTTCTCTGCACACTAGCTCTGAGGGTTATGGTCGTGCATTTCTCCAGACAGAGGCTGAGTCTTACCCTCTGTTGTATCCCAAAGGCTCGGCTGATTTTCTCCCATACCATAGGTGTCTACTTAATGTTTATTGTAAGAATAAATGTTTTCTAAGACTATAAATGAGCATTTTATGATCAGAAGATTACTAAGTTTACATTTTAAAGAAGAGAAGACAGGCGAAAGTTGGGCGGGCTGAGATGTTGATACTGGTATACAATAAGCCCTGAGTTTAGTTGAACGTAAGCTTTCTTTGAGGCAGTGGGAGGGGGCGATGGAGCTGCTGAGGTATCCACCAGGAACTGCGTAAGGGAAGTTGTCCAGTATCTGGTAGTCTGCACTGCTCAGACCCCAGATGGAATAGCATCCCATTTTAGGAGAGGCGTTGACAGGGTAGACCACAGCAGAGGAGGAGGTCTGCTGGGAACCAAGACTGTATTATGAGAGAAATTCTGGAGGAGCCAGAGGAGAGTAGAATAGGAGAAATCAGATGGTCACATTAGGTACTGAGGGATTGCCCCTGGGAGGGGGGCTGGGCTGTTTCCCTGGCTATAGATGGCATGTGTGAAGTTACCAAGAGAAAGATGAATTTAATAACACTCCTAAACAAACCACCTTTACCCTCTTTAGGAAGTGTTGAGGAATGGTGTCTCTTTTCCCAAAATATTTAAATAGTTAGAGAATAGAATTGATGGAGCAGTGAGATGGGACCAGGGACGACTTTGCAAACTACAGGTGGGTCCTGCTTAATGAAAGTTCAGCCTGGACCCACCCATTTATCTCCAGACCCATAGAGACCAACCAATAACATTTTGGGAGGATTCTCTCTCTCTCTCTCTCTGTATTTTGCCAGAGGGTTTGTGTGTTCCCCAGAGAGAGAGGGAACGTGAGAAAGCATCCTTCATGGGGAATGGTTACACTGTCATCCCTTCTCCATATCTCGCTCCTTTCGGGATTTTGGGCACACACATGTACCTGACATGTTTCTCAGGCCGCCCAGTCTGGGACACCGTCTGTGCAGTTGACCATGTGGGATCCAGCCGTCTTAACCACCACACCACTGGCTGGCCCCCAAGAGGAATTTTTTATGAAATAACATTTTAAGCTCTAGTCTCTCTAATAGGTACCAATTATGTACTGCCATACTTGATACATGATAGACGAGAAAAGGATGAAATTAAAAACAAATAAGGGCCAGCTTCATGGTGCAGTAGTAATGCTTTTCCCAACAGAGCCTGTGGAGCAACCGTAGTTCGAGTCCCCACCATGGTGCAAGCCCTTCGCCCAGTCAGCCTGAAACATGTCGGGCACTCACACCAGTGCCCAAGATCCAACAGTTTGGAAAACGGGAGGGATCTCAGCAGGACCAGACCCTGTGGAGGGCACTCCCCCAGCCCCTCGCCCCTGGCTCATGTGCACGCCCATGCAGTCTATGGTGAACAAAGAAAGAAAGAAACAAACAAACAAACAAATACACACCGAATCCTTTGAGGAGGAGCCCCTACACGCTCAAAATGATTAAGAAATAAAGAGGAAGCATTTATTGGAATCGTGATGTAAACCCAAAGGGAAAGAAGGTTTGTATTTGTGGGGGGGGAAAAGGGTTACAGGAGCGCATTAGCAATTACAAGGAGTCAGATGCCTCTTAATTCATTTGGACTCTTTTGTAGGTGTTTGACAGCCTTGCAGGGGCCCTGCTTTGGCCTTACCAATGCCTCTGTTCACAGCAGGTCACTGGTACTCCAGAGGCACGATGGTGATAGCATCTCTTTCCTCCCACAGCACCCCCCAAGCAGAGCTTTGGAAAAATAGCCAAGTGTTCAGTGGAGTGAAGGCCTGGCTTTTTTCCCTCTTCCCTCCTCCCTTTGTTGAGAAATCCCATTATCCAAGAGAATGATTGTGAAACTCCAATCTGTCTGCTGCTGAGCTGGGGGCCGTTCCTGCCTCCTCCACCCCTAGCCTGGTCCCCTTGTCTATCTGCAGGGGAAGACGAATATCTATATATTAAAGCTTTAAGAATCTATAAATCTGAGTTGATTTTCTGCTGGTGACAGCCCAAGCTCTTTCCCACCACGTTTGACATGATCTAATGGGTTTACAGTTGTTTGAGTGCTTCTCTGAAGCAAATGAAAGTGCTTAGTTAGGGGACGCGTGAAATGGCATTGTTTGTTCCGGGCACCACCGCAAAGCTGGAGGATCATCTCTAAATTGTCCACCCTTTGCTTCAGCTGCCCACAGAACCCGGCACAGGGGGGGCTCAGCCGAAGGAGCCTCGAGGATGGTTCCTGCAGCCTGGCCTTTCTGCTTGAGAGGTGCCAGGATGCTGAGGGCGGGCATCATCCCCAGCTGTGTTCATTTTGCCAGGAAGCTTGGGGCTAATTGGGAACAGAAGGGATGCCCAGGGGATGAGGTGAGGGGACAAGAGTGGGGGGATCTCGCTAAGGTAGAAGAGTGACAAATATTTGCTTGTAGCAAAACAAGAGTCAAAACAAGAGAGCCTCCTAATGAGAGCTTTGGGGCATTTTGTGCTTTCAGCTCTCAGGGGCCAGCAGTGTGGGTTGGTGTGATTAGTTGCCTTGCTACTTGGCGCAAGACCAATTCCTCTTTTCAATATCAAGTTTCATAAGCGTGGAACAATAACACATCATTATAAACCCTTTGGGAATGGTGGGTGGGTGGTGGCGAAGGGCTTCTTTTTTTCTCTCTTCTCAATAAACCCATCTTTTCAGCTCAGGTACGTTTTTCCCGTTGTAAATAGAGAATGGCAAGGGAGGGATTGTGTCTTGGAAACTTGCTGTATTGTTAATCTGTTATTAGGCAAAAGTCTTAACACCAGGCTGGGTGCTCAGATGCCTCATTGCGAGCTGGGGCTGGAATTATGCATCATGAATAAAAACCGCTGTCAACATGCATTGGTTTCAAAACATTAGAGCATATGGTATGTGATTATCTGTATTGTCAAGTGCAATAAAGTGAATTTGGATATAATAAAGAATGTAATATTTTAGAAATTTGGTAATAAACTAAGGAAGGGATGACAGCTGAGGTTCCTTAAGGCCCCAGACACGAATAAATTGGAGTTACTGGTCTCTGCGACCAAGCAGCAGGATGGCCAGGGCGTGGCTATCTGTGCTCTGTGGTGCTCAAGTAGGGGAGGAGCTCGGCTGTCTCCCATAACCTCCTCTGGAGGACACAGAGATGATTGGACGGCGGGGGGTGGGGGGGGGGGGGAGGTGGTGGCTCCTGCTGGAGAGCCAGACCTTGCCTTCTTGCCCAGCTCCCGGGTGTGCCCGGGGCAGCGGACGCTTCCACCACTGGTGAAGGGCAGCATTGGTGTTAGGATATCCTGAGGCCCCTTCTCCCATGGGGAATCACCCCTCAGCCAGTCTCCAGATCTCTTTGTTCCCTGTTTGGTTAATGGGGAAGGTTTTGCTCAAAATCCAAGAGCCCTGAGCAGCTTCCCGGAGGAGGCAGCCGTTTTCTGTAGCCCTCGACCCACAAGGTCAAATTAAGTCATCCCAGCAAGTTAATGTACGTGAAAACAGAACTCAGAGGCACGAATGCATCCGTGTCTGACAGGGCTAGGAACTGTGCCAGACTTCATGTACAGTTTCATTTAAACTCTCCACAACCACATAATATCCCTGTGTTACAGACAAGAAAACCGAGGTACAGCTGATTTGCTGTAGAACTGAAGTTACAACCTGTGTCTGAACCTAAACCTCCAGCTCCTTCCACTCATAACCTTTTCTACAGATAAGGGGTTTTTTCATGCACAGCCCTCAAGTAAAAACCCACGTGTCAGAAGGCCTCACCGTATGCGTTCTTTAAATGACCAAGTACCTAGAACACTGAAAGAATGTTCTAGGAAAGAGTGAAACCAGGCGACCGGCGGTCTTCTCTCCATTCCCAGTTTGGGCCTGGCAGAGTCTTGTCTGAATTTATTATTTTGGAGTTTCCCTTAGGTGTGATTTTTGAATCCCAGCTCCAGCAAGGTGAACCCATTTATCATTGCCCTAACAATTTGCCTTAGCCCTGCCCAGATCTTCCTCTGGGAAGGGGTCCCGCCCCAGCTAAAAGTTGATCCATGAAAGCTAAGCCGGACCCTATTTGCATTTCCTGGCTGCTTTCCTATTTCCAGCCATGAGCTTCGTCTTGACCCCTGGCTTCTCACTTTAGGACTTGCATTGGCCTCTAGCTTCTAGGAAATCCCAGATGAGGTCTCACACCGCCACGCCTGGCCCCTTCTTTCTACCCGGCCTGCAGTAGCTCTTGCAGCCCCTGGTTCCAGACCTGGTCTCGCAGCATTGCTGCCCATCCAGGCAGACTGTTTCATTGTTAATGGGAAGAGTTGGAGGTACCACTATTGGGCCAGGAGAAAACAATTTGGATGGCTAGGAAGAGAAGATACTTAGTACATTTCATGCCTGGATACCTCCATAATTCCCAGGACAGGGTGGGAAGAGAGCTGATTGAGCCCCTCTGGCCCAGGGATCATGTGACTAGGGTTCCATTGGGGATGGCAGCAAGGGAAGCCCAGATACACGTCAGCATTGCCTGCCTTTGGCACCTCAGACTGGCCCCACTAGAACCCACACCACTAGAATGTTTACTGAGAGCTAATGTATCTCCAAGTCTCAGCTGGTGCCCCACTTATTCTGAACAATATTAGGTGCAAAATCCTTTCATTAAAAACTACAAACTTGGGGGCCAGCCAGGTGGCATGGGGGTTAAGTGTCTGGATCCCACATGGCTGACTTTGCTGTTCGAGTCCTGGACCCAGTGACTTGAAAAACATGCTAGGCACGTGTGTATGCAAGCCCAAGATCCCAAGAGAAGAGTGAAAGAGAAAGAACTGAAGTGTGGCTGTTGTGGGGGTGGCGTGATTTCTCACTTTCTCTCTCTCTTTCCAGTGTGTGCATACGCCCTGCAGCATCATCACATCCTCTCGCTTAGTCCTCATGCCAGCCCACTGAGGATGGCATCTTGATCCCTATTTTACACGTGGGGAAACAGGGGCAGGGTGGTTCAGGGTTTGCCCAGATCACACAGTTAGGATGCAGCACTACATCCTCGGATTCAAGATGCAGCCCCTTCCCGTGGTCCACAGAATCTCCATGGTCTCTCTGCTTTCTCTTCTTCCCATCCATACTCCCACATGGGGGCCCCTTTGAGTAAGTGTACTGAGAGACATCAGATCTGGAATAATTTCCTCTGGAAAACACATGAAGACTTGCATCCCTGTCTCTCGGGTTTCTCCTGGACATGCTCTTAGAACCTGCCGTGGGACTGACAGGGAACCCCAAAGGGCACTTCTGCCCTTGCTCTCAATCTCCAGGGTTGTCCATCAACAGCTGCCCCATCCTGCTGAAGAGCGGGTGAAATTGAACCGAATACCCCTAATGATCTGTGAATGTATTAATCCTACTCTCTGTTAATTAACAATATGATAAAACCGACATTTCGTAAGTCGTCGCTTAACACATGTTTTAGCAATTATGCACTTAGTGGTTTGGATTCAGAATGCTAATAGAATAAAATTTTAATGAAGATACGATGCTAGGAAGATTTTATCGAGAAGAGTACTGGTATGGCCGCCGTTCACAGACACAAGGTGGGAGTCTCGGTTTGAGGGGTGAACCCCCTGAGCACTGAATGCCTTCTGCACGCTCTGGGCTGTGCAGCCCGGGGCACCCAGGAGAACCTGGAGTTGGCTGGTCTTGGCTCACATGGATTCTTTCATCCAAAGGCCCCTCCTCGAGGCTGGGTAGGGGGCCGCGCCAACTGGCAGCCACTGGAGGTATCGGCTCCCACCTGACCTCCTGGCTTCCAGCAGTTTTTAACTAAGGGGCGACTTCAGAACCAGAATTTATGATATACAGGCACACCCTTTCCATCAAAGGAGTCTCCAACTTTTTTGTGCAGAAAAACGATTAGTATGCATCCCTCCATATCCCTTACTGAAGTTTCAATTTATGCACTGGTACTACTGTGTTCATGTGTAGATGATAAAGCCTATTTTAATAGGAATATAATAGAATCCAGTTGAAATAAACCATCCTTAGAGTTTAGTTTATTAATAATTAAAGTCATGTTTTTAGCGAGCATACTATGATTGAATATACTGCTTTTTAAAAAAATTTAACATTTTGTGATCCACTGTCAAGGTTGGATTCTAAGTTTAGTTTATTTCAATACTTGTTCTTTAGGTTTGGGTTGTGTTTTGTTTGTTTGCTTTTTTAGGCTTTTGCCTAAGGGCACATGCACTTGCTGGAGGCAGGGGGGAGTGAGAAATCACCCCCTGGGGGATGGCCACACCACAGTCCCTTCTCCTCTGTTCTCCTCTTGGGATTTTGGGCACACACACACATACCCAGCATGATTTTCCAGCTGCCGTGTCTGGGACTCAAACTGGTCACCCATGTGGGAGTCCAGCATCTTAACCACCAAGCCACCTGTTGGGCCTTTATACTTGGTTTTAATGCCTAACATAACCCAAAAAATAACACCTCACAAGATACACAAATCCCAGTGGAAGAAACACGTTTGCTGTGCTGAGTAAATCATGATACTAATTTTTCAATCCCATCCTCCAATTATGCAAAGGATTTTGTTGAAATTCAGCTTGTAAATTTCCATCTCCCCTGATGTCAATCAGTTCCCCGTGCAAACTAATCAAGTGTTGCATTTTTATATTTTTAACAAATGGGTTCAAAATCCACTGAAATGCTCAATTTTTAAGATGAGTCTCTACAGCTCTGTTTCCGGGTTTTAAAAGCATACAGACACAAGAGCTTTTGTAGATGACCCAGTTACATCTCTTCTAGCAACACAATCATATAACAACAGAAATATTGTTCACACAGTTGTTTTCAAGGTGCTTTCTCTATAGCCTTGTTTCTGCAGTACGGCAGACTCTTCCGCGCTCGGCTGCCACACACGTCAGCTGATGAGAACACGTTTGGGGGGGGTGACGCGGCTGGTAGGGTATCTTGCTGAGGGTAAGAAAGGGGTCCGCTGGCCATTTTCTTTTTGGCAGCATGTGCTCTGTCATCAGTGTGGTGTCCAGGCCACCTTTGCTCTGCACTTTGTGGGAGCTGGTTTACTGAAAGCCAGATCACACAGACTGTGCCACACGTACTGGTCACCCATCACGGCACAAGACGCTGGCGTTCTTGCAGCGGTGGGTAGGTGAGAGCCCCCTCTAGGCTCATTCCCATCGCATTTCCTCTTTCCCTTCAGTGCTTTATAAAAGGGGGCCCCTGTGGGGCCAGCCAGTGGCATGATGGTTAAGGCAATTGGTCCCACATGGCCAAACTGTGCAGTTCAAGTCCTGGACCCAGTGGCTTGAAAAACACCCCAAGCGTGTGTGCATGTATGCCCAAAATCCCAAAAAGAGGGAGAAATGGAGGAAAAGGTATTTCAGTGTGACCATCTCCTACACAGGGTGCTTTATCACTTTCTCTCTTCCCCATCTCCTCTACCTCTCAAGTCCTCTGGCAAAAAAAAAAAAAAAAGGCAAACCAAAAAAAAAAGAAACAAAAAAAACCCTAAGACAAGCGTCTCTCTGACCTATAGCGAATCATTCAGTCCATGTGTTAAATATTAGTGAAGTGTAAATTAATTTGAGAAGAAAAATGAGTAAACACTTGGCCTTCTCACACGGTTCCTTAACTGTAAGTGGACGTCTGAACCCCCGGGAGATTTTAACACGTACAGCTGCAGCCGAGCTTTTCCAGACCCAGTTCAGTTCCAAGGATGGGCTTGGACATCTGCATTTTAAACGTGTTTTTTCCCAAACGGTTCTGATATGGACCACTGTGGCAGAGCAGCACATCTTAAATTTTAATTTGCATCAAAATCACTTGGGAATTTGTTAAAATGCAGATTCAGGAGACCAACACCAACAGAAGGCATAGAAGTTACGTTGTTGGACTCCCATGTAGTCGACAATGGTTTGAGTCCCAGATCCAGCGGTTTCAAAACTCACACTGGGTGCATGTGTACCTAAAATCCTGAGAAGAGAATGAAGGGGAAGGGATTGTGGCATGGCCATCTCCTCTGGGGGATGATTTCTCACTTTCTGTCTCTTTGTGTCTCTCTGGTGAGTGCACACGCCCTATAGCAAAAATCTCTCTTTTAAAAAAAAAGAAATAGTGCAGATTCAGGTTCAGTGGGTCCCGGGTGAGGCCTGAGACTCTGCATTTCCAAGCAGTTCCCAGCGGTGCTGATGCTGCTGGTGGGAAGAGCACCCTGAGTCATGAGCCTCTCAGCTGGGTTCCTCTGCCCTGGAGCATCCACCACCTTCCTTTCTCCCCCGACTCTGTGTCTTGTCTGGAGGTCTGGGGAACAGTCCCTAGCTCTCTCCCAACGGAGCTGCCACTCCAGCCTGGCTGCCTGGGCTGCTGGTCTCAGCTACTCAGAGAGATCTGGCCTCCAGATGTTAAGAACAGCTCCTTAACAGCCAGGGGGGAAAAAAAAAAAAAAAAAATCGGGAAACAGGCCAGACCCCACCCCGTGGTGAATAGCACGGTGCCTATCTCGGGCAGACCATTCGTCAGAGACACCCGATAGGCAGCTGCCTACCCACAGACCAGGCAGGCTTGCTGGCACCTCGGCCAGCCAGGGCACAGAGATGCCAGCAGAAATGACCCCTCTCCAGGGGTGCAGAAGGAGCAGCGGGCATCCAGCCAGGGCGCTGTCAGTTGGGACCATTCTGAAACCATACCTCATAATAAAAGTCACATAATTTGTGGCAGTGCTGAAAACCTGCTTCCAAGTAGTGGTTTTTTGATGGAGTTTTGGAACCTTATCTGCGGCCAGTAATCGTTCACTGACTTGTTAGAGGAGAGGTGAGAGGCTCTTGGGGAGACTGAGTCAGGGCAGTGGTCCAGCATGGCCACACCCTGCTCAGCCAGCACAGGGCGATGCTCGAAGATTCATAGATAGAGAAATATGTTTTTTGTCCAAACAGCTTCACGTAGGATATTTTAAAGTTGCAAAATGGCCTTGGAATTTCCCATGTGACTTACACATACCCTGAGAGCTGGTGACACACCACGGGCTTCTCCCTCACAGACATGTCAAATGAATTTTTTGTTGTTGTTAAGTTTTGCCATGGGGATACATGCACTCACTGGAGAGAGACAGAGAGAGAGGAAGAGACAGAGACAAAGAGGAATCACCCCCAGGGGAATCCCATTTCCTCCATTCCTATGCGGTATTTGGGGCACATACATACCTGTGCCCAGTGTGTTTTTCGAGTCACCAGGTCCAGTCGGCCATCTCACAGTCGGCCATGTGAGACCAGCTGCCTTCACCTCCATGCCACAGCTGGCCCACCAGTGAAGTGACTAAACACGCTGGCAGAAGCAAAGTTACCTTTGTGTGTGTAGCGATAGAGGTCGGGGTAAGAGAGGCCACGGAAGTTCTAAGCTGATGGATGGGGTGGGATGGCTGACCTTCAGGGCTCTGGAGTGTTTTCAAACTCTCCTCCTTGCTAGTGAGGCCGATTTTATCATTTCCATCTCACGGAGAAGGACAGTGAGCGTCAGAGTGGTTGGGTAATCACCTGCTCAGAGTCCCACAGCCAATCCTTGCTGGAACAGGATTTAAGCCCAAATCTCCCCGGCTCTAAAGTCCAAGTGCTTTTTCAAGCCCATCTCAGGGGAGCCATGAGGTAGATTGAAACTCCCTCTTACCTTCCATGTTGCCCACTGCATAGATGTGGCTGGAGGATGAATGTCAGGTGACAGATTTGAAACACACAGTCTTTGTGGGGAGGGGTGATGGGGGGTCCCACCCCAAATGTCCAGCTTTTTAGCGAGGAGCTTCCAGCCAGCATCCCATCTCCCCTGAGCTCAGGACGCCCTGGGTTGAGAAGCTTGGAAGGCCACGCTTCTGCGGGTGGAGCTGCCGAGCCCCCCAGCCCTGTGGTTTCCAGAGCAGACGCGGAGGCGGCGCGTCCCGATGCCCTTGCTGCAGCTGCGCCCACGACCTCAGCCTCCTCCGCCCCGCTGGGCGCGCACTGCAGTCCTGGCACCTTCTGCCGGGGTCCTGATCCGAGCCAGTTGTCTAGCGATTTAATTTGGTGAATTTACCACTGCGTCCCAGAGTTTATATTGGCACTTAACAGCAGTAATATGTGTCTCTCTCGCCAAGAACTGACTATTTTCCCAACCAAGATGGAACACCACGCACAAAAAAATAGGTTTGTGAACTAATCTGCTGCCCTGACAAGTGTCATTCACAGAGTCACTGCTACAGAGCGCACTTGGAATTAAATGAGGTTGGGGTTGTCTGGCCTGGATCACAGGTGCTTTTTCCCTCTCGGTTAACAAGCGTCTGGGATGAGACACCCTTTCCCTGCAGCCGCAGGCACTTTCAAATCACACTATCAGTATTCATGGCAGATTCCTCTCTTAGAAAAATGGTTTGGAGATGGTTGGAGGTCTCTCCCTCCCTCCGCCCCTCTGCATCTCTCTCCATTTTCTTTTTTCTCCTCCCTCTCTTCCTTCCTGGGTAGTTTTTGGTTTTTCCCCTGGACTCCCCCTCCTTTGTTCTTACTTTTACATTGCACAGCTCCTCATATACTCCTGTCATTTCACAGGCTCAGGGAGGTGCCTCAACCAGTTAAAAAATTATCTCCCGGTGCTTGGATGCCTGTTTGAAATTCTAAAGTAGAACTTAATTGCTTTTGCATCAGGATTTGATTCTGGTAAATCGCCAAGACCTCTGGGAATGGAAGCAAAAGCTGTCATTTACACTTTAGTATGAACGGGTTTCTGAGCCCGGGAGACCAGCTTTGTCTTTGCCTTCCATCTCCTGGGTCTGCCCTGGAGGAGGGCCGCCTGTGAAAGGGGTGCCAGAGACTTCTTAAAAACAGCTTAGTCTCCTGCTTCACGTGAGGGGCGTCCTGAAAATTCTCTTTGCCATGGAAAATTCTGGATTCTCTCTTACTACATGGACACTGCTCAACCCATCCTGAATTGGGAAATGTAGAGCCGAGTCATACATACGTGGGCATCAGAATTACCAGAGACCTGGCTATGCAGATCCCTGGGTGTCATCCACAGAGACCACCTTGGGAGGGGTGGAGCCCAGGGATCTGCATATTTTTTAAATTGCCAGAGGGCATATGTGCTTCCCAGAGAAGGAGAGAGGGCGAGTGAGAAAACACCGCCCAGTGGGCAACAGTCACACCACAATCCCTTCTCCATTTCTCCGTCCTGTTGGGATTCAGGGCACATAAGTACATGCACCTGGTGTTTTTCAAGTCTCTTGGCCAGACTCAAACCTCGGTCAGCCATGTGGGATTCTTTAGCCACCAGACTTCAGGCTGGCCCAGATCTGTTTTTTTTTTTTTTTTTTTTTTTTTTTTTTTTTTTTTTTTTTTTTTTTTTTGAGAGGTTTTTTGCTATAGGGCGCATGCACTCACCAGAAAGATCACCCCCTGGGGGGATGACCACGTTGTAATCCCATCTCCATTCTCCTCTCGGGGTTTTAGGCATGGATGCACCCAGCGTGAGTTTAAAGTCTCCAGGTCCAGGACTAGAACTGCGGTTGACTACATGGGAGTCCAGCAACGTAACCATTACGCCCTCCGCTGGTCCTGCAGACCTGATTTTTAACCAGCTCTCTGTTATCAGAAGACGCCTCTGCAGGACCATGCTTTGAACCACTGGTTTAGGAACACACTTGCTCTCTGCTAGGAGTGTCCCTAAATGGTCCTGAGGTTATGGTCACCGTATGAAAAAAATGATTTGTAACTACAGCCCAGTGAAACACTTGCTGGTTCATGGTTGGCGTCTGTTAGAAAGTTCATCTCACATTTCAAGGTCAGGTGTTGGCTAGAGCATCCTTGAGCTGAAAAGGAAAGAAATGCACCTTTCCAGTTGAGAAATTGGCTCCCCTCTGGCAAATGCCGCCAACGCAGCTTAATATTAATTTAGGGAATTCAGTCTTGTGCAATCCATGGAACTAGATTGGAAATCTGATAGTGCCATTTCTGTTATCTGATTCCCCACACACCTGAGATCAGTCCCCTCCCCATGCCCAACTCTCCAACCCCCAAAGGTGGCTGGAGAGACGCAGGTGTGAGCTGGCTCACGAAGTCACTTTCCCCCTCCTGATTAAGTGATGTGTGGGAATAAAAGAGACCCGTGTCGATTCACACCGATCTATGCTTCGCCTGTGCGCGAGCCACTTGTAATTCCCCACAGCCCCAGCCAGCTCTGCAAGGCAGAAAGAAATATGACCAGGCAAGTTGAGAAAATAAATTAAACTAAGTGTCAACTTTTCTTGTTTCTCTCCTCATTATTAAGAGATGGAATGGGGCTCGTTTATCAAGCAGGGGGAGAAATTAATTGACACGGCTTTAATATCATGATGTCTGGCGTGTCTGGTCACATTCTTTCATTTTTTGGAAAGGCATTTTATTATAGTTTACAGCAACCAGCTGCCAAACTACTGGTGTAAACGAGGAAGCAGGTGCATGAAGGATGCCACTATGGAGGGGCTACAGTGCCACCCAGAAGGGACATGGTAGGGAGGCAGGGAGGAAGAAGGGTGTGGGTGAGGACAGAGGGCTGTACTAAGAGGTTATCTTCAGATCCCCTCGAATCCACTACATGCTTGTTTGCCAGGGATGGGCAGGACGGGCAGAACGCCGGTACAAGCGTCTGCCTTGTTGGCCTTCTGGTCAGAAGTCTTTGTTCTGATCAGCCCCAAGGCAGAGTTCTGTGTTCACCATGGCCAGGATGCCTGCCCTGTTCTTTGCTCTTAATAAGGCCAGGGAAGGGAGGGTTTCTCTGTTTATCCCTCCAGGGCTGCTGGCTCATTTGAGAGCCAGTTTTCTGCTAGAAGTCTCTAGCATCGTGCTTGGTAACCCAGCCCTATTTCAGGCAGCTTTGGGGTTGGGGTCTGGAAAGATTCTGAGAAGTCACCTGCCCCATACCCATCCTAGGTGTGAGAATGGCTGAGGCGATACTCCAGTCGTTTTTCTGCATATTGAATAAAAGTTTTCTTTACGGCCCAGCTGCCTTGGTGCAAGCTGTAGGATGCTCTGAGTGAGGCTGGGCCCACATGGGAAGCTGAACTTCAGATCCCAGACCAAGACCAGGGGCATGGAGGTGCATTCCTATAATCCTAGCTAACTGGGAGGTTGGGACAGAGGGTGACAAAGGCAAGATCCAGTCAAAAATACCCATCTGTCTGGCTTCCTCCTCCTCCCATGCTTGCAGAAAAAAAAAAATGTCGTATCCCTAAGCTCCTCAATGTCCCCTTAACCTGCCTTTGTGTTTAAGGACTCTGACCCACCAGACTGCAGAGGAAACAAGGGAGTCGCTGGAATAGATGATCGCATCTCTCCCAGCCATCCTCCTGCTGCAGGGCTGTGAGGGTGAGGGGCTCTCACGCATTTTGTATGTACTCTCGCAGAGAAACATGTCTGGAGCAGGTTTCTGCAGCCTGGGTGTGGGACAGGTTTGGATCCTCAAGTTCTGTATAGGCTACCTCCTTATGAAGACAGTGGGCTATGGTGGAGAGAACATAGGCCCCCACCTGGGCCTCGGTTCTTCATCTATAAAGTGGCAACAGTCATTCCTGCTCTATGGAGAATTGGGACGGGGTGAAGACAGTAAGGAAAAATGGCTGCTCAGTAAGTAGATATGTTTTCTTAAAAAAATCAAAGAATGCCATTAGAATGCGGACTGATAGGGACCAGCAGATGGCCGAATGGTTATATCACTGGACTCCCATATAGTCGACTGCAGTTTGAGTCCGGAACCCGGCAGCTTAAAACTCACACCGGGCATGCGTAATGTGTGTATGCACCCAAAATCCAGAGAGGAGGATGGAGGAGAAGAAGGGATTACAGCATGGCCATCTTTCCAGGGGGGGGAGGGTGACTTTTCACTTTCTGTCTCTGTACACACCCTATAGCAAAAATCTCTCTTTAAAAAAAAATGTAGACTGATAATAAATAACTGCCTTTGAGGTGCCAGACAGGAGACGTAGCAGAAGGAATGTCAGCCCCGCCAGTGGGGAATGACTTTCCTACCTCACCTACTCACTGAAGTGCGCGTTACCATCTGGGCCTGAAAGCAGACACAGCTGACCGTGTCACCCCTCCCCTTGCCCAAGTCCGAATGCCTGGAATTGCTAGGAGACCCAGTGATAACTGAGACTGCATTTTACTAATCCGGGTATCGTGCAGTGAGTATCCCAAAGTGGCAATCAATAATCGGAAACATGTCGTTTCTTTCGGAAAGGCAGCTTGTTTTTTTCCTTGGAACAGATCGATCTTCTGAGTTTTATTTTCCTTAGGGTAGACCCAGGGTGTGTGAAGACAGCCTGGTCCCCGCCAGGCATCTGGGCACACAGCTCATCAGCTCTGCTCTTCTTGCTACCGGCCTCGGGTGGGGCCCCAGACCTCCCTTAGGGTTGCAGGGCAACCAGTTGACCCAACCTGCTATAGCCCAGAGAGATAGCCCAGAGATATTTCCAAGGTGAAGGGTCACTAAAGGACATGCAGCCAGCTGGAGGTTGACTCTCCATGACGAAAAACACAGACCATTATGCCTCGTTGCCCAGACTCACCCCCTCACGCTCTCTGAGCCTGTGGCCACCACATCCACCCTCTGACAGCCTGGTCCAGAGCAGTGGTTGTGAGGCTGTGAAAGTCCAACTCGTGCTCTGGTTTAGTGGCCATGTCACAATGGACCAGTCACTTAACTGTGCAGAGCAGCTGAGCAAAATGACAGTAACAGAGTCTGCCCTGCTTCTCCCAGGTTGCCTTGGGGACCAGGGAGCATGATGTGTGGGAAGCATTTTCAAACCAGAATGCGCCCCCCACAGGCAAACCCAAGGGATTCCTATTTATCCTGGAAGCAACCCACGGATTTTGCTGCTTTCCCCAGCCCTGGGTTATTAGCAAGACAGGGAGATTGCTTGAGTTATAAATATCCGTATGTACACATACCTTAAATACCTCATTGGATACTCTGAATACATTCGGCAATCTGGATTTTTTTTTTTCTCCCTCACTTTTTTCCTCCATTAACCAAGTGTGTTAACTCATGGCTTGCATCGATTTTCACTGAAGATGCATTAGGCACTACGTGATTGCCTGGTAGTGTCCATTGACCTATATGATAAGAGAAGAACATGATTTTTGAGGCTAGGAGGAGGCTGTTCCCATCTTTCCCTCCCTGACCTAAAAAGAAATCTCTGAGTTAACTGTCGGCTCTTCTTCAGTGACTACGTTTGGTGCAGGTCATTTCAATTTCGAGGTATCTTGTTTTCAGATTTTTGTTCTCTTCTGTGTGTGTTTTTTATAGCCTTGTATTATTCAGATGAATATTCAGTTTTGTTCATTTGAATAAAAGAAGGAAAAAAAGGTTTGACTCTTAAATGCTTATCTCTTAAATCGAGCTTACTTGTTCGTTTCCAAGAATAGCTTCATTCACGAGAAGGCTAGAATTTTATTTTTAAATGCTCTCTGTCAACTGCTACCCAATTTACGTCCATTTTTAAATCCCTCTGTGTTTGGGGCTAACCTTTCCACAACCTTCCTGTCAGCTTTGCTGAGTCCTGGAGCTCCTTCCACGGTGGGGTGCAATTTAGGTGGGGCCGTTGCTAAGAGGCTAGGCAGGTGTCATTTTGCTGATGACAAGTGAGAAAGGTGGCTTGGATGATTAGTCTGTAGTCCCTCAGGTTTTAGCCCTTTGACGCCCCGAACCCCATCATTGTCAGTCCCTGGGCTTCTCTGCCTCTGGAATGGTGGCTTGAGTGAATTTACCGAGTCAGGAGCTCTTTGGCTCCAGGGCCAAGATGAGATGAGAAACGTTAAGAGGATGTTTGTGGGAGCCTCCTGAAGGGCCTGGATGGAGTGCAAGCCCTCCTAGACCTTTCCCCAGCAGGGAGCAGAGCAGGACACCCGACTCTGCTCTTAGGAGGTTCAGAGAGGGGAAGGGACTCTCCATAGCTCATGTATTCCTTACTTTTGAAAGAGGAACATCGCGTTTCTTGTGCCCAGCTGCTGTGCCTCGGTTTTGATGAGTCCTCTTGAGCTTCATTTCTGATTCTCCCTGGGACCCATTTTTGGAGAATTAGGGGGAAGGTAAATAATCACCACTTCCTGAGCCTCATGTTGAGTCTGGACAATCCGCGGGTCATTCAGAAGACTATGATGCCTTGGAAGCGTAATGCTGAGTGACGTAAGCCGGACACATAAGGACAGGACGTGCGTTGTGTCACTCCGCTTAAATGGGGTACCTCGCGTAGGCAAATTTGGAGAGACAGAGTGTAGGATAGAGGTTCCCAGGGGCTGGTGGGAGGAGGAAATACTGAGTGACTGTTTAATGGGGCCAGGTTTCAGTTAGAGATGATGAAAGGTCCTGGAGCGGGACAGTGGTGACAGCTGCCCAGCAGTGTGAGTCTACTTCACACTCTTGGACGGTACACCCCGAAGCGTTAAGGTGGTCAACTTTATGTTCTGTATATCTTATCACAATAAAAATAAATATTTCAAAAACGAAAAAGATTACTATGCCAAAGAGTTCTCCCCATCACCCGATCCATCGTAAATCTCTGACTCTCGTTTTGTCCTTCCCTCCTGTTGGGGGGGGGGGGGGCTGTTTGTCACCAAGTTACTCATTCACTGTAAATGATAATGCACCTGTGAGATAAAAAATGATTATACGTTAAGGAAAAACACTTATTGATAATTAAGTGTTTCATTTCTTCTTTGCTTTTCTCAAATGGAATAAATAAATATTTTAGACATAATCAAGTTTGTTTTCTCTCTTCGGGCCAAACAGACAGGGATGTTGAAATGATATAGATCTTTAAAATACTGCAAATGAGTCCTGACATCGCCGAATTGTTATGCATCCAGGGTACATGGGCTTGAAATCCTGGCTATCTCCTTTAATCAGGAAAATCATCTTTGTGATACACGCATTTTGAGTCCTGTGGGGTTAGGGAAAGGCCCAGCGGGGGAGAATAGCAGAGTCAGAATTTGAAATGATGCAGCACGTCCTGCCCCACCCTGCCCAGTGCTGTGGTCTGCATTCTAATTCCTGTCTCTTAGTTCTGTCACCCTTCCTCCTGGCTCTGAGTGGTGGCATGGAGTGGGACGTCAGGACAGTACTGAGTCCTGAGGTGTGGAGTCTGGAGTTCCAACAGTGATTTGCACAGAGGACCAGGGAGGACTTGGGGTACAGGAGAATGACCACTTCTGTGGCGGGGAACTCAACCTTGGCCTCACGGTGACTTGACTCACCCAGGCCTCCATTCCAGGGTCAAGTGCACACGCTTCACAGCGAGATGGCCTTAAACTGGTGGTCCTCTGGCGTGAGGCACGGTGCCCCTTGCTGGCTCTGACTTTGTGTAGCTGGGGCGGGGTTGCTCATGTGTCCACATTCCCCTGCCCTCTCTGCAGAGTGGAGTGTTTGGCAAGTCAGCTGGCCTGGCTGGAGCAGGAAGTGTGGGGCCTGCAAGTGTGGTTGAAGCTGTAAGCTGTGGCTGCCATACCATACCACAGACTTGGTGGCTTAGAAGAGCAGAAACTTATTCTCCTGTGGTTCTGGAGTCCAGGGCTGCATTCCTCCCTAGAGGTTCTGGAGGGTGATTGTCCTTTGCTTCCTCCAGCTTCTGGTGGCTCCAAGAGTTCCTCGGCTTGTGGATGCATCACTCCATCTCTGCCTACCACTGTCTTCTCCACACCACAGACTTCTCTCTCCTTTCTCTTGTAAGGGCACTTGTTATTGAATTATCCTAAATCCAGGATAATCTCCTCTTGAAGTCCTTAGCTTACTTACATTTGTGAAAACTCTTTTTCCAAAAAGGGTTGCCTTCCTAGGTTCCAGGGTTAGGGCATAGGTGTATATTTGGAGAGCTACTATTCAATCTGCCATATTCACCTTAATTAGTGGTGACTATAGGGGTAAAAGCTGGCCCACTGTTGAGTTTTTTATTCAGAAGGTGCTTCATAAGTCCCTTTGGGACTAGGCCAAAGGGTTGGCCTTCAAAGACCAATGAGACCAGAATGACCCACAGGCTAGAAGTGAGGGTCATGAAGGAGGGGTGAGGTCTGTTCAGATGAGAGACTCCCTGAGCTCTCTCCTCTGACTCAGGTGTTCTAGAGAGTGAACTGTGTACGAAGAGGGTACTGTCCTATTGATCTCCAGAAGTGGCACCCAGGTGGGAGTCTGTAGATGCGGGAGGAAGCTGAATCACTGTTGAGGCTATGCAGAGATGCAGGTGCATTAGCAAGACGCTCAGACCCCAGAGGGGAACAGTGGCCTCTGAGTCCGTCCCTCAGTATGTGTTAGGGGCTCCGTTTGATCCTGGGGGCCCAGAGAGAGTGAGGCCCCAGCCATGCCTTCTTCCAGGGCACTCTGGCTTGCAGCCAGTACTGGCTGATCCCATGTCCGCTGAAGTGTCTGTCCCACCAACTTAATTTGCAATGCAAAAATTGAGGTTGGTGAGGGAAAGGGGTCCCCAGGAGTAGACACAGACTCGATGCACATTCGGAACTGGAACCCAGGTCTCCTGCCTCCTCTTCAGTGTCCCCACATACACCATTGGTGTCCCCTCAGTGTGTTAGCACTAACGTTGCAGCTGCTCCATCCAGGGTGGGGTGTGGCCCTGCGTGTGGCTCTGCGTGGTGAAACCATGCTCTCCATGTGGGGGCACAGATGGGGCTGCCTGCAGGAAACGCTGTCGGGGGTGGGAGGAGAAGAAAGAAAAGGGGCAGGAGGGTAGGGAGAGGAACTCGGGATGCTGAGCAGCGGTCGCCTGCCAAAATTCTTCAGTGCAGCTTGTCTAGCAAAGCCGGTCTCCAGCCGCGTAAATACAGTGCATAGCTGACGGGCTGACAGCAGGCATCAAACAGTCTTAAACTGCCCCAAATCCACAGCGCTTTTGAAGCAGCGGTAGAAAAAGGATGCCCGCACAGAACAGAGGCCTGGAACTTTTAATAGTTTCTTCCAGGCCTCAGGATGTCCTGATGAGGTATTAGAGGAAGTAATTCAGGAAGAAAAGGACAAATAACCGCCTCCGTCTGGAGGCCGACCCGAGGGCTGGCCATTCCGGCTTGCAGAAAGGGCAAGCGTGGCCCGGCAGTGATCCACGAGGCCCCCCTCAGCCCACTCGCCTGCCTTGGCGCAGGCAGCCGCGGGGCTCTGACCCTTGTCAATAACAGACAAGTAAATTTCTTGTTTGCTTCGGGGCAGATATAAACCACACAGTGCCCGCTGCATGTGGGTGAAATCATTAACTTTTCCTCACTGTTGGAAGGGTGCTCCTTACAAATTAGGAATCATTGCCTCAACCACAAGGCCCTCCCAGGGAGCCGCCCACCTCCCCTTCCCCTCCCCATCCAGAGCCTGTCAAGACCGCAGGACGTCAAAGAAAAACGTGAACGCCTGCCGGATCCCAACTCACCCCTCCTCTTTCTGTTTTCTCTTTTCCCTTTAGGGTTTGGCTTTGTCACTTTTGAGAACGAAGACGTTGTGGAGAAAGTCTGTGAGATTCATTTCCATGAAATCAATAATAAAATGGTAAGTCTGTGGGGAGGTTGCCCTGAAATGGGATGTTTGACCCTCCCATCCAGGTGGGACCTTCAGAAAGTTCATGGAAAGTGTGTGTTATGAAAAATTACGCACGGGTTTCAATTTTTTTTTTTTTTGCACCCAAAGAAATTCACACTTCAGTTCCATTTTTCTGTTAACGTTTGGAAGTCCCCTGGTGCACACCTCTGTCTTGCAGATTGCTTTAGTCTCCATCACGGTGCACAGGGTGGGCTTAGGGACTAGACTCTCAGGGTTCAGCGCTGTGACCAAGAGCAGTCATTGGGAAGAGAGAATGACATACTCTATCAAGGGCCAGATTTTTAGTAAAAATGTTCAGCTTTGGAGGCCACACAGCTGACGGTGACAGCTGCTCACGTCTTCTGCTGTGGTGGCCCAGAGACATCATAGGCCATCCATGCATGAATGAGTGTGTGTGTTTCAGTCAGTCTGTTTGTGTCCACTGAATCTGGAATTTTTACAGAATTTTCACCTGTGGAATACTATTTTTTAATTGTTTAAAAATGTAAAAATCATGTTTAACTCTTGAACTTTACAGGCAGTAGGGATGGAAGGGAGGGTGGATTTGGCCTGAGTCATAGTTTATGGACCCCTGGCTTAAGATGTGCTTTGGCTGTTTGGCTTTTGTGGGGTATATCCCGTAATAGATAGGAAGTTTGTCGCACCAAACTCATTCTCTCAGTGGGCCCTGCTGCGTAATTAACATTCCCTCCTTGCAATCAATTAGTTTCTACCCTCATGATCAGCTGCTTTCTTTCCTCCCTTTGGCTCTTTGAAGTTCCTTTTCCTGCCAAAGCAGCCTCCAGGGGAAGGGGGAGGTTAGATCACTGGAAGTTTGAGGAGCCAGGTAGGCTTTCCGAACAAATGGCCACCAGAGGGCGCCATACCACGTGCAGCTTGTGCATACTTGCTTGAAGTTGCAAAGTCCTTTCTTCTGACTGAGGTGGGGGGCGGGGGTTGAGAAGCCTCTTTGTTGGCTCCAGAAAAATGGGAGCTCAGCAGGTGTTTCTGGAGACATCAGCAGATCCTTTAGAGCAAAAACATTTTGGTTGGCCAGCAGAGCCTTTAGCTCCAAGAGAAGGAGGGAAATCTGTGTTTCAATCGCAGCTGTAACTTTGATATTTTCTTCCTTTTGTCAAAACATTCCTTGCTTGTGAAACATGCATTCAGATATGCATTGTATATTGGTCTGATATGTGTTCACCAACTTTAAATTCAATAATAGAGCTTTTAGTGTGGATAAGATCAAAGCAATCTGCTTAGCATGTGGTGCTACAGGCCTGATTCAATATTTGACTTGCTAATTTTTTCCCAGGGCACTAAAATAATATTGTTCATATTGTTCCTAGTCATCATATGCATCTGAAATGAAAAATACTCTTTCTTCACATACTGTATGTTGGAGACATCAGCTTGGGCATTAAAATGGTACTGAGGAGATAAGTGTATAGGAATAACAGGTCCCCTCGGGGGCTTTCTCTGTCCCCCCACAAGCCGGTACCTTCAGTCGGTACTTCTGTCTTTTGAGGTGGGTTACTACTTGCTGTTTTTAAAACTGGAGAGGCAGGGGACTTAAATGAAGCCTGGATCCAGCACCCGGACACTTTATTTATCCTAGCCAGAGCATGCTCTTGACAGACTACTGAAGGCTCCAGGGCAGCGGGGAATAGAAGCGGCAGCAGAGGGCTGGCAGACGCCATTCCCGTCCTGCCGGCACTTAACGGTTCATCAGGAAAGGCCTGATGTAGACCACTCCGTGTGCTGCCTCCAGTGCACAGCTGTAGTCCTCCGCTGCAGATGGCCTTTGAGGTGAGCCTGAGACTTGGGGGGAAGGGCTGTGTCCTCCTGACTGTTTCAGTGGAGAAACTGAGACCTGCAGAAAGAGGCCCCAGGGCTATCAAATAGTGAAGGAGATAGGCCCTGAGCTTACTGACTGCTGGACAAACTATAGACATTATTTAAGCTTGAGGGTGGGAAGGTGAATCCCCAGATGACCCCGGGGGGGGGGGGGGGGGCAGTCGGGAGGTAGAGTTTCAGACCCAGAAAGAGAACCCGGGGGCTGGCTTGAAGCCAGTAAGACTTGCAGCCCTTTCCCCCGGTCCTTCACGCCTGTGCCTTCTTGTCCACCCAGGTAGAAGTTGTCGACAGCAGGTATAGGGACCTGCATTTATAGTGCAAGGATTTTGTTTTCTTTTGAATCTGGGGCTGGCACTTGTGATTTGGGAGAATAAGTAAAAATGGAAGTAGATGGGGACCAGCAGTTAGCATAATGGCTATGTTGTTGGACTCCCATGTAGTCGACCGCGGTTCGAGTCCCGGACCCAGTGGCTTAAGCTCACGCAGGGCGCGTGTGCGTGCGTGCCCAAGATCCTGAGAGGAGAATGGAGGAGAAGGGATTGCGTCGTGGCCATCCCCCCTGGGGGGGTGATTTCTCGCTTTCTGTCTCTCTGTCTCTCTCTGTCTCTCTGGCGAGCGCACGTGCCCTATAGCAAAAACCTCTCTTTAAAAAAAAAAAAATGGAAGTAGAAGAAGTAGGAATGGGCAAGTGGTTATCACAGGCTTTTGAGGTGTCAGTCCAGGTGCCCAGCCCCCCAATTATGAGCTCCAAAGAGATGAATTCAGAATTCCTGGGAGAGGACCTTGGGGTGGGTCAGTCGACCCCACAGACTTCGGTAAACAGGCTGGAAATGTACCAACTCACTGGGTTGTTGCCGATCAGGCAAGACACCACAAGCAAAGGACTGCGCACAGCACTGAGTCCGTAAGCAGCAGCCCTTGCCATTGTGCACGGCGTAGTCGTGAAAAGATCTTCTTCCAGCCAGCACCCCCTCCTCTCAGGAAGGGTGGAGTTTTACAGGGTGCTGGGAGAGGAGACTGAATTTTGAACTACTTTAAATTCTGTGATTCTGGTTTCTACTTCTGAGGCCCAAAGAAAAGGAAATGAATTTAGAGTGTGCTATGGACAGAATTCAAATGAGAGACCCAGAAAGACTCTAAGAACCCAGAGACCGCCAAGCAGGAGCACAGACGGTTGTTAGAGCGTACATCAGAATGCTCTGCAAACCAGACTGCGCTATGAGACTGTACAGACATCTCCTCGAACCCTGGCAATCTCAGGGCACTCAGGAGCCTGCAGGTCGCTGCTCCCCTGTACATGCCTGGAGCTACGATTTTCTCATATTTACAGAACAGTCTTACTGCCAGCTAGTCACAGAGATGCGACTTGAACCCAGTCCTCTGATTCAATCTCATGGCCTGGCACTTAGGAGAGCCTATATAAATAATGGTGGGATGAATAGAGGATGCGGTGGGGAGCCACATGACTGAGGCATGTCAGTTTCCAACACCGTTTCCCATCCAGTTTGATTGGTGAACATCCTGGCACTTTACAAACTAAGGGCCCTTCTCCGCCATCGAGGAGAGCTAGTAGCAGGCCTGAGCACTCTGCCTACAGAAGACCAGGATAGCTGTCCCTGAAGCTGGGGTCCCAGGAACCCTCCTCCTCATCCCCATAAGGCCTTGCCTGAAGGAGGTCTTCTCCAGGGTGGTGGCAGGGGGATGACCAGAAAGGCCCCACATGACACACTGTGACACAGAGATCCCACAAGTAGCTGATCTGGGGATAGACACTCCGTCTCCTGCTAGATGCTTGCTTTGCGCACCTGATCATCACGTACACTCTGCTGCAGCCACCCACCATTGTCCCCATTTTGCAGATAAGCAAGATGAGGCAGAAAGAGATTAAGCAGCTTGCCTTGGGGTCACACCATCAGCAAGTGGCAGCCCCAGAATGCAAGCCCAGAAGGCTATCCTCCAGGGCTCACGTTTGTGCACACTCACAGAGCTTTCATCTCTTCCCCAGGCTGAAAGGGGCTTTACGGGTCATCTCGCTGGGCTACAGGCCTTCCAGGGCCACTGATTGCCCCTTCCTAGCCAGCCTTGTGTGGCCTACATGATCTGACATTCTCCTAAGAGAACGGCAGAGACAGGCTTTCTCGGGGCCAGGTTCTCAGCCAGAGAGAGGGGATATGCTTGGGTTTAGGGGGCCCCAGTCAGCCACAGGCTTCCTCCCAGGCACATACCAGAAGCTGGCTGTTCCCTGAACTCAGAGTGGAACCCAGGAGAGCTGAGACTCAGCCCTTTTTTCTGGCTTGGCTCAGGCCAGTGTGAAGTGCAAATGTGGCTCTTTATCAATAAACACACAAATGCATGCATGGAGCGTCCTTTCGTCCTCTGGACCCTCCAGAGAGGGGCTCCTCTCTGGCCACTGGAGCCCCAGCTCGGGTTCAGCTAATAATGCCTCCTGCCGTGTCCTCCTGATTGAAGCGGCCCCAAGCAGCAGGGACACTTGCTTGATTAGTCGCCAGAGCCCAGCCTCCACGCAGCCTCCTAACGAGCCAGGCAGCTGCTGGGAAGGAGGTGGGAGTCAACAGAGAGCCAGCCCAGGTTTCCTCAGAGGCATGGCACAGCACCCCCGTGGGTGGGTGAGGATTGGGGTACAGTGTGAAAGGTGCCTGGGACGAGGGTATGTTTTTCCACACCCGATTCTACAGCCGAGAATCCATGAGTACAGGCATTCACCAGCACTTTATATACAGGGTCTCCTTTTGTTCTCATGGCATCCTGACCATGGGGGGTGGGGGGTGGGGTCTTTATCTCATTGTACAGAGGAGCCCACCAGAACCCAGAGTAGTGAAAGGACTTCTTGGTAGGACAGTGCTATGTGGCAGAGCTAGGATTTGAACCTGTGTCGTCTGGTTCCAAACCTGTGTTCTTCCCACTATGTCCTATTGCCAACCCAGACAAATATAATATTTGGAAATTTTGACTGACATCTACATAACTGGTGAATATAAAAAAAGAGTTTTAGAGGTTTCGTTTTTGTTTTTTAATTGCCAGAGACAGACAAAGGAAGAGAGAGAACGCGCCTCCCGGTGCCCATGGCCCCGTCACAATCCCTTCTTTATTTCTCTGTCCTATTGTTACTTGGGGCCTGCATGCACACACGTCCAGCGCATTTCTCAAGCTTTTGCGGCTAGAGTTCAAACCATGGTCAGCCGTGCAGGATCCAGCCCCTTAACCACTAGGCTAGAGGACTAGCCCGGAGAAGTTTTCATTTGCTATATACAAGGACTATCAAGTTTCCTCTCAATAGTCCTCTTTAGGACTATTTAAAAAACGCTAACTAGTTTCCTTCTGATGATCAGATGTATAGAGATTTGCTAAGCCATTCATGGGGACAGCTAGTTTGGTGCCCATGAATGTTATGTTGGAATGAGAGGCAGTCTGGACCCTGGTAGTCACCATGTGGTATGTGAACCTGCAGCCTTGGCGCCCTCTAGGAGCTGGTTAGACCCCACCCTAGACCTACCACTTCAGAGTCTGCACGCTTGCCCATCCTCAGTGATTTGTGTGTACGTTAAAGGTTGAGAAGTAACCACCAAGGATCCATGCTAATGACAGGTAATGTGGGAGTCATGGGTCATAAATTCTCCATCCGGTGTCAGAGGAAGAGGCCTGGGAGGGACAGCAACTTGGAGCCAGGACGAGTTGAACCTGGCAGGGCCTGGCACTGGACCCCTAGGCCAGTCTGGTGTTCTCAGCCCCACCCACACTGCTTGTGTGGTCTGGGAGAAACCAGATCTCCCAGAAGAAGCTCTCAGCACCGGAGACTCTGCACCTGCCTGCCCTTCCCGAGTGCAGGTCTTGGAACACTGATTCCAGAAGGAGTCTGAGGTGTACCTATTGGGCTGAAAGGCTGGATCCTCCTGAGTGGGATGTCATGTACTTATCCCTACGTCGGGACCTGCTGGGTCATTTAGAGGCACCAAGAGGAGCCTGAGCCTGAATCCCAGGGCCACCACTGTTTCTCCCGTGACTGCAGTCTGTGAGTTCTCCATCTGTCAGTGCCTTTCTCCTCCTAAAAGGGAAAGGATGAGGATCTCTGTCTTTTGCAGCTTGGACGAAGCCCTGAAGCCCTGAGTCTGCATCTGGCCCCAGGAGGCCTCAGCCCGTTCTGCTGTAGGGTGTGTGATCTGGTGCCCTTGAGAGGCTCTGCCCCTGGAAACCCCTCTAGTGACTGCACATTTCCTCCAAGTGGCTCAAGCCAGGACCGGCACACTTCACTCTGTAGAGGGCCAGGTAGTAACACGTGGGGCTTTGAGGGCCGCACGGGCTCTGTCACAGCTATGGGGATGCACACGCAGCCACAGACGATGTGTGCGTGACGACGGCTGTGTTATAGTAATAATAAAACACTTACAGAGACAGGAGCAGCTGTGTCGGCCCACTGGCCATGGTTTGCCTAAACTACTCTAGCTCAGAACAGGTCCGGTCAGGGTGCTGCTCATCTCCAGGGGCCTAAGGAAAGGGCCAGTGGCAGCCAGGTTCACTCTGCGGTCTACATTTTGTTAGTCAGAGGTGGAGTTGAAAGGGCTTCCCCAAACAGACAGTAGGATTTGGGATAGCAGCCCGTGAAAGTATCAGTGTCTTCATCCTTCAGGGGAGCCCCCAAGCACTGAGCAGACAAGGACTGCAGCAGTGGTCAGAGCAGGGCACTGCCAACCCACGAGGCCTTCCTGGCAGAGGGTGCCACAAACCCTCACTGCTGGACACTCCCAATGCACTACTCTTTTTATTTTTCCTTACTAGCTTTGTGACCTTGGCCAACTTACTTAACTTCTGTGCTTGGGCTCCACATTCTCACTTCTGTAAAACGAGCCACGATGACACCTGCCTCGGACGGTGCGGTGGCTTAGGACTTGCGAAGGGTCTGGGGTAGAGCCAGCCGTAGCATGCTCTGTCAGAGTGATAGATCTTTCTGCTGTCGTCATCACTCTTGGAATCATTGTTATGGATGGAGTTATCAGGTAAGGAGGTCCTCGCGAGATGGTAAGAACTCAGTGAAGTGCAGGTGTCCCCCATCTCGGGCGGAGGGGCTGTGTGGTGGGCACTCTCCGTGTGTCTGGTTGAAGGTAATTCCAGGGAAGGACCAGGGACATGAGCAGGAAGGTCCAGAGACGTGATTTTCTAGGTCCCAGAAATGCTGAGTCAGACTCTTCAGCTGAACCATCCTTGAGGAGGTTCTGGAAGGGAAAAAAAAAAAAAATGAAAAGAAAAGAAAAGAAAAACCTTCCTGGGAGCAAAGCCTGGTGAGATCTCGGGCCTGCCACCCTGCAGCTCAGGGCACACCTGAGGATCGATTCACAGAACGGGCTTCTGGGGAAGGAGAGGCAGGAGGATGAGAGGAGAGTCCTGAGTTGACCTCTGAGATCGAGGCCACACCGTCCATGGAGGCAGCCCACGGCCGGGTCAGCATCCAGGCCCTGCCACCTGCAGGGTGCCCAGTGACTGGCCTCGCATCCCTCCCCTGGCTGCTCCTCCTCAGCCCCAAAGCCGAGAGCTCAGTCGGGAACCAGCCCAAAAGTGGTGGTGGTTGGTGGTGGCGGTGGGGCGGGGGTGGGTGGGCAATGTGGGTGGAATTAACCAGGCTTCTGTGTTCACGATCCTATTTGTAGCATCATTCTCACTCGTAAGCTAATTTTAGCCATCCATTCTGCTTCTGTTGCCATTTATAAAATGAGAATGTCAAATGCAATATTAAACAAGCAGGATGAAGGCAAAAAAGGAAATGCCAGAGAGGCATTTAATAAATGAATCCAGTGTTTACGTGGGAGAGGGAGAGAGCCTGCCCCCACGCATCACACACGCACGCGTGCACATGCCGTTTGTGTATGGCTCTGTTAATGAGAGCAGAGTGATTTGCGTGTAGGAGGAGGCCCGGGGAGGAGGGGGATTGGGGCAGCTGGGTGGTTCGGTGGAAAATGTTTGCTGTTCTGTAGGCAGAAGTAATTTGGCCTGCAGGGAGATGGCCTCCCAGTTGCCTAAATTCTGTCGTTTGCCCTTCATCTGTCCTCTGGGAAGGTCAGTGCAGAGAGGCCGGGGAGGGCAGAGTGTCTGCCTCAGTATCTCAGTGCCCAGCGCCTCTGGGCTCTCCCATGCATGCTGCTACTGGCACTCCCCCACACCACCCCCGGGGTGCAGGATGGGAGAGGGGAGTGTAGAGACGGCTGGAAGGAGCTGCTCGCCCTTCTCCCTTTCCCTTCCCTGGGGCCTGGGACTTTTGTCCCTGGTTCTTTGACCTCTGCTCTCAGCTGTTCTGCCTGACATCCAGAGAGATTCAAGCCAATGTTTATGCTGCACCTTTCATTGTCACTGTCTGGTAAATGAATTAAGCTAGGCTGCCAGCAGGGTCTCTGGCCAGGCCCGCCAGGGGTTAGGGGAAGCACCCACCCAGCGTGGGGCAGAACGTGGGCACCTGCTGGAGGCGAAGTTTCTTTTCACTTTGAAATGCCCTTGCAGGTTCCCAGCAACGACAAGGAGAACAGCTGCTGCTGCCACCATCAGCTTTTTCCCCAGAGCGCGGTGCCTGAAGCTCCCTTTGCACACCTGGCCGGTGAAAGCAGAGAGAGGGGGACCTCCCTGGCTGGGCAGGTGGGAGTGTGGGGGAAAGGCGCCGGCCATATGCCAAGTCCACTACACCGGGGACAGCTGCTCTGGCTTCCTCTCTGCTTCTCAAACCTTGGGTTTTAAGTAAGCACGGATGGGAACTGGCTTTCTCATCTTGAAACGCACCACCTCAGCCCCACGTGGAGGAGGGGAAGGTGTGATTTTATCCAGTGCATCTTTGTCCAGGGCAATGCTTTGTAGGAGAAGCTCGGACAGCCCTCCGGGGCAGGTTCTCCTGTCTCTACGAATCACAGATGAGAATACTGAGGTGCGGAGAAGTTCATCAGCTGGTGCCAGCTGGGAAAGCCAGCAAGTGGAGTAGAGATTTAAAGCAAGGAGCCTTAACCACTGGGCTGGACTGCTGCAGAGCAGACAAGCCCCTGCCTTGGGACATGGGCAGGGCAGGAGGCAACAATTATTGGAGTGCGTGTCACAGATGCGGTTGGCACCAGCTCGTCTCCACCCATTGCCCAGCCTCTGAGCACCTCCGAGGGAAGAGCCCCTTGCTCTAGGAATCTCTGTCCATACGCAGCCCTTACATGGTAACGAGTAGGTGCTTAATATTGCTGGTTTATGACCTACTTCACTTAGCCATCGCTGATTTTAATAGAACACTGAGTAGAGGAAATAGTGGGTGAAATTAATTCTGGAAGTGGTGAAGAAATTAATTTTGGAAGCTTGAATCAAGAATGGCTTTGCAGAAGAAGCATCTGAACAGGCCTAGGGGGCTGGGTGGAAGGTGGCAGGGAAGGGTCTGAGGACAGGACCTGGATGGGCAGGGACCCAGAGGTGGGAGCAGCTGAGGGACTTGTGACTGAATCCTGACTGTGCTTTGTGGTCTCAGACAAGTCATCTCTCAGAGCTTCAGTTTCCTTTTCTGTGTTACGGGCCTAATAAAGCTATCTCACAGAAGAACGGTATTGACCGAGCGAGGGAATCGAGGCGTCTGTCTCTGGCCATGTGTGTTTATTGTATAATGTGTGAAGCCATGCCACACATTATACACGTGCACACATGCATGCATCACATCCATGAGGATGTTGTGACTATGCCTAGCATGTGGGTAGGGCTCAGTAAGTGGTGTGCACCTTCCTCCCCAGAGAAGTCCTGCTGAATTAGGTTATAAACCCTGCAGAGCTCACGGTACTTCTCACAAGTGAGTCCAGGCCATTTGTAACAGGCACGTGTCCGACGTTGAAGGCAGACTTGCTGCCAGCTGCCTTTGCCCTACCTAGGCTGGCGTTTCCTCTTCGGTTTGCAGAGTAACCCCTTCCTCCATAGACTCCATGGGGAAGGAGGCAGGAGCAGAACGTGGAACTCTCTTCGGCTCACTTTTCGGCATGGGGCCAGGTAGGAAGCCTCGCCGAGTGTGCAGAGAGAAGAAGGCGTGCACCAGCAAGGGAAAGGTGCAGCAGAATGATCAGGTGCCCTTCCCCTGAGGATTTCAAGGTCCAAGTCTTCCCAGCACAGCCTCCAGGGTCCCCAGGAGTCATTGCTGCCCCACCCCATGTTGGTATCTCAAGGCCTGCCCTCCCCAGTCACATACTCACACTGCTCAAGACTCCATCCTAACCCTGGTCCTGGCAGGAGGAGCGACTCAGTGAATCTGGACCCTGGAACAGATGTCAGAACTGAGCAGAGGTGATCTGCCTTTAGAGGCTGTGTGGAAATGGTGCCAGCACACTGCCTCAAGCGGGAGCTCCTGTAGAGGACAGTTGGGGGCCTGCGCCCCACACCCTTGGCCTGTGTGTCTGTCATAGGCTGGTGCTTGTATGCCTCCCACCCCGTTACTCTGGGAGCCTCTTTCTCAGCTCCTTCAGCGCTGTCCGTTGCAGAGCTGGCTCCCCGGGTGTGAGTCTGTGCTCAGAAGGGCACCACTCCAGTTTAATGCTCCCCTGTTGCTCAGTAATTGTTGAGCCCAGGCCCGGCCCCTCCACCTTGCAGGGGGCCCCCCGCACATCCTGCAGCCCATCTTGCTGGAGGCCAACAGCGTGCCAGGCATGATGCAGGTGCACCATGGTAGAGTCGAGACTCAGCCTTTTCTCCCAGGGGCTTGGCAAAATGTTAGCAACAGGTGAATCTAAGCAAAGGGTACACAGTATTTATGTCATTCTTGCATCTTTTCTATAAGCTTGAAGTTATTTCTAAATAGGTAGAAACCACAAACCCCCCTGTTGAGTGGTTTGGGGTGTCAATGGGAAGAAGTACCCCAACCCAGTGAGCAATAGGTGCATGTGTTAGCGACTCCAGGGACGAGCTCACATCAGGCCTTCGATGTGTTCCCCAAAACCACAGGCTGCTTACCCAGTTGTCCTTGGGGTGCAGATGGCTCCATTAGGTCGTGATTTCAAACCCTCAGCTACAGAGACTACAGGAAGCCACTCCTCCTCCTCCAAGGCCAGTTAGTCAAGCAAAGCAGAATATTTGAACAACGAAATTTTAAAACAAATCCCAACCCCCCCAACAAATATGGTGACCTGGGGGGGCAGGTCACCATATTCTTCGCATTAGGCCCAATGTGTGGTGGCTTTGTGACTTTGCCAGCTGTGCACCTTAGAAGTGGAGACCAGGTCCTTCTGGTCACAGGTGGCCCCGAGGCTTCTCACAAGCACGGCTACATGGAGCCTCCTGATGAGTCCCTACCCCTCCAGCCAGACTACTTCCTGCAGTTGCCATGGGAAGCAGTGGCATTGACAGCCACTGTGAGAAGGTGGAGGGGACTCTAGGATGAGCCTTAGCGATGTCCCCTCCTCCAGACCACCCCTACCCAGGGCTGCCCTGTGGGGGGAGCTTCTCTGGGTGTTGTTGGTAGGGAGCATTTTCCACGAATGCAGATCTTAGGGGTGGTACTAGACATCAGGACCAAGAGGCCTGGTCCCCATGTCAACCACTTCCATTTTATTTCTGATAACTGTGGGGAACCAGGCAGGTTTGTCCTGAGCTGCAGGGAAGGGAAGGGAACTCCCGTGTCCTCTGCCCATGGTGAGAGCAGCCCTCAGTCCACTGTCCCAAGAACTCAACCAGGGTGGGAGGAATGCCTGTCTCTGCCCTGTCTGCTCATTTGTTTTCAGTGAGCTCATGTAGTAACTAGCCTTCAAAGTTAGACCCTACAGTCTAGGCCTCCCCGTATTCATGGCCTTGTGTGCTCCTCTCCCACCCCGAATCCAGGCTAGCTCAGTGTCGCTGGTAGAATGTGGTGAAAGTAGCACTGCGTGAGTCCCAAGGGTAGTTTAGAAGAAAGCTTGCAGCTGCTGCTTCACCCTCTTGCAATAGCCATGCTGGGGACACTCAAGCCTCTGACTTCAGTCACCATGCTATGAGATGATCCAGCACCATGGAGAACCCATGGGTAGGTGACCTGGTCAGCATCAGCCAAACCAGCATGGACTGGCTGCCATGTGTGGGGAGGCCCCATCTTGGACCTCTCAGCTAGTCAAGGCTTCCTCTGGCTCCAGCGCCAGCCACCATCCGACCACAACTACATGACAGACCACAAACCAGAGCCCAGCTGAGCCCAGTCAGTTCACAGAACCGTGAGGAAGACTGATAAATTGGCACTCCAAATCCCTGAGTTTGCGGAAATCTGTGGCACGGCAGAGGGCCATGGTGTGTAGCAAATGGCCTATGTGTGTGCCTATAGCCAAGGAGGTAGACTGGTTCTCCCCTGTTTGGGTTCTGACTATACCCTGGTGGTTTGTGCCAACCTCCCTGCCTTATACAGGGCCCAGGGGAGGATTGCAGAGAAGAGTGGCCCAAATGTAGTCTAACTCAAGAGGCTCCAAACACTGGCAGGTCCTTAGGTCCACCATTAACCTGAGAAGAACAGGACAGTTGGTGCCTGGTCTTTAATAGAACGAGAGTTCTCAGAGATAGAGACCGGCCTTACCTGTCTGTGTGTCCCCAGAGCCTAGCACTCACCAGGCACAGTGAGTTCTTCCACACGACAGTTAAGCAGACCAAGCCTGCAGGAGCTTGGGGCGGTGCAGGCAGGCCTCCCAGTCCTGAGCAATCTTTTGAGAAGCTTTCAGTGCAGGCCAGGCCAGGCCAGGCTCCCCACTGTGACTGTTGCCTTTTCCTGTCGCTCAGATGCCCAGGACGGGCCAGGGTTCCCCAGAGAGTGCGTATGCCATGGCCCCTGGCCTCGGGGAGCACTCACCGTTGACATGGCGGGTGGTTGACAGAACTCGCACAGTTGGTGCTGCCCAAAACGCCACCAGCCAAGACAGAGCAAAATTAAACGGAGCTGCCAGCCCTGTTCAGTGAGAGGAAGAGTAGGTGGGTTTGTTTAAAATACTCCCATTACAGTCAGTTAACCTTTATGTTCCCTAAATGAAAATTGTATAAACCTGAAATTTTCGTTGATCAGGTTGCCTAGGAACAGGCAGCAGGTTTTCATAAGACAATGCGATAGATTGTCACCGATAGGGCTTTTAGGAAGTGAGCTGGTTAGCAGTATTATTCCCCATCCCAGTGTTGGCGTTGGGTAATTATCTGTCTGCCTGCGCAGGGCACGCCCATCTTCCCAGGCTCCGGGCAGGTTCATGCAAATGAAGCTTCTCAGCCCGCTTCTCTGGAGCCAGTTGTCACCCCTGGGCTTGCGAGAGAAATCTAAGGCCCAATTCAGATGAATTTATTTCTTTTTAATCACCTTTCCCTCCTACTTGCAACAGTAATACTATAATAGCCCTATCAGTGACAATCTTACATTGTCTTACAAAAACCCGCTGCTTCTAGCAGAAAACTTGGAAAACAAACAATAACAAAATGCACAATGGAAGTGAAAAAAACAAACTCGCATTCTACCAATGTGGATGAACGAGGTCAGCTTATCCAGTTCCTTGTTCTTGAATATTTCCGGTATTCATGCACTCAAAGAGGGGGGTGGCACCCCCATGGGGAATGGTCATGCCACAATCCCCTCTCCATTTCTCCCTCCATTTGAGATTGGGAACACACACACACACACACACACACACACACGACTGACTTTTCAGTTCTCTGGGTTCAACAGTAGAACCACTGAGTCAGCCATGTGGGGTCCAGCTCATGTAACCACCAGGTCATGATGGGCTGCCCCGGTTATTTCCTGTTTTTTTGGTTTTTGGGTTTTTTTTTTTAATTTATAATTAATGCCCATGGAGAATGTCTTCATCCATATATACTTGCAGTTTAAATTACCACAAGTAGAATTATTAGGTCAAAGGATATGTCCATTTATGGGCTTTGGTACATTGTCAGGTTGCCCTCCAGAGAAATATGTGCCTCCTCCTTCCCTCTTCCCCATGCCTTCAGAAACCCTTATGTCAAACGATCCTTTCATCCCTGCCGGTTGGGTAGGTGAAAATTATTTCTTATTCTGGGGGTGTGTTCTTCCTTATTAGCTGTTGTGAATTACCTGTTATGTTTTTTATGCATTTCTCTTTCAAGGCACTTACTTTTGCCTTTTAATCTATAAAAACTCTTTGTATTAAGGCTAGCAGGTGGCGTCGTGGTCAAGGCACTGGACTCCCACATGGCTGACCACAGTTTGAACCCAGACCCGGAGGCTTGAAAATCATGCCAGGCACATGTGCATGTGTGTGTGCCCAAAATCCCAGGAGGAGAAGAGATTGCAACGTGGCCCTCCCCCCTGGGGAGGGGGGCGATTTCTCACTTTCTGTTTCACTGTCTCTGTCTCTGCCTGGTGAGCACATATGCCCTATGGTAAAAATCTGAAGACAAACAAACAAAACTCTTTGTTTAATTATCACCAGTCATGAACACTGAACCATTTTGTCCATATCTTAGAGGTATTTGTGGTTACCACCTTTTAAAGAACAAAAATAATACTTATCTGCTAGCTTTGACAAAAGAAGAGTTACTATTGTAGGTAATTCAAGCATCCGCCTAACCTTAAGCACTAAAATATGTTTTCATTGAAATATTTAGGATGAGGGTATCTCCAAAATTACTAATCCATACAGGTCCCTTTACAAACTGTGTGTCCTGTGCACTATCCAACATTTTCTTGCTATCTCAGCACACCATGAGCGACAGCACTTTCCTGTGATACAGTGACGCTCCCAGCCATGTGGAGTTATGTGGAGTATTCTTCTTTTCTTTCTTTATGGTAGAACACATGCTCTATGACCAGAGAGAGAGGAACACTCACCTCAGGGTCTGTTCATGCTGCTATCTCCTTCCTCCAGTCCTCCAGCCCATTGGATCTTGGCTACTCACATGTCTGCCTGGCATGTTTCAGGCTCACCAGACCAGGGATTTGAACCACGGTCACCATGTGGGATCCAGCTTTTCTTGAGTAGCACATTACCACTGCACAATGGGTCCAGGCCTACATGAAGTTTTTGCTCCTGTACCACATGGGCTCAGACAGTTTTTTAAATAAAATACCTGATTCTTGCCTTTGCTCCATCTCTGGCAGGCTGTCACAGCGTTATTTTGGGCTGCTGTGAGTGCCCCTGCCTTGCTCCATGTCATCCCATCTTCATCAGCAATGAGACTGAGTGCCAGCTAACAGTAGCTATTAAATTTATCTGTAAACTAAAAACAAATGTGCAAAGGCCTGAGGTACTCTAGTCAAACATTATAGGAATTCCAGGAGGCCACAGTTCTACTTTTTTCCTGAGGTTTTTATTTCATATAGTTAAGGCTGTTAAATATAAAGTAACCTCTGGGTGTGCAAGTGGAATAGGATTAAAAAAACTTGGAGGCAAAAGGAAACAGAAAGAAAAGATTAGCAACCACTTGAAGATGTCGCCGCAAAATGAGAAACCAGTAATCCAGATGAACAGAACCAGTGTTTAATCTTACTAGTTCCCTCAGGAATGTGGCAGTACTGATTTTGTGGAAATAGAAGCATCACTGACCTAAAAATGTTTTAAATCTAGTTTCTAGGCCTGCACCTTACGGGAAGGGTGTTCAGCATGTTCAACAAGCCTTTTCATGCTCAGTTTTCTCATCTATGAAATGGAGCTAAGATTAAAGTGGTCTCTTTATTAAGAGAAAGAATCAGATGGTCTGACGTGAAGTCACCGAGCTGAAGAAACAGTGAATTTGCAGAGGGCCAGTCCTGAGAGATGATTACTGTCGCAGTTACTAACATCCAACAGCCACTGCCTTCTTCCCTCCAGTGCCATCCACACCAGCTTCAGTCTGAGCTTCAACCATGTGTGTGTCCTCAGTTCACGTCCTTGCCATCCCTCCAGAACCCAGTTTCATCCTTGTAGGTTTTTCCGAAGCAAGATTTGCACAAGTGGTGTGTTTTCTTAAATATTTATTTTGCAGGCCATTTACTCGGCACGGCTATTTTTACAGTGAGTAAGGAGCCATGCTAAAAATAACGGAGCTCGTAACCAGATCAGTTCTGCATTTGACATTTACGTGGAATTCATTTGCATCTCATTTGTTCTCCTTTCTGTTGAACAGGTAGAATGTAAGAAAGCTCAGCCGAAAGAAGTCATGTTCCCACCTGGGACAAGAGGCCGGGCCCGGGGACTGCCGTACACCATGGATGCGTTCATGCTCGGCATGGGGATGTTGGGTGAGTCTGGACAGGGCTGGGGCCACCATGGACTGGGATGAGTTAGCCTGTGCACCTAGCAGGGTCACCTGCCAGTTGGGTAAACTGCTCTCTTCCTGAGCCTCAGTTTCCTCATCTGTAGATGAGGATGATAGCTCCCTCTTCTAAGACAGTTGAGATGGTTACAATGAACATGCGTGGGCATGTGTGTGTGTGCACGCGCACGCATGGGTGTGGTCATTTTGACCCATGCCTGACTTAAGGAATTCCTGACTTTCATTTCCATTCCCTTACTCAAAAGGAAGAACGGTCCATTTCCCCGCCTCAGCTCTCTCTGCTGAGTAGCCGTTCTTAAGACCCAAGGACCCCTAGCAGGTTTAACTTGTGTGGGCGAAGGCTACATTTTCTAAAACTTGGGAGAGGAGGGAAAGCCAGTAGGGTGGGCGATAATCCTGTCTATTTAAATGATTAACATTTTTCTCTTGGGATATCAAAATTTGCATTTAAATGGATGTTTTAAATAGCCTGTTTTACTCTTTATTTGCAAAAAAAAAAAAAATGATGAAAGACAAAGTGTGTTTGTTCTGACTAAAAATGATCTCTCCTGGCTTTTAGAGAAATTGAGTTGCATATTATGCCCCTTTCCTTAAAGGTATCTCTGTCCGTCCTGCGTAGATAATTGAAAATCTTACCGCTTAAATAGCATGAAAGATGGAGAAAGCAGCAGAGTCGCGTAATGGTGTGGGTCGCAACAATAATTAGAAATTTCAAGGCGAGAGAACGGTATTTTAGTGCAAGTTATTGTGTGTCGGGAAAATACTAATTAAATGGGATAAATGGTAGTTAATGGTAAAATTCCATTCAGGCACATGAGCTGTCTAGTTTTAATGGGTTTTCATTTGGTTTGGCTAAGAGTTCCCCTTATATATTGTTTGATAAGCTCTTTATGTATTTTCAGATGTTCTGCTGTTTAAATCATTGCTGGCTTAGTTTTAAATTTATAAAACCTTCTTGGTCTTACAAAGAACTGTATCAACTTGTCTAAGGAATAACAAGGACAGGTAAAAGCTATTTTCAGAAACTTTGAAAAATGAAAAAAGACACCCTGAGAATATTAAAAGTGGCCAAGATATTAATTCTTCTCAAGTTAATATTTTTAGATTTAAAAGAGCTTCAAGGAAAAATCCCATTGTAATTCTTTTAAAATTGGCCAGATGGTTCTAAAACTTAGCTGGATAAAGAAATATGTGAGAATAAATAAAGTGTTTTTCAAAAGAGAAATGAAGAAAGACCAGTTTGACCAAACATTAGAACATAACACAAAGCTATAGTCATTAAACCATTGTGGTGTATAGGCAAGCACCTGTCAGTAGAATTTAAAGAACCTAAACAAAACATGTAAGGGCAAACAGCATACTTTTTTGTCATGGGGCAGACAGAGAAAGTGAGAAATCATCTCTCACAGGAGATGGTCATGCCACAATCCCTTCTCCTCCATTCTCCTCTTGGGAATTTGGGCATGCACGCACACGTGCCTGGTGTGTTTTTCTAGCAGTAACTTGAATCATGGAGTCAGCCTTGTGAGATCCAGTGCCTTAACCACCATATCACCTACTGGCTCAGAGCATAACTATTACTAAAGAATTATTTTTAAAATGAGTGGGAAGGGACCAGCAGGTGGCATGGTGGTTAAGATGCTGGGCTCTGATGTGGCTGACTGCAGCTCGAGTCTTGGACCTGGCAGCTTGCTTTCTCACTTTGTCTCTCTCTCTCTCTCTCTCTCTCTCTCTCTCTCATGAATATATGAGCCCTATACCAAATTGAAAAATAATAATATAAATAAAATCATTACTTTTAAAAAATCAGTGGAAATCATTTCCTGGTTGACTGTAATACAATTGCTTAGCTCTTGCTGAAAGAAACAATTTATTTGGTTTCTACCTTATGTCATATGTCAAAAAAAACTTCCAATGAATTAATGGCACAGAGGTGAAAAGTGACGCTCTGTGAAGCAACCCCACATGGGAAAGTTTCTGGTTAAAGCCCAGTGATCTCCCTGGGTATGTCAGACCCAGCATACCCATGATCTAAGGCTGGAAGAAGGCTGGGAATGGCGTGTCAAGACACTGTTGGGGGTACATGTGCTCTCTCTGTGTCCCTCTTTCTCCCTCTGTCTTTCTCACTCTTGGAAGATAAAAATAAACTTTTGGAAAAAATAGTTATAAATGTTGAAATCAAACCTTACCTTGTAAAAAGAAAGTTTAGTCTATTACCACCTGCTAGCTTTGGGGGTCTTGAATTTAAAATGAACGTGAAGTCTCATAGGGCATAAATGGGAGACTTGTTAGGGTCCAGATCTTTGGCAGTGCCCCTACCTTTCTGAGTCTCACTTGACACTCTTTGCATACCAGGATGGACAAACTTTTCCATCAGGAGAAGCAGGGTAGGGAGGGAAGCCAGTTCAGCTCGTGCCATTCGGCAGGCAGCAAAGGCACAGCTGTGCTCAGCATCTCAGGATCCTAGCACGGGCTTAGATCCCTGAACAGAAAGAAGAGCACCCAGTGCTTTCATAATAGGAGCCAAGGCAGGGCAGCAGAGCAGGAGGCATTCATCGGTGAATGGTATTTGAGCACCTGCTGCATGCACGACCCTGGCTAGCATTGGGGTAGGGGACTTAACAAGGCAGACACCGTCCCTGCCTTCAAGTAGCGTGTAGTCTAGTGAGAGGACCACTAGCCACACAGATACCCAATTCGTGGGTACTCTAGGGAAACCAGCCCGAGGAATCCAGGAACACATCTCTGTGGAAGTGGCATTTCAGTTGGGATGAGAAGAATGAGCATACCTGAGACCAGCAGTTAGCGTAATGGCTATGTCGCTGGATTCCCATGTAGTCAACCGCGTTTCGAATCTCAGACCCGTTGGCTTAGACTCACGCTGGGCTCATGTGCATGCGTGCCCAAGATCCCGAGAGGAGAATGGAGGAGAAGGGATTGCAGTGTGGCCATCCCCCTTGGAGGGTGACTTCCTTTCTGTCTCTCTGTTTCTCTGTCTTCCCAGCGAGGGCATGGACCCTATAGCAAAATCTTCTCAAAAAAAAAAAGAATGAGCATACCAAGAGCCTTCCATTCAGAACAGCCTTGGAATGCAAGGATCCTAATGTGGGACCTCAACAGGGGGCCAGCCAGGCGAGGCCTGTGTGAGGAGAAGGAGTGGAAGACCCAGAGGCCCCAGAGTTGGCTGGACCATAGCTGGTGGACAGGCTCCAACAGCCCCTTCCTGAGAGCACCGACATGGTGTCAGTAGGCGGGACGTGGTCCCTGTGCTCCTTCAGACAGCACCCTCGAGGCGCCTGCTTAGAAGGAAAGATGGGTGATGAATCCAGGTGTGTGTCAGCTGCCCCTAATCCTCTCCGCCCTCTCATGTTCCAAGTTAACTGAAAGTGTCATTGTAGATAAAGGCCTATTACCTCCCTAGATCACCACCTCCACTCCCACTGCTGGGGGCATTTGCTGTTTGGCTGCTATAGCTCTGGTTGAGACTGCCACCTGGCAGAACCCCCAGATCCCACCCAGCCCAATTCTAGCTCCTAGAGGTGCTAACCAAGCAGAGAGCCCAGCCCACTGGATGGATACTGGTGGTGTCAGCTGCAGCCACAGCAGGCCTCCACCGAGGGAGCTATATGGTCCATCCAGAAAGGGAGCTCAGGCCTTCGGAATCAGTTTGGACCCCATGCCCTGTCAGCTGTATGACTTGGGGCAAGTGGCTTAGCCTCTCTGTTCTTTACCTCATCCATGGGATACATCTTATTACTCGGAGTTGTTGAGGATAAATGAAGCCACATCTTGCCTGACAATTGCTGTGTTTCATTAAGTCCAAGATGTCATGGCTAGTATGACATACCTCCACATACCATTCATAAAGAAGAAAATGTATGTTATACTGTTAATTAATTAAATTGCATAGTATTTACCACATCACCGAGGTAGATCCCACTTTCTTTTTTTGTTTGTTTTTCTTTTCTTTTCTTTTCTTTTTTTTTTTTTTTAGAGAGAGGTTTTTGCTATAGGGCATGTATACTCACAGGAAAGACAGAAAAACAGAAAGAAATAAATCATCCCCGGAGGGATGGCCACCCTACAGTTCCTTTTCCTCCATTCTCCTCTCAAGATTTCGGGCATGCATGCACACGTGCCTGGCACCAATTTCAAGCTGCTATGTCCAGGACTTGAACCATAGTACACTACATCAGAGTCAAGAACCTTAACCACTATGCCACCTGTTGGCCCCAGATCCCATTTTCAGAGATGTTAAAATGCTTAAAAACGACAACCTTGAATCAACAACATATAGTAGTATGTACTCAAATTGAGTACTTTTTTAAAAAGAATTATTTTATTTAACTTTATTTATTTATTTATCTTTTTAATTTGACCAGAGAGGGATAGAGCAAGAGAGAGAGAGAGAGAGAGAGAGAGAGAGAGAGAGAGAGAGAGAAAGTGAGAAAGCAAGCTGCCAGATCTGGGAATCAAACCGCAGTCAGCCATGTGGGAGTCCAGTGCCCTTAACCACCTGCTGGCCCCTGGTTACATTTCTTTTTTAATTTATTTATTGGAGCAGGGGTCTTAATAGTGTTTCATCACTCTGTGCTCCCTTTCTCCCAGCCCTCCAACTAGTCAGGATCTTGGACACATGCCCCCGGCATGTTTCAGGTTGACTCAGGACCCAGACCCGCGGTCTGCCATGTGACTTCAGTATTGCAGATCAGTATGCTACCCCTGCACCACTGCAATTAGTCTGGGAGTAGGTATAATAAGGAACTGGGGGGGTCCTGTGCAAATTATCACCTAGGTAGATACCTGACACCTATCACTTAGAGTTCTTTATTATGCATGGCCAAGAACCCAGCTGGACCCACAGATGTGACTTATGCTGTGGCAACTGCAGCCTCTTCCTCAGTTTGGACACCCTCTACGCAAGGCGTTTGGATTATCCCTAAGGTGCCAGTTTCTGACAAAGATCTGCATGCTAGATTCCAGGCCTCGCCAGCCTCAAGCCTCCTGAATTCTCCAGCTCCTCTGGTGAAGCCATCCACATGCCTACTGAGCAGCAAAGTCCCCAAAGGTATCCCCCAGACTGTCAGCAGCTCAGCCTGAGATCCAGACGGACGGGATGAGTCAGTCACAGCATCCAGGAAAGGAACACAGAGTCTCGCAGTCTGGCTGGGATTGCCTCCCCAGGCCTGAGCCTCCTGCAGGGCCTTCTCTAATGCACTCACTGCAAGCTCCCTGGGCTGCTCTCCACTTTACCCCTTGGCACAGTGTGGCCTCTGGGCCTCTGCACTCTCTAGACAAGGAGACAGCCATTCGCTGTGCTGTGTGAGGAAGCCCTGGACTCTATCATCAAAGTCTTCTTCCCTCTTTTGCTTCTTTCCTTAAACATGGTAGTATGGCATTGGGCACAGTAGTCCTTTAGTAGAGTGGCTGATGTGCTCCCATCAGTCGCACGGTCACCACTTCCGTGGTGCACTGTGCCTGCAGATGAGTTCTGGAATCACTGCCATTGCCACCAGCAACAACCTGATTGATGAACCTGGCTCATGTAGAAAAATATTTTTTAAATTTCATTAATGGGCTAACAGGTGGCATGGAAGTTAAGTTAGCTGGAACCCACATGGCCAACCATGCAGTTTGAGTCCTGGACCCAGCAGCTTAAAAACATGCTAGGTGTGTGTACACACATGCCTAAAAGCCCTAGAGGATAATGGAGAGATTGAAGCAGTGAGGCCATCTCCCAGCGTGGTGGTTGGGGGTGATTTCCAACTGTCTCTCTCTGTCTCTCTTCTGCGAGTGTATGCACAAAAAAAAATAGTGAATAGAATGAGATGAGGTTTTAGTGAGTTAAATTTTTATTGTAAGAAAAGAAAAACATATAGCACTTCTAGGCATATTTTAGGAGAGGCTATAGGGGCCAGCAGGTGGTGTGGTGGTTAAGGTGCTGGACACTCCAACATGGCCAACCACGGTTCGAGTCTCAGACCTGGTGGCTTGCTTTCTCACTTTCCCTCTCTTTCTCTGATCAAATTAAAATAAATGAATGATTAAATAAATAATTCTTGAGGCTTTTTTTTTTTTTTTTTTTTTTTTGGCTATAGGGTTCGTGCACTCACCAGAAAGACAGAGAGACAAAAGGCGAGAAATCACCCCCCAGATGGAATGGCCATGCTGCAGTCCCTTCTCCTCCATTCTCCTCTCGGGATCTTGGGCATGCACGCACACGCACCAGGCGTGAGTTTAAGCCACCAGATCCGGGACTCAAAGCATGGTCGACTACATGGGAGTCCAGCGACATAGCCATTATACCAAATAAATAATTCTTTAAAAAGAATAAGAAGAGGCTAGAAACCATTAAAATGTTAAAATTCATTCATTCAACACATACAAATATTTATTGAGTACTTACTAAGTGCCGGGAACTGTTCTGCTGAAGACACATCAGAGAACATAGCCTCTGAGCTCCGGGAGTTGATGCTCTAGTGAGGGATTTGAGAAAACACATATTGGACTATAAATGACTTGGATCCTGTGGAACTAATTTTTAAATAACTGTTAGGATTTTTAGGATGTTGAGCAGTCTCATCAAAGGGAATCTGATGAGCCTGTAGTTGCACATTTTTTCTTTCATGATGTGGCTGCAAACTTCCTTGGGAAAAACCTACACCTGTTTTGGTTTTAGCTTTCATATCCTTTAACAGAATCAGGAAAAAAAAAAAAAAAAATTACCCAATGGGAATTCCTTGAAAAGAAGTTAGGAGAGAAGAGGAGTAGTTATCCTTAGGCCAGGTGTGCCACCTTTGAGCCAGACAAAGTCAAAGTCAACTGAGACCCTTAGAAAAGGGCTTTTGCAGCCCCTCAGACTTTGTTCCATTGCCTTGCAGCAGTAAGGAGTATCCCAGTTGTCCGGCTCCATGCGGTAGAATCTCTTTGGTTTTCTTAATGAAAGTGGACTTTAAAAAAGCAAACGCATGCTAATTGTTAGTATATTTGATTTCTCTTAGCCTTCTCTGCCCTTGGCCATGCAATCCCACTGCCTTTAATTCTCTGAGCCTCGTTGGGCACATGCTATTTATTTAATGTTTGATACCAGTGGTAGAGAAATAGTGCATTGCTGAGACCTTGAAGAAAAGCTTCATCCTGGCAGGCCCAGAAGTAGAGATTTTGTTGACAAGCCAAAGCACTTCAGTCATAAGCATGCTAATCTACTCACTAAGTTCAGTTTGTGCTGCTATAGCAGAATACCTTAGACTGGGTAATTTATGAAGAATAGAGATTTGATGCTCACAGTTCTAGAAGCTGGGAAGCCCAAGATCAAGTTGCCAGTAACTGGCAAGGGTCTTTGTGCTGTGTCATCCTGTGGTAGATGGCAAAAGAACAAGAAAACATGAGCAAGCAAGAAGGGAAGCAGGGAGCAGAACTCATTGTTTTAGCAGGAACCCACTCCCATGATAATGCCATTATGAAGGCAGAACCCTTGTGACCTCACTGTCTCTTAAAGGTCCTATCTCTCCATATGCTTCCATTGTGTTTTCAGTACATGAACTTTGGGTGACAGTCAAACCATAGCAGTTAACACTGGTACTAAGAAACCCCTCTAAAATCTTAACCCAGTATTCTCCATTACCCCTTATGAAATGAATACAAAAAATAAAAGCCTGCTTGCACGGTACTAGAACTGAACTGCAGTGCTAGAAGCCACATGGCAGACCACAGTTTGGATCCCTAGGTCAGCTGAAAACATGCTGGTGCTAATGCATGCCTGTGTACCTAAGTTCCTGAAGAGCAAGATCACGGTGTGCCAAGACCCTATCAAAGGTCTCTCTCTCTCTCTTCCTCTTTTTCTCTCGTGTACACACATGTTATCTATCGCAAATAAAATAAATACTGTTAATAATTGTTATTTATCATGAATAAAATAAATACGGTTAAAATTTTTTCGAAAGAATTGTTTAGAAGCGCTGGGGAGCTATAATTTGCTGGCATTCACTAACAGATCAAAAGGAGATTGGATGAAACTTACAACCACACATCTAGACTCATTTGTAATTTCAACTGGGATTTGTCTTTCCCAAAAATATCTGTTTAGGTCATTCCCAAGGAGGTCTCCACTTCATTTATTCAGCTGTGTCCTGGTAGACAGAAAAAATTCAGAATTCAACTCTTCATGGTCCATCTAGGGCAGCACAATCCAACAGGCCTTTCTGCAATGGTGAAAAGGTCTTGTCTGTGCTGACCAATATGGTAGCCATGGGCACATGTGCACCATAGCTACTGAGCACTTGAGCATGAATCTGGAATCTTCCCACGTGATCTTAGCATCATGGAGCATTATGTTCCTGCTGTGTCACTGCGGCTGGCCCTGAGTGTTTATTTTATATAATCTTAACTAAATTGAAATTGGACAGCACAGATCAGGAGGAGTCACTGCAACTCAGGGTGATTCTGTGGGCTGAGCATCTTTGTAGCCTTCGTGTCCTTGACCAAGATGGGCTCTTGGCACTTGGTGTTTTGTCTGTTTGCAGACCTCCTGGAGCTGATATTGTGCCCCAGGCAATGCTCTGCACGTTACACAGCAGTTATGTCACACTCTGGCAGTCCCTGGATAGATGGCCTTTGTCTCTCGTCTCTTGCAAGTCGGTGGCCTGGTGGGAGCTGTTTTCCGTGACTCTGTGAAGTCGCGGAGTAACAGAGCCCAGGAGAAGCTGAGTCATGGACTCATCTAGAATATAAACATCCCTAGGATGGGAGCAAAGATCTAGAACCACAATGCCCAAAATCCTGCCTGCAGCCCCAGTATGAGGCCCAGAATGGGCTAACTGGCAAATCCAAATTCTATTGTTGATTTCTGAATTTTGCTCTTGCTTTAGAAAGCCAATTTGCACAAAAGGTGGTCATCCAGGCAGAAGTCTTGGGTTTTTTCTTTTTTTTTTTTTTTTTAACTTTAGTGACAAGAGATAATTACTGTGAGATTGATCAGGCACCCAGAGTACTGGAGCAGATAAATTGTGCAGTGGCCAGTGCGGGAGGGGCCCAGCTGCTAATGGAAGTGGTGGCTGGGTCGTCCCTCTGTAATGTGTCCTGATGGAGCATCCGCATGGGTCTGCCGTAATGTGCTATTGATATGCAGCCAGCCACTTTCCCCCGTGTGGCTGGGGCGGTGAGCCGTTGGAGCAGAGCTGGGCTGCACAGCAGTAAATGAAGAGGAAAATTGAAGTAATGTTGTATTATAAATTTATGATTTCATCTGCCTGACCTAGAGGATGTTCGGCGATGGGGGGTAGAGATAAGATCCCCTGCTCTGGCAGATGCCGAATTCTCATTGTTTAGGAGAAAACAATATTGATGTGACCAAGAAGAGTGGGGTGAGGTCCAAAGTTGGGGTGAGCTTGACCATGCTTTTCTTCCTTCTTGCTGAGGACTTTGGGATTTGCTAGGAAGAAAGCAGATAGTATTGCATCATGCTGGTGTCCTGAGTGCAGGGAGGGACTGCCTGTTCCACCATCTCCCACCCACTCAGAGAAGGTGACACATGGGCTCATGCCATTGCTGTCGGATTAACACTAAAATATTTAAGATCCCCTAGTCTGAAGTGAGAAGCAAAGGAGCTATTTTTCATCAGGAAAGCCCTTAGGCAGCCGTGATTCGGCTGTTTGCATATAATCCGTTGATCAATATTGTTGAAATAATGGCATAAGAAATCCAGTGCAGAAAGATCTGATTTGATAGCAGGTGATTAATTTGGAGGAGAACTGAGCTGCCCAGCAGAGCCAGTGTGCATGTGCCCATTGAAGTCGTCCACGTCCTGGCCTCTGCCCTTCCTCCCCTTCCTTCCCCATCAGGTACCTGAGTTCTGCATCTCGTTGGGCTCTCACCCCTCAGGGTCATTCTGTTGGGCCTAGGCAGCCTTCTGCCAATGAGGCACCAAGCATACAGGAAAAGAGCAGGTGACAAAACCCTGTTGAGGTAGGGACAGTTCCGCTAGGCGGTGAGCTCGCTATGGCTGCACATCTAAAGAGGCTCTAGCTGAAGTGAGGGAAAGAAGCCACAGGTGGTCTCAGTTGGAATTTGGACACCTTGGTGCTGCAGGAGACCTACAAGACTTTCTAGAGCTGGCGAGCAAAGACCCTGCCTGTCTTAGGTCGGGCTGCCATACCAGTAGACTGGGTGGCTCATCAACAACAAGCCTTTATTTCTCACAATCTGGAGACTGGGAAATCCAAGATCAGTGTGCTGATAGGTTCCATGTCTGGTGCGTGCCCTCGTCCTCATACATGGCGCTTTCTGCTATGTCCTCACAAGGTGGAAGGGGCAAGGGTCTATGTGGTCTCTTAGAGGGGTACTAATCCCATTTTTCTCATGGGTCTCTCATGACTTAATCATGCCCAAAGGCCCACCTCTTAATACTATCACCTTGGAGGTTAGGTTTCAATATACGATTATGGGAGGGACACAAACACTCAGACCATAGCAGCCCACAGGACATAATTTGGGGCCAGAAACAGGACTGGAACCCGAGTCTTCCAGGCCAGCAAGCTTTTTTGTAGGTCTGATACCAGATCCTCTGATCACATGCAGGAGCCATAGCTCCCAGTAGGAAAGTGAGGAATAATGGGTCCCTCTGGACCTCTGAGGCACGAAAGCTCTGAATGGGCAGCAGGAAAACAAACAACCTCTGACTCAGGGTGCCAGAGTGCAGACCAGCTGGGACTCAGTAAATGACTCTTTTCATCCAACCCTTACTTTCAGGCTCAGAAAGTGCGATGTACAATGATGAAACCTCCCAACCCTACTTCCCCCTCCCCCCCCAAGCTTTAGGGATAGTTTTAAGGGGTTATATAGAAATACAGAGACACATGGATGTGGTCCCTGTTGCCTTCACAACTTCCCTGGAAAACCTGGAGACTGTCACATGCACCCATCAAAGTACCTTTCTGCCACCATTTTGGTGGCAAGCAGCAGAAACAACTCGAGCTTCAAAAGAACAGCAAATGAGGTTATCGGAAGGAGCTGAACAATGCACAGAGTTGACAGGAAGGCTGGAAAATGGGAACTCAGGAACTGGAGGTGCTGGATACTCAGAGCCCAGCCTCAGTCAAGACAGCCACCCAGGATCAGAGCACTACTGTTGCTTTCACTGGAGGCCAGATGCTGCTAGTGATGCTAGAATAAGTCCTGATCGTTCTCTCTCCCTTTGCCCCACTGGCTCCAGAGGCTTCCATTAGCTAGCGCAGGTTCACTGCCTGCTTCCCAGCTGCCAGGCACTTAAAGTGCAGTTGGAGGGCTCTTCAACTTCCAGGATGAGAAACAGACCTCTCTCTAAGACTCATGGCTGGAGAGGAGTTCAGGTGCTAGGCAGCCAGAAAACAACCACAGATAAAGTCAAAGCGGGAGTCATGGTGGTGGTGGTGGTGGTGGTAGCGTGGTCTCATGGTATTTTAAGAGCTTGAACATACTAATTCCCCATACACTGTGTGGAGGGAGGCAAAGCGAGCCCATTGGGGCAGGAACGGGACGTAGCCCTCGGTGTCTTATAGGCAGGGAATTTTCAGTCAAAGAGTCTACACTGGCCTTTGCTGTAGCCTGAATCAAGAGCAGGAGGAGTGAGAAGGTGAAGAGGTATGAGTGGGCATGGTGGCACAGTGAGAGCTGAATTGACTTCTCACCAGGGTTTAGTAACAGATTGGAGAAGGTCACACCAGCACCAGGACTTGCCAACACACCCAGCCCAGCAGCAGTTTCCACAGCACCCCTCAGCCCACGGTCATCTACGGAGATGGCTCTAGAAACAATATGCTTACTGTGAGGTGCCCAGCAGAGCCCGTGGCTTGAGGCTTCTGAGTTTGGGCCATACCTTGTTCACATTTTAGCACTGCCAGTTCCTCACCGTTCCTTGAGGGTCTTCCAAAGACTGGCACCTCTGTGGAGTGTCCATACTGGGACATGGTCCCAGGGCTATAGCTTATCAGGCCCGGCATTTTCCAAAGGTTCACTCCAGGTGAGCCTGGAGTTTGGCCACTAAACTGGGACCCCCGAGACCCACATTCTGTCTGGTGTCGACCCTGGTGTCCACTGCCTTGGGAGGAGACATTACAAGGACTGTAATCTCCTCCTGTCAATAGCTTTAAGGTAAAGTACATCCAGCATAAGCTCTCCAAATGTCAGAGCCAGGCGTGGGCCCTGGGTCTGGTGCTAACATGTGGCATTTACTCTGCAGGCTCGGGAAAGTGCATGGGCTTTGGGGGGTCTGCCTGCCCAAATACGGGTTAATTACCAGCAAGCTGACAGCAGCACCCCTGACTGTGAAAGAGAGGTGACCCAGGCCCTCAGTAAAGGCCCTCCTGGGAGACAGATCGTTTTGAAGATGACATCACTCCAACTGTGTTCCTCACCGTCACCCTCCCTGGATTGCACCGGGTGGTGGGGGCGGCTGTGCTAATGGACTCTGTCTTTCTCTCTGTGTTCAAGGCTACCCCAACTTCGTGGCAACCTACGGCCGCGGCTACCCTGGATTTGCTCCTAGCTATGGCTATCAGTTTCCAGGTGAGTGGCTTGGTCTCCCAGAACTTTGGAAATGTGGGAAATGGGTGGCACTTGTGGGGAGGCGGGAAAACCCCCAAGAGAACGCAGTGCATTCAGACCTCCGTGTACAGAGTGACCTACACATGCTAAATGTCAGGTCTGTTCAAGGCCGAGGTCAGAATGCAGCGCAGAGTTTCTGAAGCCTGGAGTCTTTTGTTGGTGTTGGGTGTTTGAGAGCAGCAGCTTTTGAAGGACAGGACAAAAACCTGAGGCAAGAGGCCTCACGTCCTTTTCCTGAAGGCTGTTTGGTGTTTTTTCTGCCTGGGGACAGAATTCTAGGCCCAGAGTTTTCTTTCACCCTCTGCCACCCCATGTGTGCCTCCCCCTCCCTGAGTCTGCATGACTGATATCTGCGTCTCCCCCGTCCCTGCACCCAGCCTTCCAGCCTTCTCCCCTCTTCCGGCTGCTGCTGCCCTGGTGTGCTTGCATTGGCTGCAGGGATTTGGATTCACCTAGGTCCTGGGTGGGGCTGTCCAGCTTCTCTCTCTCTGTGGGTGGCAGAGACTTGGGTGGAGCCACCATGGTGTCCGCCTACACACCCAGGCTGCTCCTTCTCCAAGGTAGCTGGTGGACCTGGGACCCCACCTGGGAGGGAATAGCAGGGGCGGGCTTGGTCTTGTGGGGACAGGGGAGGGATGCTGAAGGAAATGATGTTTATGGGGCCTTGTTGTTCCCCTGAGGAGAGCAGTCAGCCTTTGCAGACATGGAGTACAGGTGAGAATATGTCAGGATGCTTGACAGCGTCTCTGTGAAAGGACAGCTGGAGTTTCCGGAGAAGGTGTCGAGCACAGCCTTGTGCTCTGTGGGTTCCCAGGGAGGAGCGCCGTAGGGACCTGGGCTGCAGGTGGGGCTCCACTCTTGGCTGGTCATTGTGCATATCCTCAGAGTTCTGGGGGCGTCAGGGTCTGAGTGGAATCAGGAAGCGACCGGAGCAAAGCCATGGCCCCGGGAGATGTGCTCCGAGGCTGATGGCTCAGCCAACGTTTTCCTCAGACCAGGCTTAGGGACGGGGAGGGAGTGCGTGGGGAGGGCAGGAGGCATTTGGGACACAGAGCTGTGCCCTGTGGTGGATAGGTCCCTTAGCCAGCAATGGAAGCCCTACACTCTTGTCCTGGCTTTGACAGCAGCTGGCCGACAGGCCATCACAGGTCACCCACCTTCTCTGGGCCTCACTCTCTCTTCTGTAGACAGGGGGGCTAGAGTGGGATGGTTTTTGGGGTCTGTGCACCTACCCGATTGGGTGGGTTAGAGAGTAGGGGGAGGTAAGTCTGGTAGCAGAAGTTGGAGATGGCGGGGCGAGAATGTTGGGGACCCCCCACAAGTGGGCCTGGAGCTGAGACAGTTTCTGCATTTGATGGGGCCCTCGGCCTGTCCTAATGAAGCCTTCCCTGCAGCTCCCCTATAGCAGAAGCTGCCTTGGGTTGGCCAAGGGCTGAAGGAAAGAAGGGGGCACACCCTGGAGCACCCCCACAGGAGGGGGTGCCCACTCTCAGGCCAACAGAGTCTCCCCATTTACCAGTAGAAACCTTGAGGCACAGAGGGGTAGAAAATCCCCTTCCAGGGCTTACAGGGGTCAGGGGGTAGGGCCAGGATTTGAACCCAGGCAGTCTGGGTCTTCACTGCCATAGTCTCCATTCTCCTAACGTTCATTTGCCCAGTACGGTAACGCTGGCTGTGTGTAACTACCAAAGTTCTATTTAAATTAAGATGAATAAAAGGGAGACAGCTCTGCAGTCAGGGTAGCCACACTTGCATTACTCGGGAGAAATGTGCTGGTCGGTGCAGCTCGCAGACCATTTCCATCAGCCCGGAAAGCTCTGTCGGCACTGTTCCCGGGGGAAAGGAGAAGGCAGTGGGGTGCGCGGCCCACACCCACATGTGCAGGCAGGCACTGCCCCTCTGCAGAGACCCACGCACTCACCTCCCTGTTCCCACTCCTCCCTGTCCTGTTTGGCCCAGAAGCTGGTGGCCAGTCTGGGGGGAGCTTGTCTTCTCGCTTCCCCCCCAGGCTCACACGCCTCAGCTCGCCCAGAGCAATGCTGAGTTGGAGTCAGGTTGCCATTGCTCCTCAGTGCAGTGCTGTCCCCGAGGGCAGAGCTGGGGGGTCTTAATGTGGAATAACATTGGGGCGACAAAGTGGCCCCTATGCTGAGGCTCCTGTCCCATCTGAGGGCCCATCTGCAGTGTCCCTGTGAGCCGCTCCAGTCAGCTGGTAGAACTGTCCCTGTGGCCATCCCTGGATCTGCCCAGGCAGATGGACATGCAAGAGTGACTAAACCAAGGCAAGGCAGGAGGAGCTGGGGTCCCCTGGGTCCCCAGCCTTTCACTGAAAGCCAAGGCTTTGGGACCAAGAGGATTGGCCATGGGGCAGGAGATGGGGTGGGATTGGAGTGTTTATGCCCAGATTCCGCTGTTTATCACTGTCACCAGCTCCTGCAGCTTAACACAATCAGCTGGGCTTGAATGGGACAGAAATCGGGCATTAAACTCTGCAGAGAGGGGTCCCCTGACCCGTGAGAGTTAGCTGTTCTGTTCTCTTTTGAGCCAACAAATTTTCCATTTCTCCATCCTTCCTGTTCACACCACAGAAGCCTCATAACCAATGGTCAGAAAGGTCCACTGGTGGCCACAGAGTGAAGCCACCTGCTCTCAGGTGGGACAAGGGTGTGAGTGGCCCTTGGCCGGGAGGGCCCAGTGGCTGGCCCCACCCACTTCAGTGAGGAGTCAGGCTGGTTTCAGAGTCCACCCCATACCTGACGCTCGCCCTAGAGGAGCTGCCCCTTATGGATTACTGTCACTATCTGCTTGTCCCAGACACCTCCCTGAACAGGGGAGCCAGACACAAAGTCTGGGAGACCCCTGTGCCTTGCCGTGAAGAGCTCTGGTTTTCTTCTCTAGAACCAAACTAGACTCCTCCTGGAGCCACCATCTCCAGGGCAGGAAAGCTTTGGAATGTTCTGGTATCTGCTTCTTACACCTGTAAGGAGCATTTCTGGCACATCCGGCCAACGTGACTAGGTTGCAGGAGGGGACCCAGAGATGGGGAGGCCTGACCCACAGCCCTCTCAGGTAGATTCTATCGACCCCTCCCTGACCCTGGGTATCCTATGATTTCGTGACAGGCACTGGTGCAGTTGATGTCACCATCAAACTGTCCCAATGGTTTTCTCTGTGGTCTGTTTCAATGTCCTCACTGTGTGCCCACTTCCCACTTCCCGCCTCTGCTGCCCTTGTGCTGCGTGGTCCCATACCCCTCTCAGCCTGTTTCTGGGTTCACCCCAGCAGGGGCATGGGGACCGCTGGCCAGAGAATGAAGGACACCCAAGTCCTAGAGAACACCCAAGATTCTTCGTCCTCTTTCCACTTTAAACCAGATAGCTGGGGTCCCCTTTTGGGAAATTGCAGTCTGACCTCTTTACAAAGAGTCACCTGACCGTATCCTGTCTGAACGTCTGGCTCGTCTGCTTAGGGGTCCAGAGAGTGCTCTCAGTGGCGCCTCATTTTCCTGTGTGATGGGTGGGGTGAGGGGTGGCAGACCTCCCTGGACCACACTGCCGGAGGTTAGCAGCCCCTGCCTGCCCACCCCCAGGGCCCCATGAGAATCAGGGAGGCATTCTGAGAGAGTGGACACTAGCCGTGGGGACTAGTTCTCTAGGGAGACTGATGCAGCTCCCTGCGGTGGAAACAGCTCCTTCTCCCCATGCCCCGTGTCACCCCAGCTGGCACCTAGCTCAGCTGCCAGTCTAGGATTGTCGTAACTGACCAGAGGTCTCCCTCGCTTCCTCCCTTCCCCACTCCGACTGCTCACTTCAGTTTCATCTGTTAATTTCTGTTCTTATTTCACTTTGCAGACTACTTGCCGATCTCACAAGACATAATTTTTATCAACTAGCTCTTAAGAGAGGCACACAAATTGGGGTTTGCTACCATGGCTAGAGCGAGGACATTGTCCCGGCTTGGGCCACCCAGCTGCTATCAGGGCCACCGGAACTCTGTCCTAGCTGCCTGTTTGCAAGAATGGCTGGGGTTTTTAATGGGGATATTTTGTTTGTTTTCCTTGTTTTTAATTTTTGGAAAAGACTCATGTTGTCATTGCTTTTTTTTTTTTTTTTAAGATTTATTTCCTAATCGCCTTCCATGTCATTTCTTGTATGCATCATGACGTTCCCTATCCCCCACTTCCTCAAAATATCACCAGTTCACAGGAAAACTTCTCACAAATTTTGTGGCACCTTCTCAGGGGAATCCAGGAAAAAGGTAGCAGATTAATTTTAATAATGACAGATGGGGTTGTTGGGGCATTTCATGGAGTGAGCCCAGAGGGGATGCAGGTATGTGACTCGGAGCACACATGTCATATGGGCAGTAGCAAAAATGAACACCCTCATGTACACACACACACATGCAGACAATTTTATAAAAACACAAAAGGCTTAATCTGGAAGAGCAACTGTGTAAACATTATCTGATGATCATTGTCTTGGGGACCAGTCTCTCTGTGGCCATTGCCACAGTAATAAAGCACATTTGTCTTCAAGAAAGGACGCCAGGTACTGCCACATATCAGATGTTGTGGGCACCACTCACGCTGTGCCCCTCCATCCCCTGCCTCAACTCCCTGCCTTGGCCTGGCCTTGTGTTCACTTTTGGCACCACTGAGCCAGGAGTGGACAAGAGGGGACAGAACACAAAGGCCCACCCTGATCAGGTCTCATCTTGGGGCTGGCATCCTTGATGGTCACCCCCAGAAGGGGACTCCGGACCCCCTTGGCTTCCTAGTTTGAAATATCCCCACTCCCTTGGAGCTCAGCTGGACCTTCACGCATGCTCAGAGTTTGTGAGAAGTGACCCCAGCTCCCATTTGCTGCTGTGATGTGAACAAACCCGTATGTGCAAATGTCAGAGTCCTTGCGCCCAGACCTGTGCCGCCCGGCTCATCTCATTAAAGATGCTTGATGTAATAACTGGTTAGATTCCTTTTCTTTTCCTGCAGGCTTTTCCATGAGTAGTATTCTTTTTAAGAGGAAAACTAAATCTGTACAGCTCCCCCACACACACCCCATATTTTGTTTTGCTGTGAATTGCTTTGCTTTGGTGAACTTGTCCTCAAATGCTTGCCTCAAACGTTTCAGCCATTGTGAATTTCCTTCATCTCTGTAAATAGTTCATTGTGCTTCTCCCTAATGACATTTTATTTTTTTCCCCCTGTAAGCAACTGAGGTAGAAAAATAAATTGTTTACCACGGACATGCTGTGTGCTGCCGTCTCTTAGCCTGATAGTGTCCTGTTCTCGCTCCAGGGGAGGTGAATGCATGAAATAACTAGTACCAGTGACGGCCTAGTGCAGTTCCTGAAAGCATGTGAACTCCCCCTGGCTGCCGCCTGCTCCCAGACCTCGCTTCCTCACGGCCCCTGTACTTGCTGGAGGTGGTCTGTCCTTGTACAGAGTGGCTGAGCATCCGCATGCACCAGCTGCACGACAGCACCCTCATGCCCCTTCCTCTGTCATCACTACCACCCTTGAGTGACAAACCACTGAAACATCTGGAGCCCCTCACATCTGTGCATCAGGTGTGTGTGCATCTCCTGCACATGCTTGTGCACGTGGCTTGGCTTTTTTCCTAACTCCCTGGAGCAGTGCAGACTGGAGGAGGCCCCAGTGGTGCGATGGAAATACTGCTGGACCTGAAGCTAGAGGGTCTTGTGTCCAGGTCCCACCTGGCCATTTAGTAGCCATGTGACCTTGAGCAAGTTATATGCCCCTCTAAACCCAGAGGAAGATGTCTCGTTAGCTGGGTAGACAGGGTTAAGGGATAATGATGTACATGCATGTGCCTTATGTATTGTAAATTCTATAAAACTAGATTTTTTTAAGAGAGATTTTTGTTACAAGACATGTATACTTGCCAGAGAGACAGAGAGACAGAAAGCAAGAATTCACCCTCCTCCCAGGGGGGATGGCTACACCACAGTCCCTTCTCCATTCTCCTCCTGAGATTTTGGGCATGCACGCACACATGCCTGGCATGAGTTTTAAGCTGCCAGGTCCGGGACTCAAACCTCGGTCAACTACATGGGAGTCCGTCAATGTAACCGTTACGCCATCTGCTGGTTCCAGAACTGGACATTTCAGGAACAGCAAGCATTCACGTCCTATTAAGTCAGCTCTTCAGATAGTTTGCCCATCCTTATCACCCACAGTGGAGCTACCTGCTAGTGGATCTGCTTAGCAGTGAGAGGAATGACGTAGGATCCCCTGGAAGGCTGAGGGATGCTAAGACTTCCTGCACACCCGCAGGCCTCATTCTTTTCCCCACCCCATTAACTGAGCATCAAGTACTGGATTAGGTACCAGGTAGCTGGACCTGAGTAAGACTCACTCCCTCAAGATGCTCAGAGTCCAGCCAAGGGAAAGAGAACCAGTGATCAGACCCGTTGAGCCTCAGGGAGCAAGTGCTAAGGTGCAGAGGGAAGCACTCTATGCTGTGAGGGGACAAAGGTCATTTGGGGTCTCTCAGATCAACTGGGGACAGAAGTATTAATATGGCCCCAATAGTCAAAGTCTCTGGGCCAAGTCTTGATAACGATGGTGGCATCATCCTATTGAGTGCTTGGGGAGCCATAGAACTGGGCTACCCTCTCAGGGCCCCCTCCCAGGACACTGTACCTGCTGCAGGAGGGGTTGTGCAGGAGACCCTGTGTGGCAGCTCTGCTTGGGCTCTGGTTCTGGAGGGGTCAGTCTGTGCTTCTCCCTCTTCGGGGAAGGAAAACAGGTCTCATCTCAGGTGCCGTGTTGACTGACGAGCCCTGGCCTGGAGCGCTGGCCAAGTCCTCGCTCAGCAGAAGAGGAGGGCTGTGGTTAGTGACGCTGGCGACGGCTGTTGCGTCAGGACTCCTGGCCCACTGGCTGTGTCTTTTGCCTCTGTATTCCAGTCTAGTGATGGCTCTTTAGTGCCAGGGTGTTTTCAGTCACCCTGAAAGGCAGCCATGCTGTGTTTCACCTGGAGGGTGGGTGGTCTCGAGAGATGCCTGGCTCAGGGGTACCCTGTTCCTCTGGGGCGGGGCTGGCCAGGGTAAAGTCGATCAGGTGGTCTGGTTCTCGAGCAAGGACAGAGGCTTCGTGCCTGGTCTTACCCTGAGGGTATGGCTTGAGTTCAGAAGGCAGAGTGCAGAGAGCCCAGGCTTTCAGGAGGGAAAGACTTTGCCTGTTAAAAGAGGACTGAGAAAGCCTTTGCCCGTGGCGAGGGTCCACTTCCTAAACCAGCTCTCGCCCACTCTGGCAATTCTGTCCCGTTGATGATGCTTTGCAAAGTGTTCAGGAACGCTGAGAGTGCCACGGCGAAGGCCTAGGATCCTGGAGGGGGTGGTAATCTAGGCCACTGCACGGGGCAACTGCAGGACCCTTGCATGTACCCCTTTTCCAGCCCACTCAAGTGGAGAGACCCTCATGGTCTGTCACCTCAGGAGAAGCAAGACCGCAAGCATGCATTTAGGAAGCTCCTCCTCACCTTGGCCCCTCCTGTGACATGCTCTTTCTTGTCTATTTCTCGGAGGAAAAGAAGCCCCCTTCCAGCCTCTGCAGCCTTGACAGGGGAGGCGAGAACGGGGCAGCACAAGGGGCTTGTAAATTTAGACCCCACCACTCTTTCCACCTGCTTCAGTTCTACCATAGGGGCTCTTCCTATATCTCCTCTTGGGAGCCCTAGCACACCCCCTTGTGGGGGGCCCTCCAGCTCAGTCCGATTCCTTGTTCCAGGTTGTGTTCCAGAGTAGACCCCAACCAGTGAGCAATGGCTGCTTTCTAGCAGGTCGTGAGAGCAGATCCTGAAATGTCAGGTCAGGGGTGGTTGCATCCCACTCAGGCCGTTCCAGGGCCTACAGCTTGATGTTGGGGCACTCTACGCAGAAATGCCCCTTTGTGAGGGAGAACCCTCCTAAGGCAGTGCTCCCACACACACATCTGTCCCCTCACCAGCCCTCTAATCTGTGCATCCCTTCAGCTCTCAAGCTTCAAGCCTCGTCCCTAGGGATTACCCCCTTCACAGATTAGATCCATGGCCAGATTTCAAATCACAAGCCAGCTCCCCCGCCTGCCCCGGGGTCAGCCACTCTTGGGCCACCTGGCCCTGTGTGTACTTGGGGCTTATCCTCTCATTTAAATATTAAAGGCAAGCTTAGTCCAAAAAAAGCCTATCTGCTGCTTTAAAAGGAGATGGAGAAGCAGAATTCAGAAGCATACCCCAAATTCAGCCGGGCCTGGCGGGAGGCTTGTCAGGGCTGTGGTTATGCCGAGTCCCCTCTGCGTGGAAAATCAGGAGCTGACTCTATTCCCAGATGAAAGCAGAGCACAGTGCCTAATAGGCACTTAATAAATGTTTGCAGAAATGAATTGGAGCAATCTTAGCTGACAGGAATTGCGGGTTTCACTTTCGATCAGCTTCTATGCCTCTTAAAACTCGTCTGCATAAATAAGGGGAAGCGGGACTCGGTGGCACTGGGTTTTCAGGCGGACAAGGAGGCTGAGTTCTTGCCCTCAGCATGCTGGGAGAGAAAGGCCACTTCTGGGCCTCGGTTTCCCCGCCTGTCAAATGGAGTTGTTGACCCTTGCCCTGCCCTGCTTCCTCACAGGTTGTTGAGAGGGTTAGGGAGGTCAGGCAGTCTGGAGCTTTGAAAAAGGTTAGTGCCCAAGGATGGCAGCCCTGGACCAGGAGCAGGGGGCCCGGCCAACCATAGTGGCGAAGACAGCGAGGGAGGCTATGGGCGTGGCCTCCATGCCTTTGTCCCATGGGCTGAAACCCCCAGGTCCCACCACCCCGCAGCCCTGCCTTCTGCAGCTCCCGCACACCCTAGGTCTCTGTACCACCAGCCTCATACGGTTCCCATTAAGTCTGCCAGCAGGAACTTAATCACCTTTCTTCAAGCCCTTCAGTTTAAATTTCCATCAGCAAAAGTAAGCGAAAGGCTACAGTTTAAAAAAAAAAAACAAAACAACAAAAAGCAACAAATTACACAGTGTGAAATGTGGGTAGACAGCAGTGCCAAGCCTAAGGGCTGGGCCGCGTGTGCCCTCTGGGACAGCCAAGGACGGAGCAGAAGGCCAAAGTGTGTCTCCCCAGGATGGGAAGAGTCCTGCCTGGAGACCTTGTCACTGATTGCAGGTCACCTGGGCTCCTCTGCTCTGTCCCTGCTTCTGGGTGGGAGCACGTTCTCCACAGTGTACCGGGATCGGTTTTAGCCCCCAACCCAAGCTGGGACCTTCTGGGGTGCAGGGATGCTAAGCAAGTTCAGAGCCTGTAGGAGCAGCCCACATATGGCCACACGTGTTCCCCTGGGGCCTGAGAGTACAATTGTAGCATTTTGAGGGTGCGGAAGGAGCCCCCAAGAGGGAACTGTTGACCAGAGAGCTTTCCAGAGGGGTCAATTCTTGGGTTACTGTAACAAAATACTATGGACTTAGTAGTTTCTAGCTAAGAGAAATTGTTGCTTACAGTCCTGCAGGCTGGAAAGTCTGAGATCAAGGCACCACACATTGGAAGTTGGCGAGGGCCCCGGCTGGTCTGTAGACTACTGTTTTCTAGCCAAATCTTCACATGACAGGAGGGGCTAGCCTCTTCTCTGGGATCTCTTTCATCAAGGTCTTAATTCCAATGATGAGGCCTCTACATTCATGATCTAATCACCTCCTGAAGGCCTTACCTCCTAATACATCACCTCCAGGGTGAGGATTCCAACATGTAAATTTGGGGACACACAAACATTCAGACCATAGCAGGTAACATCTGAGCTGGGGTTTGAAGCACAAATAGAAGTGTTGCGTGTCTTCCTTCCCTTGCATTCTTGCCACCTTTGATCCTATGATCCATGTCTGGACAGCTGCTGTCCTGAGACCTAGGCCAAGACTGCTGGACAATAGATGCTGGCATTGGGAAACCAGTGCCACTTCTTTCCGGAGCCAGTAAGTCATGGGCAGACACTTTGTGAACCAGGGGTGTTGACCCCACCTTTGCCATAGAGGCCATTCCATTGAGCAGCTCTAGGGAGAGGAGACTCTAGGTGCTCCTGGACAGAGCTGGCTTCCTGTAAGGCAGGAGCCTAACCTGGAGGTGCTCACAGAGAGGCCAGCACAGCCCACTGTTCTCCATGGCAGCCCTGCTGTCCTGCTCTGAGTCTGAGCAGGTGTTCGACTGGCCCAGGGTACCCTGGTTTGCAGAGGAGAGTCTAAGGCCAATCCTGCAGCTCTCCTAGTGGTGCCTGCATAGGGCCTCTCCAGGCCTTCTTCTGACCTCCAGTCCCGCCTTGAACATGCTGGGGTTCAGGCAAGCCTAGGAGCAGAAGAGGCCCCTTCCTCCCACCCCCTTTCATCTCTCCCTGCCTCCTCTGTCCATCCCTCCACCATACTTCCTACACACAGTCAGCACAGAGTTGCAAAGCCCCTTCCATGTCACGGGTCCTGCCCTAGATGCTGGGGACACAGTGGTAAATGAGAAGGACCTGCCTTTATAGGGCACTGGGAACAAGAACGAACAGGATTCCACTTGGATGGAAGGACTCGGAAAGACCCCTCTGGCCTGGCCCTTCCTGGAGGAGTTGTGAGGAATTGGACAAGAGGCTGTCGGGGCAGCATGTCAGGGCAAGAGGGCAGTGGAGATGGTCATTCCAGCTGAGGAGCACAGCACTAGGACACCCGGCTCCACCGTCGCACCTGCAGGGACCACGTCACAGGGCCGTAGCCACCCATCTCCCCCCGCCCTGAGCTCCTACAAGGCCCTTGCCTCCTGCTGTCACATTATGCCACCAAAGTTAGAGCTCTCACTTCAGGTAAAACATACCCTTATCAGTCACCAGCAAATTATAAATGTTATCTGTTAGAGCCCCTTGGATGCGAAATGTCGTGTAAATTAATAGGATTTTAGAATAGGAAGGCACCGAAGGGATTTCTCAGCTCCGCTACAGTTATTACCTTGGGCAATAATAATAATAAAAATAGAAATAAAAGTTATTATTTCCACTTACTGAGCGGCAGATAACCGTGCTGAGCACCTGACGCTGTCATCGCATTGAATCTTCACAGCAGCCCTACAAGGAGGTATCGTTAAGGGCATTTCACAAGGAGGAGAGTGAGGCCGCGAGGCAAGTTAGGTAGCTTGTCTTGGATCACACAGCAGGTCAGTGGGAGATGGGTTTTACTACCTTTTTTCAGTTTGTTTATTTGCTATAGGGTACATGCGCTCACTGGAGAGAGACAGAGACAGAGAGAAAGAGAGACAGAAAGTAAGAAATCACCTCCTGGGGGAATGATCATCCCACAATCCCTTCTCCTCTATTCTCCTTGGGATCTTGGGCACATATGCACATGTGCCCAGAGTGATTTTCAAGCCAGGGCCTGGAACTTGAACCATAAAGTTGGCCACATAAGATCCAGCTGCCTTAGCCTCCATGCCACCTGCTGGCCCCCACTTTGTTTTTAACTACCGTTCCGTACTGTTTCCTTTTACTTTTCTGGGCTAGAATCCTTTGTGAAATGGGCATAGGCGCGTGTTCCTTGTAGAGCTGTGGTAAGGACGCACTGAGGTGAGACAGGGCACTCAGTCATGGGAAGCTGACTCAGATGGCAGCTGTGTCGCTTATTTTTCCACATACAGTTACTTATCTGTTTATTTCATGGGGGGAAAGAGACAAGGGCTCCTGGTAGGGTCTTGTCATGCCATGATCCACCCTGGAACCAACCAGTATCGCCTGTAGGTGCACCAGGCACGTTCAGGTCAGTCTGGATCCAAACCCTGGGCCTTCCAGAACAGCCCCAGCACCGTACATGGCACCCCATGGCTGCCCCACTTGTCACTGCTACCATTACTAATGTAGTGATTATTTTCTCGTCATCGAAGCTAAGGTCTTATATTCCACAGGTGAGGGAAGTAGTCATAAGATCGTTCTTCCAGGCACCCCTTCAGCTGGGCTGGTTGTGCAGAGGTATAACCAACTGGCTGTTAGACTTTTCAAATGTTTTTGTACTGGGCCAGCAGGTGGCATGGAGGTTAAAGTGGCTGGATCCCACATGACCTACTCCATGGTTTGAGCCCCGTATCCAGCAGCTTGAAAAACACACTGGGCGTGTGTGTGTGTGTGTGTGTGTGTGTGTACACGCGCATGTGCATGTGGTGTTGACTGCTGTGGTTCCAGTGCTTGGAACAGTGCCTGATAAGTGCTTATACTTACAAATATTTATTGGTGTTCAAAATCCTGAGCAGAGAATGAAGGAAAAGGGATTGTGGCATGACTATCCCTCTCAGGCGATGATTTCTCACGTTCTCTCATTGTCTCTTTCTCTGGCACATGCACACACCTTATGTTAAAAAAAAAAAAATCTGAAAGAAAAAAAGATTTCTATACTAGTTGTCAACCTGAGCCCCAAAAGTGTCCCCTATCACCCTGGGCTCTCCCTCATGACTCTGTGACTGGCCCACGGTCCGTGAGCAAAAGGCCAGTGCCCGGCGCAGCAGTATTCTGTCAACATACCTTATCCCGGGGGACAAAAATGGTGGCGTGTCTGGATTTTATAGGGGAGAGAACTTGCAATCACAGATGTTGGTTTACTCTTGGGCTAATGAGAGGGCCATGGTAGGCACCTGGGGTCTTTTAGCAAAAAACTGAGCATTTGCTATCTTGTTCCACAGAGATACCAATGGCACCTTAGCAGTGGCATTAGGAATCCTACCGCAGTGGATCCATTGAAAAGGCCCCACGTAGGATGAAGCTGGGGAGAAAGCAGCCAGTGGTAACTGGTCCAGAGAGAGTTTAGACTGTAAATGTCTCAGCAAGAGACCCTGCTGGGAGAAAGTTAGATTCTGACTCTTTCTTTGGCAATTTGGCATCTGAAATCTGGGGAAGAAGTATAAAAACCCACCCAAACAATGAACTCTGGAAGGACTGGTAGCCGAACCAGTGGTTGGTCCTGCCACCCATTGGTGGTGGGTGAGAGAGTGTCTCAAAGGCAGAAACTGCTATTTTTATGAGAACTTGGGGATTGAGGTGGGTGCCCTGTGGAAGGGAAAGCTCTCAATTAGTTGCTGATGCCTGCTCAGAAACTACAGTCTGGGATCCCTTCACTGTGGAGGTCTTGCACTTGGTCAGACAGGCAGGCAGGTGTTTGTTTTGTGGGGAAGTAGATGTTCCTGGGGCCTCCAGGAGCCACAGACCACTGGCACAGAGCAACAAAGGCTGACCCCGGAAAAACATGGCCATTCTCACCCTTGAAATTCCGCTGGAGAGAGAGAGAGTGATTGAGGCCAAACAGAGTGTTCCCATAGGGCCAGGTGCTGGTGCCAGAGCCCTTGCGCTGTGTCAGCCACTCCTGGCCCTCTGACCAGCAATGGAGAGGAACCTCCCCCCATCCATGAGGCCCTAGATGGTCAGGCCAATGACAAATGAGGCCAGAACTCTCTAAGGTCTCAAAAGTCAAGGATGTGACCCTGCTCCCAACTAGAAGGTAAGAGTGGATGGGAACTGGGAAGAATTTGAGGGCCCTATGTCTTGGACCTATGTCCCAAGGCCAAGCTTGGTAATTTTTTAAACTTAATTGGATCTAAGTGGTGAGACCCTTGGGGACTAGGCCATAGCCATAGAATACCCCCACTCCCTTTCCTCTTGCCCCCTCTTCCCGGAGTACAGAATTAGTTGGAATGGCCACCCCTGCACTCCCAGGCCTGAGGCTGACTCTTCTGATGGCTGCCTCCATCCTCCTGCAGCATTTGGTGTAGGCAAACCAGGTCCTTGGGTTCAGCTGGGAAAAGATCCTAAAGCAGACACAGCTGGGGGTCTGGCTCCACGCTAGAAAGGTCTAAGGCATATGTCCCCCACCTTCTTGCTGGCGGAGTGGGCCACAGACCTTTAGCCCAAGGCCCAGCCCACTGGTAAGCCAACTGTCTTTCCTTCCCATCAGGGACTAGCAACTGTAAGCTCCATGAGGGCAGGGGCCGTGTGTGTGTACACGCGCATGCGTGTGTGGTGTTGACTGCTGTGGTTCCAGTGCTTGGAAGAGTGCCTGATAAGTGCTTATACTTACAAACATTTATTGGTGTTCAATAAAGATTTATTGAGAGGGCAAAGAGTTGAGAATGGGGGTTATCAGTAGTTCTACTGCAATTACTGCAGAAATTCTGAGTGGGCACAGGTTACTAAATGCTGAGAAGGATCGAATGGTTCCAGGGCAGGAAGGACCCAAGAAGAAGGATTCTGGGCCAGAGTCTCCAGATAGAACTTTCTGCTTCCTGCCTCTCAGGAAAGTCCCAGGACCTGAGCAAAGGGCAGCTAGTGCCGTGTTCTCAGGGCCCACTGCACCTCACAATACCCTGGGGAACTTTTCAAGCTGCTGTCGTTCAGGCTGCATCCAGACAGATTTTACCAGGATCTCTGGGGGTACAGCCCAGGCATGAGTATTTGTCCAAGACCCCAGGGGATTTCAGTGTGCAGCCTGGGTGGAGAAGGTGGCCTGCTGGGAAAGGGGGAGGCAGGAGGAGTTGCTACGGAATGGCGTTGCTATGAACCTGGAGCCCCCTCTGAGTGTGACTGAGAGTTCCCTGCCATCGACCCTCCACAGCTCTGGACTCCACATCGCACTTGTAGACAGGCAGGAATGAGACCAGAGCCCATTCCTGAGCTGCGGAATTGTTCGCCCAGGAGATCAGAAGTGGTGGGCAGGGATGGGAGAAGGCCTCATCCCACTCCTGGTGCTACTGCACGGTGGCTGCAGGCTTGATTGTGTCCCCCAAGTGCCTCTAGGTCAGAAAGAATCTGTTAGACAAACAGCCCTTCCCGCTCCTGGCCTGGCATGCTGGTTCTGCACTTGCCTCTTCTGGAACTTTCTTGTCATTTCTGAATGCTTCCTGATGCAGGTTTTATGCTTCCACAACCTTTCATCTAAACAGGTTCTCTGACAACAAAGCTTGGGGCTTGCTGTTTTTGTGACCATGCCTTTAGTCCCATTGAAATGTCTACAGAGTTACATATTTTTAAAAAATTAAGCTAAACAGCAATTATATTAATAAATATTAGGGGCAGTTTTGTGCCATCCTTCTATTTCAGGTAAAACACCCCTAGGGCTCTTTTTTTTTTTTTTTTTTTTTTTTTTTTTTGGCGAGGTTTTTGCTATAAGGCGCATGCGCTCACCAGACAGAGAGGGATAGAGAGAAAGCGAGAAATCACCCCCCAGGGGGTATGGCCATGCCGTAATCCCTTCTCCTCCGTTCTCCTCTCGGGATCTTGGGCAGGCACACACACGCGCCCAGTGTGAGTTTTAAGCCACCGACCCAGGACGCGAACCGCGGTCGGCTACGTGGGAGTCCAGCAACATAGCCATTACACTAACTGCTGGTCCCACCCTTAGGGCTCTTGACTGCAAAACTTCCCTCCTCCCTTAGACAACAGGGAGGATGCAAGGACCCCTCACCTTCCTAGCAATTAGGCCTGGCCCTCCCACAGGGCACTCTGCCTCCATGCCCAGAGAGAATTTCCAGGTTCCAAATGACTGTCATTTTCTCAGCTGCAGCCAAGGATAAGGCATTTCCAGTCCGTGCTGTCTTTGGCACCTCCCACTTCCCCCACCTCCCACCCCGGGAGCAGCTCCCAGCCCTCTCCTTCCATCCAGGAGTCTCCTTGGGAATAACGCTGTGGGCATCCTCCAGGAAGGTCAGGCATGCTCCTAAGGAGGATTTAAATTAGATTCTGGTTTTGAATGCCAAGAACTCAGGATTGGTTTGTTTGTTTGTTTCAAATGGACATACATTAGCTTCCTTCAAAGCAAAAGTTGACAGTTTGATGGTGTAAATGTGCCCCTTTGGGTAGGCATTTTTCCATCTCTTTAGCCCTCTGTTCTGCTCTGAAGCCCTGGGCCTCCCCTCCCACTAATGTGTCATACGACTTTTCCACCTTCACCCATGTGCACTTGCCACTCTCTCTCCCTGCACAGAAGTCAGAGCTGTGCATTTCCTTTCAAAGCACTCGCCCTGTCACACCAGGCAGGCCTGCCCAGGAGGTGGGCGCGTCCTGGGCCAGCCAGAATGACAGATGGTGGTGTTTCCAAACTCTCGTAGGACATGTTTCCTACATTCTGGGTGACAGTTTCTTCTTTTGGTTGCTTATTTTTTATAGTGTTTGGATTTAGTGAAGCAACACTGGGTATAGCCAAGAATGTTTGAACCATCTATAGAAATTGCTGATGGAAGATGCAGACGTTCTGGAGAAGGGGGCGGAGAGCGCTTTAAGCCAGCACAACAGAGGGATGTACTGAACCTTTCGGGCCTGGAAGTGCATACTGTAGGAGAGTCCCTTATAGATTCCCCTCTAAGTCACATCTGTTGGAGCCATAAGGAGCCTCAGAATTCTCTCATCTTCTCTGGGAGAGAGGCACGTGGGACCACCGACCACTCCAGTATTCCCCACAGACAGGAGGAGGAGATGCCCGTTCAGTGTTTGCTAAAACCAAAGACACACACCCCCCAAGGGCTCCTCTAAATCAGGGTTTCTCTGCCTATACGGTGCATCAGAACCATCTGGAAGGCCCAGGTCCCACCTGATGATGCTGCTAAAGCTCCTCCCAGCAGGATTGAAATGCCCTGCTGTGAACACAGATATCTTCAGTGGCCCTGTGGGGGACTGACCACCAGAATCAGACCCACTACTCTATTCTCATGAGGGTCTTCCCTTCCACAAGGCAAAGGGTGGCAGCGGTGCAGATTTAACTTCAGCTGCAGTTTGGCTTTTTAAAAACCCTACATGGGACCAGTAGTTGGCGTAATGGCTATGTCACTGGACTCCCATGTAGTCGATTGTGGTTCGAGTCCTGGACCCAGTGGCTTAAACTCATGCCAGGCACGTGTGCGTGCGTGCCCAAGATCCCAAGAGGAGAATGGAGGAGAAAGGATTATGGCGTGGCCATCCCCCCTGGGGGGTGATTTCTCACTTTCTGTCTCTCGGTCTGTCTTCCTGGTAAGTGCACGTGCCCTATAGCAAAAGCCTCCCCCCCGCAAAAAAAAAAAAAAAAAAAAAAAAAAAAAAAAACCTACGTGCCTTTAAACTGGAAGCTCTCCTCTGTGGCTGCACACTGGGATTACCCAGGAAGCTTTAATGGTCCCAGTGCCCATGCTGCACTGCAACCCACGTAAGTCAGAATCGCTGGGGTTGGGACCGGGTTCAACCGGGTGGTTCCAGTGAGCTACAGAGTCAAGGATCAGTGTGTTAAACAGAGCAGGGTTGAGCCAGTAGGTGGTGTGGTAGTTAAGGTGCTGGACTCCCACATAGCCGACCATAGTTCGAGTCCTGGACCTGGTAGCTTGCTTTCTCTCTTTCTCTCTCTCTCTGTCCCTTTTTTTTTTTTTTTTTTTGAGAGGTTTTTGCTATAGGGCGCGTGCGCTCGCCAGACAGGCAGAGAGACAGAAAGTGAGAAATCACCCCCCAGGGGGGATGTCCACCCCGCAATCCCTTCTCCTCCATTCTCCTCTCGGGATCTTGGGCACACACGCACACACGCCCGGCGTGAGTTTTAAGCCACCAGGTTCGGGACGTGAACCGCGGTTGACTACGTGGGAGTCCAGTGACATAGTCACTACGCTAACTGCTGGTCCCTCTTTCTGTCCCTTTTTGGTGAGTGTACATGCCCTATAGCAAATTTAAATGATAATAATAATGATAAATAAAATAATTCTTTTTATAAAAAAGGGCAAACAGAGCAGGGTGCTCCCATTCACCATAACCCTGGCCACCTGCCCTGGATTGGTCATGCTCCCAACCCACTCCTGGGGGCATTCGAGTTTGCCACCCCTGAGCTCGAAGACTGTAGGGGTGGAGAGGCTGCTGGGCTTGTGGGTAGTGATGTTGTCTTTCAGCCACAGTCACCCATGGCAGGGACAGTCAGCCCTGACTCATCCCTTGACCTTCCTCAGTTGATGCTCATTGAGAATCTGCTGTGGGGCAGACTCTGGGCTAGACCCCACATGGGGCTTGTGGCTTCATCTCTGCCCGAAACAGACTGGTTTTCCAGCTAGAAAAATAGAAAATGCACATAAAAATAACTTTGCTTAGGTAAGGCAGAAACTGGTATGTGCCGCAGGTGCAGTAAGAAGTGTGTGTGTGTAGTATCATATAATTCTCAAACCAAGCCAAACTTTGAGGCACCATTGGCTTCCGATTTGCAATAAAGCATTCCAGCTCCAAAAATGTCCAACTGTCTCTCTCTCTTTTTTTTTTTTTTTTTTTTTTTGGAGAGGTTTTTGCTATAAGGTTCGTGCACCAGAAAGGCAGAGAGACAGAAAGCGATAAATCACTCCCCAGGGGGGATGGCCACACCGCAGTCCCTTCTCCTTCGCCTCCATTCTCCTCTCAGGATCTTGGTCACGCACACACTTGCACCCAGCGTGAGTTTAAGCCACTGGGTCCAGGACTTGAACCACAGTCAACTACATGGTAGTCCAGCAACATAGTCATTATGCCATCTGCTGGTCCTCCTCAACTATCTTATTCTCTGTCAGCAAGATGGCGACATCTTTTACTTAGACAAGTTACTCATCTGAGTTGTGACAGAGGTTTGCGATCCTCTTACAGCAAGACAGGCTCATGCAAAGTCTGAGGTGAAGGGGTTTTGTCTAGCCTTGCAGTGGAGAGGGCTGCTCAGGGCCCAGAGAAGTGAAGCACCATGTCCACGTCACACAGCAGGGTGGACCTTTGGGGCCAAGCGCAGTGCTTCTTCTGTTATCCCACGTGAAGAGCAGAGGAACTCCAGACTAACAAGAATGAGTCTGTAGGTCTGACCCCTATAAATAATGACAGCTCCGCATGACGACATGCCCAGAATTCCATCGTTAGTGCTTCATTCTTTTGTACCCAGCCTTCCTGTTTTTGAATGTAAGGTTCCAAAACAAGAACACGCTACATTCCTGATCCCTAAGTTCCCAGATACCCAGCCTGTAGCTCTCAGGCCCTCTGAGATTTGATCAGCAGTGTTTTTCTCCGTGCAGCCAGATCTACTGCCAGCATATGGGAGGTGTCGGGCCGCCAGCACCCTGTCGGAGCACCTGGCACCGTTGTCGTTGTTAGAAAGGAATGTGTGTTCTAATTTTGATCTGTGGAAATTTAGCTCCATGAAAATGACGTCACGAAGTTGAGACATAATGAAGGCTCACATTGCACTGTTGTCATTACGGACTCCAGGCCCCACAGCTGTGTGACCATAGCTTCGACCATGGAGAAAGCTAACACCCTGCATGGGGAAGGGTCCTGTCTTACAGGACCGAGACCTCAGGGCTGCACAGCAATGCCAGCTACCTCTCATTTAAGTTTGCTCACTGTCACGCATTCGTCTAAGCGCTTTGCGGGTGTTGATCCTACACTAACATGGCATCCCCTGGACAGATGGGGCGCAGAGAAGGTAAGCGACGTGGCCAGAGTCACATACCTAGGAAGTGACCGAGCCAGGATTTGAACCCAGACAGGCTCCAAGTCTGTGAACTTAGCTATGTATTGTGCTAACTTGCCTCAGGACGGGAGACCTGGTTGCCTCCTAACACTCTGACTGGGAAGCCGTGTTGTGGAAGGACCCTTACTCCCATTCCCGGCAGCAGAGGGTGGATGGATCATCTCCCACTCTGCGCGGTGGGTGCTAGGGTGGCCATGGGCACGCCTGGGCCAGGGAGCACTGCCACAGTTCTCCCTGGGCCTCAGCCATGAGATGCCCTGAGCCACTAGACCTCCTTCCCTGAAGTCTTCCCCTGAGTACCCCAACCTGGGCAGACCCCCTCCCCTATAGCCCAGACCCCTGGTTTAGCCTGCCCTGTGACCCCCTGCCTCCTCCAACTGGGGAGAAATGTTGGAACAGAGCCCCCAAGAGACCGTGCATGGGGCCTCTTCCCTGACTTCCCAGGCTTCTAAGACCAGCCCTGAGGGTTGTTTCCCCCAGGGACCTGCTGGGGTGAGGGTTCCTGGTCCTCAGGTCCCTCCTGCCCTCTCGTGAAGGCCTGTCCTGGAGACAGACTGCGCCTCCCTCAGGGCAGCTTTGGGCCCAGACCTCCATGATGCTTCTTTGTTCTCTGGCACCCCTGGAGAGGGCAGCCCCAGTTTCCACACACATACATACATGCAGCACATACATATACCCAACATACATGTATACCCAACACAGACACTGACACACACACACATAACATATATATATCCAACATCCGCAACAAACCCACATACGCACAACACACACACACACCAACACACAACATGTACACCCAACATACATGTATATCCAACATATGCAACACACACAGCACGTATATACCCAGTACCCGTACACATACAACATATGTACCCAACAGGCATGTATATCCAACACACACACTGACACACACACATATCTAACACATGTATACCCAACACCCACATGTGTACAACATGCATAATCACGTTCACACAACACCCACACATATACCAAATACACCTGTGTACCCAACACTCACCACACACTCTCTCCGGTAGCTGTGCTTGCCCCACCAGCCCCACCACCGAGGAGAGCCCTGGCCCTGGAAACTGTCAGGCCCTATCCGCCAGGTTATATTGAGAGCATAGCTGGGGTGAGGGGTGGCCAGAACAGGAAGGGGATGGTAGGGAGCGGAGGAAGTGGCCTTGGTGTCTTAGGAGGGGCACAAAGGCAGTGTGGGGGTGCTACCTCGGAGCTCCGCACAGGCTGTGAGTCCGCTGTCGGACTCCACCCCACACCTGTCATTTGGTTTAGGTTCTTGTCCGTTGTGATGGTTGAGATTTAATCCCAGCCCCTAGCAATGTCTGATGCTTACACTCCAGCAGGATCTTTTCTCTGAGAGTAAGGATCATGGATTTCCTTTCTTGGATAGTTTTTTCCTTCCTCTTTCTCTCACACTTTTTTGTCCACAATGCACTCAACCAACCCCAGAAAATAGATCTTTTCTTTTTTTTTTTTTTTTGAGAGGTTTTCACTACAGGGCGTGTGCGCTCACCAGAAAGACAGAGAGAGACAGGAAGACAGAAAGCGAGAGATCACCCCACCCCACCCCGGGGGGATGGCCACGCCGCAATCCCTTCTCCGTTCTCGTCTCAGGATCTTGGGCACGCACGCACACGCGCCCGGTGTGAGTTTAAGCCGCCAGGTCCAGGACTTGAACAGCGGTCGACTACATGGGAGTCCAGCGACATAGCCATTATGCTAACTGCTGGTCCCGAAAATAGATCTTTTCTTAACAAGTTTTTTATTGACAATGCTCCCCTCTCCCAGTTCTGTTCCTCCTACCCTTTGGCCCCCCAAAACCCCTTTCTGTGAGTCCAAGGAAACCTTTCGTTTCGGGTGTGGGTAAGAGAGTGTGACAGAATGACTTGGCCTCACTCTCCAAGCCCCTTCCTCCTGAGCCCTGAGCTCCATGTGCAGGGAGCCGATGTACACTGAGAATTAGGGCCGGGAGAAATAACTTGACCTCTTCCTTATTTTCCTTCAGCAATTTCCTCCAGCACCCCATCTTCAGAAATCTAGCTCCTGCTCAGATGTGGGAAGAGCAGTTGGTGGGAGGGTCCCTTGTTTGGTCTCCCTCTAGGTTCCTGGAAGGGAGCAGCCTCCAGGCGCCCACAGGCGTGGTCTTCACAGGAGCTGGGAGACCCACTCGGGCCGCCAGGGTCTACCGTGTACATATATTCACCTGGATCTTTCTTTTTCCCCCTTCAACAGCCCTATTACCATATTTAAATGCAAGTATGTCTCTTTTCATTAACATTTTAAGTAGCTTAGCCTGGCCTTTTTAGAATAGTTTGTTCTCCCGTGAATTTCTTTTCCTTCAGTAGTACCACGTAGCTAAGACGGTAGTCTTAGAGTTTAGTGGCTTCTAGTTCACTGTCTGGGGACCTCATTCTCGCTCCTTTCTTCTCTCCCTTGCTCCCTGCCCTGTCTGGTGCATGTCTTCCTCCCTCTCGTCCTGTAGAAACCCCTTATTTGAAATGCTCAATGGCTGAAGTTGAGCAGCTGTCGGGGCTGTGGTTGAATTTGTGGCTGGCTTCTGGCACATCATTTAAAACCACAGTCGTGGGAAATGGGTCTTGAGGTCGGGCCTCCAAACGTCCACCTGGAGGGCAGAGGATGCTTGTGTGTGAAGGAGTGTGTCTGCGTGTCCCTCTCATTTAAGTTTGCTCACTGTCACGCATTCATCTAAACACTTTGTGTGGCTGTGCATGGACTTACTAGTGGCCAGGAGAAACCCAGGGAGGGACTGGAGCTGCCTCTTCCTTCGTCTGGACATTCTGCACCCCACAGGGGGTTAACAGCTCCTGGCTTGTATTCTCACTGCTGGGACAGCCTTACCACGTGGTGAGGTCTTAGCCAGCACTAACCTGGATCAACAAGAACTCCAGGGACCCCTGGGAGGCCCAACAATGCTGGCTTCATCTGGACTGTGGGGCTCAGACAGAGAAGCACATCTTTGTCCCCACAATTGCCTCTGGAGGTTGGAGTGTGTGAGAGCTCCAACACAGCCATAGGGCTCACCCCACATAGATCCCTGCAGCCCACCCTCCCCTCACCTCTGACTCCACGGTCATCTGGGTCTCCTCAAATGCTTCACTCTGGAGCCCGAGGCTGTGACGCTGCCAGCATGCAGTTTCAATGAAGCCTGACTTAAGACAGCCGAGCCAACCTGCAAAGCCTTTGGAGAACAGCTGGAGTTGAGTGTCTCTGGGCTGAGGTGCCCGTCTGCCAAGAGGCCTCCCTCCAGAACTCTCCTTCAGCACTGACCACTGAGCTGAGGGGCAAGGCGAGGAGAGGGCCCCACACAGAGCTGCAGGCCAGCCCCGCCATGCGTGGCCCTTCTCTGGACAACCCCCCGGGGAATCGCCATGCATCAGTGCAGGGTGAGCAGGGAGTTCAGCCCCGTGCTCTAAGGGAAAGTTCCTCCTCATACTCTTACATCATTCTGCTATGCCTTCTAGAACCAGTTTCTGGGGTGACAGCTATGTGAGAATCGAGCACACCTAAAGATGCTGTGTCTTCCAGAAGCCTGAGAGCCACTAATCCGTGTCCTTCCCAAAAGCTTCCCCGTGAAATCCCTTCCCCGCCTGTCTGTGTGGAGGGCTGAGGTGTGCAGCCTGTGAGAAAGGCCCGTCCGTGCTCTTCGGAGGATCCCTCCCTGACTCTAACTCCTGCGTCTCCTTTCCAGGCTTCCCGGCAGCGGCTTACGGACCAGTGGCGGCAGCGGCGGTGGCTGCAGCGAGAGGATCAGGTAGGAATGTGTCCGGGACAGGCGGCTCCCAGGCATGCCCCAGTGTGCAGGGGAAGGTAAAGGCCCTGTCAGATCTGTGTGGCTGCATCTGTCCAACTCTACTCTCACCACGGCCCTGGGCGGAGGTGGGGGTGGGGGACAGGGAGGCGGGGCCACGCCCGGCCACCCAGGGCAGCTCTTGGTGGTGGTCCATCACAGTCAGGGGGGGACTGCAGACCAAAGGGAGATGATGATTCTTTCATGGAAAAAAGAAAGCTGAGTTTCTTTGACTTTGGCCCGCCCCTCCACCCACCCTGCCACCCGGCTTCAAGGGCACCTGTGCTCACTGCCCTTCTCGGCTTTCGCTGATTCTACAGGCTCCCTTCCTTGGGTCTCTGACCCAGCCAGAAAAGTGCTAGGTTGTCCTGACACCCCTGCCACTCCTGGCAGGTGGGCTTGCTGGTATGGCTAAGCCCCCAGAGCCCTGAAAGCCAGATGTGGGGCCAGCCCTTGACCTCAGGGGTCAAAGCTGCCGTCCCTGGAGCCTCGGCTGCCTTCAGACACTGTCGTCTTAGCAGGCCCCTGGGTTCCAGTCGCCGAGACAGTCAGAGCTTTCTCTCTCATCTGATGGCCCCAGTCTCATCTCCAAAACCCAACCTTTCTAAAGGCCTGGAACCTCTCTAGTGAGGTGGGAACACTTCTGGACAGTACTGTGGAGTCAGGCCAGACCTGGGACACCTCCAGGACCCAGAAAGGCCTTTGTCCCACCCTTCCTCCACCTCCCCACCCACCACCAAAAATGCTCTGTGCCTTCCTTGGCGAACAGGGCTTCTCTGTGCACTGGGCTTCCAGGGAGCTGTGTCCTGGGCTCCTGCCCTGCCTGCTCCTCCCTCAACTGAGCGAGCATGTCTGCAGCCCTCTCCCACCCCCGTGGGCACTGGAGCACCCAGGGAAGTGCTGAGGAGGGCGGGGCGGGGCAGGGCTGGGGTGCTGGTGAGGGTACCAGAAAATGGAGCGTTAAAAGCCCAGAGAACAAACACCAGAAACCCAGTCCTCGGTGATGAGAAACTGGCACAGTGAGGCCCATTAGAAAACGTCAGTAAAAATCCGTTCCATGCAAACTGGCACTGCCTCTGAGCTACAAAGGATCCACTCCCCTGAATCATCCACTGGGATTTTGTTTGGAAGGGCCAGGGAATTTTCAAGGGGCTTCTGAGGGACAATGGGCCGGGAGCTGGCGAGCGGGCAGACTAGCAGGCAGGTCCAGAGAGCCAAGCACCCGCCCTCAGCTTCCCCTGCATTGCCCAGTCTCCACAGGCTCCTCCTGCCCTCTGGCCAGTGTCCCTGACTCCCTGCGGGCCCAGGGTGGGGTGCACAGCTGCCTCCTGTTCCATTTGTTTTTTTTAATTGGAATGCTTTTTGGTATTATTACAAACGAGCCTCAGTCCGACCTGTGCCTGGGGTGGGGGAAAGAAAAAAAAGAAAACTCTTGAGATTTTTGAGTGTTGTTGGTTGTCGTTTTCTCCGTTCAATTTCTTTATTTTTATAACGTGGATTATGAAACTAAACTTTAACCCAGAATTAACCCTGCCTCTCTCCCCACCCCACCCCGTTCTCCTTGACTTCATGGCAAGTTTAAAGGGCAGCATGGGGTTCTTTGCGAGTCTGAGAGCGGTCTCCCCATGCCTGTGGCCCCCTCTGCACCCCACCCTTTCATATCCCCCAGAGCCAGGCAGGAGTCCCCTCACCCCTCTAACTCCTAACTGCCCAGGTCATCTCCAGCCACCATTTTTTTTCAGGATCAGTGGTGTTTTATTTGTAGCCATTTCCATCGAAGCGAAGTCTCCCACGGGCCATCCTAGGTCAGCCATGCTCATCACTGCACTGCTAGTGAATTGTATTCAGGAGTGTGCTCCCAGACCCCTGCCCACACCAGCCTGGGTTAGTGCAAGGAGTAAATCCTCAGCTCCAAGGTGCCTGCCGCCCAGGGTGCAGGCCCGGCCAGAAGCTACAGGGCAGCCCCACAGCGCTGCCTGGGAGTCAGGGCCTTAGAGGCTGCCCCAGGGTGATGACTAGACCTTGCCTACTGTGGTCAGAACACAGCCTAGGTTGGGAGACACCTGCATGTGTGCAGACAGGGTTGCCCAGTCCCCTAGCCCCGCAGCCCCACCTTGGCCCTGGAGCAAGCTTACAGGGTTGGGGAAGAAAGATCTCTGCCTTTCTTTCTCTGAATGCATTTCAGTCAGTAGGGGGATTGTCACCTCTTTCCCTCTAGAAAGGGATCTGGACTCTGAGCCTAGCAGAATGGCCAGTTACTGGCCTGTATAGCAGCCCTTGGCGGCAGAAGCACTGTGGCATGAGTTGAGAGAAGCCACCCAGACTCCTTTGGATATGCGCAGGTTCTAAGCCACAAAGGGCTCACTGAGGGCTGATGGCCCGGCTCTACATTTACCAGTTCCTGCAACCCTGTCCCCCCAACTCCAGGTCCTCCCCAGGAGGTAAGGATGCTCTTCCAGCACCCTGAGCAAGCAGCCACCCGAGGCTGTCACGAACAGCACACGGCCAGGGCAACTGAGTACCTACCTTGAGCTTGGTACCACACTAGCCCAGGAAGGTGACTCGGAACAGTAGGGAACGTGGCCTCTGCTCCCTGGGCGATCTCAGGTGGGGTTTAGGGATTAGGCATCCTGTGAAAGGCCCTTTTTGGTCGTTCATTTTTGTCTAGCTCCACCGTGTTTTCGTTTTTTGGTGTTTTGGTTTTTTTTTTCTTCCATTATGACTTTCCAGGGAAGCCTTCTGAGGCGGGAGGTGTTTGCTGAGAGCCAGGGGTGGGAGGCAGCTTCGTTTTCGCTCAGGGTGGCAACTCGTATCCATCAGGACTCTGGTGTCAGGGTAGGCGGTCCAGGGGCACCTTGAGCTCTGCACCCACCTCAGTCAACTCCTCTGGGTTAGCCTGGCCACCTTTTCCTAATTTCCCCCCAGGATCTGAGGTGAGCAGGGCTCAAGTGACCACTGGGGAAGTCCCTGCCAACTCCTAGATAACTTCACTATCAGCGGTCACTTTTCTTTTACCTTCACCTGGTAGTTTGAAATGTCATCTTTTCTTGTGCTCAGTCGAGAGTTTGTTTGTTTATTTTGATCGTATTCATTCAGTTCCAGTGGCCCCTTCATGTCCCATCCAAACCTAAATCCAGTTTGGCAAACGACTCCCCCGACAGGTGAGGGAAGGAGCTTGGATTTTCAGGGTATTTTATTTCGGGATATTGGGTGGGTCTGTGTATCAATCATAGAGCTTTGGAGCCCCTGGCACCACCCCCTGCCCCAGCCCAGCCCATCTCCGGCCCCAGCCAGGACCCCTTACTGTACTTTATACTTGCCAGCTTTATTCCAATCTAGTAACATGAGCTCGCGATGGTGGTGGTGAGTGTGAGCAGTTATGTTTCTGTTGTCTTTTCTCTTGCTTGGTTGGGGCTGCTGTGAGTGTCTCTGAGGCATACTTTCCCGCCTCTCTTACACTAGGATCTGCACACCTCCTCTCAAACACTCTTCTGAGCACGCTCAGCGGGAAGGTTTGTCCACACCTATTAATCCTCTCTCAGTGTCCAGCTTCCTGTTAGTACCAGCTGGTTTGCATGTTTTTGCTTGTTCAGATGAAACAGTTCAAGAAACAAACTCATACTCAACTCTCGAGAAATGTCTTTTTTTGTACACTTTCGTTTTCAATTTTTTTTTATTAGTTACAACTCCAAAACACCTGTTGTCCAGTAAAACATTTCACACCTCCCCTGCCTGTTCTTAGATTGTATGTATCTGTGGGACTGAACTAAATGCATGCACTGTAGTAGATGTACTGGTAGCTGTAGCCGTAGTTGTAGAACATGCATTGTTGAGTTGATATTACAGGGTCTCCGACGGCTCGTCAACACAGCACGGCCGTCTGAAGGATAGCATGGGGGCCAGGAAGAGAAGGGGCTCCATATTTTCAATGTTGCCAAGGGGCTTGGATCCATGTTCTCACCATCAGTCACCACCACCTCCCCTCACACTCCCCGCTCCCCCAGTCCAGAACTGGGTCACCACCCTCAGCTCTAGCCTTGCCAACTGAGATCTCTGTGGAGTGTCCAACTATAGTGAAAGAGAATGGAAGCAGGTTGGGAAGGGATCTGCAAGTTCTTCCTTGTTCTTGTCTTTCTCATGCTGTTCTTGAATGGAGTAGGTCTTTTCTTATTTCTTCCAGCCTTCCAGCAAGGCCCCTCCAAGCCCCTCTCCTCCTTGGGTCCTTTAGCAGCTCACGTGCAGCCCTTCAGGGATGCAGGATCATGTGGTAGCCCATCGTCGATATAGTCCTTTGGGTGGAGGGGAACCGAGACATGCTAGGGGAGGGATTGAGATCTTAAGACTTAAGATCTACAAGCAGGGAATGGTCTTGATGAATGCCGGCCTTTGTTTTTTGTTCTTCTAGTTGATGAAAGTGTGGGAGGTAAGTGGGGTGAGAGTAGTGACACCCCTCCTATGGAGATGACTGGCACAGCCTCAGAGGGAGGTGAGCTTGGAACACCCAAAGAGGAAGGCCCCCTCCACACACACTTTTCTTCCACACCCCCCCCCCCCCCAGAAAGCTTCCTGGAGGATAGAGAGCAGTAGGTCTGCAGCCCTTGCCACGTGCCCTCAGCTCAGGGGCATGTGTGGTCAGTCATCTTCAGTCACAGTCTGCCCTACATTTGTGGTGACAGGCCGTAAGGGAGTGCCAGAGTCTCTTCTAGAGCTTTGAGGGTTGTTCTGATCTTTATAAGCTGATGTCAAGTGGGGTAGTGTTTGCCCCTTTAAGAATCTGCTCTAGAAGTCAGAATAGTTGATGGCTCCGCCCAGCAAGAGGACATGGGCAGGATCTGAACCTTCGGGCTACAAGTTATCTATTACAGGAGGCAGATCCCCAGGAAAAGGCCCCACAGTCCATGAAGTCTCCCAGAGAACAAGCAGTGATAGAGCAAACGGTAGCTCCGTGGAGAGAAGCCGTGGTGCTGTGTGAGTCGGCAGCAGAGTCAGAATGAACAAGGATTGGGCGTGAGCCAGGCTGGCCTGCCACCAGACAGAATGAGGGCATGGAGGCCCAGAAAGAAATCTGGGGGGAGCTGTCCTTCTGGCTTGGCCTTCATATGGACGGGGGAGTGGGCAGAGGGGACTGGCTGGAAGTGTCAGGCTCTGGGCTGCTGGGCTGCTGAAGCTGCAGATTGACCTGAGGCTCGGGAGCAGAGAAAAGCATGGGGACAGAAGGCAGAGAGAGCTGCAAATCCCCTTACAGTGGCCTGAATCTTAGGTCTGGCCCTGCTAGGAAACTGGCTTTGCTACCCTGTGGCTGGAAATCCTAAGAACTCTAGTTCCAGTGGTAAAATGAGCAAGCCTAAAATGCAAGGCAGGGGTAGAATAAAAGCATTCATTGAGGGTGTGCTCTGTGCAGGCACCCAGGAATGTAAATCCAGGTAATGCTTCCTTTTTTTTTTTTTTTTTTTTTTTTTTTTTTTAAGAGGTTTTTGCTATAGGGCGCATGCACTCGCCAGAAAGACAGAGAGACAGAAAGCGAGAAATCACCCCCTGGGGGGATGGCCATGCCACGATCCCTTCTCCTCCATTCTCCTCTCGGGATCTTGGGCACACACACACACACATGCCTGGCGTGAGTTTAAGCCACCAGGTCCGGGACTCGAACCACAGTCGACTACATGGGAGTCCAGCCAGCAACATAGCCATTACGCTAACTACTGCTCCCGCCAGGTAATGCTTCTTACCTTTAGTGGTCTAAGAATCTAGTTCTGTTTCCTAGAAGTTCCTGCTTCCCACAATGCATTGTTTCTGGCCTGAAAATGACCACTGTCCACCTCATTTTTGAAAAAGATGGATCAGTATGTGCCTTCATTTCTTTTTTTCTTTTCTTTTCATTTTTGAAAAAGATGGATCTTTTTTTTTTTTTTTTTTTTTTTTTTTTTTTTTTTTTTTTCTTTTTTTTTTTTTTTTTTTTTTTTTTTTTTTTTTTTTTTTTTTGAGAGAGAGGTTTTCACTATAGGGCACGTGCACTCTCCAGAAAGACAGAGACAAAAAGCCAGAAATCACCCCCCAGGGGGGATGGCCACACCGCAATCCCTTCTCCTCCGTTCTCCTCTTGGGATCTTGGGCATGCACGCACACATGCCTGGCGTGAGTTTAAGCCACTGGGTTCGGGACTCGAACCACGATTGACTACATGGGAGTCCAGCGACATAGCCATTACGCTAACTGCTGGTCCCTGTTTCTGAAAAGGACTTTCCAGCACCTCCATCAGCAAGATCACAGGGGAGCTGGGAGGAATATAATACCAGGCAACCCCCTCTGTTTCTCCACCCAGCCTCCCTGTGCTAGCAACAAATACCCTCTGAGGACCTGATCCCAAGATGACCCACTCTGGGTAGGGTCACTGGGACACCCTCTTGCTAGTATAAAGCCACATCTGTGACCATGGACCAGAGCCAACACAACAGCCCAGAGGGGAAGCAAATCTGACCTGTTCAGATTTGCAGTCTGGCTGCAACCAGCCAGACTCCCCCCAGAGGATCTCACCTGAACCCACATTTCTCAGTACACTCCCTTGTGTTCTGGGGGTGGACACCTTCTTTCCCAGTTTATCTTTAACATTTCCATTTCTGGGAGAGCCAGGACTTTTACCATACCGTCCGAGCATTGGATTTCAGTAACCCCAGTGAATTTATAATAATGCACAGAGCCACCCACTGCTGACCTCAGCTTCATTCATTTTCCAAGGGCTTTCAGACCAGCCCTGTTGAGGATAAAATACATCAACTCTAATCAATAATTTTGTAATAGAAATACTGTGCACTTGATAAATCAACTCTAGTGCAATTAGTGACTAGCCTTGAAGCCCAGACCTAAGTATAAGTTAATCCTAAAGTGAGTGAAGTAGGGGACTGTTAATGGTCTTCTAAATCAGTGGGTGACACATCCCTGCCTGCCCCCTGAGCTGCTGGGGCTCGTTCTCATGCTGTCTCAGGAGCTTAGGCCAGCTGTCTGGATGAGGCCTACTGGGGCCCTTGGTAGCTCACGCACCCTGGGTTGGCCAGGGACACTGAAAAATCGAAGAAGCCCCTAAAGCTGGCCGAACCTCCATCCAAGGAGCAGCTGCTTGAGTGCATCATGGTTCTTTATATTTCTGCAGAGTTTGACTATTTTATACACTCTCATGTATGTTATTGTTGCTACCCCATGAGATAGGCAGCAAGGCAGACGTCTGGGGCATGGTTTTGCTTGTGCCTGTTTTTATAAGGAAGTTGGGGGGAGAGGTTGCATGACCTTCCAAAGTGAAAGGCCTGACCACCTGGGTAGCAAGGCTTTGGTCAAGGGTAAAGAATACTACACTCGAACCCACATGTCTGGCCTCCACTAAGTAGCCCTGTGAAGGAACTACGTGTGTTCATGATGAACTCTCCTATTGCCAAGACTCCTGGCACAACCAGGAGTGAGGAGTGTGCAAGGCGAAGGCCCAGACTATCTCAGGTTCTGTCTTTGCGTCAGCCAAGAACTCAGGCTGCAGCCCAAGGCCTCACAGTCAAACCTTTCAGACACAGATTTTAGAACTGAGCCCAGGGCCCATCTGCCACAAAGTTGAATTCAGTGGATATGGATTAAGTGTATAACAATAGTACTCATTATTACACGTGGCAAGTACTGTGCTGGGTCTGATTAAGGGCACTTTTGGCTAGGTGGGAAACCGAACGCAGAGTGGTTCAATGTGATAGGGGAGTTATTGGCTGGGAGCTCCATAGACGAGTGGGCTTCATGTATGGATTGTTCAGGGCTCTTTCTCTGCAATCCTCTTAGCTTTACCCTCCTCTCATTTCAATACTACCTTTATGTTGATTTTTCTCATGTAGCAAAATGGCTGCAACAATTTCTGATGTGACACCATTCTTTCTAGAACAATAGTGGAACCAGATGGCCTAGAAACTAGCAACAGTACAGAGCTTCGTGCTGCTTCGCTAAAGCCTGGGATGAGAGAACCAGTCACTGAGGATGGGCTCCTCCCGCCTTCTAAACTGAATGGCTCTTCCACAGTGGGGGAAGGATGGATTTAGCAGGGGGAGGGGAATGATACTGGACAGACAACAAGTGGATGCCCACCCGAGATCTGAAAGTTCATAGATAAATACCAAGCACCCTCCCTGCCCTCAAGGACCTCCAGCCTAGTGTGCAGACAACAGGTAATTACAATAGGATGCCATAGCCCCTTACAGAAGCCTGCTGGGTACACAGTAGCTTAGAGAAGGAGGTGATTAGCTCTGTTGAGAAGTCAGGGAAGGTTTCATGGAAGAGAGAATGTTTGCACTTTAAAGGACAGATAGAAGGTCCCAGAGGTCCAGGGGAGCTGGCATATGCAAAATTTCCAGAGCCCAGAACAGAAGAATGAGTATGAAATCCTGCCAATGGATGATTCTGGCTGGAGAAGCAGATGCAGCAGAGGAGCAACTTGGAAGAGAAAGCCAGAGAACTGGGCAGAATTCAAGCAGGGACCTGGGGTACCAGCCGAGGAGCCTGGTACCACCTGGGCAATTGGGAGCCTCAGAGAGGACTGAAACCAGGAAGTATGTGACGTCAGATTTGTGTATTAGATTTGCCTTGACCACGTTGTCTAGGGCGGAGGTGAGACAGGAGGACAAGTTACAAATATTCGTGTACAGTACATGGTAAACAGTATTAATACAGATTGAGTATCCCTTATCTGAAAAGCTTGGAACCAGAAGTGTTTTGGATTTGGGAATATTTGCATATGCATAGTGAATATCTTAGGGATGGGACCCAAGTCTACACATGAAATTCATTTATGTTTCATATATACCTATCTACACACAGCCTGAAGGTAATTGTACGCAATATTTTGTATTGAAGCATTTTTGACTGTGACTTGTCACATGAGGTCAGCTATGGAATCTTTTTCCACTTGTGGCACTCAAAAAGTTTCCGATTTTGGAGCATTTCAGACTTGGGATTTTTTGGATTAGGGATGCTCAACCTGACTATAGCTGCCCAGAAAGCAGCAGGCCTTTTGCTTTTATCCATAAGATGCTGAACTCCAGACTCAGCATCATGCTGGGGGGTGGGGTAAGATACAGAATATTTCCATCTCATGGTCCTTGCCTTCCACGAGTTCCCTGTCTCTGGGGAGGATGAAGCTCAGGTCACTATAGGAGCTAGCCACTAATAAGAGTAGAAATGGCAGCCCAAGCCAGGCAGTGCCATGATGTTAAACCTGCAGCAGCAAAGACACTCAGTAGGCAGGGAGACCCTTGTAGTCAGCCAGATGAGACATGACGTGGGCCTCGAAGACGTATTTAGAGCAGGAAGCTATCTGCTGCACAGCAGGTGTGTAGACTTGAAGAGGGACAGACAGGCAAGATTCTGGGAGGCCTTGAAAACCAGGTCAATATAGTCACATTGGTGGGAGAAGGCTGTTCATTTGCTTTATGGCGGTGGCGCTCAGTGAGGACAGAACCGTCAGAGGAAGATAAACCTGACAGCATCCCCCACAGCATATCCTGAACCCTAATCCCAGGACCTAGGGCTAGATTCGTGATCCGAAGGGAATGAGGCTCCCAGGAGACAGGCACAGGAGGGCATTCCATGCCAGGCACTGCGCCTTAGTTTCCCGTGATTCTTTGCTCTGCCGACATGCGATTATTCCTTCCCTGCTTAGAGCTATTAAGTCCCATTCCTTGGCCTCGTAGTGACCACTGCTCCCATCCTTTCTGCCAGTCCATTTCCTTCTGTCTTTGTCTTTGCTTCCTCCATTAAAATCTAGCTCAGACTGCCAGGAAGCCACTCCTGATTAACCTATCTTCCTGCCTCTCCTTTGTTCTTCCATCCTTTGCCTGCCTGGTGAGTTCTCCTGGGTGAAAGGTCGGGTTATGAGTCTGAGTCTTTGGAAGATGTCTTGCAGGGATCTCAGGGTGGCACCTGCCTCCACCAACAATACAGTTCATTAGTCCTCCTGGAGGTAAAATATAGCTGAGAAATCGCTATGCAATTAGAAAATGCAGAAAATAAAGGACCTGTTTGTCCCTAGTTACTTGTTAGTTTTAATTAAAAAGATCTCCCCTTTCCAGCCTGGGATCCTGGAAAACAGGGAGCAGGCAAATAATGCTTTAAGCATCTGTGATTGGCTATTGCAATTAGATATGTCAGAGGAAGAGAGTGTGAAAGTAAAATTCACTCCATGGCATGGGAGAGGAGGTTTCCAGACAGCCTCTCAAAATTCACACCCGTATGGGAGATCCCTTAAAAGAAGGATATCTTGCCAGTAGTTGATAAAATGCTAGAGGCATTTCCCAATTCTAATAAAAATAATAATAGTGATATGCTGTTAATTACATAGCTCACATCAGTTATGGCAAGCCTGTCTGCGTGATCACATTTAATTCTCATAACCCTACAAAGTGGACATGATCACTCCCGTTCCCATTTTAAAGATTTTAAAACTATCTTAGAGAGATAGTAGCTTATCTGAGGCGGCAGAGACAGATCTTGAGCCTAGGTCTCTATCATCACTCTGCACTTTCAGCCACTGTGGCGGATGCTCCATCCCGCCGGCTCTGTGATTGCTGAGCAAAAGCTCTACAACTTTGAAACGGACACTCAACAGAAACCCACAGCTGCTCTCAAACTCAGTTCTCCATATCGTTGGGGAAGGAGGTAACTCCGAATCATCTGAGTGGTTTGGGAGACTCTGTATGTATTCTTTGCACCTGCCTTTGCCATCACAGGTTCATCATCATGTTACTGCCTGGCTTTTTACTGATCTGGCCTCAGGTCCCTGAACTCATTCAGACCAATGTCAAACAAAAGAGGCCCAAGGGAGATGTGGCCAGGTAGGAGGGAGCCAGCCTGAGGGAATTATTTAAAGAGAACCTTTAGCTAAAACAAGGCCGAAGGAAGTTAACCACTGCCCCCAAAGAAACTAGGCAATGGAGTAAGGGGGGTGGGGGGGGTTTCTATTGCAATGCAGGCATCCTCTGTAGAGATGAAGCAACTATCCCTCCCTGCTGCCTGTGAGGTCTGCGTCTGGAAGGTCGCTAGGACGCACAGCCCAGCCTAGGAGTGACAGACGATTGGCTTCCCAGTTGCCAGGGCTTTGCTTTGGACCAATGGTGGAGTGGGGGCGTGGCTACAGGCAGGAGCAGCAGACTTCTTGGCCAATCATCCTGCAGGGAGGCTGGGCTCCTGGTACCATGGCAACCGTGAGCAAGGGCTCATTTGTTTTGTAGATGAGTAATTACTACACAATTAGAGAAAGCTAAAAATAAAGGGCCCTTTGTTCCTGGTGACTTATTAATATTAATAAAATGGTCTGTCCAATTCTGTGGTAAACAATTAATGCAAACCTGGATGTCTGTGGTAGAGGCTGATGTGGTAGAGAGGTAGCCCAACCCTGCTTTTCCCCTCTCTGACTGTGACCTGGCAAGGATCAGCTTTCTTGGCCTGGGGGACAAGAGAGGCTTAGCATCACTGACCCACACAGGATCCAGGGTGCCTGGGGTTAAAGGTCGGCAAAGCACTGACCCAGGCAGAAGGGTCTCAGCAGCATCCACCCATCCTCCAAAGAAAACGCCAGAAGCCCAGCAGCAAAACCAAAGGACGCGGACCCTTGTGGAGGAAACCCCTAGTCCAGTTTTGGTATGTGACTTTGGCCACGGTTTTTCTGGCTCTCGATTGATCAATTACAGATGCATGAAATAGTCTTAAGCCTTCAACTGAGGTAGCCCCTAACATTTCAGTGTGTCTCCTCTCTGGTGGCCTCCTCTCCTACCTCCTTTGAAGAGCACATTGGATTCTGGCTTGGAAATGACTCACTGGAGGATTACCCTGTGTTCAGGGGTTGCCCCACACACTCCCCAGGACCTGGCCTTCAAGGTTGAAATAGCTGAGAGACTTCCTAGGGACAAAAGATTGCCCTGTGAAATAGCCAATAAGGATGATAAGTGGCTTTTAAAAATGGAGGCAGCATAAGAGAACATAGATGGGAAAGTAAGGAATCAAAAGACTCAGTCCCAGGCCTGCTTCCACCTCCACTAAATGAGGATCTCAGACTCAAGGGTCCTTGGGGCCTTTTCGGCTGGCGGCTCTGTATTGCTCCTCTTTCCAAAGCTCTCAATCCCTTGGCCTTGGAGGCGAAAACAGTGACAGTGTCTTAAGATCTGAGAGGAGCAAGCGAAGAGAAAGCCAGGAGCTTGATGGGGACACCCTTGGAAACCATTAGACACACATTGCTTAATACGAGAAGGCAGGGGCAGGGACAACGTTCCAGAATTGTGTGTCGTTTAAAACTCTATCTTCCGATTTCCATCCATGAGTATGGTTGATAGACCTCTAAGGGTTTGGCTGTGGGTTCATGAAGGAGCAGTGAGCCTGTTAATCGTGGCAGTCCGTGAGCAAATTAGCCCTGAGAGTGTGGCCAGCGCAAAGTAGCCCTTGAACTTTGCTGAGGGTTAGAATCCCCTGGGGAGTTTTTAAACTTCTTAGGGTCCAGACCACACTGCAGACCTATCAAATCAGGATCTAGCAGAACGGGCTTCACGGAAACCCAGGATGTAACCCTGGGCTCAGGTACCACCCGGTTCCTGCTAGATGTAGAGATCACAGTGATGTCTCTGTCGCTGACCCCTCAGCTTTCTCTCACAAGGGGTCTGGAATTTCTCACCAGCAGCCTTGGGGACCTGGGTACTCCAGCTCACCATTGGTCTTCCGAGGCCACCCCTCAGGGTGGGTTCAAGGGTCTTTGTTCTCCTAGAGTGACTCCTGCCTCCCACGAGGACAGGCATGTCCTGGCGGAATTAAGAGCAAGTGCACACAGAACATGCAGCCTAAAGCCACCATAAACGGGGAGGCAGCCTCCCTCCTTGACTGTCTGACAAATGGGGGCCTTTTGGTAAGGTCGGAGTTTGTTTGTTATTAAAGACCTAATTAGAAACATGAGAGGGAGCTGAACGGCTCCGCGCTTGGCTAATTAGTGACATGTATGCGCCTGCTTTGAACTTCAAGGACACAGAGCTATTAGTGCTCACATCAAAAGTGGATTAAACTCCTGTGCCTTTATAATCATTAAAGACGGGCTGCTCGAGTGGAAAGCCTTTCGTACAGGTCCTCAAGGGGCTGCCCCTCAGGCATCCTCCCTAGCCCAGGCTGCTGGAGCCCAGGGTAGTGAGCTTCTGGTCCATGTGGCTGGGCAGTAAGTACTGATGAGTCCTAGGGTGGTCCCACAGAACTGGCATCAGCAGAATGGAGTGGGCTTTGGGGAGGGAGGTTGGCCCTCTGGGTGCCCTGCAGAGTCTACACACCTTTGGGGATAGGAGGGTGTCCCATTGAGTGTTTGGGTATGGCTGGGCTTACCCCACCCCCCCTTTGGCAGGGCCCGCTCTACTTCCGCCCTGATCCCACCAGTACTGCTGCCCACTTTGTGCGGCAAGGCTGTTTTTTCTTTGGGATATGGCACAGTGAAAGATGGCCTAGTTCTCTGGAGAGAAGAAGTCCCCTACCTCAGGTGGCAGGCACTGCCTGACCTCAGGGAGCCCCAGTCTGATGGGGAAGACATCGCCACCACCAGGGAGCTCCCAATTTGCAAAGAGTAACAGGGTCCAAGCTTGGAGAGCTGATTCCTTGTCTTGAACTTGTAGTTTCTCCAAATAAATGAAAGAATCCCTGTCCCTGTGATTCAAGCAGGGATGACACATTGCATAATACAGCTTCAAAAGCACGTGCTTTCAGGTGCCGAGTGTACTCCGAGACACTTCTGAGTTACTGTGTGACACTGGATATGTTCCCTAGCTACTCAGACCCCCAGTTCTCCTCATCCGTAACACAGGGGTAATAATGTAGGTAGAAAAGCCGATCTTACACGTTGTTAAGAGAATGAGAAAAGATGGTGTGAAATGCCTACCAGCATGCCTGCAACATGGTAGATGCTCAGTCAATCCCCTTTCCAGCCTGGCACCCTCAAAAGCCAGAGCTTCTAGAACTTTGTGCTCCTTGCCTCATTGACTCTTGCCTCCAGAGCCTGCTTTAACCCCCACTGCTGTGAGGCTTTGCCCCACCTTTCTTAACAGAGACGGGGTGATAACCTGACCCTGCTGTGGCCGAGAATACCACAGTAGGCCGTCCTGTAAGCTGGTAGTCCTGGCCTCAGACTGGAGAGTGCTTTCGTTAACAGTAGTTCACATCACAGAGGATGCACTCTGGGCCTGCAGTGAGCAGGATCACAAGACCCGAGCGGAGGTCTGGGCCCTCTGACTCGAGGTAGGGGCTTTCAGGGTAAGAATTGGCACGCAGCAGCAGCACCCGAGGTTGTCTGGCGACACAGGGAGAAAAGCCGGGCTGGTTTCCTTTTTGAAAAGATAGACAGATGTGCCTTGAGGACAAAGGTGATTACCGGATCAAAACAAAGCGAGGGACACTCTCAGGATTCTACTAAGAAACTTGGAGCCACCAAACTCTTTCAAGAAAGAGGAAGGCGTACTTCCGGGCAGCATGCTCCTGCCATGTCCTTTTGGCTCTCAGGCCCGAGAGGACTGGAAAAGGAGGCAGAGCCCCCGTATCGCTGCCTGGTGGGGGCTGCTGCTGGCCGGATGGCAGTGGAGGCAGTCGTGCCCACCCCCAGCCCCACTCTCCGTGCTGTGGTTTCTGGAGGGTTTCCCTCGTCTGCTTCTCCTTGCAAGTTCTAACCTGCACAAGCCTGAATTCTGAAGCCAATTAATTTAGGGAAGAGTCAGCAGGATGTTCATGTTAACACACTGCCTGCTCCAGCCACACGGTAAACATTTGTCCCCTGGGTTGGTTTTTTCCTCCTCCTCTGAGTCACTTTAGAGGCTCAGGGTGAAGGTGCATTTGAACGCCTGTTCATTTTGGGGAGAGATGGGGAATGCCACCTTGTTTCTGAGACTAGAAACCTAGCCTGGGGCAGCCTGCCGGGGTCCCTGTGCAGCCTGATGGACGGTTTACACCGTCAGGGCAGCCGCCTGTGCCAGGGCCGGTGCCAGTACCAGTCAGGGTTTTCCTGGTGCCCAGTCACCAAACACAGTCCCATGCCTGGCGCCATGGCCTTTCCCTTCTTGGGGGCCCCTTTCCTCTATTCTCCCAGAAACTTGTAAACCAGCTCAGTTCCTCAAGGCCTTTGGGGACTGGGAGCAAAGGACATCTAACCTTTGCTCCAGAAAGTTCCTCCTTTGCCCTCAAGACAAAAGCCTGGTTTCTTTGGCCTCTGGGCTAAAGAAGGGTCCACACAAGACTGGGTCCACACAAGGCCGGGTCCACACAAGGCTGCTTCAGCCCCAGAATTTACACCATGAGCAGATGGCATTAAACTGCTAACCCTCATCCTCCCCTCACCCACCTTCCCAGCAGCCTCACCCAGAACCTAGTTGGTCCGGCCCATTCCGAGCTTGAGACTCACTCACAGTTCCCAGTCAGGGCTGGTAATTAAAGTATCGAGCTGGAAGGAAAAGGAACTGTTTTCTGTTAAGGTTATATCTCCATCTAAAGTCTGTAGTCCTGGCCACAAAGCCTTCCTCAGGTGGGGCCACTCGGTGTCTGGGCCTGTCTCCTTCTGCTGACCTGGACGGTAGCACAAATCCCCAGCTTTCCCAGGAACGTGTCATGTGAGGGCTTTAGAACCGGCTGATGGTAAAGTTCTCTCTTGAGGGGTTGGGAGAATGCGACCTGACCAGAAGTCAGACCTTTCTACAAAATAGTCACAAGCCTTTGGTCCTGCTATCTGTCAGATCCCCACTTGAGACGTGCCCAGCTTTAACCAGAGACATCAGCAGCAGCAGCAATGGCGGTCCGAATCAGGTTAGGTTTTGCCAGAACGAGTGGAAACTGCGATCTCATCATAGACGATGCCATCGTAACTGACACCGGGTGCTGGCAGGACGCTGGGCCTTGCCGCCCAGTGAGAGAGCCAGCGCTCACCAGGTGTCCTGTGCAGTATTTAAGGGAGCCAGGCGTCTCTAGATCCATCAAGACGGGCATAATATTGACACCAGGCTGAATTCGTACCTCTCAGTCATACAGTCACACGTTGCTGAGTGGTAAGCTCTGAGGTCTTCCCTAAGGACTCATTTCTTCATGCAGACATCATAGTTCTTACACAGACCTACTACCTACCTAGCCTATATGATACAATCTACAGGACCACCGTCGAATATGCAGTCTATCCTTGACGGAAACATTGCACAGTGCATGAGTGTTTGTATATAGAGACAGTAAAAACGGAATAACCATCACATTGCCCTCTTAATCCTCCCCTAGTTTTAAAGTATTTTTCCCCATTCACTTCTGAAATAGCCTGTATTTCAGCAGAGCTTTAAAAAATATATTGTGTATAAAATTGATTGCCCTGCCTCTGGGTCCCCGAACTGATTTGATTTTAATTTAGCGTGTCATACAATTTTCCCAGGTTGGACATAATTGCCCGCCCTGTCTATCTGTCTCTCCCACCTTCAGGCTAAACTCTACAAGGAAAGCTTGAGCCAAGGAGCCCTGGGACATAGCTGGCCAAGCAGACTTGTGGAATGGAATCTCACCTTGCTCTCCCTGAGACGTGCAGGGATAGTTTGCACCTGAGAGTTTCTCTTTCCGTGATCACAACCCGGTTTATCTTGGCATGCGGACCTTTCCGGTTCACCCATCTGCATTAATTCACAGTGGGCACTACTTGCAGAGGACACAGGAAGGAGACTGCAGAGTGGGGTCCCCACCTCTGCCCCCAGAAGGTCCTTGGCTGCTCTCAGACAAGGAGTGACTGCTGTTCAGAGGGCCCCCAGGCAGATCTGCACCGCTGACTACGAGCTGGCATGATGGCCCCAGCACTCACTGAGCATCCAGTGTGGTAGGGGCCTAGAGGAAGGTCACCCTTGCTCTGGAGGACATGCCATCTGATTGGGAACTCAGGAGCCGTGACGGGTCCTGCCTGACCGCACAGTCCACAGCCTGCCTGCAGGAGTTTCCTGTTCATAGGGAGGAGAGTCCTGCTGCTGTGGCCTTCTTAACCTAGGCACGTAGGGGCCTGATATAGACAACAAAAAGGCAGAAGTGAGTGTTGGAGGGGTAATGAACTTTAATTTCTCTAAAACAGAAGCCCCTGAAGTCCAGCACAATAGATTAACATAGCTCCAGTCCCCAAAGACTGACACACAGCTTCTGATCCTGCCTGCTCTCAGTCCCCCCATTCTGTCTAGAATCCAAGCTGGGAATTGGGGCCAGGACACCGGTGAGCAGTAGATCATTCAGAACAGATTATAGAAATTGCCATCAGAACTGGCCCTGCCCTTTGGGGAAATGGGAGACGCACCTTCCAGGTGTTGGGTCTAGGGTTGGGACTCAGAAGGCCCCAGGATTGTCCCCAGCATGAGGGCGGAGCTCATCTGGAAAGGATTTTGTATTCTTTGCCTGGATCATTAATAATCCAGTTTTCAGGCCTTGGAGCCAGAAGTACCCTCTGTGAGGTGGCCCTCGTAGTCCTTGGCTCTAGCTTTCTTCCACAGATGCAGTGGGACAATACAGAAATACCTAGACTTCCATGCCTTTCTTAGATCTACGTGGGGCTATGCCAACTTCGCACTTCCCCACCCACAGGGACTGATTCGCTCTGAGCCTAGACTCTTCCATGCAGCCTGTGCGCCCGCCCCATGGCAGGCCTCTCTCCTGGCTTGATGTAGAACCTAGAGGGAAAGGTACCCGTGAGCCTCAGTCCAGTCCCTGCAGTACCCATCTCCGTGAAGGTCTTCCAGATAGGATTCTGGGACTTTCCTGGGTTGGCTACAAAGGGGTTTTATTGGCAGGGAATTCCTCCTTTTATCTAGTGTCTAATGCCCTCAACTTGCATTCAGATGTGTTTCCTCTTGCTGTCCTCAGTGAGACATAGTGTCCTTGCTTTCCTGCCCCATTCCTGGGTCCAGGATGATTAAATGCACCAAGCAGGTGCATTGGGTCCTTTTGTAAATTGGCTCATGATTTGTATGGCAAATGAATTGCATTTTCCTAGATCAGACTTTCCTAAATCTGCGTGTGCTTCCTGCCTTGCTGGACTCTGTGTACACAACTGTTTCAGGAACGGGGAATTTGTTGTAAACTTGACAAAGTCCAGAGCACTTTCTCTTTTCCATTCGTGTTGCTGTCTGGTGAGTCAGATTGAATAAGGACAGCACTCACAAGTTCCAGAAGGGATGGGCTCATGGGGGGCTTAGACCACGGCGCACAGCCACAGGGCAGGGTGGGGTCATGCTCAGGTCTTCTGACTCCAAGTCCAGTGCTTCCTTTCTCCCCACCATAGCTGCTCCCCCTGGGTGCCACCTGGACTGGAGAAGCTCAGAGGATGAGGGAGAGTGGGAGTGAGGGTTACCCCCTTCTGTGGGCACTGCTGGGAGCTGCTGAGGATGGAGTGTGCCTGGTCACCACCCCCGCTGCCTTCAGGTGCGGGGCTTGCCCCAAGCCGCTTAATACTCCCAGCTTTGCCGCAGAAACTCTGAGATGTTCGCAAAACATCGTTCTCTCTGGAACAAGAGCCATAATAGCCAATGTATAAATCTTGGCACAGTTTATTCAACAATATGGACTCCCTTCCTACACGCACACATGTATTCTCTCTCCCTCTCTTTCTCTCTCTCTCTCCCCCTTCCCCTAGCCGAGCAGATAGAGTGTTCTCGCCCACTTGATAGCACCCTCCCATTCCCTCTCCCCGACCCAGCCTGGTATGCAGGATCATTTCCAGCCTTTCAAAATGAGTCTTGGTGCCTGGGGAAAAGCACCCTCATTTAAGACAGATAGCTGAGAACTGACTGGAGGGCGACTTCCACAGAAAGCACTCTGAGCTCAGGGACTTGACTTCCTACTTCAGCTCCCTCCCCATACACTCCCCTGTCTCCTCTCAAGGTCCCAGCTTAGAGGGAGAGGGGTCCTCAAGTGACCCCCTTCTACTGTAGAGCCAGCCAGTGGTCAGTTCCTGGAGTTACACTGATTTCCCAAAAAGAATTGTTTTGTCCCTTAGGCCTTGCCCCCATCAAACGGTAGGAGCAGCTACTGAACAAGTGTATGTGCCACATGGCAGTCCCCATCCTTTCCGAAGCAGCCAGAGCCATTGCTTGTTTTGTATCTTCTCAAAGATGGACGGGTTTCCAGATGGCCTGTGCGGAGGCTTTAATGTGCTTTCTGGAGTCTGGGTCCTCTGACAGAGAGAGAGGGAAGAGTTGACCCATAGCGTCAAGGCACTTCCCCTCCCCGCCCCAGCCTTGTGAGGGTTCTGGTTCCACCGCCCAGGTGCTTCTGGCCTGCCGACTGTGCCCTCTAGTGGGTTCCCTGCAGCCTGCCTTTCACCTCTGGCTGGGGATATTTGCAAGGTGATTTTGAGCAGGGAGGAGGAGGTTACAGATATTGCTACGAGTAAACACATAATAAAACTGGGGTTGGCATTTTAAAGCTGCATTCTAACACAGTGACTTGTGCACGATTATTTTAGTATCATTTTATGGAAGATGACTGAGCAAGGAGGAGTGATACAGGCCTACAGAGCTGTTTATTGTGAAATTCCCTTCTTAAGCCACAGGTCTCCAGGCACACAGAGCTGGGAGACGTTGCCAAGGATGAGCATAATACCAGCAGCCTTCTTGTCTTCTAAGCCCACGGAGGGGGCGCTTCTGGACAGCATCCCTCCGTGGGCATGCTGCATCCTGTCCTGGTGTTGCTTCCCCTGGTTCTGTAGTCTATTTGTTGGTGGCTGTCCCTCCTGGAAGGAGCCAAGACCAAAACCTGCCTCTTCCCCACCCCTTGGATCGGTGGCCTGCCTAGTGTCTTCCGTCAGGAGGGAAAGGAAGCCAAAAAAATGGTTCTCTTCATCTTCCACCGAGCCTTCCTCTCCCTGCCTCAACCCTATCACCGTAGAACAGAATGGACTAGTTCGTTCCTTTGTGTAGGGAGGGGTTGCAGCTGCCTGGGTGAACCAGGAGTCCCCAGCCGAGCTCTTCCCATTTTCCTGAGCCCCAAAGAGAAAAGCATGATAGACCAAGATAATGCCACCTTTTGCATATCTTGGCTTGATATTTGCCTCCGTGAGCAAGAAGGGCCAAATGTTATCTGCAAGTTTAATCTTCTGGATTCTAAAATCCACATCCCCTTGGTCTGCCAGTCCATTCCCAAATAAGCCCAGTAAGCCATTCGCTTGCTCTCAGCTGCTGTCATTTTATTCTCCTTTACCTGCTCTCTTCTTGGCCAGTTTATTCCTTTCTCAGCTCCAGCTTCAGAGGAGCTCACCTCAGGGCATCCTGTCCCAAGGGCATCTGGAGGCCACAGTAGCCTTCCTCTTTGCTGAGTCAGGAGCCAGGCCCTTGGTTTGGTCTCCTTTGTGTCTTCACGTCCTGTCCCAGTCTCCTGCCAGCCTGACTCGGGTGTATCATCAGTCTCTTCCCATCTCTATGACAGATGGGTGAAAATCAATCCACAATGGCTCTTCAAGTCCCATGAGATGTGAGGGCTTCAAACCACAGGGCCTGGGCAAAGGCAAGGCCAAGGTCTAGAGTGACCCCACTCTGCCTTGTGTGTGCTTTCTTCTGTCACGGGAGGCGGCTGATCACGGGACAGAGGGAGAGGTGCCAAGGGAGGCGGAAGGGGGAAGCCATGTTGCAAGGAGCAGCCCCTAGGAGCTAGAACTGTGGAAATGTGTGGTGCTCAGACCATCTGGTTCTTTGACATTGGGTAGCTGTAGCCCAAAAATGGCCAGCCCCAGATCCTGAGGTTTAAAAATCAATACAGACTTATTTTTACAATTTAAAAAATTTAAAAAAAAAGTTTTTCCATTTGGAAAAGAAAACTTAAGCTACTGAGAGAAAATAAAGGTGAGACAAAATTAAGGGCTGTGGCCCTCATTGGAGAGGGAATGATGGGGATGGTGGGAGGCAATGGGGGTGCTCTGAGACAGCGTCGCCTTCTGCCCCCCCCCCGACCCATATGCAGCCCCACCGCTGCCCGGGTTCATGGGTGTCAAGTCCCCTCTCCGTAGTAAAGGTGCATTCCGAGCTGTCTTTTTCTCAGTCTGCTGTTTTTATGCGAGGGTAACTAACCAAAAGTAGGCATTTTGCATAGATACGCTTTAGCTAAAAATCGGTTCAGTCGGTATGCTCTGCATTCATACTTCTTTGTCTTTTTTTTATATATAAACAAAAGGAAAAAAGTTTAAATCCCCCCTTTCCTTCTCCTGCAGGAGGTGAGTGTGTGGGTGTCTGTAGAACTACTGGCTTCCACCCCAGCTCTGGCCCCCATCTCCAGGTTCACCATCCCCACCCCATCCCTTCCCTTCATCCCCTGCTCTCCACCCCAAAAGGGAACCCTCTGCCGCCATCATTACTGTTCTGTTAAGAAGCCCAAACTTCCATGACATATCCCATCCTCCGACCACGTTCAGTATGGACGACTTTCATGCAGGGATATAAATGGGTGGGGTGGGAAGGGAGGGAATAGCCAGTGGGGAGGGGAGAGTGGTTGGGGGGGAGGATGGAAAATGGAGGTCTCTTTTTTTTGTCTTTTTTTTTAAAAAAAAATTGTCATTTAATGGATCCAAAAACAAAACAAACCAAAAAAAAAAAGTGAAATACACACAAACAAACAAACAAACAAAAATCAAAAATCCCTTTCCCAGAGATTTTTTTTTCCTGGACACAAATTGCTTTGTTTCCTGTCACGTTTTAATATCAATATTAACACAATGTGTAGTCTAAAACTAGTTCCTTTGTAGTTTGCATGGGATGTGAATGCTGTCTCAACGTGCCCAAATCTAGAAGACTGCATGAGCATCAATTCAGATGTGAAAACAAATCTCTCTCTTTCTCTCTCTCTCTCTCTCTCTCTCTTCCATATATATCTCTATTTCTATTGTGATAATTTGGTGGGCAGTGAAGCACCTCCGGTTGGTTGCCGTAGTGTGTTGAATGACTGTTTTTTTCTTCTCTATATTTTTGGAGCTCCAAGCTTCTTAGTAGTAGCCTGGGCTGAGTATTCTTGAGTCCCTGCTGATGTTTTCGCATGGCCTTGGTTGAGTGTTAGAAGTTGGGCCTCAGCTGTTTTTCTCGAGTGTTTGGCTTGTAATGACCGGTGCATGCCTGGCTTCTGGCCTCATACCCAGCTCTATTCTCTGCACACCAGTCCTGAATAGCTACAGTGCTCAACCGAATTTTGGCGCGCCCGCTTCCCCGGCAGGCTCCAACCCGGCGCGGCCCGGAGGCTTCCCGGGGGCCAACAGCCCAGGACCTGTCGCCGATCTCTACGGCCCTGCCAGCCAGGACTCCGGAGTGGGGAATTACATAAGTGCGGCCAGCCCACAGCCGGGCTCCGGCTTCGGCCACGGCATAGCTGTAAGTACCTGCCTTCTCTTGCCTTCCTGCCTCCTCTTTCCTGACCAGCTCCTTGTGCCCCATGGGGAGGGTGTGCCAGGAGAGCTGAGAGTTGGGGGCAGAGGAGAGGACAGTGTAGCTCAATGACACCAGGCCAACTCCCGAGGGCTGAAGCTCCTCTATCTAGACGTGTCCAGAGCACTTCCCTGTGGCCATATGATGGAGTGGAAGGAGCCCAGGCAGGTCAGGTTCAAATCACTACTCCATCACCCTCAGACCATGCAAGCTTGAACCACTCAGATAACCCACTGGAGTCTCATTTCCATGACCACAAAATAAGAATGAGTATGCCTTCCTGAAAACACTATGAGAGTTAACAGGAGTAGCTGTTACGCGCGGAAACGCAGAGGTGCTCAGTAGCAGCCCCTCTCCTTGCCCCGTGCTGTCTGGACACTTGTCATGTGGGTTGGAACAACCCTAATCCCTACCTCAGCAACCTCTGTCCATGGAGTCCCCGGCCCAATGTCCAGTGGCAGCGTGGGTGGCTGGGAGGTGCAGTGGGTGCAGCCCTCTCCCCGGTGGTTTCTTTTGCTAATGTTTCTTACAGTTTCCAGGTTCCAAGTAAGTTTCCATTTGCATTCTTTCACTGTGGCCCCCCCGAAGGCCAGATGCATTTGATATTTGTAATGCTCTGTGGTCTATAATCTGACTAATCCAGGCATTGGAAATTTGCTTAACAGATTTGCATGCTGTTTTCAGATTGTATTGTTCTTCTCCCTCCGGTGTGTGTGAGCATGAATGTGCCTGAGCCCACTCGCTCGCTGTCCCTTCCATTTTGGAAACAGAAAATGGGCCAACCTCTGCCCTCACCAGCCTCAGCATTTTGGAGGCAGCTTGGTTTAGAGCTAAAATGGGAGTGTCTGCTGTCCCTGGTCCTGTCCCTGTCAGACTTCACTTCTGGGAAAAAGCAGACTCCACTTCTTGGGGGCTGTGCTGAGAGAAAAAACAGTGCAGGCAGTCTAGAGCATGCGTGCCCTCCGGAATCGGAAGCCCGTCCCACACACACATACACATACACTTTCGTATATGCGTGCACACACACATGCACACACATCCTTTCATCATGCACTCGCTCACTCGTATGTGCACACACACATTCTACATGCTCTGGCATACACACATCTCGGTCAGCCCTGGCTGGTGCAGTCCAGGTCCTTGTTCAATTCCTCTCCCAAGCCAGTATCACTTAAGTCAGTGGATGGATGAGTCTAATCCCCTCAGATCAACTGCAGTACCAGATCTGGAATATTATTATTCACTGAGAGCTACATCAATTAGAACACATCTCATTTCCGTTTTCAGCATCCAAAAACAAGACCCAATGTGTTCTTGAAAACTGAAGTCTTTGGACCTGTGGGCTGCTCTGTTTTTCTGAAATAACCACAGAGCATCACAGTTTGTCTGCACTGGGATTTCTTCTCCCTGGCCGGACCCAGCGGAACTGTGGACCAGAGACTCTTATCTTTGCTCCCCGGGGTCCAGGGCAACCGTGCCCCTTATTTCCCAACCCCACCCCTCCCTCTGAATCTGGCTCTTGGTTTTCCCCTGGGTAAGCAGACAGCTTTGGGGAGAAGTGGGGCTGGAAGGGTGGGAGCAGGTCCCTCAATGGCACAGTGTCTCAGAATTACATATTCATGCTGGCAACCACAGACTAGTCCTAGAGATAATTTCCTTTCCCAGAATATGACAATCTGTTCCCATGTATAGCGCACTGATGACCTTAACAATTGTGCAATTTTAGGGACCTTTGATTGCAACGGCCTTTACAAATGGATACCATTGAGCAGGTGCTTTCGTTGCCATCTCACTCTGAGGTATTACCGTCTCTGCCATGTGTCTCTGCCCCGCCGGCGTGTCCGTACGTGTATGGGCCCTGGGCATACATGTACGCACACGCCCTTGTCTCACCACATCGACGTCTCTCTCTCTCTCTCTCCTCTCTTTCTGGACCCCTCGTCAAGGGGGTGGGGGCCAAAGCAAATTCAGTCTTTTAACCTCTCATCCCTTCCTCCAACTTTTTAATCATGACCCCCACCTTTTTTGCTGTCTTTTTTTTCCCCCTTGAATAGTTCTTTTGATTCTTTTTCTGTATCTTCCCTACCCTTCATCTTTCGCTGTCTTGAAATACAATCAAGAGTGTGGGAAACTGGAAGGAGATCTCATGCCATGCCCGTCCCAGGAGGATGGAGGCAGGAAACATTGGGCTCCCGCCAAGCCTGGGGCAGGGGTGGGGCCAGGGCTGCTCCTGAAGGCTCTCTGAGCTGCCCTTGCGGGTTGCTGGGCTCCTTCAGTCCCCCAGGGCTCTCTGGGGCTCAGCCAATGGGGTTCGTGCAGTCAAACAGCCAGACTCCATCTTTTAGTGAAAAGAAAACACTTTTGCCAGTAACTACTGAGTAATTATCCAGATTACCACACGAAAAGCAAATTAAATTAACGACATCACCTGCCTAACGTGGATTTGGATCCCTGCCAGTTTCCTAACCTTTTAAACTGAGCTCAAGTTAATTAAACATTTTTAAAAATCACTTTGATGGGGATCTGAAGGGGGTGGAATGGAGGCGAGGGGAGGTTGGGGCAGTCGGTGAGGAAACCACTCACCACATTCTCCTTTAAATATGAGTAGCTGTCATTCTTGGAAAGAAGACCAGGAAGGGAGGGGGTTGTCCTTGTGAACGTTCTAGATGGGTATTGTGTTTGCACATTAGTCTGGGGGCTCAGAACATGGGTCTGTCTTTTCAGAAGAGGGAGCATGACTGCTGAGGCTGGGCTGGGTCCCTCTGCAGCACAAGAGCCTTTCACTCCTGAGGTTGGGTCACAGGACAAGTAAAGTTAGTGACGAACTGGCTACTCTGGGGTTGCAGTTAATAGTGCTCCTTTCTTGTAGAGGGAGAATTGCTCCTAGCCCCAAGTCAGCCAGGACTCTCTAGGGTCTTGCTCTAAGCCACTTGGGGAACCAGTTTGAGTTGAGCTCCATAACCTCTTCGATTCCTCTAATGTTGCTGCTAAGGAATCACTTCAACTAACGCAACTACCTCTCTTAACCAAATAAACCATGTGTGTGAATTCTTCCCACCCCTTGCCTCCACTTCCCTTTGAGCACTGACCCAGCCATTGCTGGCCAAAGCCAGAGGCCACTAACAGTTTAAAGGACAGCTACTCGCTACTAATGAAGCTGGGTTTGGGGGCCCAGGGGAAGTAAGGTGCTCTGAGAGCAAGGATTATATGGCCAAGAACTTTGGGTTTGGACATGGCTCCAGTTCTCCCTGGAGTTAGACCAGGAGGGGATTAACAAGCTACCAGGCACGGCAGGTCCTTGGAAGGCCAGGCACTGAGGCTGTTGGTGCCCCCTCCCTCTCTCCCCTGGAAAAAGAGGAGTGGTATAGGACTTCCTGCCACCACTCTGCTCTCCAAGGCCGGTGCAGCCTTCTGTAAGGAAGGGTGGAGGTAGTGGGGGTGAGGCTGCTCCCTGCCCATGTTCCTTTATCCGACTCTAGGACTCAGTTTCCAGAGAAAATTGATGTAACCTAGAGTGGAGATAGCAACCCACACTCCTCCAAACAGTCCACAGCAGTTAAGAAGGACTGGTCAGACACACACTTTGTCCCCAGTAGAGGTGACCCTCTTGACATTTAGTACCATTGACAAAAGAGGGACCCAGGCCCACAGTGAAATTCAGGGAGACTCCATTAGCAAGTCTGTGGATCCCGGGCCTGTTTTTGTTCCCTATAACCAAAGCTGATTATTTGTTTCCTATTTTGTTTTTTAAGTGTCCTGACCTCTTGTTCTTTTTGCTTTATAGTGAGAGTTATTTTTTTAGTACAGATTTACCTTTGCAGTTAACATTTATTGATGGGCATCTCATAAAGAAAGGTTTTGTTTGATTTTTGTAAACATTTAGCTTTGAAAGCAGAAGTTTAAATGAAAAAGGTATCTCTGGTCAAGGTACTATTTACCTCTCTAGCCCAACACCCAGCATCACCAGGTTTGCCGGCCTTATTTCCCCCTATGACCTCAAGAATTCTACAGGACTGTATCACATCCGCAGAATGGGTCGTAGAGCTGCCCTCTTCCCAGCGTCAGGCGTGGCATAGATGTCAGCTTTCCCAAGCCATGACCTCAGTCAACTGCTAGCCGGGCCACTTGTGCACACACTCAGTAGTCGAATGGAGACCTTTGAAAGCTCGAGCTGAAGCACTGGAATCAATTCTGTACTCCCTGACCTTCTTCTTTCTCCTCCCGTTCCCACTTCCTGTTGTCTTCGGGCATCCCTGACTTTCCCTGCCCTGCAGAGCATACCTGGATGTCCAGGCAAGACTGGGCGAAGTTTCTGAGTGGCCCTTTGTTTAGGTGATGTCCTCAGACCTGGACCCCCACCAGCCTCACTCCCCATCCCAACCAGAGATGGCTCACTTCGGATCGAGGGTTGACTACATCTCATCATCTCACGAATCTGCTGTAATATACAACAACAGCTTTTCAATGTGTATATAACCCATGATTTCGGTTTTGTTTTGTTTTGTTTTTCTTGATGGTTTCCCTTTCCCTTCTCTCTTCCCCTTGTCCTTTTAAAATCTCTTTGAATCACATTTGGTAGTGATTTTGACTTAGTCCAGTAGTCACATAGCTTTAATATCTAGTTAAAAGCTAACCATAGTATAATTGTTATATTAAGGAGGTTTTATTTTTTTCCTTTTAAAAAAAAATTTTTTTTTTTGCGTGTTTTGATTCTGTTCTCACTTTTAAAGGATGCTGAGATGGAAATATGACTCTCACTATTTTGGTACCAGTTCTGAGACTGTATGAATTTTCAGGTGGAACTTGAGCACACACTGAAGCGAAGTTGTGAAGTGCAGAGCGGGCCGTGGGCATAAACTTTCTATTTTGCGTTGTAGAAGAAGTGAGATGTAGTAGGCTAATTAACAGACTCTATAGCGGTTCTTTTTTGTGATGTCTCTTTGTTAACCTAAGTATATCTATTTTCGGCAATAAGGTAAGGACGACAATGTTTTGAGTGTCCTCCTTTTCTATAAGTGCTTTTTTTCTGTTGAAAGAGGTGATATTATAAGGTTTTTTGAAATTGTGAATTCTAAAAAAAAAAAAAAGAAATGTTGTAAATACAATTCCATTAACTACATAGAAACTATTAAGAAAGAGAGAATCAAAAATATTTTTGTGAGGGAGTCGGTCCCAGGCAGTTTGATGCTCTGTGAAAGGAGGAGGGAAGGGGATGTTAACACAGTTACTGAGACTGAAGAACACCCAGCTGCCAGGACGGCCCCAGGAAGTTAGAACACTGTTTAGCTCCTTCGTCTGTGTGATAGACCTAAGAACTGTATCCGTGTCATACCAGCCTATTAACCTCTTGTCTGTGCACAGCTTCAAATGTTACCGTCTAGTTAGATTTTTATTTAAAATATGAAAAAACTGCTTTTCCCAAGATGTTTTTTAAAAACAAAGCTACAATTTTAATATTTAACATATTTAAAGTTTCAAAGCACACCTGTTTGGCTTGGGTGGGGGTGGGGGGGTGGGACATTCTTTTTCAGTCTTAATTTTTAAATATTCGATCATTTTCTATCGTCCAATCATTTCAGCACCTCCAAAGGTCCCTAGGACACTTTGCCTCTCTCCTTCCCCTGCCCGCCCCCCCGACCCCGCTCCCAAATCTGGGGGCTCACAGGCCAGGAGTGGATAAGCCTGCATTAATATCTTTTCTCCATTCACTTTCTATTTACAAATTAGGAAAGCAACCTTTTGGTTTATATATTTTTTTTAATACCTCAGTGCTGCAAGTATCACCAGAGAGGCTATGGAAGAATTTTTTTTTTAATTTATTGTAGATGTAAACAGAATTTTAAAAATAAAAAGTATAAACATCACTGCACTGTGACTGGTGGGAAAAACTGACAGTTTCCTGTTTGCACATGTTTAACATTTGGCTGTTATAATATATGGTCCTCGGTTGGGGAAAGATACTTATGATGAAGGATATTTTTTAATTTAACTTTTTTTTAAATATTGGTAATAGGTCGGCAACAGCAACTGTAGAAGTACAACTCAATAGATGGCATTAAAACATATTGTAGTGTGGATATATATTTTTTTCTTTTTTAAAATGTGATATTGACGTTTTATTAATATTTTTTAAATTGTTACGTTTATAAATTTGGTACTTAAGGCACAGCCAGTAAGAGACACTGAATGCGACATTTATTATAAAGAGCTGCTGCACTCCTATTTTTATAAATTTTACTAACAAAGTAGACTAATGTAGACATTCACAGACATGGTGTAGGGCAAAAGCATCTTCAAACTAAAGATTCCAAAATGCTAACTCAGAAAGAAAGAAAAAAAGCCTTTTCAATTCTAATTAAAGAGCCACAACATATTTTTTAAAAAAAAAAAATCATGTTTTCGTTTTTCTGATACAATTCTAGGTTGTTTGGCAAGATTTTCTTTTCCTTCTTTGTTTTGTTTCATTTTGTTTTAATTTCCGAACAATCAGGTTAAGTAAAATGCTGGGCGCTTTTAAAATATCAAAACTAGTTCAAGTAATAAAATAACAAAATACAAGGTTTATTTAAAAAGAAAAAAAAAAAAACAGAGTTAAAAAAAAAGAGACAGTAAATTCCCAGAAATTCAGTGTCTAGACTAGGGAATTTAATGACTATTTTGTCCATGTCGTGATGTACTGTATTCTCCTTCCTTTTCTCTGCCTCCCCCATCACCTCATAGAAGATTCTTTGTTGATCATTGTCTGTTAATAATGTATAAAATGGCTATCTCGTAAGCGTGCTGTCCTGGTACTAGTGTAGTGACTTTTTTTCTCCTCTTTCTTCTAGTACATATTGATAGGTATAACGTAATTAAAGTTTAAAAAAATTAGACATAGTTATTCCGATTTAGGACCAGTAAGGATAGAACTTTCTCTTATTTATCAAAAAAAGAAAAAAAAAAGAAAAAAAAAAGCTAATAATTTTGGGGCAGTTTTTTTCTTTCATTTTTTTTTTTTCAATTTCAAGTTTGATTTTAATTTTGCTGATCTGATGTGGTTTCAACTAACCCAAGGTCTCACCATGTTAAAATGCCGGCAGACTCTTACGGCGTTTTATAGATTCCCACCCCCCTCACTGTGAAGGGGTGTGCCATACTACCTTAAATGCTAATGCTAGATATGCAAAACTGGATTTTTTTAATTTATTTTTTAAAAGAGGGAGGCATGGTATATTAAAATGATTTTACTAAGAGAAAAAATATTTTTTTAAGAATGCTCAGAAGAAATTGATAATCTGTGTGAATATGTTTTAGATGTTTATATACCTTTTGAAGAGACCCAGTAGCCCATAGCACAAATCTCGTGGAAATCTGATATGTTTTAATGTGGCTACCTAGGTTAAGGTTCACGTTAGTCCCCCCACTCATCTAGAAGTCCATTTCGAAAGATTTTTGTAAATTCTTTTAGCACTGATGCTCAGCCTTGTCTTTGTTTTAGTTAAGCTCAATGACGAACATGGGAACCACCTTTTCGCCTTCCCTGGGGGAGATACCCTCTTGGCTGATGGCTTTTCCCCGGAATTACTAAATACCCACCGGGTGACTTTCTGGCTTCCAGATCCATCTGCCTGAGACCCCCGAACCCCTCTCCTCCCGAGCAGAGGAGAGCGAGTGGCATTAGCTCCTGGACCCATTCCTGGTTTGTTCTACCTGGACTTGGGCCAATGGAGATGACCAAGCCTTTGGTCTCCTCTGCAGGACCTCCGCAGGCTTGGTTTGTGGCCTTCCTCGCACCCGTTGGGAAAACCAAACAGCCTCGTGCTCTATCCCAGTCGCTCATTGGCTTGATTCAAACGAAGCTCCAATAGGCCTTTGCGTTTTTATCCTTCATAACCTTCATCTTAATTTGAACTTGTAGCTTGGACTTTAAGGTAGCATGGCTCTATTGCTGTCAATTTAATGTTTCACTGCACAGCAATTCACAGCCAGTGAATGTTACACACATCTTGCTAGATTAGTATAAAAATCATTGGGTAATTGTTGGTTCTAATGACCTGAAAGGTGTTCAGTTTTTGTTTGGGGTTTTATTTCGTTTTTGTTTTTTGGGTTTTTGATTTGGGGGGGGGGGGGGGGCAATTTCTTTTTCTTTTCTTTTCTTTTTGTTTGTTTTTTTATTCTTTTTCATTTGGGGGTGGGGGGATTATTTTTGGTTCCAAATAGAAAAATAAAACCTATTTTGATCTTTAGTGCAAACGAGGGCTAGGGACTTAGCCTCCACCACCACCACCACCACACTGCTTCATTCTGCCATTCACTCACTGCAGCATATTCAAGAATAAAGCAATATAGTTTACTACATTTTTTATTGAAGGTCAGCCATGCTTTCTGTATTATATTGCATATGAAATTGTTTACAAAAGAAACACTAACTCATACTTCTCTTTATCGGTTGGAAGTGGCACACAGGGACAGAGGGAGATGGGGGGCTGGCAGGGGAGGGGAAATTTTTTTCCTTGAATGTGCTTTGCAAGCCAGGCTATCTGCCAAGGAAGGTAAAAGGGGAGAGCAGTGGGCAGAGGAGGGAGGTAGACCACAGGCAAAGCACATTGAAGAGAGACACTGGCGGGTCCCCTCCCACCCAGCCCTGCCACAGAGAACAAGCTTAGCCCCGTCCTGGGCCCAGACACTACATAAGGAGCCTCTGGAAGTTAAGCAATACTTTAATACGTTTGTTTTCCTTTTCTTTCCTTTTTTTTTTTTTCTTTGTAACCAAAAAAAAAAAAAAGAAGAAAAAGAAGTAAACTAAAACATAAAAACATATATAAAACCCACCCCTCTAGGGGAGCAACCTTAATCCACTCGGCTATCAAATAATCAGAATGTATTGTCTCAGATAGGATTTCATTTCTGGGAGGCCGGGGTGTGGCGGGGGAGGGGGATGGGGACTGAGAGACAAAAGTTGCAGAGCCTCCCAGGCAGGCTCTGGCCTACTGTATTCTGTACATACTGTACCATCCTGTGTGGAGTCTGTGAGTGTCCTCTTGAGTAGCGTGGGCTAGCCAATCTGCCGTTCATGGTGTATTGTAAACTCAGAATTCCATATGTAATAGGATGCAAGTCTAAGCGTTTCATGTGGACATAAATGTATCTAAATAAAACTTTCCCTAGCACTGTGGCTGACCTCACCCTTACTTTTATACTTTAGTATGAAACTGATGAGAACTTTGGTAGTGAGTATTTTTTTTATATATATACATATATATGTATCTATATATATATATATCTCAAGCATCTTTCAGGTCTTTGTGTGTGGCTTTCTTAAAGCCCTGTTGTAAAAAATTACTATGTGGATGGCAGTCTCTCACATCACAGATGTGGAAAGTATAATTTTATATTTGTATTTTCAAATAAATAAGTTTGTGAAAGGTTTCCATCCTCTACTGTGGTCCAGAAATCAATGTGTTTGTCTGACAAAAAAAAATAAAATAAAATAAACTGTTTTGAACAGAGTTGTTTGATGTGTTTTCACTTGCCGAAGGAAGGCTGGAGTGGGGGGAGAGCTGCTTGCGGGAGGGGCAGAGATTATGGAGTCACGCCTGTCTTCCCTCCCTCCTCAGCCCGAATGCTCTGGTGTGACTGCTAACAGAGAAGAAGCTATTGTCCTGTTCCCCCAGAGCTTTGGAGCTATTTTTATGAAGTGTCAAGAGCAGGGTGGGGTAGATCATTAGCAGAAGGTCCTCAGGACCCTGGTGGGCAAGGGCTAAACACCAAGGGTCCTATGCGTTTGTAGGACCCAGGTAGTGGAAGAGTGTGGGAGGACCAAGTGGCTTCCTCAGTTGCTGGCCTTGGCTAGTTAATAGCAGGAGAAGGCACTAAACCAGATTCCATGACCTTGAGTGAGAGTCTGAAGGGTGTCAGGGAGCCCAGCCTCTGCTCTCTGGAGTTCAGACTTTTGTCCAGTGGAAATAATTTGGTAAAAATCACAAAGCTAAGGGTATAGAACTAGGTTGTCTGTAATACTTCCTACCTTCTCCTGCTCAAACAATAGAGAGAAAAACAAAAGAACTGAAAGGATTCATTGAGGACATTATCCTAAGATCTTATGTAATAGCCAATGCATGATTTAAGCCAGTGGGAATTTCTTAGTTGTTAAGCCCTGGAGATAAACAGACCAAGAGTTTTGTACGGGATGAAGTGTGGGCCTGAGAATGTTCCTGAAGCTGCTTCTTCAGGGGCCCTGGGAAAAGTCAGGGTCACCAGGATATGGCCTTCTTGAGTTCCTCCTCCAATTTCCTGTCTCCGGATAACATCTTTATCTTATGGACATTTTTATGCTACGCTAAGACCCTAGAGGAAGAGATGGAATATGCCTCTCTCTGTATGAGACAGAAATGAGAGGAGATGGGAGGACTGAGTTTCAGGCCCACCTGTGTGTCACAGGCAAAGCAACAACACTTCACAGTTCTCAGTACATGCGCATAGGAGAGGGGTATCTCCCTGCTGCCCTGCAGAAATGAAAGACAATGGGAGCCAATTTGATAAACCCCTTTCAGAATTCTAAGAGGTGTGGGCCAAAGTCAGGAAAAAGGCCATCTTGGTCATCCTCCTGGCTGCTCAGCTCCTGAGAGGGTAAGGCCCAAACAGCCCAGCAGCCTACAGAGAGAGACAGTGCAGGGACCAGCAGCACCCGTGTGTGCCAGATAGGTCATGTGTGCCATGTGACTGTCTACACTTTTATGCCCAAAGAGGGTAATTTGCCCACACTGGATGACTGCTGAGTGACAGTGAAATCTCATCTCCAGGACATCCTGCTGCCTCTGGATTCAAGCCTGGTGACATAGTGAGCGTGCTTGGGAAGGTGAGGGTAGGACTTCTAACCTAAGTGCCAATCTAAGCCAATAAAATGTACCAAGAAAAGACAGCAAAATGCCAATTTAGGGAAAACAAACTTTCATGTTTACCTGTTTCATGGTGAAACACTAAAAAATGAAATAGAAAACAAATCAGCAAAAACTAGGGCAATGAAAATTAAGAAAACAATGTAAAATAATACACAAAGTTGGATGGAAGGACTGAAAGTGAATCCACTGTTATTTAAATATGAATGGATTAAATTTTCTACCCTTACAAAATAAAGTCAGATGTGTTTAGGAAAAGAAGCAAAATCAGGGATAGCTCCTTGCCCTGGTGGTTAAGGGAGCCAGATCCCACATGTGCTGACCTCACGGCTTTAATCTCAGACTTAGTGGCTCAAGAATTATGTGGGGGCGCAAATGCATGTGTGCCTCAAATCCCAACAGGATAAGAAATGGAGGAGGTGGGATTGCAGTGTGACCTTTCCGCAGTTGGGACAGGAGGAGTTGCTTTCTCCCTTTCTCTCTATCTCTCTTTGGTGAGTGCACACACCCTCTGGAAACTTTTTTTAAAACAAAACAAAACAAAACATTTTACATGCCTGTACAGGAAGCACCTAAGTGATTTAAAAAAAAAAAAAAAAAAAAAAAAAAAAAGGTCTAGAAATAAAGGGCCAGCAAAAAGAAAATTGGCAAATACCCAAAAAAAAGCAAGAATTAGAATGTCAATATCCGGGTAGAATTTAAAGTTAAGGATAGTATGTAATGACAAAAGATACAATCTGTTAAGACAATATAAAAGTGATAAGCCCTATGCCTCAATTACCAGAGAAACTAAAGGCTTAATATCAGAAACCATTAGAAATGTAAAGAGAACTTGATGAAGACTAAGAATGCAATTAGGGAGAATTTACTACATTGCTCTCAGAACTAAACATACTTAATAGACAAAAATAAAGACAAAAGAATTAAGTAATGGAATTAGTAAACCTGATCTGATGACTGTATAATCTTTGAACAGAGGATGTACATTTTGTTAGTGAATATCCATGGAAATACACAAAAATCAATTCAAATAAATTTTGGCCATAATAATAATAAAATCCACATGTTTAAATAAGTAGTCATTTTGCTGTCCACATTTCATAATCATAATACAGTGAATTTGGGAACATAATTAAAGTGTGACTATGACCGCTATAACTGCACAGAAATTTGGAAGCACAATTCTGTGTATTCTCGAATCAGAGGAAAGTTAAACCAGGCCATCAGGCGACTTAGTGGTTAAGGCAGCTGGATCTCACATGGTCAAGTGCACAGTTCGCTTCAGACCAGGCAGCCTAAAAAACATGCCTGGCATGTGTGCGCGCATGCCCAAAATCCCAAAAGGAGGGTGATGGAGAAGGGATAGTGGCATGGCCATTCCCTATGGGGGAGACTTTCTCCCTTGAATTCTCTGTCTCTCCCCAACAATCACATGTGCCCTCTGGCTAAAAGAAAAGAAAAAGAAAATTAGAGACCATCCAGGAAACAACAAAAAGCATATATTGTACCCAAACCTAAAAATGCAAACAAAAGTTGTACACAGAGGGAACCGTATGGCTTTAGACGCCTTCATGAGGAGAATATTTATGTTTCAGTGAAGGACTATAATAATTTAGCAATTAACCTAAAAGAAGAAATGTATAAATAGTAAATGAAGGTAGTAAAAAAGTAAACATAAATTCAAAAGTTGGACTTTTATGAAGATCTATAAAATAGACAAATCCCTCCAAGGGAGAGAGAAGAGCAAATGTATATAATATTAAAACCAAGAAAGGAGAAATAACCACAGATAGCAGAAAATAATGAATGACAACAAATCTAAAACTTAGGACGAATTAGAAAATTTGCTAGCAAATGTAAATTACCAAAACCAATAAAAACTGGAAACCCAAAATAAATATTACCATAAAGACACTGATGGGGGGACCAGCAGATGACATAATGGCTATGTCGCTGGACTCCCATGTAGCCGACTATGGTGTGAGTCCTATGCCCAATGGCTTAAACTCATGCCAGGCACGTGTGTGTGTGTGTGCCCAAGATCCCAAGAGGAGAATGGAGGAGAAGGGATTGCGGCGTGGCCATGGCCCCCTGGGAGGGTTATTTCTCGCTTTCTGTCTCTCTGTCTGGCGAGCGCACATGCCCCATAGCAAAAACCTCTCAAAAAAAAAAAAAAAAAGAAAGAAAAAAAAAGACACTGACAGGGTATAGGTCTAAGGTATAGGTATAGGTATAAGGTATAGGTATAGGTCTAAGACTGAAAACTGGACCATAATCGAAATGGGTTCACATATGAGTTTTATCTAACTGATAATTCCAGTGCTAGCAAGTGACTTGAAGAACTTGTTGAGGTACGGTTGAATAAGTAAAAAGAGCTACGGAAAAGGCATATATTATATATGTCTTTTTTTAAAGGCAAACTCCTACATGTGTGGAGATACATATAAGTATATACATCACATACATGACTACATGAGCACATACAGGATTACATGATTACACTCTAGGTTGTTTACCTGGGTTTCTGGGATTGGGGCAGAGGGGAAATAAATAAGTGGGAGAAGGAAATAGGGGGAAGACATGCGGAAAGGGGGAAACAAATGTTTAAAGATTTCACTGACAAGTCTGTAGATACATTTATTAATTTAGGAAAAATTTAAGTGTATATCTTTAAAAATAAAGAGTTTGGGTTTGGGCTTTTTTTATAAGAGAGATTTTAGCTATAGGGAACATGCTGTTGCTAGAGTCATAGAGAGAGTGAGAAATCATCCTCCCACGAGGGATGGCTACACTGCAGTCCCTTCTCTATTATCCTTTTGGGATTTTGGGCATCATGCACATGTGCTCTGTGTGAATTTGAAGCTGCTGGGTCTGGGTCTCAAACCGTGGTCAACTACACAGAAGTCCAGTGACATAACCATTACGCCATCTGCTGGTCTCCAAATATTTTTCAGAAAGAGCTGGGACCAGCAGTTGGCATAATGGCTATTTCGCTGGACTCCCATGTAGTCGACCATGGTTCGAGTCCTGGACCCGGCGGCTTAAACTCACGTGGGACACATTTATGTGAATGCCCAAGATTCCCAAGAAGAGAGTGCAGGAGAAGGGATTGTGACGTGGCCATTTTCCCTGAGGGATGATTTCTCGCTTTCTGTCTCTCTGTCTCTCTCTGTCTTTCTGGCAAGCGCACACGCCCTATAGCAAAAGCCTCTCCAAAAACAAAAACAATAAAAAGAAAGAAAAGAAAAAGAAAGAGCTGGAATACTCCACATTCCAGTAATGGTAACTGCATCTTCTTCTTTTTTTTTTTTTCTTTTAAGGATTATGTATTTAATTATACTTACCATCTTTTTTTGTTTTAGAGATTTTTGCTTTTTTTGCTATATGGCACGTGTGCTCACTGAAGAGACAGAGAGCGAGAAATCATCCCCCCCCCCCCCCCACACACACACACACAGTGTATGGCCACACCACAATCCCCTCTCCTCCATTCTCTTCTTGGGATTTTTGGGCATGCATGCACACGTTCCCAGTGTGAGTTTCAAGTTGCCAGATCCAAGACTCCAAGCACTGTTGACCATATGGGAGACCAGTGCGTTAACTACCATACCACCTGCTGACCCCTATCATCATTGTTTTTTAACTTGACGGGGATGGGGGCGGGGATGGGGGTGGGGGTGGGGGAGGAGTGAGTAAAGCAAACTACCAGCTCCAGGACTCTAACTGCGGTCAGTCATGTGGGAATCTAGTGCCTCAACAACCACGCCACCTGCTGGCCCCTGGTAATAGCATCTTGATTATTTAACTTTATCTATTTCAATTTAACCAGAGAGGGACAGAGAGAGAGAGTGAGAGAAAGTGAGAACTCAAGCCGCCAGATCTGTGACTCGAACTATGGTCCACCATGTGGGATCCCAGTGCCCCTAACCACCACACCACCTGCTGGCTCCCAACAGCATCTTGATTAATGAAATAGGTAAGAGGCGTGAGGTAAATGGACAAGAGACTTCTGGCTTTATAACTTTTAACTCTTCAAAACCATGGATTTATACATTTAACAGACATAAAATTAATTTTTAATTGACAATCTAAAAAGGGAATACAGAAAAAGTTGATGGGAAGAGAGTTAATTGTACGCAGTGATTATAGAGTATGTACTTCTCTTCTGTTGACATTTTTTATATATATAGAGAGAGACCAGAGCTTACTTATTTTTTTATCTTTACATTCTTAAAACTAATTATCTTATTTAACTTTATTTATTTATTTTAATTTGGCCAGAGAGGGATAGAGTGAGAGGGAAAGTGAGAAAGCAAGCCACCACGTCTGGGACTCAAACCACGGTTGGCCATCATGGGAGTCTAGTGCCCTTAACCACCACGCCACCTGCCAGTCCCTACCAGTTTATTTTTAACACCCATCTTGCCATGAATTCAATGGGAATAGGTTCCAGAAGCTCAGGGTCCTTTCCATTGGTTCTCACAAAGTGTGCTTCTCTGCGTGGAGCAGGCTGGCGCTTCAGTTCAAGCCAGGTGCCTTTCTCTTTGGCTTCCTTTTTTTTTCTAGTCATTTTCCTTCACACGTTTTAGGAAGCTATCTCTGCTCTTTTAGAATGTTTAATATGCTCAATATGCACATTAATTCTCTTGGCAAGAATCTTGCCCTTGTGGTCATGCCACAATCCCTTCTCCTCCATTATCCTTCCAGGATCTTGGGGCATGCACGCACATGGCATGGCATGAGTTTCAAGCCACTGGGTCCAGAACTCAAACTGTGGTCAGCCATGTGGAAGTCCAATGACGTAACTACTAAACCATCTGCTGGCCAATAGCATGCTGGGTGACGTAGACTCTTCCAGTTTTGTCATTTTAACATTTGTGGGGCATTTCTTTTTGAACAGTACCCATTCCTTTGTCTATAATATCACCTTTCTTGTAGATTTGCATATACGTTGCCAAAGGAACCACTCCATGTTTTCTAAGAGGCCTAGAGAACACATATCGGGTGCCTCTCCTCTTTCCCTTTGTGTTCATTCATTTTGGTGAATTACTGGAAGATGGTGTTACCAGCCAAAAGACTCAACATTTTCTTTTTAAGAATTATTTTAATTTTATTTATTATTATTATTGTAACAGTATATTTTATTTAATGTTACTTATTATTATTTAATTTGACCACAGAGTGAGACAGACAGAAAGTGAGAAAGCAAGCTGCCAGGTCCGGGACCCAAACTGCAGTCAGCCATGTGGGAATCCAGCACCCCAACTCCCATACCACTTGCTGGTCCTCCCCTGTTGACATTCTTGATGAGATAGATGTATTAATTTTTTTTAGAGGTTTTTGCCTTAAGGCACATGTGCTTGCAGGAGAGACAGAGGCAATGAGGGAAAGTGAGGAATCACCCCCAGTGAGGATGGCCATGCCACAATCCCTTCTCCTCCATTATCCTCCCGGGATCTTGGGCATGCATGCACATGCGCCTGGCATGAGTTTCAAGCCACTGGGTCCAGTGGCTTGAACTGTGGTTGGCCATGTGGAAGTCCAATGACATAACTACTAAACCATCTGCTGGCCCATGTACTCATTTTTATTTATTATTTTATTAATTTATTTTTTAATATATATGTATATATTGGCGACCAGCAGGTAGCGTTGTGGTTAAGGCACTGGACACTCCCACATGGCCAACCACGGTTCGAGTCCCCAGACCTGGCGGCTTGCTTTCTCATTTTCCCTCTCTCTGTCTCACTCTGTCTCTCTCTGGTCAAATTAAAAAATAAATGAATGAATAAATAAAATGTAAAAAGTAATTTAAACATGTGTGTGCGTGTGTGTGTGTGTGTATGTGTGTGTGTGTGTGTGTATATATATATATATACATATATATATATATATATAAATTATAAATCGAGTTAATAGAAAAGAAAGAATAAGCAGTGATGTAGATAGCATGTGCAAAGGGAGCTAGGCACACGTACCTTTGTGAAAAACCAATTGGTCGTATTCGCTTGGGTCTTTCTGGATTCTCTATTTTGTTCTGTTAGTCTGTATGGATTTTTTGTTTGTTTTGCCATACCATACTGTCTTGGTTAAATCTTTATAATAAGTATTGAAATCAGATAGAATGACTATACCAACTTTGGTCTTTTTCTATGTTGTTTTGGCTACTCTATTTCCTTTGTTTTTCCATATAAATTTTAGAAAGAGCTTGGTGATGTTTACAAGAAAATCTGACTAGGGTTTTGATTCTGGTTGTGTTGAATCTATAAATCAATATTAAGAAAATTGTCATCTTAACAATATTGTGCCTTACCATTTGTGAATATGGATATATGTCCACTTTATTTTATTTCATCAGTGTTTTGTAGTTTTCAGCATATAGATCCTGAACATAATTAGTGAGAATTGTACATATGTGTTTCATGTTTTTCTAGGCTATTATAAATTATACTTTAAAAAGTTCTCTCCAAGTCAGTGGTGTGGTGGTTAAGGCAGCTAGATTCCACATGACTAACCATGCAGTTCAAATCCCAGAGCTGACAGCTTGAAAAACATACCAGGTATGTGTGTGCGTATGTGCCTAAAATCTCAAAAAGAGGAAAAAGTACACGTATCCTTCAGCAAAAATTTTTTAAAGTTTTTTAATTTCCAGTTGCTCACTGCTCATAGATATATAATTGAATTTTGACCTACTGCCTTGCTAAGTTCACTTACTAATTACAGCAATTTTTTTTTTTTTTTTTTTTGGAGAGGTTTTTCACTATAGGGTGCGTGCGCTCGCCAGACAGAGAGAGACATAGAGACAGAAAGCGAGAAATCACCCCCCAGGGGGGATGGTCACGCCGCAATCCCTTCTCCTCCATTCTCCTCTCGGGATCTTGGGCACGCACGCACACGCGCCCGGCGTGAGTTGTAAGCCACCGGGTCTGAGACGCGAACCGCGGTCGACTACGTGGGAGTCCAGCGACATAGCCATTACGCTAACTGCTGGTTCCCAAATTACAGCAATTTTTTTGTAATCTTTGGAATTTTCTATATTGACAATCACAGTGTTTGCAAAGAATTTCATTTGTTTTGTGCTAATCTGTAAGCTTTTTATTTTTCTTGCTTTATTGCACTGACTAGGAGCTCTAGTATAATGTTGAAAAAGAGTGTCAGTAGTAGGACCAGCAGGTGGCATGGTGGTTAAGGCACTGGATACTCCCACATGATTGACCACAGTTCAAGTCCTGGACCTGGAAGCTTGCTTTCTCACTCTCTCTCTCTCTATCTCTCTATCTCTCTCTTGTCAAGTTACAAAATGAATGAATGAATTAATAAGTTAAATAATTAAAATAAACCTTTTAAAAAATAAAATTAAAAAAAAAAAATGTCAGTAGCAAACATCCCTGATTCATTCCTAATCTTGGGAAGTAAGACATTCACTTTTCACGTTTAGTGTGATATTAGCTGTAAGTTTTTTGTAAATATCCTCTACCAGGTTAAGGAAGTCCATTCCTCTTCCTAATTTGCTGAGTTCATGTATCATGAAAGGGATATTTAATTTTGTCATGTGTTCTCTACTTTTATTGAAATGACCGTATCATTTTTTTTAAGTTTGTTTTTTATTTATTTCTTCCATGAGACAGAGAGAGAGAAAGACAGACATCTCCAACAGAGTCTTCATCCTGTGATCCAGCTCTTGCTTCAGCCAATCGGATTACAAACACATGTTTGCACACCATGTACCCATGTGGGTCCGTGGGTGTTCTCTCTATGCCATCATCTGGCCCCTGTGGTCATATTATTTCTAGAGTTCTGTTCATTGATTCAGTGACTGTATTAATTGATTTTTTTAAGGTTTATGCCATAGAGTGCATGCGCTCACCAGAGAGAGACAGCAAGAGGGAAAGTGAGAAATGTTTTGGGTTTTACCTTCAATGTAACACCAGCTTTAAATTCCTCTGGCATTATCTTGTTCTTATAGAGGAAATGTTTCTATTTTGCGCTTAGCTTTAGGCCTTCCCTAATGCCTTAGGCCTGCGTCCCTGAGTCTCAGTGATCTGCCTCTCCTCCAAAAGTAGGGCAGTCCTCATGATCTGGGCCCAAAATGGTCTTCTTCCTTCCTCTCGAAGGTTAAGGCCTTTGTTCCATGGGAGATAAATTGCAGTCTAGGCTACATGTTTTCCAAACTGCCAGAATGGGATAATTAATGTTTTGCCACTTTTTGGCAAAACATCATTCTGGATAAGGCCAAATACAAATTAAGTGGAGACATACATTCGAAGTATGTTTATGCCAACTCTAACACAGATCCTCACAACACACTGGCAGGGTTGGCAGACCAAGGAGGCTCATTGGTACACAACACTGCCTTAGAATCCCTGACCCCTTTTTGGTTTATCTAGACTGTTCAGTTCCACAAATTCCCTAACTTGATAGGTTAGTTCCAGTCTTGAACACATCCAGATGCTTGACTCACCCCTGGTCCTAATCAGTTGCAGTGAGTACTATGTTAATGCATAGGAATAATTAATAACTCATGCAATAAATAAGTGTATTTGTACTAAATACAAGTGCTATAATTATGTCAAATTAAAAGCTGAGCATAAAACATAAAATCTTTAGGGAGATGAACTGAATCCTTCGATTTTATTAAGGGAAAAATCATCAATCACAGTATGTCATGGCTCTAAGGGGCCTTTGAGAACATCTAGTCCACCTCTTTCACTAATGAGATGACCAAGGCCCAGAGAGAAGTAACAAATAAAAGGTTACATAGCACATTAATAATAAGCTGGAACTGGGCCAGCAAGTAGTGTGGAGTTTAAGGTTCTGGATCCCACATGGCCAACTCTGCCACTTAAGTCCCAGATCTGGTGGCTTGAAAATCACATCAAGTGCATGTCTAAAATCCTAAGAAGAAACTGGAGGAGAAGGGACTGTGGCGTGGCCATCCTCCTTGAGGGATGATTTCTCACTTTCTCTGTCTCTGGTGAGTGTGGGCACTCTATAGCAATAACTTTTAAAACAAAGGTTAAAAAAATAGTAAGCTGTAACTATTGTCTTTGAATTAAAAGCAGGGATGGAGCTGGGTGGTGGTGCAGTATAAAGTACAAAGCTGTTCAAAGCAACCCCACAGGGAAGGTTCATGGTTCACATCTAGAGACCTCCCTGAGTACACTGGGCACGCGCTCGCCCGTCAAGGCTGGGAGTGGTTTTAAATGCCAGGACCCTGTTGGGAGTGCATGTCTCTCTCTTCTTTCTTTCTCTCTCAGAAGAAGAAATAAATTTAAAGAAAAAGCTAGGAGGCAGGAAGCTCTGGGTCCCTGTTGGAGGCAAGTGACATGTTGGAAGGAAGAATACCAGACTCGCTTCTGCTGCTGACTAGCTGTGTGGTCTAGCTAGTGAGTGACTCAGTTTCTCTCGTTTTTATCTGTTCTGCTTCTTTTCCAGCTGATGGGGTGTAGGGTTCTTCAATAAACATTAAGCTTATTGCAAAGTGTGAGTTCCTTCACAGTTCGGAGGCCAGGAATTATGGAGACACGGGGACCGCAGCATGTGAGGCCTGGGCCACCTTGGCTAGCTGTGCTGTAGGGGTCCTGCTGCCACCTAGCACGTGCTTTGCTCCATTTCCTGAGGATGGCTGAGGGCACAGCCCCAGTGCAGTAAGGCAAAGAAGACAGGTAGACTCCAGACCCTCAGCCTGGATGTCTCCACACTGGACTAGCAGGTTCATCTCTTCCTGTCTCTCCCATAGCTTCTGGACCAGCGAAGGTCTAATCAGAAGATTAGAATCAGAGTTATGTGAACAGAGACAAATTAATATAAGGAATTGGGTAAAAATCTCTGAGGGGCATCATGGGCAAGATTCTAGCCCTTGTATTAGTCTGTACAAGCTATGACAACAAAATACCATGGATGGTGGCTTAAACCAAAGACATCTGTTTTCTCACAGTTCAGACACAGGAAGACCAAGATCAAGGTGCTGGCTGATTCATTTCCTGGTGAGGGCGCTCTCACTGGCTTGTAGATGGCTACTTTCCCACCGTGTCCCCACATAATCTCTCTCACTGTGAGAAAGTGAGTTCTCTGGTGCCTCTTCTTATAAGGACACCAATCCTATCAGATTAGGGCCTCACCCATATGACTTCGCTTTAATTATTTCTTTAAAGGCACCATATCCAAATACAACTATACCGGGGGTTAGAACTCAACATATGAACTTGGAGGAGACACAAACTTTCAGTCCAAAACACCAGCCCACCCCCCAAAAACGCTAGAGACTAGAACCTATTGCTGCTACCAGGCGAAGACCCATTGCTGAGGCAATATGGCTAGAACAGGAAGCAGAAAGGAAGAGTGTCCCCCCTTCCATCCCATTGTCTCTTCTAGCACCCCCTACTGGCAGAGCCTGATTGAATCCAGTGGCAAAGTGGCGGTATGTTTTTGTTTGTTTGTTGGTTTGGGAGAGTTTTTGTTTTTTTGTTTTGTTTTGTTTTGCTATAGGATGCATGCACTCGCCAGAAAGACAGAGAGAGACAGAGAAATAGAAAGTGAGAAATCACCCCACACCCCCCGGGGCCTGGCCAAGCCGCAATCCCTTCTCCCTTCTCCTCTTGGAATCTTGGGCACACACACACATGTGCCCGACGTGAGTTTAAGCCACCAGGTCCAGGACTTGAACCACGGTCAACTACATGGGAGTCCAGCGACATAGCCATTACGCCAACTGCTGGTCCCAAGTGGCGGTATGTTGACAATGTGCAGAGTTTGAAAGGCTGAATGTGGAGCTAAGAAGTAATAATTTAACAGGTGGCATGGTTCTCCCATAGGAACCCGCTGCATCCAAGACCATGGAATGAGAGCAATCCAACCTCTATCGAGCACCTACGAGAAGGCCTCTGAAAGTTCATGGAAGGTGCATATTATAAAAAAAAAAAAAAAAAAAAAAAAAAAAAAAAAAAAACAACTACAGCATGGATTTCAAAAAGTTTTACACAAAAATAAATTCATACTTTAATTCCATTTTTCCACAAATTTTTGAAGTCCCCTTGTGTTATTAGCTCTCTAAGATTACAGAGTCTTGAATGTCTTATTAAAGAATTCAGGGGAACCAGCAGATGGCATAATGGTTACATGCTGGACTCTCATGTAGTTAACCACAGTTTGAGTCCCAGACCTGGTAGCTTAAAACTCATGCAGGCCATTTATTCATGCGTGCCCAAAATCCCAAGAGGAGAATGGAGGAGAAGGGACTGCAGCGTGATCACCCTCCCAGGGGTGATTTCTCGCTTTCTGTCTGTCTCTGGCGAGCTCACATACCCTATAATAGAAATCTCTCTAAAAAAAGAATTCAGAATTTGGTTAGTGAGCAAGTGACCCTTATGGATTTGAGTAAAGGGGTGATATTATCATCTGTCCTCTCTGCCTTTGCCCAGTCCTATCTATCCTTCTCCCACAAACTCTTGGCTTGCCCGAGAGTCTCCCTCTTCTGCACTGCATTCCTTCTCCACTTACCTGTATGAATGAAAAATGTAAGAAGTTGAGGCCAGCAGGTGGTGTGATGGTTAAGGGAGCTGGACTTCCACATGGCCAACTATGGTTCAAGTCCTGGACCTGGCAACTCGCTTTCTCACTTTCCCTCTCTCTCTCTCTCTCTCTCTCTCTCTCTCTCTCTCTCTCTTCTCTCTGTCCCTCTCTGGTCCAATTAAAGTAAATAAAGTTAAATAAAATAATTCTTCAAAAACAAACAAAAAAGAAAAATGTAAGAAGCCACATGGTGTGCTTAGCAGAATGTTCCACCGGATCAGAGCTATCTCTGCAGCTTCATTGTGACCCAGGAAGTAGGGGCCAGGGTTAGACCTCATTAGATCTTCAGGAGATGTAGCAAGAGTGAGATGGGAAGTGCCTCATCACCCCACCCTCGTACTCACTTTGAATCACATTCACCCACATTCGTGCATTCCCCTCCTTCACATCCTCACACTCACCCCTCTCACGCTTGCCTTCACTCTCTCTAGCTTGCTCACTCTCATCACTCTCCCTCAGGCACCTCTGCAACAAAATTGTGCCCTCCCACCTTCCTGGCATCTTGCCCCAAATCTTAGAACCTTCTTCCTCCAGAGATCGGTAGAAAGTGAACCAGCTTCTTAGGCTGAGGTCAAATGTCCAGGGAACTTCCTGTCTACCCTTTCCTTGGGAGCAGGAGCAACTTTGCCTGCTCTTGGTTGGATGTGCAAAAGGACAACAGAGAGCAGAAGAGAAGTTGGAAACCTTGTGTCCACCATACCTTACCCAAGACACCTCGCTCAGCGGCTCACTCCCCCTACCCAGTGTGCTTTGGGGCACCAGGGTGCTCCGACAACAGGGAACACCTTTCTCCCCAGTGGCTACCTGGCCCATCAGCTGGGCGATGTTCCCTTTTCCTCTTCCCGGGACCCCATCCAGTCTTCCCTTTCATCATTTCTACCTTCTCACAACTCCCAAGATGCCCCACTGTTACCTGATTACATTATCATAGCAGCAGGTTTACCCTTGACTTGATCATCTTGCTGTGAACATTCTTACAAAAATCTTTAAAAAAAAAAAAGTTTAGTTTTTCCATGAGCAAGAGAAACAGAGAGAGAGAGAAAGACAGCACACCCGACACACACCGGGACCCACCCCAGTCTTCCGCCGGGGCACGTGGTTTCGCATGACTGCTCCCTGCGCTTCAGCCCTCCTGAGTCTGTTCTCACGGATCTGAGCCACCCTCTTACATTCTTTCTTGGATTTGTGCTCCTCTTCCTACCTTTTACAAAAATCCTTACTTTATTGCATGTATTTATTTGAGCCGACAGTACAGTCATGTGTTTCAAATTCAAAAGGTACTCGGAGAAAAGTCTCCTCACTCCATCTCTCAGCAACCCCGTTCCTCTCCTCAGAGGCCAGCGTTCTTTTCAATTTCTTTCTTTCTTTCTTTCTTTCTTTCTTTCTTTCTTTCTTTCTTTCTTTCTTTCTTTCTTTTTTCCTTTTCAAAAACTTCCTAAATTTGCAAGTGTGCTCACTGGGGAGAGACAGAGGGAACGTGAGAAGGCATCCCCCGTGGAGCATAGTCATGCCACAATCCCTTCTCTGACTCCTTTCTGTCAGGATTTTGAATGCACCCACACACACCTGGAGTGTTTCCTAAGTGACGAGTCCAGACTCAAACCATGCAGTCAGTCATGTGCGCTCCAGCCACTTTAACCAGCAGGCCATGGGCTGGCCCTTGAGTTTCTTGTATAATATTCTAGAAATATCCACAAGGAAGTATGTTTGTGTGTACCTGTAAAAGTAAGTTCGTTCAGCTCTCACTAGGATTGTGAGAGACATTCTCCGTCTCTTTCTCACCAGGATTATTTAAAGAGGCTGAATGGAGGCACAGCAGTAAAACACGATGCCCTGCCAGGCTGCCCCCCACGCCGCAATCCCTTCTCCTCCATTCTCCTCTCGGAATCTTGCGCACGCACACACATGTGCCCGGCATGAGTTTAAGCCACCGGGTCCAGGACTCAAACCGCGGTCGACTACGTGGGAGTCCAGCGACATAGCCATTACGCCAACTGCTGGTCCCCCCCCCCCACCAGATTCTTATCACTTCCAACTGGCCAGCCAATTCTTCACTAGTGGTCAGAATTGATTTCAGAGTGGCTGATCCACTAGTCATTTTCAATGCCCCCCACCTGGGAGATCAAATTCTTGGGCAAGGGGAATCAATGGTTGGCATAGGTGCCTTCCTGAGGGTATCCCTGTCGGCTGATGTCTTTTGCTAACCCTCCACCAGAGGTGGCTGGGTGCCAGGGGGCCTCTGGAGGAGATGAGATGGGGTACGTGGTCATGCCGCCTGGCCTGCCCCCCCCACCCCCCCGCTGCTCCAGCCAGCACTCCCACAGGTCTCTGGTTAATTGCTGTGACATATCGATGGGCACTCTCCGAGGAAAGAGCAGGCGAGCCGGCCGCAGCATCCCAGCTCGGCAGTCATCACTGATTAAAAACCAGTTACAAAGCAATGAAGATGGAATCCTGCATTAACCAAATGACCCTGTCCGTGGCCGAGCCCAGATAGACGGGAGCGATTATGAGAGCATCCCTTACAACATCAACAAACGTTAACGGCGGTTTGAATTTCCGGGAGATTTATGGGGTAGTGACAGCATTTGGCTGAGTGGGACTCTGGCTCTTTGCTTCTTTCCCAGATGTGCCTGTGTGTCTGTAGGCTCCTGTGGCCTCACAGCCTGCTCGGAGTGGCCTAGCGCAGCGGGCCTTCCATGTGGATTTCATCTGAATACGCTGGCTCGCGTAAAGTAGAAATGTATCGTAATGCCAATTTGCAGAGGATCTGAATTAGCTCAGCTACACTTAATACGGAAACTATCTTGAACATAATTTAATCTTTCTTTAATGATTCCAAAGGCGCTTTGAAGTCTTGCAGTAATCAGAGTCATGGTTATGAATATCAGAACTTGATATTGAAGAAGTATAAAAGTGCCCATCAAAGAATTAGGTGAAGCAAATGTGAAACCGTGTAGGCGGATATTTCTGTGAACGCATGTCAGGGGGCACGTGGAAGCACGGTGTGACCTGCGGGCTAACACCGATGGCAATAAATGACCCTCTCAGGAAGTCAGCCTCTCTCCCTGGCTTCCACCTGCTCCCACTCCCCCTAGAGAATTTGGGTTTTGCCAAATTGGGCCTCTGCTGAGCAGATGTGAAGTGCGGGGTGATGGGGAGCATTGTCCTGCCCCAAGAACCCAAGACAACCTCCTGTAATAAGGAAAAGAGAAATGAAGAGATATGTAAGATGGGGATGAGGAAGACACACAAGAGCTGGGTTTAGAAGGAGAAAGTGGAGTGTGGTCGGAGGCAGCTGGTGTGACTGTGATGGCGATTATGTGTGTACAGTGGGGAGAACAGCCCACCTTTAGGTTTTTGTAGATCCAAGAAGCCCATATGGTTTGCTATGGAATAAAAGTTTGCATCTGCCCCATCCCCTACACACACACACATACACACACACACACACACACACGCATTCGTATGTTGAAGTCTAAACCCCCAGTGTGACAGTAGCTGGAAGTGAGGCCTTTGGGAAGTGATGAGGTCATAAGCGTGGAGCTCTCATGAATGGAATTAACCCCATTCCATATGACAGAGGCTGCAGGCCAAACCTCAGTAGCACAGCAGTATCACAGTGCTCTGCCATGCTGAAAGCCACATGGAGATCAGGGTTCGGTTCCCAGGTCAACTTACACATGCAGGCATCTATGTGCATGCCCGTGGTGCTGTCTGGGAAAGGCCTTGGGGGTTAGGGGCAGTGGTCATGGCATGAAGCCTGTTGCATGTGATTGTCTTTCTCTCTCCTTTTCTTTCTCTCTCTTGTTTTCAAGGAAGAAAGAAAACAAACTTTTTAAAAAGAGGCCCCGGAGAGCTGCCTTGCCCCTTTTCTGCCATGTGAGGGCACGACTAGAAGCTACCATCTATAAACAAGGAAGCAGGTCCTCCCCAGACACTGGACCTGCTGGTACTTCGATATTGAACTTCCCAGCTTCCAGAACTGAGAAGTAAGTGCTGTTTAAACCCCCCAGTCAATGGTATTTTGTTTTGGCAGCTTGCTCACTAGTGAAAAGAATAGAAAAGACTAGATTATTGATAGAATCACCATTTGCAATGTTTTTGGATCACTTCAGGAAGGGTTTGAATTTCCTTTCAGTAACATGCGACTGGAGATACCTCTTTGAATACACACCCATGTGGAAACAGGGACAAGAAGTCAGGCACAAGGAGGCCTGGCTGCTGGAGCACCATGTAGTCCCAGAGATCCTCTTCTAGAGCCCCCTAGAAGTGACTCCCAAGAGCAGGGTCAGGAAGATAGTGCTGGGCCAGCCTAGGAAGTCAGCCCGAGAACCACCTGAGGCCAGCCCCTCTCTCACCCGGTGGAGATGCTCGAACAGTTGGGCAGGTGCAAGTCAGGAGGGCATCTCCTCCAGCCCTGAGAAATGAAAAACGAATTGGTCTGAGTCTGAGTTATACCCCCTTTTTCATCCCCAGGAGAGAAAATACTGAACAGTGAGGCTATGCACTGAGCTGGGCTAGAAGGCAAGCCGGATTGGACTTGTACCAGGGGTGGAACTAAAGGCTCCATCAGAAAAAACCCTAGTGGCCCTGGCCTCTGGCACTGCAAACCAAAGCAAATATCTCTTTTTGCCAGAGCCTGAATCCTACTCGAATCCTCCTGTCCTGCTGTGCTGCAGATGGAGGCCCAGCCCTGTGCCCTCCCACTCTGACCTGTCAAGAGTTGCAAGACCCACTGACATCCTTCCCACCCACCACCCCCCAACAGCTGCTGAGTGGGCATTGGTACTGCAAGCCTGACCATGCCGCTCTCCCTCTATCTCCTTATTAGCTCCGATACCCACAAAGAAGTTCTCATCACCGTTTGGAAATTTCTGGGACATCTCGGTTGTCACAATCATGCCCTTTAGGGGGCAGGCCCAGAGATGTGGACGCCCAAAATATATGGAGCAATCTCACCTGAGGATGACTTGTCCTGGGTCCCTCGTGGACTTCAAGGGTTCCACATAATGTCTTTGTAGAGGAGACCAATCAATCTATAATCATTTGGACCATTTGCCTCATTTTATGTAACAGTCAACTTAAGCTGTTTTTTTTTTTTTTTGCATACTCTCGATCGTGACTTAACATGCTTTGTTTCGTTCAGAACTTTACCCAGAGATACTCACCATTTCCGAAAATCAAGTCGTCAATGGTAAACGACCCTTGGTGTCGTTCCGCATGTTTGGATCACATTCACTGTGATCACCCATGTAGGAGCAAGCATCTGACCACTTCCTTATGTTCACTAGCATAGCTATTCCCAAATACTTACCAGTCAAAATACATATGTTTTATTATACTTACTTCACACTTCTCCTTTACACTACAGATTGAGCATTATACTAACGCTTTTTAAAAAAATACCTGTGTAAAAGTTATATGTGTATTTTCTTTCATGCTAATAAAGGCAGTGTTACAGCAGGTTTTTATGTAAGAGGAGCATCGAGTCTATTAAAATTGAGAAACGTAGGCTCATGGGCTCCTGCCCAAACTCCCTAGGAAGGTTTCCAGACCCTCTAATCTAGTCCCCCCAATCTCATCACCTACACCCCTCCCACCTAGCAACCTGGACTCTAGCTTCTACAGTACAAATGGTGCCATGGAAACAGTCCTACTATCCCTGAGACGGACTGGCCTTTCTGTTCCACGCTCACCCCTTCTTATGCCTCCCATAAAGCACCTGCAGCAGAAGGATGGATTGGCAACCACCTGCCCAGCTTGCTCTGTGGGACCATGTTCCCCCTTGGAAGGTGTAACTGCACCATCTGGGTCCCCAGGAGAGCAGAGGGGAGACACGTGAAGGAGGTGCTACTCCTGGGTCTGGATGTGTGCTGGGCGAAATGTAGATGATGCCATTTGATGCTTGAACTCTACTTCGTAATGAATTGCCTTCAATGGGAGGTGCACTAGGGAGTCACAGGAGTCACAGGAGTCGCACCCTTGGTGAATCTCTTCCATGCAGGAGACCTCGAGATGGAGGTGTCCCTCCTCTGGACTGTTTCTCCTCACCTGCCCGCCATGGTGGCAGCAGGTGAATATGCCAACGACCAATCGCCCAAATGTCTAACCTGCCGAGATCAATAACTTTACTAGAAACTTGTTTTATATCATTTTAAAATCTCTAGCAATCTGTTGACTGAGATCAGTTTTTTCTACAATTTTCAGCATTTGTTTTTATTATATCCACACAGCCATTTACAGTTAGTGACTCTAAACACTTCAGTGACACACAGTGTTCTCAAACCCAGACAGTGGTACAATCTTAGGAAATGTCAAGCTGGACAGTGAGATACTGAGGCACATTGGTGACTGTCTATTCTGAATTTATTTTTATGGTCAGATTAACATATTTTATTTTGATTCTTTAGTTATTCATTATTTTTGCTTTGGTAACACCTCTATTTGAGGACATTCATTATGACAGATTATCATGATGACATAAAAAATCATTTCTCTGTGCCACATTCAATTGTCAGAGTACTTAAAATGAGAACAAACTTTCATGAAAACATTTCCGTTCTGACTATTGCATTAGAATGGCTCAATATAATTTTCATAAATCCTCTTTCTTTTTTATGATCGTTTGTCTAGCCAGATCTGCCATGCCAGGCCTGATCAATTCAGTGGGCTCCTCTGGCCTCCAGAACTTCACAACGTGACCCTCAGGTTGACCAGATACTTCCAAAAATTCCACCTTGGTTTCATCTTTGATGAATCAACAAGAAATCTAAATGCAGGTTCTGCTTCAGATTCTAGAATCTTAATCTTGTGGAAGATGAAAAACGTTACTCTGTAGTTTTTTCTTGCAAAAGATTCTGCTTCCTCGCTAGGGTGGGGCTCCGACTCTCCAAACTGCACAGAAAAGCCAAGACACTGAAGTGGCCCAAGCTCTGTGCAGTTCCTTCAGGGCTAAGTAATTTTTGTCTGTGAGTTGGCAGTCACTATCCACATTTCCAACTGGTGCAACCACTTTGCCTTTGAACTCTTCCAGAGAGATGGCGTTTCCTTTTGCATCCTTCACTTCAAAGGTATAAACGCTGTTGGTTTTCAGTTTTGTAAATCTTAGTCGTAGAAGAAGTAATATTACTGCGAATAGAACCATAGATAGCAAAACCAAAAACCTTTGCTTTGGGCCCGGAACATTTTAATGGGTTAGTTGTAAGAGGCTTCATTTTGGAGGATTCTGGACTGAAATAATTTTAATAGCCTTTGAAGACTCTTGTGGGGTTGTAGACACCTACTTTTTTTTGGTTTTGTTTTTGTTTTTGCTTTGTTTTGTTTATTTTGGCTTCATTGTAATGATGGAGGTTGCAGAAAGGAGGCTCTTTCGAGGAAAGATAGCTGTGAACCAGCCCACAGCTCGGCCTGGGGACCAAGCCCTGAGCAGGATTACAAGGCAAACAAGGTAGGGACGGGGGGATGGCTGGGCAGGCTGAGGACAGAAAGCAGGCTGAACGGGCGTGAGAGAACCCTGGAGCCTCACTCCCTGCAGCCCGTTGAGCCTACTGTGCAACTCAGGGAGTCCACAAAGCAACTTTTCCAAAGAGTCCGTCACAACCACTTGTCAGTTTGAAACTTGCCAATGAAAGAGTTACTTCCATGGAAGCCAGTTCTGAGACTTGTCTGTGGTAAGGGCGTTGGTAGCAGGGGAAGGGTGTCTAAGCCACACGGGTAGAGCAGGTGCATGAAAGAACAGGTGGTGAAAAGCTGAGAGAAAGGTGATGGCCAAGTTAGACTTCCCCAAGGGACCAAAGATCATGACATGCAAAACAGCCCTCAGCTCTGTCATGGACCAGGAGAGGAACAATTTGCTCTCACAGAGAATGCGGTAAAGGCAACAGCGTAAAGAAACAAAGGCTCTGTGTGTGTATAAAATTGGTGAATTCAGGGAAGCTGGTCATTTGATGAATCCTTTAACTGGGTGTGTTGACAGAAGGATTAGTTACTGTGAGGCTTTCCTGAAGTGCTTGCAAATGAAGGGATCAAGATCGGTCTGAGAAATTAAACTACCAAATGGGAGGTGGTTGGAGAGGGTCATCCTTTAGCCATGAAAGCACGGGACCAAGGAGTCTCAAGGGTCTGTGTTCATCTCCTGGGGAGAGCAATCCTTCATCAATAAACTTGAAGTGTCACAGCCATCTGTAAGTGGTCGGACTCAGCTCTCCCGCTATGTCAGACCTTGCCTGTTGGGAGACAGATGCCGGAACCTAGCTTAGCTGATGCAGTTCCGCTTTGCTCCATCCAGATCTTGTTCTGCTCACAATGGGCCAAGCGTCCTTCTGCTAGTAATCTGGCCTTCCAGGTAGTCCTGGATGGTGTCGAGCTGGCCTGCTGGAGTCGCTCCTCCATTCTGTATGTTCCATGAACGAGCAGAGAAAGAGCCACTCTCAGGGTGCTGACAAATCCAAGTGCCCGAACCCCCAAGCCCAGGCTGGGAACACAAGGGAATCCATGCCCGCCTGCGAGTCCTGCCCCGCTCCCTGGAGGATCCCCCATTCTCTCTGGTCTCTCATTGAATGTGGTACTCATTCTACCCCCGAGCATCTCCTGCAGTGCTGCAGTCTGAGGTTGCACACCCGACTTCCTCCCAGTCTCCAGGCGAGGGCACACGCAGCTTATTCAAGTTTGTCTCCAGCACCCAGAGCCCTGCAAAGGTGTGGCTGAGGACAGTTGCTGAGGCATGGTAGGGAATGAATAAAATTAAAACGTATGAAATGGGGGACCAGATGGTGGCGCAGCAGTGACACTTTGCATCCAGAGCCTTCCTTGAGTGTGCCGGGCACATGCGTGCCTGAGATCCAGGGCTAGCTGAGGTTGGGGGCGAACCAAGGCATCAAGACCCTGTCGAAGGTACTGTCTGTCTGTTTCTCTCACTCATGGAAGACAGAAACTTAGCCATGTGTGGCATAAATGAGTGAATGGACCATCTCACCTTTTGTTTTGTTTTGTTTTGTTTTGTTTTGCTAAAGGGCACTTGGGCTCACCAGACAGAGACAGAAAGACAGACAGTGAGAAATTACCCGCTGGGGAAATGACCACACCACAGTCCCTCCTCCTCCACTCTCTTCTTGGGATTTTTGAGTGCTTTTGCACACATGGCTGGTGTGATTTTCAAGTCACCAGCCAGAGACTCAAACTGCACTGTCGGCAATGCAGGATCCAGCGCCTTCACCTCCACACCACCTACTGTCCCCCATCTAGCCGGTTTTGAGCCCACTCTTGGAGGGCTTGTGATGCCTGCAGGGCCTTGTGACCCTTCTCTGAGTTCCGTGTGCTTGGGAGGATCTTCAGGTCTGGCCTCCCCTGGATCCTGCACTGCACAGACCTCAGAGCCAGCTGCTCTTGGATCTAAAGCCAGGCTCTTTCCCTTAACCTCTCGGTACCTCTCAGTGACTGCTTCTGTTCAGTGGGTCAGGAGGCCAACCATCAGAGGTGGGTGGGTCTTCTAACACCCACAGGCTTTGCTGTAAGGAGGAAGAGTCATGGGAGGGTAAATGTTCTTCAGAATGCCTGAAACACAAACTCCTCCCATCCCACTGCACGCTCACCTCTTCGCTCTCCAGATCTGGGACTCTTTGCTCCTGCAGAGAATCAAAGGGCCCTTTAGTGCCTCCCCTCTCCCCCTCCCCTTTTCCCATGGAGCCTCCCTGTCTTCTGGCCAGGGAAGAAGCTGGCACCTCCATCTGGAGCAGGGAGTAAGACCTGAGCTCCACACAAAGAAGATCTGTCCCTGAGCCCTGCTCGCCCTCCCTCTGCCCACACAGCAGCTGGCTTCCAGGGGGATCAAGTGGCAGCTGGACTCCAGGGAATTGAGCTGGCAGACCAGTGCTGTGGAGTGATCCACAGTGACAGGGGAGCCTTAGGACTCCTGCATCTCAGCAGGGGCCAGGGGCGGGACCTGTTAACCCATAGAGGGATGGTTACCTCTGCTCCAATAGACACTGTCAACTGTCTCAATCCCCCGTTTCCATTAGCATTCTGGAGACTGAAATGACCTTCTATTCTTATCTGCCTGCCCCAAGGCGGATTCTGCCCACTCAGGGCACTACAGCGTCCATCCTGGGGCCCCTGCCCACCTGCCCCACCCCTCCCACCTAACCTCAGTCATCCCTGGGGATCCCCCAGAGATTGGTTCCAGGACCCCAGTGGATACCAAAATCGGCAGATGCTCAAGTGCCTTGTATAAAACGGTGCACCATTTGCACATACCTTACGAAATCCTCCTGTACCATCACATCGTCTCTAGATCATTTATAACACTAATTCAACGTAAACCTATAATTGTCTTACTGTACTGTTTAGGGCATAGTGACCAAGAAAAAGTTCTGTACATATTCAGTACAAACGCAACCTCTATTTTCATTTTTTTTCCTGTATTTTTGATCTGTGTTTGGTTGAATCTGCACATGTGGAGCCAGCGGATACAAAGGTCGGGCAGTAGTTTCCCAAACACTTCTGCAATGCCCCGTCTCTGCCCTGTGGCTCATCTGGCTTCCTTCGCCTGCTGCAGTATTCTTTCCCTGCATTCTCCTCCTCCGTCCAGCAAGCTCCTCATCATCTCAGCTCAGTTCCAAGTCATGGCTCCGGGGGAAGCTCCCTGGAACACCCCCAGGTGAGTGGAGTACCTCTCTCTTGGGCCACCTCGGTCCCTGCGCTTCCTTCTGTGATAGCAACTACCCTGCCCTGGGGGAGCTGCTTCCTGGTCAGAGTTCCTAGAGGGCTAGACAGCATGTGTCTCCTATTAGCACAGAACCTGGACACACACACACTCACACACACACACGGTGCTCAACAGAGACGTGGAATTTAACTAAGTCTGGTAGATTTCTTTTTCTTTTTTTCCTTTATTTCTTCCATGAGAGAGAGAGACAGAAAGAGACAGAGGCAAAGAGACAGGCACTCCAACAGGGTTTTCCTCTATCATCCTATTCCCCCTTCATCCAACTTGAATCATGCACTTAGCATGCAAAGGAAGACTTCAGGACTTGAACCCAGGACCTTGACATATGGCCCAGCATCATGGAGCTTTGCATTATCACTATGCCACTTCAGGTGGCCAGGTTCATTGTTTTTCTTTCCACAGATAAACTTTGGAGATTAATATTACAGTGGGATTTACATATCAAATCACACATATCTAGCTTGTGGGTTTTTTTTTTTTTAAAAAAAAAAAAAACCTTTACTTTTAGACAGAGATTTTTTTGCTATAGGGCATGTGTGCTTGACAGAGAGACAGAGACAGAGAGACAAAAAGCAAGAAATCACCACCCGGTGGGTTGGCCACGGCACTGTCCCCTCTCCTCCATTCTCCCCTCAGGATTTTGGGCACACATGCACATGCACTTGGTGGTTTTTTTTTTTTTTTTTTTTCAACTTATTTATTTGCATTCATTCACTGCACATCATTACAGCATACAAAATGAGATTTTCCATCCAAAGTACACTATATATTGTCTCAATCAAGCACCTCGACAAACATGTTATTGTCAGCAAATGATCTTCCATTTCTTGTCTTCTGTATGTTTTGCTTTTTTTCCCCCCATCCTTGATTCTCTATCTCTTACCCTCTGCCATCTCCCACTCTCCTCCCACACTGTCTCTGGTATCTATGTTTGCCTTCTATACTGTTTTCTCCTCACATTTTATTGTATCGCCAAAGACCCTAATCAATCCAAATACCCTCATAGCAAACACAGGTGATACCCACATTTCCATGAACACAAGTCTTACTTTACGCATCCTATGAAGTAGCACCTAGCTGTGGCTACATATCCTACTGCAGTCATTGAATAGATATATATTTTTTTTTCCTGAAACTTTTTTTTTGTAACTCAGTTTACATTCCTTCCCTAAGCTTCATCACAGCATACAAAATGCAATCTCCCATCCAGTACACACTGCATAGTGATACAATCATGCACATTACAAAAAAATTTTCCATTACTAGTTCCTAGAATTGCTTCCACCCCTCTTTCTGACCCTCTGTTCCTTCCCACCCTCCTCTCAAACCACCTGTGGTGTCTACAATTGTCCTTCATTCCCTTCCCACCCACGTTGCATTGATCACACAATTTCCTACATAATCTAACTACTTTCAATGGTGAGTTCACTCATTACTACTAAGAAAACCAGTTTTAACTTAACTCAAAGAAATGCCAAGGAACTTTGCTTAAAGCCAGGAAACAAGTCAGGATTCTGTTCAAATGGAAGGTGCATGAACCTATCAGTCTCATGTACTTTTATCTTCTGTTCTGGTTCAATTTTCCTGATTAAATTCTGGGATATAATATTCAACTCCAGACTTGTCCCTATGATTAAGTTGGCCACTTTCATAGTTTTTGGACTCTTATTTCCATGTGTCTGTGTTTAATTTTCTTGATACAGCACACCCTTGAGAACTTCTTGGAGATCTGGTCTGGTGCTGGTAAATTCTTTCAGGTTTTGTTTATCTGAGAATGTTCTTGTCTTTTCTTCCCACCTGAAAGATAATCTTGCCGGGTACAGTATTCTTGGCTGAAATTGCTTCTCTCGTAACACTTTGAATATATTTTCCCATTCTCTCCTCGCTCGCATTGTTTCCGATGAGAGATCTGCTGTTAGCCTGATGGGATGTCCTTTGTAGGTAACTTGATGTTTCTCTCTTGCCAATCTTAGTATCTTGTCTTTGTCTGCGGTTTTGGTCAACCTGGCTATAATGTGTCTTGGAGAAGATCTTCTTGGGTTGATTCTATTTGGGGTCCTTTGTATTTCCTGGGACTGGATCTTCGAATGCCTCTCTAGGTTTGGAAAGTTTTCTTGCAGGATTTCATGGAATAGATTATCAATGCCCTTATGGGTCTCTTCACCTTCTGGAATGCCAATTATCCGGATATTTGAACGTTTGATGGTATCCAGTACTTCTCGCATATTATTCTCAAATTTTGGAGCCATTTTCTCAGTCTTCGAGGTGGATTTTTCTAAGTCAGCCATTTTGTCTTCTACATCTGAGATTCTACTTTCTGAATGATCTAGTCTGCTTTGAATACTTTCTAGGGAGATTTTGACTTCTTGTATTATAGACTTCATCTCTAGCAGTTCCGTTTGAGTCTTTTGTAAAGTGTGTAATTCCTCTTTTAGATCTTGCAAGAATTTCCTCATCTCCTGGAACTCGGCAACTTCTTTCTCCTTTCTCTTTAGCAGTTCATTATCTCTCTTTTCTTCCATCTCTGTTAGCTTCAACATTATGAATGCTCTAAATTCCTTATCAGACATTTCCATGACTTTCACCGAACTGCTTGTGGATGAAGGAGAGTTACTCTTTTCCATTGGAGGAGAGGTATTTTCTCGTTTTCCCATATTTCTTGTGATCCGACGGTGATTTCTTGTCATCTGATGGATGGCGTGTTTCTTTCAAATTCTTGAAGTTAAGCCTCAATGTTCAGGAGCAAGCAGACAGAGGTGTTCTAGAATCTGTTTTCCGTTCTGTTGTGATCACCGGTGCAGCAGATTCAGTAGATATTGGGTGGAGAGACAAGAAAAAGGAAAATGAAAAAGAGAGAGAGAAACAACAACCGAAAGAGAAAAAAGACAAAAAAATAAAAAATTATAATTACTGTTCTTTTTTTTTTAAAGAAAAAAATTACAAAATAGAAAACCGCGCGCGAAATATCTAGTTCCCAGTAGCCATGAGGAATCTTGAGAGAAGGGCTCAACTCTCCTGCCTGGGAGGAAGGAGCAGAAGGGATTATTAACAAAACAAAAGGTGGAGGCTGAGAGCCAGAGAAAAACTTTACCTTTAAAAAAATCGTAAAAAGGAAAAATTACACAAAAAAATGAGGAGACAGGAGCAGAGAGAGACAGAGACCTCAGAGACACAGAGACAGAGATAGAAGGCCAGAGGGGCTCCCTACCACACTAGCTTTGCTTGCTGGAGGCTGAATTATGAGTAGAAAATCTTCATTTCTCCTGTTCCCTGAAATGTCTAGTTCGCAGTAGCCATGAGGAATCTTGAGAGAAGGGCTCAACTCTCCTGCCACACTAGCTTTGCTTGCTGGAGGCTGAATTATGAGTAGAAAATCTTCATTTCTCCTGTTCTCTGAAATATCTAGTTCCCAGTAGCCATGAGGAATCTTGAGAGAAGGGCCACTTGGTGTGTTTTAAGCCACTGGGTCCAGGACGTGAACCACAGTTGACTACGTGGGAGTCCAGCAATGTAATCATTACGCCATATACTGATCCCTTTTTATTGGTAATATCTTTATTAAGATAGAATTCAGGAGCCAGCAGGTGGCATGGTGGGTAAGGTGCTGGACTCCCACATGCTCAGTGGTGGTTCAAGTCCTGGACCTGGCAACTTGCTTTCTCACTTTCTCTTTCTCTCTGTCTCTCTCTAGTCAAATTAAAAACTAATAATAACAAATAAAATTAAATAATTCTTTTTTAAAAAGATAGAATTCATACAACCATACAATTCACTCATTTAATTTAAGGTATAAAATGTAGTGGTTTTTAGAATAGTCACAGGTTTGTACAAAAATCTCTACAATTGGGACCAGCAGTTAGCGTAATGGCTATGTCGCTGGACTCCCACATAGTCGACCTTGGTTCGAGTCCCAGACCCAGCGGCTTAAACTCACGCCGGGCGCATGTGCGTGCGTGCCCAAGATCCCGAGAGGAGAATGGAGGAGAAGGGATTGCGGCTTGGCCATCCTCGCTGGGGGGTGATTTCTCATTTTCTGTCTCTCTGTCTCTATCTGTCTGGCGAGCACACGCGCCCTATAGCAAAAACCTATCCAAAAAAAAAAAAAAAAAGTCTCTACAATTTATTTTAATACATTTTCTTCACTCCCAAAAGAAACCCCACACTCATCAGCATTCACTCCCCATTTAGACCTTTCCTCCACCCCTAAGTAACCACTAATCTATATTCTGGTCCCTACAGATTTGTCTGTTCTGGGCATTTCATATAAATAGAACCATACAATATGTGGTCCTTTGTGACTGACTGCTTTCACTTAGCAAAACGTCGCCAGGGTTGACTCACGTTGTAGCATGGATCAGTACTTTTCTCCTTCCATTCGCCAAATAATATTCCCTTATATAAATACACCCCATTTTAACTACTCATTCATCTGTTAATGGACTTTTGGGTTATTTCCACTTTTTGACCATTATAAACAGCTTGCTGTTTTTTGAATACTAAAGACATTTTTACATTTAAAAATAATTTTGAATTTATAGATTTTACAAAAAGAGTGACAAAAACCTTTTTTCTGTTTTTTTTTTTTTTTAAGAGATTTTCCCTACAGTGGGCTCACTGGAGAGACAGAGAGAAAGTGAGACATCAACCCCCAGGGGGATGGCCATGCTGCAATTCCTTCTCCTCCATTCTCCTTTCAGAATTTTGGGCATGCATGTACAACTCGCCTGGTGTGAGTCTCAAGCCACTGTGTCCAGGACTCAAGCCATAGCTGGCCATGTGGGAGTCTAGCGCCTTAACCACTACACCACCTGTTGGCCCCCAAAAAGTTTTCTTCCTTAAACATTTGAGAGTGAGTGGCTGACATTGATGTCCATTGCAACCCCCTGTACACACACATACATACGTGGGATACTTCAGTGTGTACCTCCTACAATGACACTTCCTTCCGTAATCACAGAACAACCATCGGAATTGGGAATCTAATATTGATTGATTCTTACTGGATAATCTATGGACCCATTCAAGTTTTACCTAATCGTGTCCTTGAGAGCTAAAGATGCAACTAAGGGGATGAGGCAGCAGGTGGTATAGTGGTTAAGGCACAGGACTCCCACATGGCTGACCGCAGCTCAAGTCCCAGACCTGGCAACTTGCTTTCTCACTTTCCCTCTCTTTCTCTCTCTCTGGTAAGTGCACATGCCCTATAAATTAATAAAATAATCATGGTAAATAAAATTGAATAAATAATTCATTTTTTAAAAAGATGACATTGGGCTTGTGCATTACATTTAATTGTCCTGTCTCAAGTCTCCCTCGATCTAGAGCAGGTCCTCGGTCTTTCACTGACTTTCATGACCTTGACATTTCAGAAGACTACAAGCAAGTTATGTTTCAGAGTCTCTCAATTTGGGTTTTCTGATCTTTCCTCATGATTAAAGTCAGGCAATGCCTTTTAACAGGAATATCGCAGAAGGGACAGGCTGTTCTCATTGCATCCTGTATCAGGTGGAACACAATTTCCATTTGTCCTGTTACTGATGATTTTAACTTTGATCACTTGATTAAGTTGAGTCTGCTAGGTTATACTATGGTACATTTACTCTTTTGCCTTTGTAATTAGTTAAATATATTTTGAGTTATTTTGAGACTGTGTATAGCTATTCCTCATCAAACTTTCACTCACTAAGGCTAGCATCCACTAATACTTCTTGGCTAAACTAATGTTACTATCAGAGTAGCCAAATTGTGATTTTCTAATTGCATCTTTCCTTCCACACTTATTAGTTAGTATCTTTCTGTAAGAGAAACATATTCATTTATATCAGTATGAATTCAGAGGTTCTTATTTAAAAGATTATATATTAGGTCATGGGAAAAATCATGATGTATTTTTATGTTTTTCTACACAAAAATGCATCATGACTTTCCTGACAACCCAATAACTGGGGGCTAGCAGGTGGCATAGTGGTTAAGACACTGGATTCCCACATGGGTGACCACGGTTAAATTCCATACCTGGCGGCTTGAAAATCATGCAGGGTGCATGTGCATGCATGCCCAAAATCCTAAGCAGAAAATGGAGGAGAAGAAATTGCAACATAGCTATCCCCATGAGGGATGATTTCTTACTTTCCCTCTCACTGTCTCTCTCCCGCGAGTGTGAGTGCCCTATGGCAAAACCTAACATAAATAAATAAATAATAAAAAGGGTTATAATTGGTTATTGTCATTTTTTAAAAATTTCTCTTATTTGGCTAGTGGACGCTTCTCAAGTTGGCATCTGTGTCCTTTTGATATGTCTTCATCAATTTTTGAGCACTTTCATTTTTTCTGGCATAAGATATTCTAGGCTTATTTAATCCTCTGCCTGCCCCAGTCCTCCGGTCATTCATTTCCCCAAGGAGTTCCAGCTCCTTTTTAATGGAGAGTAGTATGTATAAATCAAGTATGGGCGCTAGATGTGCTCATTGATATTGGGATCTCACTTCTCTTAGGCCCACTCCAGGGACAGAGACGAACACACAGACACGCGTATACCATGAATGTGTTTTTATATACATTCATATCCACATTTACATCTATGCTTATGTTTGCATATACCTAGACATATGTTGAGAAACATGAATTCACACTAACCCCTCTAATCCCAGCCCAGCACCACCTAGTTCATCCTCATCCTGGCCTGTTGCTTATTGGTAGCTCCCCCCCACAACAGTGCTGGCTCCCGTTATCCTCAGCATATTTCCGTACTGAATGGGCCCATCTGTGCGATCTCCCAGCACCTTTGTGGATCCCCCAGATGGACACTCTCCCTACCCTGCTTTGGCTTTAAAGTCCCACATGAGGTCGTTGCTATCATCACCACCCCCTACACAGATACCCCTTGCAGCCCCTTCAGGCTCCAACACCCTGTGTCCACTGTACCCCACCAGGACACTTCTCCCAGAAGGACGCTGTCCTCACCGTGCTCATGCTCTGACACTACATGCTGGGCTGCCACCTCCCTCTCCCCACAGATGCCCTCCTCCCTTCACCCAGGCTGTGGCACCGCCACTCACCAATGCAGATACCCTCCACACCTTGCTTGGACTCTAACCCCTGTCTATGGCACAAAGACACTCTACGCTCTGCTCGGGCTGGCTCCCCACCCTAGACTGCTGCCACCTGACCCCCTTTATTACCCACTCAGTCTCTGACACCCGTACCTGGACTGATCCCACCAGTGCCAACCCCCCACCATCCTACTCCCACACAGACACGGACCTTGCTTATTGAAAGGGCTGGGTTTCGTCCTGTAGGCTCTTCCCAGCTGAGTTTTTGTTAAATGCATCCCTTGGTGTCCTTAAATTTGTTTTTCTTCTCCTTCACAAGAAAGTGATAGAGTTAGGTTTGATAAAATTCAGGTCCAGTGTTTTGGCAACAAAACTTCATAGGGGATCCAGCAGGTGGCATGGTGATTAAGACACTTTATCCCACATGGCCTACCATGGTTCATGTCCCAGACCTGGAAGCTTGCTTTCTCATTTTCTCTCTCTTCTCTCTCTCTCTCTCTCTCACTCTTTCTTTCTGTCTCTCTTTCTCTGGTGAGCACATGTGCCCTATAGCAAATTTAAAATAACAATAAATAAAATAAAATTAGATAAATAATTGTTTTAAAAAACTTCATATGTAGTTAAGTGCTGTGTTCTTCCATCAGATAGCACAGTTTCATTAAGGGTTGCAAAATGACGTTACTCTATTTCTCATCTTCATATGAAGGGACACACGTCCTCATCAATCATTTGTTTCTTATGTGGTTTGTGTAATAGAAAAGGCAAGTGCCAGTGTGGCACATATACTCTACGGAATACTACTCAGCCATAAAAACAGCAAGATCCTGATTTGGTAGAAAGCAGACAAATATGGAAGATTCACTGCCGAATGGAGCAAGCCAGACTATGGAAGAGAGCCATTGTATGACTCCACTTAACATATACCGACTCTCCGCACTCTATGGCGGAAACTGAAAGATTATATAGAAACATGGTGAATGGTTATAAATAGTGGAGACAGTGTGGGAAAGGGTGATAAAAGGGGGAGAGTGTGAGGAAAGAAATCAAGGAGAAAAAGAGAGAGTCAAGACATTTATGTGACACAGGAATGGAGTGTTGTCTGTTGATGATAATGTGTATAGTATTCGCAACTGGATTGGTGTGAGGTGTATTCATGTTGGGTAAATTAACTTTACAATCTTCGTGATGTGTAGTGACTGAATGTGTAAAATAAATTTAAAGAAAGAAAGAAAGAAAGAAAGAAAGAAAGAAAGAAAGAAAGAAAGAAAGAAAAGAAAACAAGCAAAGGCAGGTGCTTTTTTCTTTTTTATTTGCCAGTTTTCAAAATCAATAGTTTCCCTAACACCCAAGAGTGATCAGTGAGTGATCTGTTTTTAAAAAACTTCTGTTAACTCAATGGATTGAAAGATGTCAAACATATTTGTAGTTACTTTATTTCTTTACAGAGAACATTTGTGCACACAAGAAAGAGAGAGAGAGGAAGAGAGAAAGAAAGGACCCCCCCTTTTCTCCTCCATTTCTCTATTCCTTCAGGATCCTGTGCACACGCACACGTGCACAGCAGTTTTTCAAGCTGCTGGGGCTGGGACTCGAACTGCAGTCAGTCAGATGAAATCTGCCTTCCTTTGCACAACACTTTACTGCTGTGCTATAGGACCAGCCCCTTTGCAATTATTTTTATTGATGATCAAGTTGTTCATCTCTAGCCAGTGGGAGCCTCTTTAGGTTGCTACTACCTGGTAATCTTTGATGGCTTCTGATGTGACAAGATGGTTCAGGCTCACCTTGTTCCTTTTGTGCCCCAGAACTAAAATTTATTTAAAAAAATCCAAATTTCCATTTTTTTGGATAATAGTATTTAGAGGCCATAATCTGGTCTCTAAAGGTGTTCACTGTTCCCAGGTCTTTGCTATGAATATAAAATGGGCAGAGTAGGGACAGAACTAGACATAATAACCTACCCTCTAAATTCACACTAATACTTCCAATTCAAGTTCAGGAGTAAAGGTTTACACTGAGCCTCATCAGTCTTCCATCTGTATGTTCATTCTTTCACACTGAAATTCCCAATTCCCAGTGGAAGCAACACGGTTACTAACCTCTTTTCTCACACTATACATCTAACACTTCCAGATTAACTACCAGCACTGTCGTCACCAACATGTATATTGATAAACAGTTCAAGAATTTTTGTAGTCATTTTTGTTAGAGTATATCACAATTGGGACAATCAAATTATTCTGTCTTTTTTTTTAAGGTTTGTTTTTTTGGTTTTTGGGGTTTTTTGCCATAGAGTGTATGTGCTTGCTAGAGGAAGAGAGAGACACAGAAAAAGAGAAAATGAAAAATCACCCCCTGGGGGAAGGCCATGCCACAATCCCTTCTCCTCTATTCTCCTCCTGAGATTTTGAGCCCACATGTACACATGACCAGTGTGATTTTTCAAGCATCCAGGCCCAGGACTCAAACCGTGGTTGACCCTGTGGGAGTCCAGCCACCTGATGGCCCCTTATTTTGTCTTTAAGTCACTTGAAATACACCGTGTAATTATGCTACCATGCTGATCAATATATTCCCTTTCTTTCATCTTGCTTTCATGATTTAGATTTTTTAAATCTTCATGGATTCATTTTTTAAAAATCAATTTTATTTTATAATTAAATATGAAAATATTTGCATGGCTCCAAAGATACATCTACAAAACAAGTTACCTTAAGAGAAATCTTCAAACTGAATTTGCTCAGAGTAGTGTAGGCACCAGAATCTTATAGTTCTGCCATGTTAGCACTGTATCCAGTTCTCAGTTACACATATGAAGCTGTGTCTACTTAGAACATAGGCCTGATGCTGCAACGAAGACTGTAAAATAGCAATAATATAGAATTCTTAATGGTTCAACTATACGCTTTCCTGGGCTGACGTGATGGCTCCATCGTGCAGGAACTTAGGCTCCTTTCATCTTGTTGCTTCTGTATCCTTTACACATAGCTTCCATCTCTTGGTCTAGACAGCTGGCCCAGATCCTGTCATCACATGCCCATGCTAGCCAGCAAGAAGAAAAGGAGAACAAGAAGCCACTTCTCTTGAAGGGCAGAACTTAGAGGCTCCATACACAAATGCACACATCCCAAGTGATCGGTTAGCCATAAGGAACACTGAGAAATACAGTATTTTGCATAAGAGCAGTTGCTCAGCTAAAATTTGCAGTTCCATTGCTAAAGGAAGAAGGAGAGAATAAGATATTGAAAGGTCTGTGACTATTACATCCTCCAAATAATGGTCTACAACATTATATGACCCAAACATTTTTTTTAATTTACTCAGTCATTTATTTTAATATGACCAGAGAGAGACAGAGAGAGAGTTAAAGTGAGAAAGCAAGCCACCAGGTCCAAGACTCGAACCATGGTCAGCCATGTGGGAGTGTCCAGCGCCTTAACCACCACGCCACCTGCTGGTCCCCATGACCCAAGCATTTCTGCCAGCAAATTTTTTACCCTCATGATGCCTTTTTTTTTTTTTTTTAAGGTTTTTGCTATAGGGCACGTTGCTTATTAGAGAGAGACAGAGAGAGACAGTGAGAGAGAAAGTAAGAAATCATTCCCCAAGGGGGATGGGCACACTGCAATTCCCTCTCCTCCTTTCTCCTTTCCTCTGAGGATTTTGGGCATGCACACGCTCCTCGTATTATTTCCCAGTTGCTAGGTTCAGGAGTCGAATCCAGTGTTTGATCATGTGGGAGTCCAGTGCCTTAATCACCATGCCACCTTCTGGCCCCCTCACGATGCTTTTTTAAGTTTGAGATGAAATCAAGTGGTTGACGAGGAAAATATGCAGATGTAATATAGAAAAGGAATCTACACTTAGCTTATGGGGAAAAAAATCTGAATTACTACACAGTCAAATGTCTCTTTTACAAATTCTGCCTTTGTTTCTGTGCCAAGAAAGACATTTTCTGCTTGAGTTGAGATACATGTTCAGCTTTATTCTCTGCAGGGTTTTTTTCTATATTACTTTTTTCTTTTACATCTAAAATTTATTGAATAGTATCAGGGAACTAAGGCTAGCCTATCGGTAGGGTACCACTTGGGTCAGAAGGCAATGAATAGCGTGACCATATGACCAAGATTATCCAGAACAATTTCAAGTCTTTGTCAATGCTGGCTAAGTTAATACACACCAGGCTTTCAGCCAGCATCTCAGGACACGAAGATAGAGACCCAGTTCTTGCTTTCTTCAGGGCATTCGAATAAGGGAGAATCCTAAACAAGTCAGCACCATTAAGTATAATCCATGCTAGAGATAGTGTGGAGAGGAGCATGTAGGGAAACTTCAGAATGGAGGGGATACTTGAATTGAATCCGGAAAGGCCAGGGGGTATTTTCTAGGTAGATGATTAAGGAAAAGCACTTCAGGGCAAGTGTAAATTCACTGAACCCTGATTTCTTCATCTAGAAATCACACGGGCAGTGCTCTGTTGGTGGGTTTGCTGGAATCAGGGATGCGATCTGGGCAAGAGTCTTGTGCTGGTTTGTTGTACCAATACATGAAGAGCACTCTTTCACTTTTCCTGGTGGGAAACACCAACATGCTTGGTTAAATGACTTCTCTATTCTCCATTCTGTGAATTGGGTAGGCGGGATTTCCAAGAAGTTCTTGATTTCATGGAGGAGGAGCATTAAGATGGAGTCACGTTAAGGTCCCATCCACCTGGGTAAGGGTTAGGATTAGAAGGAAGCTGAGCACCCCTGGAATTTGATTTGATCACCCTGGCATTTTTTAAAATTATTTATTTATTTATTTATCCACTCATTTTTTTTTTTTTAATTTAAATTTGGCCAGAGAAAGACACAGAGAGAAAGAGAGAGAGAGGGAAAGCGAGAAAGCAAGCCACCAGGTCCGGGACTCAAACTATGATCACCCATGTGGGAGTGTCCAGCGCCTTAACCACCTTGCCACCTGCTGGTCTCCTCACCTTGGCATTTTATATACACTGGAAACATACCCAGCCTTTTGATGCAAAACTGATTTTGGAATGGAAGGTCAAGGTGGCAGAACCATTGAGGCCATGTAGCTAAATTCACTGCATGACTCTGGGCAGGTCATTTTCCTTCATTTAGAACTGATTCTTCCAACTCCAGGACACTCAGAGCATCCCCTGTGGCCCTGAGCCACTCCAGAGAGAAGATAGGGAAAGGGAGATATACACCTTTAAGGCTGTCATCCCACCCTTAATGGAGTCTACACGCCAGCTGTCCCACTGCCAGGTCCTCGGGCCAGCAGTTGCCATGGTGTGTGGACCCAGAAGGCATGTTGCTATAATAAGATGTGTTTATTTGAATACGAAGGTCAGGGAGTTAAGTAGTTGGTATTCCAGTCGTATAGAGTCGTTTGCACAGTGTCACTAATAATTAAAGGGGGTTTTGACTAATCTAGTTGCTCTTCCTAAATATACTCTGCTCAAGAAACTCATCAAGGCAGCAAAGTAATCTTTGAGGTTATTAATCTCCTCTGCTTCACAGCTGGGGCAAATTTATTTGCTTGAATTAGCATGTAATAAACTTATAATAAAGCTGCCAGAGCCCCAGCTTGGTAGAGATCAGCTCCGTGTAATGGGTAGTTACATCTAGGAAATGGGGCACTAGTCCCTGGGCCGCCATTGTAAGCCTGATGAGGCTGAAGAGGCTGCCCCCTAGAGCCTGCAGGGAGAGAAGGTCACCAAGCATGGGAGACCTCAAGATGGAGCTGAAGGAAATTTTGCAGACTGGCAAGTTCATGCTCCTTATCGCTGCCCCTCCCCATGGCACAGATGAGGAAAGCGAGGCTTGGAGAATGGAAGGGTGTGATTGAAGCCATGTAGAGGGCGTTTGGCGGAATCTAGGAGGGAGGCGTGACTCCCCGTCCACCACCTCCGTGGCTGGCAGTTTTCTTGGTCAGGGGATTTTCTACCCAGGTTCTTCTATAGACCCGTTTCTATCCCCTGTTTCCCTTTTATCGGCCCCTTATCCTGCCTCTTCCCTACACTATGGCCCCACCAAAACCTGTTTATCTTTCCTACTTCGTCATTTTGATTTTGTAAGGAAACGCCACCTTCTGTCCTGTCTAGGAACCCATCTGAATGATTTTTTTTTAAAGGTTTTCGCTAGAGGGCGCCTGCGCTCGCCAGACAGACAGAGAGAGACAGAGAGATAGAAAGCAAGAAATCACCCCCCAGGGAGGATGGCCACGCCGCAATCCCTTCTCCTCCATTCTCCTCTCGGGATCGTGGGCACGCACGCACACGCGCCCGGCGTGAGTTTAAGCCGCCGGGTCCAGGACTTGAACCGCGGTCTACTACGTGGGAGTCCAGCGACATAGCCATTACATTAACTGCTGGTCCCTAGGAACCCATCTGGATGTCTGTGTTTTTCCTGACCATGGCAGTCTCTCTGGTCACCTGTCTGTGAGCACGTGGAGAGTCTACAGGAAGTATAGAGTGTCTCCTGGAGCCTGAGTGAGAGAGCCATCTGCCCAAGATGGGGGGCCTGAGAGCTTCTTCCACTTCTACTTTTCCTTCTCTTCTCTCTGCCTGCCTCTGGGACCCCAGCTCCATCTGGTCTTTGTTCTTTGAGGCTGAGGTTGGGGAGATATTCTCCTGACTGAGTGGCAAGTAGGCGGGGGAGAGCTGGTAGACCAGCTTCTTAGGGAGCAGCTACAAGACAACAACCTCGCTGGTGCCAACACTGACCACCTTGCGTAGCACTGCCATGGTGAATTCTATACCACAAATAGCCCATATCAAGCAGCAACGGCAGAAGGGGGAGAAGGTGAAAAAGATAAGCTACACTATCCTACCACATGTATAATCAGACTCCTGCCCCCTGCCCCTCCGTATCCCCCATCTCCTCATCCTGCCACTCTTTGTCCTTTTATCCCCCAACCCACTCCTCTCCTATCCCCTCGTCCTCCATCTCCCATCCTTCCCATTCCCTTATCCTCTTTGCTTACAGTCTTGGAGAATGGGAGGAGGAGCATAAGGGAATCTTTCTGGAATCCCTACAGACCCAGAACCCTGCACTTTTTCTTCAGACACCTCTGTAACGTTGACACACCTGCAACATTCCTAAGGTCACAGTCATTCTTTCTCAAACAAAGGGTTATAAAAGTAGAATGAGAAATCACTGAGATTCTAGGAACTGTAAAAGACGAAGAGCCACATGCCACATGTCTAGGCCAGGTTTTGGGTTTTTTTGTTTGTTTGTTTGTTTTGAGGGGGTGGGGAGAGAACAAATGACTTTCCTGAGGTCACAAAGCCAAGCTCGGGCCAAGAATGGAATTCTGGTCCTCTCTCCAGGAGTTTCCTCCACGATATCAAACCACTTTAGACAGGGACATGTGACGAGAGTTCCCTCCTTGCTAACCAACATGTTGGTCTATGTTCCATACCTCCCTAGTTTCCCAAATCACTTACTCAAGACTCCATCAAACCCTTCTCATCCAATCCCCCACCACTCCTTACAAGTGACAGTCTAGGAAGTACCTTTCCCTGGATTTTTTAAGCCTAGCACAGCTCAAAGAAGCAGATCATAGATTCCTGGTAGTGTAGAACTAGACCTGGTCTATGAGGCACTGGAAGGACAAACCCAATTGGAGGTCCTGTTGGAAGGAGAACAGTCTGGCAAGCAGAACCCAAATCTGGCTGAGGGTTGCACAGTCATTTCTCCTGCGGTGGTCAGCATCAATGGAGCTCAGTTCATTTTGGATCCGTTGCTCTGGCCCATGGGCAGAAGTCTCGCTCCACACCTGCTCATGTGCCCCATCTAAGTCCACATCTTCATCATCGTCGGCGTAATCTGGGTCAGCTCAAGCAGAGGTTTCTCCTCATCACCCTTTACAATCCTGTCTCCACCCAGAAGCCAAGGAACAAATAATCTCAGACCTTTGTGAAGACAGCAAAGGCAGGATCTTAGTCATGATGTCACAGGTGTCAGTGAGGAAGGAATCACAGAACAGGGTCAACTTACCCTTACTAACAATTGAATACCACATGGTGTAATAATCATAGAACTTTAGGGACCAGCAGCTGGCATAATGGCTATGTTGCTGGACTCCCATGTAGTCAACCGCGGTTTGAGTCCCGGACCCGGTGGCTTAAACTCACGCCAGGTGCATGTGCGTGCATGCCCAAGATCCTGAGAGGAGAATGGAGGACAAGGGATTGTGGTGTGGCTATCCCCTCTGGGGGGTGATTTCTCACTTTCTGTCTTTCTGTCTCTCTCTGTCTTTCTAGCGAGCGCACATGCCCTGTAACAACCTCTCCAAAAAAAAAAAAGAATAGAACTTTAGGGCCAGTTTCATGGCCTGGAGGATAAGGCAGCTGGATTTCACATGGCTGACTGCTCTGTTTGAGTGCTGTACCCAGTGACCTGAGAAACATGCTGGGTGCATGTACATGCATGCCCAAAATCCTGAAAAGAGAGAGAGATGGAGAAAGGATTGAGGAACTACCATCCCCATGGAGGATGCATTCCACTCTTCCCTCCCTCTCTCTGTATCTCTCTCTGATGAGCACCTGCACCCTCTGGCAAAAACAAAAAGAACAGAAGTTTATTTAGCTCATAGTTTTGGAGATCCAAGGTTAAGGGGCCTCATCTGGTTAGGTTTTTTAACTGATGGGAACTCTCTGCAGAGTTCTGAGGTGACACGGGGTATCACCTGGCAAGAGCTTGAGCAAAGCTTGTGTGTCCGTGTGTCTGCTTTACTTACAAAGCTACCAGGTGTCAATCATGGGGCCCCCATCCTATGACCTTATAATCGGATTAAGTTTTCACAGTCTTAATCCTGTCACAATAGGAACCAAATCTTTATCACCACAGCAGGTGATAAAGTCATTATGAGAGATGGCAAAAGCTGGAAAAGCCTCCAATTATTTTTCACTTCCCAAGACTTTTCTGGAAAACTTCAGTGAGATTTTTATTTTCTTTGCCAATAGAATTTTGGGAACAAAGAGGAAAAAATAAAGTCTGTCTTCACAAGGCCTATTTAATAGGACATCAGAGGGGATAAAGATCAGTCAGACAAGAGTAAACCCCAAACTCAGCCAGAAAAGCTTGAAAACACAGAAAAATGAGGTTGTCCATAATCCAGAGGCTGTCCGAGCTATATTGGCAACAAGAATCCATTACTTGGAGCAGATAGTGTCACAGGATTGATGGGTAGAAAGACAACAGAATACCTGAACTTTTTAATTTGCTTCAAATGTCTCTGTCATAAAGGAAAAATTGCAAACCCAAAGGATGAGAGAAACGTAGGAGATCATTAAGCCACACCAGGAATTTTGTCCAAAGAAAGTAATTTTCAGTAGAGAAAAAGTGTCTGCACAAAGATGTTCATTTCAGTGTTGTTTAATGAAAAACTGGAAATGAATGAAAGGAAGACCGTAAATAGGAGACTATTTAAACGATCTATGGAGCTTTGGTCTACAGACTTAGGAAGTCATCAAAATCCCCCCAGGGTTTATAAGGACCTGTAAAATGCACGCTAACATGTTAAGTAAAAAAGAAATAGCAGAATTCAAATTTGCTTGTACAGTTCACCCATTTTCTGTTATGAGCATGTACTACTTTTTCATGTTTTACTTTTATATCAGAAAAACTGACATATCATATTTCAAAATGTGTCTAAGGTGTATTTTAATGATGGTATGTCGTTAAATGTTTATAACTATATAAAACAAACGATGCTTAGAAAATAAGGGAGGATACTAAATGTTGAATCCGGTAATGTCTCAGAGGTGGCTGTCTTCCAAATTTTTTATGAAAAAAAAGTCTTTATTATATTGTATTGGGAGGGAAATCTAAAAATGTTTAGTAAAGAAATAGAGTAGAGGGAAGAGAGAGAAAGGAGGAATGATAGGGAAAGAAAAGTGAGAAATGATGGAGGTGAGAAGGGGAAAGGAGAGAGAGGGGAGAAGGTGGAAGGGAAGGATATTGGAGCCAACGTACAGAAAGGCAGAGAAGCTGTGGTCTTTTGAGGAGTTCAGGCCTCCAGACACAAGCTCCCAGGGCAGGAAGCTCAGGGGCAATGATAAGACCCGTGGCAGGAGTCTTTGAGGGATTACGGAAAGTGAAGAAACGCTAACTTATTGCTCTTTAAAGTTTATTTTATTCATGAGAGAGAGATGTGCATGTGTATGAGAGAGAGGGATGTAGCCCCAACAGGGTCAGGTCATGCCATGGTCCCCGGCCCTTCAGCTCATCAGGATCTTGGGTGCTCTCAGCACGTGGTAGGTCAGCTGGGCCCAGGACCTGAATCTCAGGTAAACCGTGTGGCTTCCAACACTGCAATTTGGTAAAGCTACTGACTGTGCCACAGAGGCCAGATCAAAATGCTACAATAACTTATTGGTAGTTCATATTCTGATTTTAAGACAAAACCAAACAAACCCTAGTAACAAGAGGCTGGCAAGTTGGATTACAATCACTGGCAAATGTCTCAGTGTAAGACCATACAGAAGGGAAAACAATCCCTAGTGGCCAGCATGAGTTCTCTGAGGCTGAGCCAGGCCCGGCTGAATTTCCATCCTGACAGGACAACTAGGAGAGGGACTAGGGGTGCCTTTGATGAAGGGCATGGTGTGGCGATTCCGGTGAGGTGTTTGTCAAAGCTGCTCAGTCCCTGAAGAAGGTAAGGTGTTGCCTTGCCTAATGGGCTAGGCACTGTGGAGGCAGGGGTGGGCCCGGATGTCAGCTCAGCGGGCATCTCCAACAATACTCTAAGACTTGACCTTGTCTGCCTCAACCCTTTTCTCAGCAACTCAGATGAAGCAGAATGCAAGATGCGCTTATCAAATTTGCAGTTGACACAAAGCCGGAGGGATTGTTAATAGAAAGGATGGCAGAATCAAGATTCAAAAACATCTTGACAGCTTGAAATAATGGGCTGAAAACATGTAAAAGGGATAAATGTAAATTCCTACATTTAGGTTTAAAAAAAATGTTTCATAAACATCAGACGTGAGAAAGAAGGCTTAAAAGAAGAAAAGACAGATAGGAGCCTGAGTGGCACTGTTCGTTAAGGGAGGAAGAAAGGAAAGAAAATAACATTTATTAAGGTACCAGAAACTGTACAGGATGCTTTAAATTATCATACCATGTCTGCAGGGCAGGCAGCATCACTGAGCCCATTTTACAGATGAGGAGACTGTGGCTCTGTGAGATTATTAACTGACTAAATGATTCATATCAAGCTATTAAGAAGCTCATATTAAACGACTGGAGTTAAAAACTACAAAGTGATAGAGTAAGAATTTGCATTCAGATCTCCCGTCTTCATGGCTAATGCTCTATCCTTCCCCTGTTCCAGGTAAATCTTGATTAATATAATCACAGAAATTCATTTCTCCTTACCAGTAATGGCTGTGAAAAATGGCTTATCATAGACAAGAGACATGGGAGCAGGTATGTTGGGAGAGCTTCCAGTTAAATTTTCCTTTCTTTTAAGAAGGCCTGGAAGTGGCTATTTCTACCCTTCTGCCTCTATGTGTTTCTGGCCTGAGAGGTCTGGAACCATAGCAGCCATCTGGGCACCTTGAGGAATTTGGCATTAGATGAGCTACCAAATGCAAGAAGATATAGGATGGGGAGATGGGCATGTCCCATGTAGAGGCACTAAACTTACCAAGACCACCTGCCTCAAGACCTCCCACTGGATGATGACCCAGAAGATAATCCATTGTCCGGGTTGGTCAAGCCTCTTCCACTTCCGGGTTGGTCCTGAGACTCTTTCCTCTCTTGGTGCTCCCGCTCTCAGACAAGCAATTCTCTGAGTAACTTGCCACCTGCTGACAGCCATTTATTTTGCACCCAACTTACTTGCACCAACCACTCTGGTTTTTTTTGTTTTTTTTTCTTTTTAAATTTGCTACAGGGCGTGCGTGCTTTCCAGAGAGAGAGACAGAGAGAGAGGGATGAGGGAGTGAGGGAGTGAGAAATTACTCTCCCAGGGCAAGTATGGCCATGCCACAATACTTTCTCCTCCATTCTCTCACAATTTTGGACATGCACACACACACACACACAACCCCACATACTCAGCATGTTTTTCAAGCCACCAGGTCCAGGACTTGAACCATGTAGTCAGCCATGTGGGATCCAGCTGCCTTAACTACCATGCCACTAACTAGCCCCCAATTACTTTTCTTTTTTTTTTTCTGAAAGACAGGGCCTCACTGTGTCATGATCCTCCTGCCTCAGCCTCCCAAGTAGCTGAAAGTACAGGCACACGCAACCGTGACCAACTCTTTCAGACAGGATCTTGCTATGTTGCCCAGGCCAGCCTCCAACTCAGATCATCCTGCCTCGGCCTCCCTAGTCACTGCCAAACTCTTATCTTTTGATATGAGACCTCACTCACAAATCACGGATGATCTTGTGATCCAAGTCCGGCTAATCAGAGTACTCAAGCCCCTGGCAACAGGGACTGGCTCAGGAGTGGGCACACATGGCCCAAATCTGACCAATCAAGGTCCTTCCAAGTTTATGAAGGAAATTCCTGACCCTTTGTATTAGAAAACAGGAAAAAAGAATCCAGACCTGGTGGTGGTCATAGTCCTTGACACACAGAGCAAGACTGTCTGCCAAAAGAGAGACAAAAGCAAGTAGACTCAAGAGCAGAGATGAGGGAAAGATGGAGGCTGAGCTCTCGCCTACTCTGGACCCTTCCCGCAGCATTTCCTTAGAGCTGAAAACTGCCCTCCATGTCCCTGTTGATAAATCCCCCTGTTCTCCAGAGCTGTTGGATGGAGTGCCTGTCAGTTGCAACATTGTCCTAGCCAGTATCTCAATCTTTCCTACTTCCACACGGCTGCCCTAGCCCTGGCAGACTGGGCTCACCTGCAGACTGCAAGACCCTTCCATCAGTGTCTGCATCTAAATGAAGCCCCCAGGATCCACCTGCCTCGTTCTTGTTGGGGGTGGGGGGTAGGGGTAAAGTGGAGGGTATCCAGTCCTGCCTTCTGGTCTACCTTGATGAGCGGTCGGTCACCAGGCAGTGCTATGCCCAGATATGAGAGATGGATGACAACAGCATGCAGAGCAAGGTATGAGCAAAAAGACAGGAAGGATGTGCAGGGGTGAGACTTGGACTCCATTCTCTCATTAAACTAGTCATTCACTCACTTGTTTATTCACTCAACAACTATGTATTGAGCATCTACTGTGGTCAAAGTGCGAGGGCCAAAGTCTTAAGGCAAACTTCTGTAAATGGCCAGATAGTAAATATTTTCAGCTTGCAGGCTGCACAATTTTTGTTGCAATTACTCAACTCTGCTGTCGAATGAAAGAAACCACAAACAATATGTAAACAAAGGAGTGTGGCTGTGTTCCAATAAAAATTATTTACGAAAATAAGTGGTGGGCCAGTTTGGTCACTGTCCATGATGTGCTAACTTCTGACAGAACATACAGGAGAAGGAGGAACTAACAGATGCCATAATGGTTATATTGCTGAACTCCCACATAGTTGACCACGGTTCAAGTCCCGAACCCAGTGACTTAAAAAAAACCTTTTGTGCCCAAAATCCTGAGAAGAGATTGGAAGTAAAGGGATTGTGGCATGGCCATCCTCTATGGAGGGTGATTTCTCACTTACTGTCTCTCTGCCTCTCTCAGGTGAGCACATGCTCCCTGTAGCAAAAATCTCTCTTAAAAAAGAAAAAAGAACACATAGTAGGAGAAGGTGATGGAATATAGATTAAGCAATGCCTTGAATAGCAGTCAGAGAAAAATGAAATTTGTCAAATGGCTTTTAGCAATCTTGGAGGATGTTTACAGGGGAGAATGGTGAGAGGAAGGTGGGTGACAGAGAACTGATTTAACATCAGCCTCCTTGCCAAGTGCTCATGACTCCCTTCCTTTGTTCAATGAACACCTATCAAACATCTACCATGGCCAGACACTGTTCTAGGTGCAAGAAGTCATGATGAATATGGTTGGCAAGATGGTTGCCTTCATAAAGCTTGAACTCTACCAAGTCTATGGCTTTTCCTGATCTAGGCCTGGCCTACCCTAGCTTAGCTTCCCAACCCTATCTTCTCCTATCCCCTACTAAATCATTTGGAATTCTCCAATGTTCTATAAGTTTTTTTAAACGTTCATGTATGTATTTCTTCCAAGAGAGAAAGAGAGACAACCTCAGTAGGGTTGTCACACCATGATCCTCCCCCAGCTCAGCTGGCCGAGATCACAGGCATGCATGAGTGTGCCTGGTGCACTCAGGGAGGTCCTGGATGTGAACCCGGGACCTTTCCCATGCAGGTCTAGTGTGTTAGCACTGTGCCACCATCCGGCCCCTCCCACTTCTGTAACTGCACTTGCTGTTTTCTCTTCCTGGAATGCCTTCCCTTCACTTGGTCCACCTTTGGAAGTTATTAGATCCCAGATGAGCTGCTCCTCCTTGTGAAGTCTTGGCCCCCCACTTTCCCTGGGGGAGAGTCAGCCCTTTCTTGTGGGAGTCCCCAGAACTTTGTGCCTGTCTTCACTTGAGTGCTTCTACGTCTATCATCTCTATATGATTAATGAGCTTCTCAAAGTGCTGCGTCCTCAGCATCTGGCAGAGGCCAGCACATCAAAAAAACTCAGGGAATGCTTGCTGAATGAATGAATGAATGAATGATGGAAATATCTCTGAGAAAGGAGAGAATTGTACCAAAAAAAGGGGAGACACTCAAATGAGAGAGAAACGACGTCAGCTACCTTAGGGATCTAAACGCTTAAAAGATACAGGAATCTTATTTGTGGGCTTAAAACTCCTGTCCAAAATTATTTGTTGAGTGTGAACAATAATCCAGTCTCTCCCTCTCTGAAACGCCGTGGTGAGGGCTCCTTTGTCTGATTAAGGGCTGTCGGGAGTGATTGATGGGCTCCCGCCGGACAGCTGAAACCTCTCTCCTCCTGACAGCACGAGTGATAGCCGAGCGGAAACTGACCCCAGCTGACATGCTCATCTTAAAATATCTCTGTTTCCCTGCGGCCTAGATAAAATAGCTGTCGCACTAAAAGTAAGGGCTCCACTCAGGGGATGCTGGCTTCTCCAAGGACTGGTGATGAAGGAGCCTGTGGTACCAAGGCTCAGCTAAAGGCCAAACCAAAAGGACCCTGCGACACTGGCCTGGATGAGCTGTATCCTGGGGTACAGCAGTGTCCAGCCTCTCACGGCAGGGCCAGGAGGAACAAGATGCCATCATCGACCGCATGGAGAAGCATCGCTTCACCGTGCATGGACACGTAGTGCTAGGTTCAGCTCTGATCAGAGAGAGTAGACACACTCCCTCCCAGTGGTACCAGGCACGCATGAAGGATGGTGATGATCCCAGCCATTGCTGCGGGCCTTTTTGGTTTCCAATGAGTTTCCAGCCACACAGTGAAGTAGGTAGAACAGGTAGAATGTTATTTCTCTTGAGAGGTGAAGAAACCAAATCTCAGATAGGTTAAAGTGTCTTGCCTAAGTTCACACAGTTAATAAGGGTCGGAGCGGGAAACAAACAGCCCTCAGGAAGCCATGGAAGAGGACTTGACAAAGGGATTCTTCAAAGAGTGGTGGGTGGGGCTAATGGAACCCACAGTGGACTGGGAAGCCCCCCAAATGTTGAGTGGCATCCTCCAAAGATGCTGTGTTGAAATTCTAACCCCCAGTATCTCAGAATGTGATTTCATTTGAGAATAAGGTTGCTGCCCATGCATTAGGTCATGGGGAAAATCATGACATTCTATTTATTTATTTATTTTTATGTTTTTCTATGCAAAAAGACATAGTGACTTCCCCAACAACCCAATAATTAGCTACATCGAGATCTTACTGAAGTAGAGTGGGCCTTAATCTCACATGACTGGTACCCTTAACAAGGGGGGAGTGATGCGGAGAGACACATGAGGGCGAAAGGCATGCAATGGTGGAGGCTGAAATGCTGCTGCTGTGAATGAGGTGTGCCAAGGAGGGCCAACAAGCCACCAGAAGCTAGGAAGAGGCAAGGAAGGATTCTCTTCTACAGGTTTTGGGTGAGCATGGCCTTGCCGGCATCTTGGTTGTGGACTTGAGCAACACAGCCAAGTAGGTAGAGCAGTTTTAAGTATTATTTCCATGTTCGAGGTGAAAATCCCAAGAACCATGAGACAATACATCTCTATTGTTTTCAGTCACCAAGGTGGTGGTATTTCATTAAGCAGCTCTAGGCAACTCATTCACTGAAGCTGGAACAGTGGGTACTCCTAGATCTCAAGGAACTTGTGTTGTAGGAGTCCAGGGAGAGTCCAGAAAATTCACAGAAGAGGGGCTACCTGAGAGTTGGAGTGACCCAGCCACCGCTCATCATCGTCCCTCTGTGAGGGAGCTGAGCCAACAAACACCCTGAGCCCTCTCTCCTTCCCTCCACCCAAGACTGCCCCACCCACAATGTCTTCCATCGGCTGAATCCACGAGGAGCCAGTGGGTAACAGGGTGAGGGTGGTGTGCAGAGGGCAGCTCTCCAGGCCTGAGAGCAGGTGGGGCAAGAAGCAGAGGCCTGAGAAGAGCAGGTGGACACCTCCCTGCACAGACACAGCCATACCTGGCACTGGTCATCTCCCACCAGCTCACTTATTCGATAAGGGAACCCACAGAAGTGGAAGGAACCCATGGTTTAGGAACCTATGGCTTCTTGGAGACCACAAGTGCATGTAACGCACAAGAGCATTAGTACATGCAGGAAAGGAGTATGCTTGTGGTGAGCAGAAGGCAGAGTGGCTAGGGCCCTTCCCAGCCCTCTGCCTCATTGTCCCGGGATAAGTCAGGAATATTGTTTCCTTGCTAAGGAGGAATTCTGACTAGCAGAAACAGTCCAGTGTGGTTAAGATGGCCTGGGAAAGAGGACATAGATGGGATTGTGACCCACTGACCTTGGACAGTCTGGCTCAGGAGAAGGCAACTCAGTCGCTGAGGTGGAGGTAAGGGATTCCGACTATGGGTAGGACCCCACAGCTGAAGCAGGCCTGCAGGGCAGGACCCTCTACCCATTCAGGCTCAGGAGAGGCCTGGGTTTGTCTGAGGCTTCTATGTGGGCCCTGAGTTGCCCATCTCAGTCCATCGATATCTGTGTCCCCCTCTGCAAGTTGGGGGGGACGTGTCTGTCTTGTTCGCAGTGTTTCTCTGGGGCATAGCACAGGCTCCTAATAAATGTTTGTTAAACAAATGAAAGAGTCAGACCCCAGAGAGAAAGAATCCCAGCCAAGGGGGAGGTACCTTGAAAAAAATAATCCCAGGCCAGGTGTACCCAAGGGCTGGCAGGTCAAGGTCACACAGGTGGTCCCAGCTCCCAGGCTGCTGGTGGAGGCAGGAGCCCTCTGTCTAGTGGCACCTCCACCATCTACAGGCAAGCCCCAGAGCTGCAGGCAGACTAGGACCCCAGAGAGCAGTCCTGTCCCCAGCTCCAGACCTCAGCATGCCCAGTGCAGGTGGCTTGAGTTCCCAGGATGCAAGTGACCTCTTGGAACCTCAGCTAAAATGTCTCTGTGAAGTCTCAGAGTGGATCCCAGGGTATCTCGGGGAGCCAGGCAGGTAACTGAAACCTGAGAGTGTGGAGAGCCCCCAGAGGGTCTGTGAAGGTCACCAGGAAAAGGGGTGCTCTGGCAGACAGACAACCAGGGAGAAGGCCCTACAGACTCAAATGTGGAAAGGTCCATCCTCGCCAACGTGCCTGACTACAAGACTGTCCTTCTCCAACGAGGACTTACACTGAGGCTTTAATTATAGCTTGTCACTCACTCGCCTTCCCCAGGAGACGGCCCAGCCGGACGGCAAAGGAAATGAAACTCTCGCTTCAGATGGCTCATTCTGTCTGTCAGGAAATTTCAGACTCACAAATAATAATATCCTGGACTGCGTCAGGGTGGTGCCTCCCGAGGGCTCAGTGCCCCCTGCCCTCACCAGGCCCTGCCAATGAACGCACTCCTGTGACATGGTGGACAGCCGTTGCAAAGTGACTGGCTCAAGGTCACCCAGCCTAGGCAACAAGAAGAGCTGTGGGCATGGCTTGACCTCAGACTCTCTTCTGTCTCTTTGGAGGTGCCCGGAAGGGACCGCCCCAGCTATAATATGAATCGTTTAGCAACTCCTGCTGCAGGAGCTAAAGCTCTGGGTAAAACATCACTTTTTTCCCCACAGCAGCCCCCATGATTGGGTGTAATTATTATCCTCACTTTTCATATGCAAAAAAAAACCTAGAGTGCTCGTTCAAGGTCACGCAGTTAGAACCAGGACTCGAATCCCGATCACTCCATACCAAGGCCTGTGTTCTTAAAATCTATGTCTTATGCTTGTTCCCCGGTAAGGAGGTGGCAGACCTCGAGCTCTACTCACTCACTTCTGCCAAAAAGCACAGATTGCTCTGGAAGCGTTCGACAAAGGGCACCCCCCACGTCACAGAGACAGGCTGTCCTCGAGCTCTGGCTGGGTCAGCTGTGAGTGCTGGGGACCAAAGAGTGTCCTTGCATCTGTCCCTTCAGAATGGCCTGCAGCAGAGCCGATGCAGGGAGGGAGCTGTGGCCAGACCTGGAGGGACCTGGATGCCCTTACTGGGCGTCTGCATGTCTCCTGGCCCAGGGTCTTGGGTTGGATGTTGGACCAGGGTTAGGACCTTACGAGGTTCAAACAGGGCATCCTTGGGGTGACCTTGAGTGACTCAGAGGGCCATGGGGCCTGCCTTACAGATCTCTTCCCAGCAGCGGCGCCCCAGCCCACTAGATGCCCAGGGGGTGGTGCAGCAAGAAGACACGCAGCACTCACCCTGCTGGTGGCCAAGGTTTCCAGCTGGTTTGGGAAGAGAGTCCAGATGCTCTAGGGCCAGAGGAATTGAGTATGGTACGGATGGAGAGGAGTAGAGCGTCCTGCAGGAAGTATGAACTGGCGCTGGCCAGCGTGGGCCTGTGGTCTGAGGGGGTTGAGACCCAATATAACTCTTGGCTCTCGTTTTGCTAGTTCGGCAGGTCTCTTGTCCCCTGTGAGCCTCCGTTTCTTCATCTGTACAATGGGAAGCACCTCCTTCAGGATCATGAAGAGGATCCAGTGTGTAAAATGTAGGCCTGTACCCAGGTGTCCAGGCCTTGAGTGATGTGGCAGGGGGCATCCTTGAGCCCCGCGATTGGACTCACCTTTTAGTGGGTCTGTGCCCCTGGGCTACGAACCTCACAAGTGCTTCTCATTTTTTTCAGCCCCTTAGGTGGGACAGGAAAGCTAGAAGGGGCTGGAGTTGGGTATTTCCCTTCTGTAGGTAGGTTGGGTCCTGCTGAAACTCCAGCAGGTCAGGCTGTGGTTAACTAACTCCCCTGAGGACAGGCCTCGGTAAGGAGAACGGAAAGTTCTGGGCTTTTCCCTCCCTCTGCACAGGGATCCATCTCTGCTCTTCGCCGAGAGCATCAGGTGTGTTGGAGGGGCCTGATAACCGAGTCCCCTGGGAGTTTTCATCGCACAGCCTCGTCCACGCCGGGCCTTCCAAAATTCATCTATTCCAAATTAGTTCCTATTTTCCTACCCTTGAACGGTTCCCACAGAGGTTTCCCTTATAGGTTTCTGTTCCAGGAAGTTGTGATTTTCCGGATCCTCCCATCTGTCTATACAATGTGGGGGCAGCATTTTGCCCAGTGACCTCAGTCCTGCGATGGACATAAGAAGCATGGTTTTTAGTTAGTTCAGCTTTATAGATGTTAGGACAGAGTGCTGGATCCCAGACTCCTTCTCGACCCCTGGGACATAGGAAGGCCTCCCAAGGTGTGCTGACGCCAGTGTGCTCAGTCCGTGCACCCAGAGCCCTCCGTGCCAGGCACTCACTCAGGGCTTATGTTCTCCCACTCACTCATTCCTCACCACCCAGAGGAGCAGTGTGCAAACTCCACCTTACAGACAAGGAAACTGAGGACCAGAGAGGTCAGTCTAGGCAGTGCTGGGGCAAAGATCTGCCCGGCTCCAACGCCCACGTTCCCACATTGATCATGTGCTGTCGGTGGGCCTCCTCTCTCTTCCGTGACCCCCACCTCAAATGCCCTCTGGCCAGCCAGTCACACAGACCTGCCCCTGGTCCCACGAGGAGGCTGTGGAACAACCCCATCTGCTCTTGGGTGAAGGGTTAAGTCACTTCTTAATGAGAGGACAGTGCTGTCAGTCCCTTACTGCAGGGTCCTGTAATGGGGGACATGCGCCCAAATGGTGCATTATGGTTCCATGAATCCAGCTCCTTTTGCTGTCCTGATTGAAGTACAGAATGCCCTGGGCAGACTGTCCTCCTGCACAGACCCATTTGTCAAGGGAGTTGGAAACACACACACACACACACACACACACACACACACACACACACACCAAGAAACCAGCCTGATGGCTTGATTGCATTTGTTTGATGCAGGAGGAAGACTGCCACCTGTCTCGGCCATCCTTGGCTTGGCTGGACCAAAGGAAGTTCTGACTCTCTGTTCCAAAGCAAAAATGCTCTGAGGAGCACCAAGGGGTGGTGAGGGGCCCTGGGGAGGTCCACATGGTGGAAACACAGTATCTCCCCAGCTTGGAGTCTTGGAACAGTGATGTGGCTTGCCAGCGTCAGGAAAGGGGGCAGAGACACAGCGGAGCCTTCCACTCTGATTCAGCTCGCCAGAGGCTACCAGCCAGGGTGTTCTGCTTTGGGGTCAGTGGCAAAGAAAGGGGGCAGCTTGGTCTGTTTCTGAGTAGCTCCCCCACCCCAAGTGGTGAAGAAGCAAACCTGGGAAATGGAGGGTGGGATGGGACAGAGCAGCCCCAGGGGTTCACTGCCCCTATCCAGATTGTCCCAGTGTGGGAATGGGAGGGAACACTGCTCATCCCCCTTCCCCATGTGTGATTCACTGCGGATGCCAAGCTCGAGCCCCGAGCAAGGCAGCCACAGTGCTTGAATCATCGGCAGACAGGGAGCAATGTCCCCAATTCCTGGGAGAGCCACGGCATCTCAGATGGTTGAGTGTCTCTCCCTTGTTCAACAGACGGGAAGTGACGACCAAGGGCACGTGTGACAGTTGGCAGAACCAAGACCCACTTCTCTCTTGACACTCCCAGGAGAGGTGACGAGAGGGGATGGTAAGTACCAGCCACTGCTCTCGGGCAGCAGAACAGTGAGGAAAAGGACATTATTCTCTTGCCAGGGTGAGCAGCCAGATTAACCTGGGCCTTTCAGCAGGGAGTCCGAGGCCTCTGATGCCCGTCTTCTCGACTATATCGTAGCAAGCCTGTTTCAGGTTCTCACATAACCACACCGCAGCCATCGCTGATTCGGAGCTGAGGGACACTGCAGGGAGGGAAGAAGGAAGGAGGGGAGGGCCACCCACCCAGGAGACTCGTTGCGGCTGGGATGGAACAAGAGGCCATTCACAGCCAGCACTCCAGACAGATTTCCACATTCAGCACGTAGCTGGAAGGATAGACGCAGTGGGGTGCCGTGTTGCTTTCCAAGGCATCTCAAGGGCACAAGGTTGGAAGGCCTGAACAGAGCTGGGTTTTTTACCATCTTGTGCAGAAAGCAAGAGGCATGTACTGGGACTGGCCAGCAGGGGCCCCACAGACCCACACGCATCCAGTGTCTATAGCTGTCCCCAAGGCCCAGCAGGGCCGCCTCAATGGCTAAGCCCTGCTCTCACCCAGGAAAGAATGTAAGCTTAGCATAGAGGGAAAGGACTCCAGGAAAGACAAGGGCCCCCCCTTCCTGCGTGCATATGCCTCTTCACAGACTGGCCTGAGTGCCTGCATGTGCCCCGTCCAGGGCTGCTAGGATGTGAGTACACCCAGAAACTTTTTCCAAAAGGCTTAAACTTTGACGGTTGCAGGTGACTACATACACGTGATTACACAAGGGTGTTGAAAGGGCTGAGATGCAGGTAGGCAAAGGTGCTACGGAAGCTCCGGGGCCCTGTGCCAGGTGGAGATGGTCCAGGAAGGCTTCTTGTCAAAGCTAAGTTGAGAGGACAAGGAGGAGTTAGCAGGTCTGAGGGATGTGACCTGAGGGAGAGGACAAGGGAGGTGACCTGGCAGGAAGCAGCACCAGGAAAAGGCACAGAGCTAGGAAAAGGCATGGCATGCTTGGTAGTGCTGTTAATTAAACTTAGAAGGTGTGGCCAGGAGTGGCTGAAATCATGGCTGGGGAGGCAGACAGGCCAGGGCTGCGAAGCATGGACCAGCATCTGGGGTGCCAGGCAGTGCGGTGAGCAGGGCCTGTGGTCTGTGTTGGGCCTACTCACTGTGGTCCTCTCCTCCTGTGGGCACTGCTCCTTAGCCATGTGCTGCCAAAGGGGCCCAAAGCTTAAGCTTTCATGTGGCTCTGTCCAGTGTCGCCCTCAGGTCCAGACATCTGAGTCCATGCAGGTCATCTGTCTCCACTCGCTGCCCCCAGCCAGCTCAGCTGCAAAGCTTCCCCCTCACTTAGACACAGAGCACAGAAAACAGTTGAGTCTAGCTGCCATCAGACCCACGAATCCATTTAGATCCAGGGGAAGGATATGTGCACAGGTCACTGTCAAAATTTAGACCAAAAGAAGCACAGAGAATGCCCACCGGGGTCTGATGGGGTTGACCTTGGAAGCCAGCATGTCTGCTCCAGGGGCTCCCCACCCTGGCTGCATATTACCATCATGGGGGCTGGTCTCCCAAATACCAGTGCCTGGGCCCTCCCCCGGCCAACAAATGGGTTCTCAGTGTAGGGCCTGGGCATGGATGTTTTTTAAAAGCTCTCTGAGTGATTCTAGCAAGACTGAGGGCCACCAGTCTATACCAGCCAATCAGATCCCGCTTTCCTCTCCTCCTCACCTCAGAACTTCTGCCCCTCCCACTGGCTCTCTTCTCCCTCCCACCCATTCCTTCCCTCCTTCTCCATGGCTGGCCCCTCTGTTAAGCTTTGGATTTCATTCCCTCCCAACACCTGGGGCATCAGACTTCAAAGAAATTGATGAGGGATCAACAGTTGGCATAATGGCTATGTCGCTGGATTCCCATGGAGTCGACTGAGGTTTGAGTCCCAGACCCAGTGACTCAAACTCATGCTGGGCTCGTGTGCATGTGTGCCCAACATCCCGAGAGGAAAATGGAGGAGAAGGGATTGCGGCATGACCATCCCTCTGGGGGGTGATTTCTTGCTTTTTGTCTCTGTCTCTCTCTGTCTTTCTGGCAAGCACATGTGCCCTATAGCAAAAACCTCTCAAAAAAAAAAAAAAAAAAAAAAAAGAAAAGAAAGAAATCAATGATAGCAATAGTCATAATAATAATAGTAGCTAATGTTCATGGATTTCTGGAAGCCGGACAGTCATGCAACAGTAAATAGCAAGACTCTGCTGGGCTGCCCTGCATTGGAAAGGTCCAGAGAGTTACCTGAGCACACTAGGCACGCGTGCCCATGACCTGGGGGTGGACTGTGGCGTTGAGACCCTACTATCTATCTGTTTCATTCATGGATAAATAAACTTAAATATACCTGTACACACACACACACATATGCACGCACACACACACACAGTGCTTAATAGGTACCATGTGGGTTGTGTCACTTAGATTTGGTCCTAAGACTGTAGGTACTAGAATTATCCCTCTTTTCATATGGAGAACCTGAGGTGCAGGGGTGTTAAGTGAAAGCCCAAGGCCCCTGTGGAGTGGCCAGGCTAGGCCTCCCACCCAAGTCCTATGGCACCACCACCTGGCCCTCAGCTGTCTGGAGACCACCTCTCCATCACCACCTTCCCTTACCATGTTTTCAACCTCCACGACTATACCTCCTTAGCAGACTGACACGTCAATATTCTCATCCTCTTCATCCCGGCCCCTGGGTTAGTCTGCAAGTCCCAGAGCAGATGCAGGTGGCTCTGTGTCCTCTGGGTCTCTGCAAGGTCTCTCCAAACAGAGGCTCATGGCAGGTGAGCACTGGGCCCCCAGAGCTCCAGAAAGGCTTCGTCAGACCTGTCTACCTGTGAGCTGCCCCCACCATATGGTGAGCCCTTCAAAGCAATGCCTAGGCTTTACTTTTTAAGGAGGAGAAAAGGATTCTCTGATTTAAATAAAGTTTCAAAAACTCCACTATCTTGTAAAACACTCAGTTGTCCCCAGATGCCTGTTTGAGTTCAAAAGCATGAAATTGCTCACACAGTCACTCTGCCCCGCTCTCTCCCCGTCACCGACTGGGGCTTCATGCCATGAGGATGATCAGAAAGCAGCCTTTCATTTTCTGCCCTGGTTAGCGTGAGTAGGAGCGTGGGTGGTGAGTACCTCACCGAGTACAGCAGACTGCGTGCTACCGGGTGTGGGGAGGAGAAGTATGCGGGGTGTGGGAATGGGGCATGGGATGTGTAAAGCACATGCAGGGGTGTGGTGTGTGTGTGTATGTGTGTGTAGTGTCACAAGTGCGTCTCGTAGGTGTTACACAGGTAGGGTTCGTGGGTGACATGATGTGTAGTTAATCTGTGGAGTGTGGTATGTTTGTATAGCGTGTGCTGTGCTTTCATATATGATAAGTGTAATACACAGCATGCATGCGGCCTGTAACATGCCATGTGGAACGGTCTGGGTGGGTGATCTGGCGTGAGGTGTGGAATGAGTGACACCTGGCATGAGGGAAAGAAAAAGCCCCCCCTGCTCCCACGCTGGCTGCTCTGCTCAGCTGGGTTCTGTGTGAGCCTTCGCCCACTCGTGACACTCACAGGCAGAGCCCCATCCCGAAAGTGACCAAGAAGCCATCACAGGAAGGCGGAACTTGGGCTCAGATCTCTCCATCAAGATGAACCCAGACTTACCCAGTCTGGGTTGCTCAGCTGCGAAGAGCCCCATGACCTGGGACCTCAGCATCAGGAATGCTAATGAGTCAGGACAGACAGAGCCTGTGAGTGGACAGAGGAGGGGAAACACTCATATTTTTAAGTCCCTTCCCAAACCTAGGTGTCGTGGATGATGGCCAGAACATGACTTGAAGACAGAACTCCCATTTATCATCTTCAGGTCACTATGGGTTTAGCCCCGGGCCTAATGTAACCCTTCTGGAATTTGGACTCAAGTGATTCAATCTTAAAACACTTCCATGACATGGGACCAGCAGTTAGCATAATGGCTATGTTGCTGGACTCCCACGTAGTCGACCGCGGTTCGCATCCCGGACCCAGTGGCTTAAAACTCACGCCGGGCGCATGTGCGTGTGTGCCCAAGATCCCGAGAGGAGAATGGAGGAGAAGGGATTGCGGCATGACCATCTCCCCTGGGGGGTGATTTCTCGCTTTCTGTCTCTATGTCTCTCTCTGTCTGGCTGGCGAGCGCACGTGCCCTATAGTGGAAACCTCTCCAAAAAAATAAAAAATATAATAAATAAATAAATTTAAAAAAAACACTTCCATGACGTGGGACCAGCAGTTAGCGTAATGGCTATGTCGCTGGACTCCCATGTAGTTGACCGCAGTTCGCGTCCCGGACCCAGTGGCTTAAACTCATGCTGGGCGCGTGTGCGTGCGTGCCCAAGATCCCAAGAGGAGAATGGAGGAGAAGGAATTGCGGCGTGGCCATCCCCCCAGGGGGTGATTTCTTGCTTTCTGTCTCTCTCTGTCTTTCTGGCGAACACACACACCCTATAGCTAAAAAACTCTCCAAAAAAAAGAAAAAAAAAATTCCATGACCAAGAAGCACAATGCAATGTCATTCCTTACTCTCTTAGAACCTTAGAAGGTGACTCAGATCCATGGACCCCAATAGCACTTGTTAAGCCCCATTGTTCTCCAATTTACTTCCTTCTCACCCCGCAGTTGATTGGTGTGACTCCTCGACTCCTTGAGAAAATTCCTCCTTGGTCCCCAGTCCATACAATCCTCCCCCGTCCTCTCCCTACCTTATCGAGTATATAAATCAGCTTGGCCTGTCTTTCCACCAAAATAAACTATTTTTGGTAGGCGATGGGGGAATACAGGCAATTTCAGGATTCTCTTTGTTTGGATTTTAAGCCTGTTTATTTATTTATTGAAAGAGAGACAGAAAAAGAGAAGCACTCTCAGCAGGATCTCATGCTGCGACCCTTCCCCACCCTTTCCCAGCCAGCAAGGATCGGGGCCTGTGTGTGCCCAGCATGCACAAGGTGACCCAGGAATCAAACCCCAACCTTGCACGTGGCTTCCAGCACTGCAGAGCGCTGCAGTACTGCTGGGCCACTGTGGCTGGGCCCCAGGACTCTGTAAGAGAGGGTTGTCAGGGAATAGCGCCAGATTAAGAGCCTTCGATAGCCTTCATCACCAAGGTGCACCAGACTGTGTGGCCTGTATGAGTTGCATGTCCTCCCTGGCACTGTGTTTCCACAGCTGGTAAAGCAACCATGATCCTAGCAGCTCACTGCTTCACAGAATTGAAGTCTCCTACAGAACTGTGCTAATGCCTGGGCAGAGCTTTAAGGGAAAACAACACGTTGACAAGTTACCTTTCTTACCAGCAAGGCAGCACTCATGGCCATACAGCGCAGGGCAGCAGCCTTGCCAAAAACTGATGGAAAGCCACAGAGGTGCCACTTCCAACACAAATCCAAACCAATGCCGGCATTTCAATACCTTCCTATGAGCTTGGGTTGGCATGGGGGAAAGCTTGGAGAGTTTGCAGAGGATATTTTTTCATTACCACAGATGGAGAAGGACACGCACAAGTAATGTGCTTATTCCCCCTCTTTCCACAGTCACACTCAACCTTTCTGAGTCTTATTTTCCTCACTTATAAAACGAAGGTGACAATTGAATAGAACAACACCTTTAGAACCAGACTTTGGAACCAGTTTTGTCTTTTCTTACTAGATGCGATACCTCAGGCAAGGTATTCCATCTCTCTGTATCAATTAGATATTATTGTAAAATAAGTCACTTCAAAATAAGTCACTGATGGCTTAAAGCAGCAATCAATTATTATTTCTCACAAGTCTACAAGTAACGTCGGTGGTGCTACTGGTATGAGCCAGGCTTGGCCGATCTTGGCGAGGTCACTCATGTCACTACAGTCAGTTGGCAGACTGGCTGGGAGCTGGCTGATCTAGGATGGCCTTGGCCGGGATAACGTGGCTCTGCTCCACATGGTCTCTCATTCTCCAGAAGGCTAGCCCAGGCCTGGTCTCACAATCGTGTTTAAGTCCAAGAAAGTGAGTGGAAACACATCTGGATATTTTCAAACCTGTGCCTGCATGAGGTTTGCTGCTTACCCACTGGTCAGTGTCATTTGGCTGAACCCAGAGTCAGGATGGAAGAGGCCTATAAACATACAGGGAGAATGATAAGGACACAGGGAGGCTAATAACTGATGTAATCAAGGTCATCAATCTAATCCCTCTCATTTCTTTTTACTTTCCATTGAGATAAAATGACATAACATAAAATACATCACATGGGGACCAGCAGATGGCGTAATGGTTATGTCGCTGGATTCCCACATAGCCAACTGTGGTTCAAGTCCCAGACTCAGCAGCTTGAAACTCACACTGGGTGCATGTGTATGTGTGCCCAAAATCCTGAGAAGAGAATGGAGGAAAAGGGATTGTGGCCTAGCCATCCCTCTTGGGGTAATTCTTGCTTTCTGTCTCTCTGTCTCTCCAGCAAGCACACATGCCCTGTAGCAAAAATCTCTCTTAAAAAAAAAAAAAAAAAACATTAAACTGAACAATTCAGTGGCATTTGGTACATTCACAATGTTATGCAGTCACCACCTATATCCAGGTATAAAACATTTTACACACCCCCCAAATGTAGCCCCACACCATTAAGCAGTTACTCTCCATTCCCCCCTCCCTCCACTCCAGCCCCAGGCAACTGCCAATCTGCTTTCTGTCTCTATGGATTTACCTATTCTGAATATTTCATATAACTGGAAAATGTGATCTTTCCTATCTGGCTTCTTTGACTTCATATAATATTTCCAAGATTCCCTGAAGCTGTTGCATATATCACACTTCATTCCTTTTCATGGCAGTATAATATTCTATTTCATGTATGGGCCACAATTTGTTTACCCATTTATCTATTGATGGACAGTTGGAATGTTTCCACCTTTTGGTTATTGTGAATAGTATTGGAGTAACTTTCGTGTACAAGTATTTGTGTGAGTATCGCTTTTCAATTTCTTTGGGTTTATACCCTCAAAATAAAGAATTGCTGGGTCCTAAGACAATTAACTTTTTTTGTAATTTTATTTTATTTATGCTAGAAACATGTGTAAACACACAAGAGAGAGACACAGAGAGAGAGATACATACCCTCTACAAGGTTTCATCCACCTTGATCCTCTTTCCCTAGCCCTCCAGCTTGTTAGAATCTTATAACCCCTGTGCACACCCAGGATTTGAACTCACAGTCAGCCATGTGGTTTCTAGCACTGCAATTCAGTTTGCTACCAACCGTGCCACCATGCTGGATCTCTATGTTTAGCTGCTGCTGCTGCTTCTCCTTCTTCTTCTTTTTATTATATGGTATAGGGTGCATGCACTCAATGGAGACAGAGACAGAGAAAAAAAGTGAGACATCACCCTTGAGTGGGTCTGACCACACCGCAATCCCTTCTCTCTCCATTCTCCTCTTGGCATCTGGGGCACACATGCACATGCATTTGATGTGTTTTTCAAGCTGCCAGATCAGGGACTTGAACCATGCACTTGACCATATGGGATCCTTAACCTCCAGGACACCTGTAGGCTCGCTGCGTTTAACTCTGAGAAACCCAGTTTTCTTTGTTTTTAAAATGGATATAATGGAATTACTTTATGAGGATGCTCAAAGGCCCAGAGGAAGCACATGGAAAGTGTCATACACAGAATACAGCATCAATAAATGGTTTCTATAACTATCTTTTGTTCTTTCATTCAATGCCCATTTATTGAGCCCAGGATCAGGAATTATGTGAGATGCTAGATAGATATATGGATACATAAGATATAAAATGTCTATAAAACATATGTCTATATCTTTATAGACGTGTGAATATATCCCCAGGGTCCTTTCTAGCTCACACAATGGTTCCTTCCTTGCTTCTTGCCTGGTGTGTCCTTCACAGACAGAAGACAAAAGGCTCTCTCTGCCTCCTCCCTCCCTTCCCTGATTCCCCAGCAGGCTGCTAGCTTCATTGCTCCTCACCTGAATCAGTTCAGACCACCTATTTCAGACCTGTCGGCTCTTATAAATGTAGCCACACACCCGCAAAGTGAGATAAAATGGCAATGTGATTAGTGTGTGTGTGTGAGTGCGAATGCTTATGTGTCCCTGTCTCATTCCTTTTGTAAAGATTAATACATCAGAGCAAGCACTTACGAAAGGAAGAATAAAAAAAACAACAACCGGGTCCAATTCTCCAGACATTCAATAACCAAATGTCACCCACACGGTAAGCAATAAAATAAAAATATATGCTTAGCAGAAGCAATAGAAATATGATGTATATTTTGAAGTTGGATAACAGAACAGTAGCATAAAAATAATGCCCGGTGGCAAATTCAGGAAAGAGACCTTTTAAAAACATGGCATTCCTTTGGGTTGCCATTCCTAAAATATCACAGTGTCTGCAGCAGCAGAGCCTGGGTTGGCTTCAGTCTGACAGGAGCACCTAGCGTAATGAGGGCATGGAGATCCTGGCCAGCATTCCAGTGCCAAGGTAGCATCTATTAATATTTCTTCTCCACCCTCCCCACCACCTCACTCTGGAGGGCCACTGCCACCCCAGGCTGCTGGCTCTACCCCATTTGCCTGTTACAATAAGCTTTTGCTTTTCAAAACTCCTCACAGACATGATTCCCTTTGACCTTTACAACCTGCCTCTGAGATTGGGAGGACAAGTGTCATTACTGCCATTTTATAGATGAGGAGATAGAGGCCACAAAATGGGTCTTAAACCTGGGTCCAGAAAGTCACCTCCCTGTCCTTCCATCCTGGAAAGAGAAGTGTCTTTCCCGTTTTAGAAACTGTCCTTTTCTGCTCACATATATGCATACAGCAATATTTCTACACAAAATTCACACCTGAATGTGGCCCAACACAAATCCAGACTCCCCACTACTATTCATTTAGGGAATACAAACCAATTCTTTGCATCAATCAAACACAATGTAATTAGAAAGATATATCTGAGGGTATATTGTAAACATCAGAATATATCAAGAACAGATGTTTTGTTGGTTTTTTTTTTTTTAAGAGTTTTTTTTTTTTTATATATAGGGCACGTGTGCTCATTGGAGAGACAGAGACAGCAGAAAGTGAGAAATCATGCCTCCAGGGAAGAGTAAGAAATCATCCCCCAGGGGAGATGGTCACACTGCAATTCCTTCTCCTCCGTTCTTCTCTTGGGATTTTGGGCACACATGCACCTGCGCCCAGTGTGAATTTTAAGCTGCTGGGTCCAGAACTCCAACCTCAGTGGACCATGTGGGAGTCCAGCGACATAACCCTTACATCATCTGCTGATCTCTGTTGTGTGTTTCTTAAAGCACACCTTTAGCAGCATGTCTTCATTGTTGAGATTATAACCACAAAGTGCAAGTTCAAAAATTTCTGTGATTTGGGAACCAGCAGTCAGCGTAATGGCTATGTCGCTGGACTCCCACGTAGTGGACTACGGTTCGCGTCCCAGACCCAGTGGCTTAAAACTCATGCCAGGCGTGTGTGCGTGCGTGCCCAAGATCCCGAGAGGAGAATGGAGGAGAAGGGATTGCGGCGTGACCATCCCCCTGGGGGATGATTTCTCGCTTTCTGTCTGTCTCTCTGTCTGGCAAGCACACGCGCCCTATAGAGAAAAACCTCTCCAAAAAAAAAAAAAAAAATTGTGATTTGCCTAAGGCCTCAAAATGAGAGTGTTAAGATTGGAATGAATATTGTTGATGCAGAGAGAGGGGTGACTGGTTATGTGTCCATAAGCGAGTCGTTTGACTTGTTTGAGTTTTAATTTCCTCATGATGAAGAGGGTGCAACTAGATGATCTCACACTGACCCTTCCCATGAGAATGAACGTCTGAAAGTCAGTGTGTCCACTCTGTAAGATGCTTTCTAATTCTGAAATACTATCATTTTCTTTCTTTCTTTCTTTTTTTTTTTTTTTTTGGTATATCTAGGCAAGGACTTTAATGACTTGAACACTACTATCGGCAATATAAAAAAAAAAAAAGCGTAATATATACAAAATCATCATTCGGTGCCAAGAGAAACGCTCATGATGGCGACAGTATACATCCTCTGACTTCCAAGTGGCTGGCATAGGACATCCAGCCCCACTGAGACTCTGGTGAACATGCTTCTCTCCCAGTATAAAGACCCCTCTCCCTGAGTCACGTACAGAAGGAGAGAAGAGGGTGTATCCAAAAAGAAGGGGTGAGATTGGGGACCCCTTTCAGAAACATGTGAGGGCCCTGGTGCCAGGGCTCAGAACTTCAGGGGAATGACCGGCCAGTACTTGGGCTGCTTTCTGTCACAGTGCTTGTCGAAGCTCAGCTGCACCGCAACCTCCCTGGCCAGGATCTTGGCGACGCTGTGCCCGTACAAACGCTGCATCTTGGCCTTGCGCCGCTCGCCGTGCTTCTCAGCTGCGGGCTCGACTGACCGGTGGGACTTGTAGTACAGGACGTGGTCGGCGTTCACGTAGTCGTCCAGGCATGCCGTCTCCAGCTGCTACTGCCGCTGCCGCTCTTCTCTGTGCCTCTCGGTTTCTGCAAAGTACTGGCGGAGCTCTTGGGTGAATTCCACGTTACTCAGGTCGTACTCCAGTTCCTCATCTGACTCACTTTCTGCCTCTTCTTCTTTGGACAAAGTTAGTCTTCTACTGTGGACGTCTGGATCCTGCTGCTGCCATATGCGTGCTGCCCAGACCTTCTGAAAGCCAAGTAACACAGGGAAGAGAAATAGGACTCCACGGCCTTCCTGTAGGTGACCTGGTGGCTTCGCGTCCAAATCATCGCTTGCTGATAATGTTGCCAGTATCTTGCATACACTGGATGAGAATAACATGCGTGGGGAGCTTTCAACGTTGACACCTTTGCTGCCATCACTGATTGCCAAGTCTGAATGGGCACTGGACCTTGTGGGCTGCAGATTGTAGATCCTGGGCGGTGGGTGATCCGGGGCATATTTTTCTTGGGAGAGATGGGGTGGGAGGGGATGTGGTTGTTGCCCTGATGACCTATAATTTTATTTCTAGCACGAAATATTCAGTGTCACTCAGGAAGGTCTGGTGTTGCTCACAGAGAATTTGATAAAACTCTCTGTTAGAATCTCAGCCTCTAACGTATTCTTCCTGGAGAAAAGGCTGTCTTAGGAGGAAGAAGACAGCTTCTCATCTGCTAAATGAAGAATTTGGAGTCAATGAAGGTAAAAAATAAATGTCACATTTTGTGCCACTTTGACCAATAAATAGATAATGGCTGCACAGAATACAATGTCAAGAAAAATAAATACAAATCTGCATTCTACTCAAGAAGAAAAAGTGCTGAGATTGATTAGTGATGTCTGCCACAGGTGAGGGCTGGAGGCAGTGGACATGGAATTTGTCTTCCCTGGAGTCGATGCTCCCTAAGGTCTTGATACTAATCCTCTGCGAGTATCACAGAAAATCAAGGGATTCAGAGTCACCATAGCAGAACTTGGCTTATTCAACTATTTTTATATTCTCCATGGCTTGGGTTTGAATAATCTGTCCCCTGATACCACTGTATTTCAGAAATTGCTACCTAAGGCAAATTCTCTACTTTTAAACTCATTTCCTGAGTTGGTCTTTTTAAGCCCCACATTAAATATTGATCTGCCCTGGAGAGATCTAATTTATTTAGTAGAGACATGTTTGACTCCACCAGAACTGTCAGACCCAAAAATGGGGCCATACCCTTCCTGAAGCAATAACCGCCCAGGATGATGACAGACAAGCCAAGGACGCGAGAACCAGTGTATTTCTGCTCTCTGAGTCTCAGGGGCAGAGCCTGACTTCCTGGTCTTAAACAGTAGCCCTCTCACACCAACCCTTCCCATGAGAATGAACGTCTGAAAGTCAGTGTGTCCACTCTCTGTTGGCCATATTCTCCACCTCTACCCCAAGTCCAGTCGGACTATAAGGATAAAACAGAGAATCCTTCTGCTTGTTCTTAATGAGCTTTCTTTCAGATACCTTCACTACTAAGCTCTGACCTTCAGGTTCTGTGACACCTCTCTTGAGTCCTGATTCTGGCCTGTGAACATGGACCCAGGTTTTAAACCCCAGCCTGTTAGTTTTCACTTGATTGCCTCTCTGATTGACAACATGTTGCTATCTCCTAAGGGAATCTCATTGTTTGTGCTTATTAGTGTGACTCCAATGAGGAAAGAGAGTGAGAGAGAGACAAATTTGACCTGCCACAGCCTGAAGAGAAGATCATGTTCCCATGTTCCCACATGACCGGCCCAGCACACAGGGTGGACTGGAAAATTCAGGGTCGTGATTTGGCCTCTCCCTTGGGCCTACTCCCTGCACTCCCCATAACACACAAAACCACTTGTTTCTATCACCACATACTCTAGGTTGATCCAGTATAATGCCTCCCTATGAACTAGGCTTCCAAGCACAAATCTTAGGTTCCCTTCATGTTGTCCTCATGAAGAATGTGGAGAAATTGAAACTCTGAGGTTGTAGCCATCAGCCACATATGGCTAATTAAAATAAAATAAAATTTAAAATTTTGTTCCTAATTCCACTAGACACATTTCAAATGTTGAGTAGCCATACATGGCCAGGGCAACCATAACTGACAATGCCTCATACTTCCTTTCTGTTATTGCCAGATGGCATTCCATTGTATGGATATAACATAAGTATCTACTCAGTTTATGGACATTTGAATTGCTTTTACTTTGGCCTATTATGAATGATGCTGCTATCAACATTCATGAACAAGATTTTTGGTTGTTTGTTTTAATTTACTATATAAGGTGTGTGTGCTCACCAGAAAGAGAGAGAGAGAGAGAGAGAGAATAAGGAAAGTGAGAAAGCACCCCCTGTGAGGGGATGGCCATGCCACAATCTCTTCTCCTCCATTCTCCTCTCAGGATTTTTGGCATGCATGCACATGCACCTGGTGTGTTTTTCAAGCCTCCAGGTTAGGGACTTGAACTGTGCGGTCGGTCATCTGGGGTCCAGCCACCTTAACCACCACACCACCTAGCTGGCCCACATGGACAAGATTTTATGTGAGAAAACATTTTAATTTCTCTTGGGTATATACTTACGAGTATAATTGCTAGATCATATGGTAACTCCATGTTTAACATGCTGAGAAACTGTTAAACTGTTAAACCCAAAAAGTTGTTTTTGGGGGTTTTTGTTTTTTGTTTTTGAGAGGTTTTTGCTATAGGGCATGTGCACTTACCAGAAAGGCAGAGAGAGACAGAGAGACAGAAAGCAAGAAATCACCCCCCAGGGGGAATGGCCACGCCGCAATCCCTTCTCCTCCATTCTCCTCTTGGGATCTTGGGCATGCATGCACACACGCCCATCGTGAGTTTAAGTCACTGTGTCCAGGGCCTGAACCATGGTTGACTACATGGAAATCCAGCAACATAGCCATTATGCCAACTTCTGGTCCCCCAAGTTGTTTTCCAAAGTGCCTGAACCATTTACATTCCCATCAGCAATGTGTGAAGGTTCCCATTTCTCCACATCTTCACCAACACTTGTGATTGTCTTTTTTTATATATAACCATATTAATGAGTACAAGATGGTTATCACATTGTGGTTTTGACAGGTATTTCCCTGGTGACTAAGGATGCTGAGCATCTTTTCATGTGCTTATTGATCATTTGCCTATTTTCTTGGAGAAAATGTTTATTCAGATCTTTCATGAAGTTTTTGATTGATTTATGTATCTTTTTATTATTAAGATGTAAAAGCTCTTTGTGTTTTTGACTACAAGTCTCTTATCAGACACACAATTTGTAAATATATTATTTCATTTTGTAGGCTCTTTTCACTTTCTTGATGGTATCATTTGCAGGACAAAAGTTTTTAACCTTGATGAAGTCCAATTTATCTATTTTCTTTTGTTCTTATTCCTTTACTACCATATCTAAGAAAAACTCCTATGGTTTCTTTCTTCCTTCCTTCCTTCCTTTCTTTCTTTCTTTCTTTCTTTTTCTTTCTTTTTTTTTTTTTTTTTTTTTTGAGTTTTATAACTTTAGCTCTTACACAGTCAAAATCACACTTAATGCCTTCTTTTCTCGATTCACTGGCCTCCCCTCATACTCCCCAACTATACAATCTCATTTTCATGACTCATTCTCAACCACACACTGAGGAGACCTCTTTTGGAAAACCTAAGCTTGTCAGGTTTTTCTTTCTTATTTTCTTCTTTTTCACTGTTTCCTTCTAGTTATGTGAACCTTTCTTTCCTGTTAATAAATCTCAGTCCTTTTGGAGGTAAGATCCTTAGCCTCTAAAGAAGTTCTTCATCCAAAAAGTCCAGAATCTGTGCTGGCCCCCTGGGATTGGGAGTAGAGGACTGTAGTCTCTGAACTTAATATTTTTATTATTGTTGTACATGTCTCAGCTCAATCAACTCTTTTTTCTTTCTTTTTTGGAAAGGTTTTTGCTATAGAGCATGTGCGTTTGCCAGAAAGACAGAGAGAGACAGAAAGCAAGAAATCACCCCCCAGGGGATATGGCCACGCTGCAATCCCTTCTCCTCCATTCTCCTCTCGAGATCTTGGGCACGCATGCACACGCACCTGGTGTGAGTTTAAGCCACCGGGTCCAGGACTCGAACCACGGTCGACTACGTGGGAGTCCAGCGACATCGCCATTACGCCATCTGCTGGTCCCTCTTTTTTTTTAAGAGGTTTTTGACTTAGGGTGTGTGTGTGCTTGCCAGAGAGAGAGAGAGACAGTGAGAGGGAAAGTGAGAAATCACACCCCCAGGGGGTATGGCCATGCCACAGTCCCTTCTCCTCCATTCTACTCCTGGGATCTTGGGTATGCACACACATGCACCTAGCGTAATTTTCAAGCCACCGGGTTAGCCATATGGGAGTCCAGCGACGTAGCCACTATACCATCTGCTGTTCCCTTAGTTAATGCCTAAATAAGCCTGGAAAGTTGACCCTGGTGACCCCAGTTTGCAAGTGGAGAAATAGAGGTCTCAGATGACAGAGACTAGGACTGCTAAAGAAAGAGCCACATTTTAAATGGAAACTTACAAAACTGCAGAGTTAGAATTTGAACTCAGGACCTCTGATGGCTGGCTCAGCACTCTGCCACAAAATGCTGCCTCAGAGATTTTTACTCTAATTAAATGACACTAAGTCACCCTCGAAGTCTGCGTTTATAAATACCACACATGCAAAGAGGCATAGAAGATGTTACCACTTTTCATTCCATTTAACACGTTTCCTGAGCACCTACTCCTTACTGGGCACTGAAGATGAACCAACCACAGTCATTGTTTATTATTTAAAACACATTTTTTAAAAATTTGCCATAGAGTATGTGCACTCATCAGAGAAACAGAGAGAGGGAAAGTGAGAAAGTACCCCCAGGGAGAATGGCCACACCGCATCCCTTCTCTGCTATTTTCCTCTCGGGATTTTGGAAACATATGCCCAGCATGTTTTTGAAGTTTCCTGGTCTAGGACTCAAACCACGCTCTCAGCCAAGTGGGATCCAGCTACCCCAACCACCACACCATAGACTGGCCTATAATTTTTTAAACTTATTTCGTCCATGAGTGCCAGAAATAGAGTGAGAGAGATGAACAAAACGGCAGTACTCCCAACAGGGTGGTGACATCACCACCTACGCCCAGCCTCACAGCCCCAGATTATGGGCCATGTACATGCAGCATGTTCCGAGAAGTCTACGGATATGAACCCAAAATCTTGCTGGGGTCAGCCTCACAGAGGTGCCACGCCTAGTGCTGCGCCATTGTCTGGGCCTACATTCACTTTAAAGCAGCCAAGTGGCGATCAGAACAGAGAATGGCCAAACCCTCATGGGCCTCTTTTGCCCTTCACCTCTACTCTGAAGGAGCTGCCAAGTCCCCAGCAAGAGCCATACCCAATTGATCAGGCAGGACCCAGGGAAAGTCCCTCTATGTTGACACCTGGTGAGTGTCAGGAAAGACTCCCAGACTGCTGCTCTTACCCCGTCACAGATTGCTAAATGGATCGGATCAGACCGGGAAGCCAAATTTTGCATGTAGAATGAGCCCCCACCCCCAGATCCAAACCTGCGCTTCCTACCCATGCTGCACAACTCTGCCTACCCATGCTCCTCTCAAGAGCTCTCTTCTTCTTGCCTGGCCTTGGGCATCAACTAAGTAGAAAAGATAAGACTGAGGTTGTGACAGCTGGGGTTCATCGCCTCCCCAAGCCAAGCACTTCGTGGTTGTCTTTCCTGCATCTCAGCCATCTTGCCACTCATCCACGCATCCCAGCTTGCAGCAGACGCAGGACTTGGGATCCCGGGGAGGGCTTTCCTGGCTGCCATAGTTTTCATTAGTTGGAACCATGTGTCTAAGATCTCAGCAGCCCTCTGAGTGTGGAGAGTGCTCAGGAGGAGCAAGCGGAGCATTGCAACTGGTAGGAAACCTTTGAAAGCTACAGTTACTGGCAGCGAGAAAACCATCTGTTATTTTGTCTTCTATTTGTCTTCAAATTTCAGAGAAAGTGAGCAGTTGGACCGCTTGACTTTATTGTTCACAGTTGGGAGGAGAAGAGTTGGAGGGAGGCACTCCAACTTCCAAAGCTGCACAGAGCTCTTTCTTCTTGGCTCTTTAAATAACTATGGATTTCTTCTGTCCTCCAGGACTAGAGTCTCAACTGTGAGGTGGAGCCTAGACAGGTATCCTAGCTATCTCCAAAAAAATCTCAAAGGCTCAGAAAAGGCCTCGCCCTTAACCTCCTTGCCATGCCAGGTTGAGGTTGTGGGCAAGGACCTGAGAATGGGGAAGAGAAACAAACACAAAGACAAGCCCTCCTGTTGCCAAATGATCAGGCCAGTCTCTGCTGGTGAAAAACAAAAGCAAAGATGCCCCCACCTGTCAGAGATGACGACTACCATCTTTGTTCAGCTTGTAGCTGAAATCTCTGGATAGAGACTAAAACTCCCAAGCTCTGCAGCAAAGAAGAGCATAAGAGGACACTTAGACTTTCATCTGGTCTACAGGGAGGACACCTGTCTCACCCAACCTGGACAGATGTGCACTTGAGCTGTCCAGATTCACGAGGTCCCTGGTTCTTCCTCCAGCCCTTTCTCAATGTCATCACTCCAGGAGGACTCACGTGGAGTAGTAGGGTCTTGTGGCCACCCCAAGAGACTGTCCAACAAATGGGGCCTAGGCCATTACTCCTAGGTTCTTCCTTTTGTGAAGAGCAGTGATCAAGAGAGAGAGTTCTGGAATCTCACTGTGTTACTTAGGCAAGTTACTTAACCTCTCCATGCCTCAGTTTCTTCATCTGTCCTGGGGATGACAGCATCTAGCTCACAAGGTTATCATGAGGATACTAAGAATGAGATGTCGAGCGCATCCGACAGTGTTGGGGGTCCCCAAGATCAACTTTAGGTTCAGTGATTCACTAGAAGAACTTACAGAACTAAGAAAAGCTGTTATACTCCTGGTTACTATTTATTCCAGCCAAAGGATACCAGTTAAGATCAGCAAGAGTCAAAGGAGCTTGGGGAAGAACTGAGGAGAGACTAAGCACGAGTTTCCAGCTTTCCTCTCCAAGTTTAGCTGTATGGAGAATGCTTCATTTTCCCAACAATGTATGACAACACATAGAGAATACTGTAAAGGGAAGCTCACTTGAGTCTCGGTGTCCACTGTTCTTATTGCTGGTTTATTATATGTGCATGGAGCACTTCTGTGGCTGACCTTAGTTATTAAATCTCCAGCTCCTCCAGAGGTAAAACTGATACAACATGACCCAGGGCCCTCTCCATAAATCACATTGTTAGCGCAAATTATCTGCTGTGGCCTAAGACATTCTATCAGGGAGCATGTTGCAAGGTCTTAGAGGTTAGCTCCGAGGACCCAGTCCAGAGCCAGCCCTACCTTTGCAATGTGCAAAGTTTTCAAAGATGTGCATATCCCAGGCCTGCTGAGTCAACCCTTTAGGGCATAAAAACATCATAAGCACCCATTATTTTTGTTACAGAATGCTGATACCTGCCTCCTGCTATCACCTATCCTTTGCCACTAGTACTATCCTATTATGTGGCTTCAGTCTGACTCTTCTCCTTATTGACAAGGGAGGAAACTCTTTTCCCATTCCTCTTTCATTATGATGAAGGCCCCTCTACTCAAGTAGCATTGCTGAGCTTCCCTTCCTTCACTGACTCCTCTCCAGAAAAAGGAAGTGACATTCTGACTAGAGGACTTTAGAGAAAGATCAGGCCTGTCACACCCCTTCATCTCTCCTGAGCTGTCCTCTACTGCCAGGGCACACACGCTGTTACAGCAGCAGCCCTTTGAGGGGTGCCAGCACTGTGCCTGGAGACCCCGTCAGGTTCAGGTATGAAATCATGGCAAGGCCGACAGACCCTAAACCACCGTCTCAGGCAGGTTTACCAGCAGTAACAGTGACACACTGTCTCCACTCGCCTAGCTCCTATGTTTATTTCTGTGTTTATTCTTAACACAAGAAAAGGGGGGTGACATTTATGAGCCTCCTCAGGCACCAAGGCCAAATCAGTCAGTCCTTCCAGGGTCTGGAAGGTCATGATTGAGTCTCCCTCAAAATGTGTCCTGCCAAGATCCTTCAATTGTGCCCCCTCCTCAGGATCCCCTGGCTTGTCTCCATCCTCTGGACACACTTGGCCAACTAGGACCCTCTTAAAACATTGAGCCAGAAACAAATACCAATGACCCTAGACATGGTCTGACCAGCTCCGACATCTTGATCTTGTCTCAGGACCCTCACGACCACTGTCATCCCTGGGCAGTTGCTTTATATCCCGCACCTGCAGTTGATGAAAGCCTTTCTCCTGATGAATTCGCTTTAGAGTCAATTCCCTCCGCCCTCTGTAGATACACGTAAGCATCTCCTGCAACGTTTAGTGATACAAGAATATCCCCCATAGAACAATCCCTTCTCCCAGAGCTCACCTCAACAGTTTCAGTACAAATTCTATCTACTCAAAAAAAGTGTTCATCAGAATCCATAAGCTTCCAAAAATACATAAAGATTAAGAGTACAGACACTGACGTTAGACCTTCTTGGGTTCAAATTGCAACTCTACCAGCTGTGGGCCCTTGGACAAGTGACTTTGCCTCTCGGAGCTTTGATTTCCTCCAACTCTTAAAATCTTGGGATTAGCAGCTGGTGTAATGGCTATGTCGCTGAATTCCCAAGTAGTCGACTGTGGGTCAAGTACCGGGCCCGGTGGCTTAAATTCACACCAGGTGCGTGTGTGTGTGTGCCCAAGATCCTGAGAGGAGAATGGAGGAGAAGGGATTATGGCATGGTCATCCCCCCAGGGGTTGATTTCTCGCTTTCTGTCTCTCTGTCTCTCTCTGTCTTTCTGATGCATGCACATACCCTATAGCAAAAATCTCTCACAAAAAAAATCTTTAATAACACCGAGCTCCAAAGGGCCAAACTTGGTGTCTAGAATGTTTCATATTCTTGATAACGCAAATCTATTAAGGTAATTAATGTTAGTAGTAGTAGTGTTATTATTACTTCAACTAAACTCTCTAAAGTAGAAACGGCCTAAAGTTAAGGCAGGGACACAGCCCTTCAGGGAAGATGACTGATGGACGGACATTGCGATAAGCCACAGGCCACAGACTTCCTTTGTGAGTTCAGCTTGGGGGTTCTAGGTGTTCAAATCTTACTTGGAGAGATTCTGTGAAAGCAAGAGGAGGGAGGAAGCAGCTGCAGTGGACGATCAGAGGCTGAGCAGGAGGAACAAAGCCCGATGCTGCTTGAGCTCTGGTTCCAGCCTCCAGGCACCTTGATTCTGTGTTTAGGAAAACATTTCAGGCGACCCAGAGAGAGAATATGTGAACAGATACAGCAGAAAGGTAATTGGAAATAACAAGTATGGTGACAACTAATGAACCCCCAAACCACCTAGGTGACAATCACAGCCTTCCAGAAAGGCAGGTCCACAACAACCTGACGTGGTCCCAGAATCAGAGGGCGTCTTATGAGAGCAGGACAGTCAACGAGCACAGGTAACCTAGACTGGAGCCACAGTCCTCCACTCACCATCAGGGACCTACTTTCCTGTAGGTACTTCCCCCTGCGCACCATGGGAAACAACACTCCCTCCAGTGGGATGGCGTGTGCCTTGCCTGACACCTGTCCGGGCACCGTGACAATGAGTCCTGCTCCACGGGGGAAACACAGAAATCAGCTTCACTACAGGAAGCCCATCTTCCAAGTGTCACGCCGCCAGTGCACTAGAGCTCTGCCTTCACCCCTCAGAGTCCCAACACGCGTTGTCATCCGAAAGGGCCCGTCTGCAGACTAGACGGAGAGGAAGCCGAGGTGAGCAAAGGCAGCCAAAGAAAGTGAGAGATGACAGTCCAGCAGGAGGCAGACAGAAACGCCTAACAAGCCGAGATGAGAACACAGAACAGCGCAAGCTGGGCCATTTTCGTGCATGGGCAGTAGACCTGCATTAAATAACAAATCATGAGAACCTCGAGTCCTTAAAAGTTCAACCAATCCATTGAAGAATATATATATATACACATGTAGCAATATATATATATACAATATAGCAATATTAGCATTACAAACAGGAAAACAGTTCGAGGTGAAAGTTACAGGTGTCTGACTTAGTATTGGGGTGCCTCTTTCCTTGATGTGGCTGGGTAAATAGAACTCCCCCCCCCAAAAAAAAATTTGAAATTGAGGTCTTGTTGCCTCTTAGTAAGGTGTTATTTTCATAGAAGAAAAGCAATGGAAATGGCGAAAGGGAAGCAGGTGAGTGGGGACTTACAGGCTTGTCCTCCCATTGATAAATAAGAAAAAATCCGTTACATTCGACACGTGACCGGTACCGCCCGGAAAGCTCAATCTTCCTGGCTCTTCTTGGTGGCGCCCAGCGTGCCAGGACTCCTGCCCAGCAGCATGTACTCCAGCCGCTTGCAGTGCTCGCGGAGCTGCTTCTCCCGGGGCAGCAGGAAGGTGAGGACCTTGTTGCGCACCACGCCGCGATCCTCCTCCTCCCTCAGCCGCTGCTTCACCCGAGCCGCCTGCTCCTCCTGTTGCGCCAGCGCCCCGTTCATCTCGCAGAAGGCCTCTTCCAGGTACCGAATGGACTTGAGCGCCTCCTTCTTAAAGTCCTCCAGCTCCCGCTGCACCCCGGCCACCTTCTGCTGCAGGATCTCCAGTTCGGCCGGCGGTGGGAGCCACGACTGGGAGAGGGAGAAGTCTCCAGACTGGAGGCCAGTCTCCACCATTTTCTTCCCTTGTAAGGTATTCACTTTCATGAGAATGGACCCAGCCTGATAGAGGGGTTCCATCTTCTCTCTTCTCCGTTGGATAAAGAAGAAGCCAAGAGACCACCCAGGTCAGTGAATTGGGGGGAGCTAGAAATACAACTACTTGGAGTGAAGAAATCCTCCGCATTGTGACATCAGGGCCACTCCAGCCAACCAGGAAGAAAGCCACAAATCATTCATTTGCATATGGCAGGCTCCTTGGTTGGTTACCTAGAGCTTTGTCTCATCAACTCATCACCCTTCCAGAAGCAGAGCCCAGGCTCTCATTTAACCTGACGAATGAAGTCTCAGAGCAGGGCAGTAGGCTGGCCAGAGCAAGGCAGGCCAGGCCGAGCTCACTGGCTGCCACTCCTGGGTGGTTTTCCGCATGGGCAAGGGGCCCAGAAGTTCCCCCGAATGGCCTGTGGGCTTCTGTACCTCCCCAGTAAAATGAGTACATTGAAAGAGATGATGTCTAATCCCACTTCTGGCTCTAAAATGCTAAAAGAGTGATTTCTGATTCCAACTTCATATTGCTATAATGATGCCAGAACTGTAGATCATCTTAGCTGTGAGAAATGTGCTTAGGTTTTGATGTACGCTCCAGTGCAGTGGCTGATCCGGTATGGGCAGGATAAAAGTGAGTCCCCCCGATGTATTTAGTAAGTACCGAGTCTTCATACTATACTAGGACCAGAGAGCACATGTGAGCGACAGTGCACAGTCCCCAACCTACCCGAACACTGACAAATATGAGGGAAAGCATCCAGAAGAGGGAATCTTGCATTTTTTGCCTGATTTTGTAAACAAAGGTAATGGATCTAGCGAATCTGCACTTGGTGTAGTCACAAACACACCTCTATCTTGTAGATCTCAATCTCCTGCCCAGACTTTTCCTGGGCTCCAAATCTAAACTTCCCAACAGCCTCACATCCAATCCATTAAAGCTGAACTGCTTATCCCATCACCCCTACTGGTTCCCATTGCACGGTGTTGCTGTGGGATTAATGACACGGACCTGGAGCAGCACACACCCCAGGGCCACAAGAGGAACCTGGTGCTATGGTTTGAATATCTGTTCCCTCTCAAAGTCATGTGGAAATTTAATTGCCATCGTGCCAGTATTAAGAAATGGGGTCTTTAAGATGTGATTCGGTCATGCGGATTCTGCCCTCCTGGATAAATTAGTGCCCTTATCTTGGGAGTGGGTTCCCTATAAAATAATGGGTTCAGCTCCCTTTTGTCTCTTCCTTGCCCTCTGTTTGCCCACCCCACCACCCAGCATGTGTTGACTTTTGCCAAGGTATGACACAGCAAGAGGACCCTCGCCAGATGCTAGCACCTTCATCTTGGATCTTCTCAGCCTCCAGAACTATAAGGAAATACATTTCTTTCTTTATATAATAAATTATGCAGTCTCAGGTATTTTCTTATAGCAGCACAGAATGAACTAAGACATCTGAGATCATTCTAGACCTCTCATGTCAAAGTGGCTCTAAATCCCATTATATCTGTCACCTCTGAGCACACCAGCATCAAACCACCTGGATTAGAGGCCCAGAGTCCCACTTCCACTACTTATAAACTATGTTTCTTTGACAGATTACCTCATCTCCTAAGCCTTGGTTTCTGTTTTTCTTTTCTTTTTCTTTTTTTTTTTTTTTTCTGGTTTTTGTCACAGCGTACATGCAGTCACCAGAGAGAGACAGAGATAGGAAAAAAGAAATCACCTCCTAGGGGGGTTGGCCACACCACAATCCTTTTCTCCTCTTAGGATTTGGGCATACACACTTATGTAGTCGACATGATTTTCAAGCTGTCAGGTCTGGGGATCCAACCATAGTCGGCCATGTGGGAGTCCAGTGCCTTAACCACTGTGCTACCAACTGGCCCCCTGAGTCTCAGATTCTTTATAAAGTAAGAATACTAATTCAGTGGTGTGCAGCTCTCTGGAAGAGGAAAAAAAAAAAAAAAAAAAAAAAAAAACTCTGATTTGTACCTGTTGCCAATTTCCATGGTGTAAATACTCTTACCATAGTCAATTTCAAGCTACCAACATGATGTCGCTGGGAACGGACACAGATCAGCTCTCATAAACCTGTGCCAGCCCACTCTAGAACCACAGGGCCTACAATGAGGGCCTTCTCTGAGATGCAGATGAACCTACCTAGTGTGCCTTGGAAAGTAAGCATCAGTGAGGGCATTTTGCAGGGAGGCTCATGGCTAAACTAAGGTGGAATTTTGAATCATAAGATGGAAAAAGCAACTCCAATTATTGACACAGAAGGTTTGGTGGAAAGAACACTGTTCTAAGAGTCAGGAGATCCGGAGTCTGTAATCACTGTGTTCCCGGATCAGTCAGCTCTTCTCTCTGAGCCTGTTCCCTCTACTGCAATATGAAAAGGTGGGAAGCAGCTTCTGCCAAGGCACTTACTGCCTTCTTCCTCTTTGACTTTATCCTTCCAGACCCCAGATGGCACAGTAGTCTACGAGGACAGGGACTGTGCATTTCTTACCCTGTGTACCCTCAAGTGCCCTGCACATAATGGCACTCAGATAACTAGATAGAATAGAATTTATGTGCGAAGGTGGCTCTCAAATCCCAGGCATCACCAGCTTTCCTGCTGACATGATGACACCTACTGGTCTTAGTAGAAACAACAGCCTCCGATTCCCCTACCTAAGAGCCAGATGTGGATTAGAGAGATGATGTAAACAGCACGTAGTCATGGTGTGTTTAATTGAGGGCAGGGGAATGTGTGTCAGGTACGTAGTAGACTTCCAATAGCTATTTCTCAAATCGATAAAAGAAAGACTGTGTCTCTGTCATCTAGCTTGTGCCATTCTCTCTCTCTCTCTCCTCTCTGTCTCTCTCTGCCTCTTTGTCTCTGTCTCACACAGGGAATAGTTGGAAGTCACAACCAGAGCTAGGAAAGAAAAGTAGCAAAAGTCACAAAGAAATAGCGATTTTTTCAGTTACCTTGGTGCTTTTTAATGAGGCTTTGGTTTGCGTCTCAGAACCAGAGGGGACAGTATTTCTACCTGAACCACAGCAGAGGCTGAGAACAAGCGAGCGCTGTTGGCAGAAGGCCCCAGGCTAGGAAGGTAAGAAGGCCAATCTATTTGTCTCCTTCAGGATATCAACAGAAGGAAATTCTAACATCTTCTGGCAAGGCATCTCTGGGCCTTGGACCGCCCCATTCCTGGCTGTTTCAGCACTCACAGCCTTCACGGGTCTCAGGATAATGGGGGGACAGGAGGGCCTGCACAGAAACTGCACAGAAATCCAGGTCTCAGACTCCACCTGAAGTGGGGAGACTTGGCACTGGGCATATTTGAATATTCCCAGGGTGGACACCTCTGGGTGTGAGCACCATTCCTGCTGGACCCTGCCCATGACTTGCAAATGGAAACCCATGGTCTCCCCAGCACCGCACCATGTGTCTTTGTCTCTACAAGTAAAATCAGCTTTGATCAGTTTTAGGATCAGGAAGGACACGCATACACTCCTTCTTCATGTACAGTTTATAAAGTAAAGAAAACCCTCAAAAGCTAGAAGCTCCTTATGTCCTATTAGTTCAAATTGCATCCCTGGCATTTCTTTCTCTTTTTTTCTCTCCTTCTTTCTTTTTCTTTCATTCTTTCTTTCTCTATTTTCCTTTCTCCTTTCTTCCTTTTTTCTAAATTTGCTAGAGGGTGCATACACTCACTAGAGAAAGAGAGAGGGAGAGAAAGCGAAAACACAGTTCATGAGGAGACGGTCATGCTGCCATCCCATCTCCTCCATTCTCCTTTTGGAATTTTGGGCATGCACTCACATGTGCCAAGCACGTTTTTCAAGTTCAATTGTGCAGTTGGCTAGATGGGATCCAGTTGCCTTAACCACCATTCCCCTGGCTAGCCCCAAAGACTAACTGTGCTAGAAGTAGGATCGGAATTCATAGCTCAAAGAGACTGGAGCCATAATCCAGGGCCTTAGACTGCTCAATCACACTACCAGATCATCCCTGGCATTTTGAACCAATCACTAGCTGAGGGGTGGAGCTCCTGCCAGGGCCCAGGCCAATCACAGTTCCCTTCCTGGGACTGGTGGGGCCTCCTGCAGTACAGACCTCCCAAGACCAGAACTAAGTTGGGGTTCTGTTCTCAAGCGAGAAAGGAGGTAGATAGGCAACAAACAATCTTATCCAAAGACTAATTTTTTTTTTTTAAAGAGATTTTTGCTATAGGTGTGTGTACTTGCCAGAGAGACAGAAATCACCCCTTCAGGGGGGATAGCCAAGCCACACTCCTACTCCTCCATTCTCTTCTTGGGATTCTGAGCTCGCACACACACACGTGGCCAGCATGAGTTCCAAGCTGCCAGGTCCAGGACTCAAATCAAGGTCAACTGCGTGAGAGTCCAGTGCCTTAGCCACTACACCACCTGCTGGACCAAAGAATAAATTTTAAGAGCAGATTCAGTGAAAGCCGCATGCTTAATTTCCCCAAACTGCTATTAACTGTCGGACAGAATTGGGGAACTGTCTTTTAAGAGTTCCTTAAAATTAGTCTGTCTTGGGGGCTAGTAGATGGTGTGGTTAAGGTGCTGGACTCCCACATGGCTGACCATGGTTTGAACCCTGGACTTGGCAGCTTGAAAATCATGCTGGGCATGCGTGTGCCCAAAATCCTGAGAGGAGACTGGAGGAGAAGGAATGGCAGCATGGCCATCCCCCTGCTGGGTAATTTCTCACTTAACCTTGCTCTGTCTCTCTCCGGCAAACACACATGCCCTATGGCAAAAACATAAATAAATAAATAAATAAATAAATAAATAAATAAATAAATAAAGGCCTGTTTCTCCACACCCATATCCCTAAGGGGGGAAAAATTACAGGAAAAAAAAAAAAAGCAGAATTTAGAGCAATCTGTCACAAATCCCAGAGTGCATGTGATTAGACATTTCTAATCCAGAGAAAGGACAGCTGTTGGCCCTGTTCTACTACCCTCTTCCCAGAATCCCCTGGTCCTGTGCTTCCCGTGAGGCTGCAGTGGCTTGGGCGAGGATGCTGCTACACAACATCTTCCCAGATGTGTCATGAACATCTTGCCTTCCATGCACCACTCATCCACCCTTCCACTCATCCACCCTTCCACCCACCCATCCACCCTTCCACTCACCCATCCACCCTTCCACCCACCCATCCACCCTTCCACCCATCCACCCTTCCACCCATCCACCCTTCCACCCATCCACCCTTCCACCCACCCATCCACCCTTCACCCATCCACCCTTCCACTCACCCATCTACCTTTCTACCATTCCACCCTTCCACCTAGCCACCCTTCCATCCATCCACCCTTCCACCCACCCACCCACCCATCCACCCTTCTACCCATCCACCCTTCCACCCACCCATCCACCCTTCTACCCATCCACCCTTCTACCCATTCACCCACCCACCCACCCTTCTACCCATCCACCCTTCCACCCACCCATCCACCTTTCCACCCATCCACCCTTTTACCCATCCACCCACCCACCCACACATCCACCCTTCTACCCAACCACCCTTCCACCCACACATCCACCTTTCCACCCATCCACCCTTCTACCCATCCACCCACCCACCCACCCATCCACCCTTCTACCCAGCCACCCTTCCACCCACCCATCCACCCTTTCACTCACCCACCCTTCCACCCACCCAGCCACCCTTCTACCCAGCCACCCTTCCACCCGCCCACCCACCCTTCCACCCCTCCATTTGCTCAATGACATTAATTGAGTTACCTACCCTGTACACACTGCATTAGGCAGTGGGAGTCAAGAGAGTGACCAAGACAAGAAAGAGCCCTGCTCTCAAGCTGCCCATATTTAATGGAAGGAGACAATGGACAATAAGCCATAGACAAATAAGATGACAGGCTGGTGCTAAGCCCCTGGAGGGAATAAGCAAGGCAAGGTGATGGAGAGCCTTTGGGCTGGGGTAGGCTCAGGGAGAGCCTTTGTGAGGCAGGGACAGGTAGGTAAGACAAGCAGGATGAGAAAACCTGGGAATAATGTTAGAGAACGACCCACAGGTGGAAAACCCCAGGGCAGGACGGGGCTTGGGGAACCTCAAGGAGGCTCTGTGGCTGGAGGAAGAGGTAAAGGGGAAATGGGGGGTCACGGGGCAGGACCAGGCAACACCCCAGCAGTGGGGAGGAGGGAAGGGTATCCCCAGTGTTTGCCGTGCATGATTCCCACCTCTGCACTGGTATTCCAGTCCGGGGAATGGGGTCAAGGCTGGGATGGGGAATCGGGACCAAGAATAAAACTCGATGCTGTTCACCATGATTAATTAACCCAGTGCCAGGGCCCCAAGGCACAGTGCTAAAAATACCTGCTTCCCTCTGAGATGCGGCAGCTGCCACCCGGCAACTTCTGCCCATGCCATTTGTCACAATTTGACACTGCTAAGGAGTGTCCATGGGGCTGTGTGTCTGCAAGAACTGACTCATCCGTAGCCCAGCAGCCAGCTGGTCCTTCAACACTGTCCAAGGCACTTTCCTACCTAACTTGTCTCCCGACCCCAGCACCGCCTTAGTGCCCTGCCACCTGGCCCTCCTGCTGGCTTCACCTCTCCTCCTGGAACTCAGGCAGACCTGCCTCCAGAGTTGGGAGCCAAAGCATTTTCGAGAGCAAGAGTGCATGGTCGGATGCCGTGTTGTCTCACACCACTGCAACCCTGCAACTCGGATTGGAGCCATCCATCAGAGGCCCTGCCAGCCCACGGCGGCCCTTTAATTAAAATATGTAAAACATCTTGGTGGGAGTGGATCTGAAGACACTGGAGCGACTCTGAACTGGCCCTTCTCCAACCTGGGAGGGCTGGGGCTGCGCCAGGAGGCCCCTCCCATCCGGCACAGGAGTGTCGATATCTGATAGGCACCGTTCCCCCCCCCCCCCCCCATCCACCAGGCACAGAACTTAGCCTGGGCAAAAACATCTGCACCAAAGAGAGAGACTGGTCGGGCCACAAGCCTACAGGGTGACCCCAGGAGCATGCTGGGAAGGGCCTCGCATCACCTCAGTTGCCAGTCTCGGGAGCTGGCACGTTTTATCCCATTCTCAGCATTAATTTTCTAACCCACTGTGAACCCAATACCTGCACATCCACATCAGTCAGCTCTTTGGCAAAGCCGTTTCCGTTTTCAGGCTAATGAGCCCCCATGTTTACTCTTTGCTTTGACTCTGCTTCCCAGGTTGACAGGCAGAGTGGAGGAGGCTGCATTGTTTAGGGCAGGAATGAGCAAAATATTTTTACACAAACTTTGTGCAAAATCAAAAGAAATTTATTTCTAGGTCAAATTTTTCAATCCAACGTGGGCTTTTTTTTTTTTTTTTTTTTTTTTTTGCGGGGGGGTGGTTAATCAAGAAATACAATATTTGTAAATTGTTTTAAGCATGTTTCAAAAAGTGTTCCTCCCTTGAGGCCAGCAGGTGGCGTGGTGGTTAAGGCACTAGACTCCAACATGGCTAACGGTTCAAGTCCTAGACCTGGAGGCTTGCCTTCTCATTCTCTCTCTATCTCTCTCTATATATCTCTCCCTCTTTCTCTGGTCAAATTAAAAAATACTACTAATAAATAAAATTGAAGAATTGTTTTTTTTTTCTTTTTTGGAGAGGTTATTTTTGCTATAGGGCGTGTGTGCTCGCCAGACAGAGACAGAGAAACAGAAAGCGAGAAGTCACCCCCCAGGGGGGATGGCCACGCCGCAATCCCTTCTCCTCCATTCTCCTCTCGGGATCTTAGGCATGCACGCACACATTCCTGGTGAGTTTAAACCACGAGGTCCAGGACTCAAACCACAGTCGACTACGTGGAAGTCCAGCGACAGCCATTACGCTAGCTGCTGGTCCCAAAATTGAATAATTTTTAAAGAAAGTGTCCCCCCCTCACTGAAGAGATTCACGATTTACTGAAGTGTCAGCCCTGCACAGAGGTCATTGTGCACGGAGATCTGACCCTGGCATTCAGGCTTGCAACACATTTTCTGTGCGGGGACATATATTGTGGGCAGCGCTAAGGGATGTGGGACTAGGGAGGCAAACTGACCCCTGAGCCCTGCCAGAAGTCAGCAACAAAAAAAGAGCCCCATTTGGAGTTCCTGGCTCTGGGGGAGAAAAGGGTAGGGGTACTCTTTGGAAGTGAGGCTCTGGAGAGACTAGACAGAGCTACAGGAGAGGGTGATGGGGACAAGGGTGTGTGAGTAGTGATTCGCCTTTTTACCCCAGCCCTTCCTCAGAGAGTGGGGCAAGGAGGAACACCTTCCATCTCTGCAATAAACCCTCGCAAGCCAAGCTGCTGCTCCTGCCGCCTACACCCCTCCAACCAGGGACAACTTCCTTGGGGCAGAGCCAGAGCCACTGTCTGCATGTCGGGGTGTCAGGCTGAATTATGTGAGCTTAAAAAACCAAATCCCCTCCTTCCTGGGTTACTTAACTGTCTGCCTGGCCAGGCTGGGAGATTACTGGTGACAGACACCAGGGCCTGCCTGGCTGCTCCAGACAGAGGAGCTTTGATCACCTGGAAAACTCCAGACACCAGGACTCCTAATGATGAGTAATGAGCTTCAACCATCGGAAAGTTACCCAGCACCGTGTGCTGGGCACACACACAGCTCCCATGGAAGCCTGGGAGGCCTGGGTCAGGGAGACTGAGGTGTATTCAGCTGGTGTCTTGGGAAAGAGCTTGACTCAGGCTCTCACCCCACCCCAGCCCACCCAGGGTCCCGCCTGCTCACAGATGAGTTGGAGAGGGTTCTATGTTCCAGGCACTTGGCTATTACAGGGGTTTGTGCAGGGCGTAATGGTCAGAACTGGTCTTTCTGCTCATGAGCACGGCCTCCTCATTCACTCATTCATTCATTTGTGTAGTCAACACACATTGACCGAATAGCTCAGATAAGCCAGGTGGTGCTGGATGCTTAGGACAGTACTGAACTGGTGCTGGGAGCACAGGCCTAAGGGGGCCTCTATCCTAGGGGAGCTTGTCCACCATGGAGACAACTGTGCAGGTGCCTGACCACAGGCTCTGTGGTGGGACCCGACAGAGCTGGCTGTAGGCAATCAACATCGTCCAGGGGAAGGGACTCTAAAATGCACTCTTCCTCCTGTAGCTGGGATTAGGAGCAGGCCGGAGATGGAATTTGAAGATCCCAGGCCCCTCCAGGCTTGTAATTCCATTTGACTCTCCGAGAACTCCCAGCCCTGGTTGGACCTGTGTCACTTTATCTGGGATTTCCTCCTGCCCTGATGTTAGTTGGAAATATACAACCCTTGAGTCCCTCTTTTGGCCTCACAGAAACTTAAGCCCAGTGATTCTCAAAATAATTAGAATCAGGGCCAGCCTGGCGATGAGGTGGTTAAGGCAGCTGGATCCCACGTGGCCAATTGCACAGTTCGAATCCCAGACTTAGCAGCTTGAGAAACACACCGGGACTCTGTGCATGCCCAAAATCTAAAGGAGAGAAATGAAGGAGAAGGAATTGTGGGGTGGTCATCCGTCCTGGGGACGGCTTTTTTATTTTCTGTCTCTGTCTCTCTCTGGGGAAAACAAGTGCCCTAAAATAATAATAGTAATAAAAGATGATTAGAATCACCTTGAGGAGAGAGCTAATTTTTTTCCCCATAAAACACTTGCACTCACTGGAGAGAGACAAAGAGAGACAAAGTGAGAAATCATCCCCCGGGGAGGATGGCCACGTCATCATCTCTTCTCTTCTATTCCCCCCTCATTTTGGGAATGCACACACACGCAACCGGCATGATTTTCAGGCTGCTGGGTCCAGGACTCGAACCTGAGAGTCAGCCACATGGAATCCAGTGCCTTAAGCACTATGCCACCTGCTAGTCCTAAACAACACTTTCATGGTTTGAGTCTCAACCCCCTACTCCCACCCCAAGATTCTAATTCAGAAAGTCTTAGGAAACTGGAGCTAAGGTGATCAAGCATCTTGATTTGCCCAGAAGTGAAAGGATTTCAGGGAGGTGATACTTTCAGTCCTGAAACCTGAATGGTCCCAGGGAAACTGAGACAGATTGGTCATCCTACCAGGACAGGTGCTGTTAAGCCCTGGCCCAATAGCGTCCCTTCCTTCCTTGGGTCATAGAATTCCAATTTCAATCAGACAGTGACACGCGAGGGAAGGTGGCTGTCACCCCAGGTGATGAACCTGTATGCACTTGATAATCTAGTTCTTGTTGCTTTAGTTTACTTAAAATGGACCTATGACCCACCTTTTTACTAGAGTGTCTCCATGGTAGATAGCATGTTCCCTTAGGATAGAAGCCCTGTTTGCGCTAGCTTCTATCCAGCACCAGGTCTGGCTTATCTTAGTTATTCAATAAACCTGTGTTTGACTACACAAATGAATAAATGAATGATTACTTGCCAACGACTTGCAAAGGCAAGATTTATAGAAAAGATTGCCCCTGAACCAAAAGAGTGAGACACAGAGAGAGAGATGCCTGCCCCTTTTTCTTCTTGGATGCAATTATTTGAAAGTATGATGGCTGGAATTGTGGCAGCCATTCTGTAATCATGAGGCAACAAGCCTACAGATGAAAATTCAGCTGTGCTAAGAATGAGCAATCAGAAATATTGAAGATTTTCTTTTTTTTTTTTTTTTTTTTTTATAACAGCACTGGGAACCAGTAGAAATGCAATTTCTTAAGGCCCCACCCAGATCTTCTGAATCAAAAACTCTAAGAGATGAGCTCTGTTTTAACAGCCCTCCTGATGACCTGATGATTCTAACGACTCCTAAAGTTTAAGAACCATTGGGAACCAGCAGTTAGCGTAATGGCTATGTCGCTGGACTCCCACATAGTCGACCACAGTTCGCGTCCTGGACCTGGTGGCTTAAACTCACGCCAGGCGCATGTGCGTGCGTGCCCAAGATCCCGAGAGGAGAATGAAGGAGAAGGGATTGCGGCGTGACCATCCCCCCAGGGGGTGATTTCTCGCTTTCTGTCTCTATGTCTCTCTCTGTCTGTCTGGCAAGTGCACGTGCCCTATAGCGAAAAAAAAAAAAAAAACTCTCAAAAAAAAATTGAGCTAATCAATATCTGTGACTTTCTGAGTAACAGCAAACCTCAAAAACTTTTGGATGGAGTAGAGAACAGGATGTCCATCTTCTGAGCAGGAACTCTAGTATCCCAAGGGACGAAAGAGAATAAAAAATGGGTGACATTGAGAAAGGCAAGAAGATTTTTGTTCAGAAGTGTGCCCAGTGCCGCACCGTGGAAAAGGGAGGCAAGCACAAGACTGGCCCAAATCTCCATGGTCTGGGCAGAAGACAGGTCAGGCCCCTGGATTCTCTTACGCAGATGCCAACAAGAACAAAGGCATCCCCTGGGGAGAGGATACCCTGATGGAGGATTTGGAGAATCCCAAGAAGTACATCCCTGGGACAAAAATGATCTTTGCTGGCATCAAAAAGAAGTCCGAAAGAACAGAACTGACAGCGTATCTTAAAGAGAGATGCTAATGAGTAACGGGTGGCCGCTGCCCGATTTATGACAAAACAGAAATGTCTCACCTTTGTTCTGTGTGCCATATTTTAATCGATCTCCTACACCAGAACTCAGATCATGAATGGCTGACAGGATATTTTTGTTGGACAATCCTGATTTAAGTAAGACTGGCTTGCGGTTAAATGAATACTGTTGGGTTTTTTCATTTTTGATAGTAATTCCAGTTCAGTAAGTGCTATCGCTATTTGCCCTTTCTAAAGATAGAATTGGTAATTCATTAGTGATGATCGCCTTTCTACGAAGGTGGTGAATGTCGTCTCAAAGCCTACTAGAGACTGGTTTTATTTAGGCTTATATGTAATTGGTTATAAGAATATATAAATGCTGGAGGAATCCTTTTACTTCTCAAAGCCAAGCAGATTCACCTGTGTTTTAATTTGTGTTCATTAACCCATTAAAGGCAAGGACTGAAGATGAGGTAGCGATGTCTACCTTATGTATTTGGTCATAACTCTGCCAATCTAATTAGAATTCCCTGTATCTAAAACACTGCCTTTTATTTACCGAAAGACATTTTAGTGTGGTTTGTGTATACTATCAAAGAATATGTAACACTTTACATATTTTATAAATGGTTTGTAAGGTTGGATGCTTTTGAAAGTCAGTGTGACAAGATTTAATAGCATGTTAAATTTTACCTTTGAATTCTATTATCTAAGTCAGAGTAAGTTCTATTTCAGGATTGTTAGACAACTGTTCAAAAACACATAGAAACTGAAGAACTACTGTATAGGTGTGATTGGTAATGGTGCTTTTTACCAATTTACTAGAAGGATTAAAGTAAAGGAGATATACCATCAGCGTAGACGTGTAAATTATACCATCATAAGACTTAAGATAATTAGAAAACAAATGACAGATTAAAAAAAAAAGTACTTCTAAATGGATTTTTTTTTTTGGGGGGGGGGGGCAGGGCTTCACTGTGTTCCCCAGACTGGCCTCAAACACAATCCTCCTTCCTTGGTCTCCCAAGTAGCCAGGATTACAGACATGTGCCACTGTGCCTGACTCCAGATGGAACCTTTAAACTTAACCCACGTCACAGCTGCTGCTTTTTTGTTGCTTGGAAAATAAAGCAGTCTTCTCACCTGTGATCTTTCTCCTTCCTTAGTCCCTTCCCCGGGTAATAGCCACGTGATGATAGGGGAGGGAAGGGGCTCTTCACTGTCAGGCCTAGCCGGGTAGGAGATAAACTTGGTCAACCAGCAGTTAAGGAGGGAGAGTGACGGTCACTGCCCCCAACCCAGTCACCCTGGGTGAGCAGTTGCACCTCCCTAACCCACTCCTCAGGCACCTGCATTGTGTGGCGGCAGCCTGGGAGGAGAAGGAGGGGCGGCCCAGGCACCCTGCCTTCTCTTCCTTCCCCAGGGAAGCTTGACTTTGGCTGGTTTTGGTTTTGTTTTTTTGCCACAGGGCACGTGCACTGGCCAGAGAGAGACAAAGAGAGACAGAGAGAAGGAAAAGAGAAATCGCTCCCCTCAGGGGGCGGGGGGGTGGCGAGGATTGCCACCTTGCATCCTCGCCACCTTTCAATCCCTTCTCAGATACAGCACTCAAACCGCAGTCAGCTATGTGGGAGCCCAGCACCTTAACCACCACGCCACCTGCTGGCCCCTTGGCCGGCCTTTTATATTCCCTATTCTCAGCATAATGCGTTACTCAGAGCTCCAGCACAAACTCGAGGACAGAAACTAAACAATAGACTTCATGCTACTAATTACACTAATTATACTTTCTCTTTGGGATACTTTTGCAACCATCATTTTTAGCATGTCACATGTGCTCCTGAATTTTGTCATTCTGCTTCACAGCTGAGTATATTGTCAAATGATTATCTAGAGAGCATCGCAGTGTGAAGATAGTTTATTAAACATTAATAATAATAACTCCTCCCATTACTGTCGTGCTTTCCATGTACCAGGTGCCAGGCTTTACATGTGGTTTCCCTTTGAAGCTAAGGAGCCACCAGCCAGGGGTGCCCACCCAGGCTCGTCTTTGTCCCAGTTGGATTAGGTTTGAGTCCAATACTGGCAGCTGTATTTTGTCCATCTTCCACGCATACTGAGCAAATAAGGCCAAATGGCACAAAATATTTAAACACTTGTACCGCTTCTGCTGTGTGGTCCAAGCTGGCACCACTGTTGGCAATGACCTACTGGCCTGCAGCCCCCGGGGGGGCTGAGAATGCCAGACACCAGCTGAGGTTCCAGCAACCAAATTCAGCACGTGGATGGTATCCAGTGGCTTTGAAGTGTTGGCAGGAAGTGAGGGCTGGGCTGATGTCCTGCCTCGCCTCTCTCAGCAGGTCCATGAGGCTGACTTCGGTGCCATTGGTCTGGTGTGAGGCTCATCTCCCAGAAGGCCATCCCAGCTCCCCCAGTTTTCAGGCTGCTTCCAGGAAGAGGGGGGGGTTACTGGCTTCCAGACCTCACTCACACTGTAGGTAGATGCACTTCCGGTGCTCAGATGGTCACTGCCCCAGACACTTCCTTCTTTGGTTTAACTCATAGTAAATCCTTTGCTTGCCTATAACTATTTGGTCATTTTTAAAGCCAAGCCTTAGACACCAAGTGGTGCCTCGGGGGAGGACGATCACATGGGCTCATTACTGAAGATAGGAGAGTTGTGGTAAGCAGTAAAGTCAGAAAGGGCCAACGAGCAGACAAAGACATTTAAGACTATTCTATAGTCATTCCATTAAGAGGAGACAATCCAGAAAGTTCACCTAAAGAGTAAGCGAAGGAGGCCCAACCACTGCCGAGTTTGGGTTATTTTTGTGACCAAGACATCAGAGCCAAGCAGGCTGTGTCTGTCCCGTTTCCTGAAGGTCCACCTGGTAGCCAAGTGGATACCCCCCTCATGCACTCCGCCCCTTCCTCTGGGTTCCGTTGGCAGCCTCAGGGCTGTTCCGCCAGCACTGAGACAATTTTATGTTACATGGTGGAAATTCTAATCCACGTTAGACCCTGTAAACTCGGAAGATGGGGCAGAAGGAAAGCCCCAAAGAGGGCTCATGGGCCTGGTTTCTTTCTTTCTTTTTTAGAGACTTTTTTGCTATAGGACACATGACAGACAGACAGAGAGACAGAAAGCAAGAAATCACCGACCAGAGGGGATGGCCACGCCACAATCCCTTCTCCTCCATTCTCTCAGGATTTGGGGCAATCACACGCACATGCCCAGCGTGAGCTTCAAGCCACCAGGTCTGGGACTTGAACCGTGTTCAACTACGTGGGAGTCCAGTGATTATCTGCTGGTCCTGGGTCTAATTTCTAAAGTCTCCATCATTTGGTCCTAGGGGTCAAAATGGCCTCACAGGACGGGGATGATGATCAGCCGAGGCTGAGCAAGGCTCAGACGGAGCTGTTTTTGAGACACAGTGCTCTGGGGGAAATGATGAGGCTGGACCATGGAGAGGCGGGAAACCCTGGTAGGCCAGGGTACTTGCTAGAGCCCACGACCAGGCAGTGAGGTGCCTGGGCCCCTCCCTAAGATGCACAGCTCAAAGTAACAAAGCCTCCAGGAATCAATCAACTTCTGCAGAGTGCACCATTCTGTCGGAGAGGCTCCCTTTCCTCCCTCTGTTCTCTCTAGGAGAAGGTCAGGGGTCCCATCAAATGTCATTAATCATCTTCCTGGGGGCTGGGGGCTTATTGGACAGTCCTATTAATCAGAGGCCTATCACGCCCACAGCCTGGCCGGGTCGCCATTGTCCTGTTCCTCACCTATCATAGAAAGATTAGATTATCAGTGACAACTGAGACACCCTTTGAGTCACAGGAAAGCCAGAGAATGGGGTAGCTTTTATTTATTTTATTTTTTTATTTCTCCTCCTGATCGGAGGATGAGCTGATTCTTGTCTTGTCACACTGCATCCTTCCCTTCAAAGAATCGGCTTTAAGAATCCAATTTGTCAAACTGGACAATCATTGGCAAATCCATAAAAAGAAAAAGAAAAAAACACATACAACCCTCAGTGACTTTATCAAAAAAAGGTAAAATAAAGCAGAAGGCTTTAAAAGGGGCCTGAAAGGATTAGAAAATAAGTTGCATTTGACAATTAATCTCTGAAAAGCAGGGGCTTTGAAAAGAGGCACAGGCGGAGATGTGTACAAAATGGATTCTGGGGCTCCACACGGCTGGGGTCCTGCCACCACCTATGCGTCCGTCCCTCTTCCCAATGGAGTCAAACTGAGACCTGGCCCTGAAAGAGGAGACGCCATCTCAGCTTCCCCCTAACTTTCCACCAACCAGGAGCAACGGCAGCAGTAGCAACAGAACGAAGCAAAACAACCAGGCCAGAGCAGCACAAAGAGCTCAGCCCCCCCGTGTCTCCAACTCTGTGACAGACTCAGTCGCTCCCCAGCTCCTAAGCCCACCCCTAGTGGCCCTGTGACAGGTCAAAGGAAAGGGGGCACTTTTTAGTCCTTTTGACATGTGGACCAGAATGAGCTCATTTAACACCCAGATCAAGTTAAACGGGCCAAGGCCTGGCTGCCCAGGGACTCCAGGGGCTACAAACCCAGATGCCTCTAGGATCCGAGAAGGAGTGTGAACCAGGGATGTGGGTTGAGGGCAAACCCAGGTGAAGGGGTGAGGAGTCCCATAAGGGAGCACACGGGCCTGCCCGTGAGGCAGCAGTGACCCTTCCCTACTCACCGTTGCATTATGGGAAGGGAAATGCAAATCCAGCAGGTCTTCCTGGTTTCATGAGACTCTGAACACCTAGGTTTTTATGTAACCACCCCCATCGTTCAGTGTTGGCAACTTTTTTTTTTTTTTTTTTTTTTTACATCATGGTGCATACTAAACAAAACCCATGAATAGATCCAATTTGGTTCCAGGCTTTGGGTTTGTGACACTGATCTAATTCACCTGTCTTGGTGCAGATGAAGACTGTGAAGCCCAGAGAGGCTGGTAATGGTGGTAGTCGCACAGCTGGTTAGAGGCAGAGCCAAGGCAAGAACCTGGTTCAGACCTCCAGACCAGTCAGTTACTCCCTGCCCCGGATCCGAACACGTTCATTAATACAGGTGACCAACTAGCAGATACAGTCATCCAAGGGTAAGAAAAGGAGCAAGAACTAAAGGAAGAGCCTCGAGCTCACACCTCTGCGGTGAAATCGGAGAAGAGAGGGAATTAGACCAGTCCAAGTGATTGCTATGGTGCACTGTCTGGCAGCATATTCGTTTTATCTTTCTACCTGACAAACTAGCTCTGAGTGATTCTTTGTGTAGGTGCTACAGACGCCTGGGGCAGGGGGACCAGGAAGGCGGCTCTGTGACCCTCCAGTTAGGGCTATGAACCCTGAGCTCTGTGTAGGTGCTTTCCCTTGGCCACTGCAAAAACCAGAACTGGAGAGCGAAAGTACCTTTCCAAATCCTGGCTCTGCCACTTACTAGCTGTGAGACTTCAGACAAGTTATTCAACTTCTCTGGGCTTCCATATTCTCATTCTCAAACTAGGGTTAATAATACCTACCTCAGGAAACTGTTACAAAGATTGCAAGTGGCATGGACTAGAACCTGCCACGTGGCAAGTGCTAAATAAGTTGTTGTTACATCATGGGATCGTATGGATTTCAACAACGAAGGTACGCAATATAGAAACATATTTTAGAAAGTCGAATCTGGAAGGAACCTTAGAAACCATTCTAGTTTGATTGTCTAATCTTAGAGAGAGAGGGAAAAAAAAAAAAAAAGACTGAGGATCAGAGAGGCAAAAGGACTGATTTTCTGCAGGGAAGACATGAAAATCTATGCATTCTTATAGACGTGGCTCACTTTTACCCCCTTCCACAGCCTGGCGCTGACCATTTTGTTTTCCTTCTGTGGCCTCTTTGGAAATAAGGAAAGTCTTTACTATAAACGTACTTAAAAGCAAAACCCTACCAGTCTTCAGGCTCCCAAATATTTCAGCGGCGTCAGCGTAACCAACACTGTCCACTCCTGTGCTCATTAAAGAAAGATTTGTGGGACAACTCAGGACCATATTTGTCCACTGCAAGTTTGCAACTAGCTTCATTTTGGTAAAGGATTGCTCCCCAAGGCAGTTCGCGATCGTTAATGAGAGGCTGAGCCTCCAAGCACGTTGGGTGTTTCAGGAAAGATGCGTATGTCGTTACAAACAGGCGTATGGATGGTTGTGCGTCTCTGCATACTGGCTTGACGCATTATGCTCAAGCCAGCTGAGCATTTGTGAAAATGGAACACTTGAACGTGTTAACTCTTGACAAAACTTGGCAGGTATTAGACCGCCTTTATTAGGTGATTAATTAAAGGCTGCTGGGGGTGCTGGCGTAGAGTGAAAGGCCTGGAGTTGGTGCTAGATAGTTTGGGGGACAGATCTTGATTCCTCATTTGGCTCTAAGGCCTTGGGCTAGTTTCTTAAACTCTCTGAATCTCCATTTAGTCATGTGTGAAATGAGGGTAATAAAACCTACTTCACAGAACTTCGCGAGAATTGAACAGAAAATATATGTGCTCAGGCACCGTGTGCTTCCTGATACTCCGCCACATTGCCTCTAGAAAGACAGGCGAGGTGTTCACCCGTGGAGCGGCATTTGCTGAGTGACAAGTGGAGCCCCTTGTTAAGTGCTGGGATGAATCAGGTCATAGCCAAATTCGAGTTAATGTCAAGTGAGAGGACAGAACCATGAACGCATTCACGCCTTGTGCCTCAGTTGAGGCTTCTGACCCCAAAGCCGGTAGTTGAGTTATTGAAGTAAGTTTGCACTCTCCTTGGAGCTGACGTGGAATCTGAAGTCGGCGGCCTGGCTGAGATTCAGTTTAGGCATGTTATTTTTGATTTATGAACCTTTCTGCACCTTTCCACTATCCCAAAGCAGTATGAGAGGGGAAGGTTTGTGAGATACTCCCTAAATGTTTGGTGTACGGAAAGGGGCTGGTCTTCAGAGCGTGCCCCAAAGGGCACATACCGCACAGCCCAGTGGAGACATCTGGTCATTCTTCCTGCTCTGGGATAGTTCCCCAGGGTAACCTCAGGAGCACAAAGATGAATGATATCACTGCTCAAGACCGAGGGGGCCTGGAATCTGAAACCTGAACGAGAGAGAATAATGACAGTCGACTGTGTTGAGCACTCACTATGAGCTAAGAATGATGGCTGAAGCTTTATGCCCAGCGCCTCCTTCAGTCGCCATGCCAGCCCTATGAAGTAGACATGATCACATGACAGCTGAAGACACCAAGAAGTTACACCTGTCGCCCAAGACCACATGGCTCTTACAGGGCAGAGCCTAGATGAGAAAATATGCCATGACACTCCTGCCAGCTGACCACACAGCTTCTCTGAATACATCTGATTCCTCCAGGCTCTGACAGGAGCATCCCAGCAGCCATGCCTGCACCCCATCCCATCTTAGGGCCCAACTCACCCTCTGCCTGACAAAGCCACACTTGCAAGCAGAGGCCTATGCTTCCTAACTGGGGCTGTTTCTCTGCACAGTAGGATTCTAGAAGTCTTCTAGGCCTAGGTTCTAATCCTCCAGTACCAACACACACACGCGCACACACACGTGCGTGAATCCTAAACCACAAATGTAATTCCTGGTACCCTGCCCGGCTTAGAGGAGGAAGTGGCCTCTCTGTTTACCAGCCCTCTACCCCTCACCTCTCCCTGCCGAGCATCCACTGATCTGCCCCCTGCAGGGCTGTCGGTGCCCAGTTTAGCTCCCCTCACTGTCTATGCTGTGTCCTTGACCTGGATGACCTCACAAAGGCTTTCACCTGAAGTGTTGTTTAGGTTTAGAGCTGATTGACTTTGGAGACAAGAAGAAAGGAAAAGAGGAATAGCTACAGCCTCAAATAAGTGTATTGGTGACCAGGAGAGAAACTTGGGGCTCATGGAGCCAAATGACAAGTGTGTAAGCCTTCAGCCACCTGAAATGGTGGCGCTTTCCTGTGCGCTTAATAAAAACTGACAGCCCGCATTGTTCTGCCACTGCTAGGTACGCTGCTGCATCCCAGTGATAGGGTGAGGGGAGCAGAGGGACGGAGGCATCAGAGCTGGGGAGGGGGCGGGGAGGGTAGAAAATAAAGAGTGAGGGCTGATGGGGAGGGGGAACAACTCTTAATCTGGGTCCTGGCAGGAGACCCTGGGAATGGCAGCCCACTGACAGTGGAGACCAGGAGTTCCAGATGGCTTTTTGTCTCCATGCAATAAAAAATGTAATCTGACAGCCCTGGGATGGGACTGGAAAACAAAAGTCTAAGGGCGGGGGAGAGGAGTGGGAGTGGGCTGGGTTAAAGGTACCGGAGTCTGAGGAAGACAAAAAGAAGTGATTGTCTCTTCAAGCAATTATGAGCATTGCAAATGCCATTTCATTCCAGAGGTGCATGGGGAGGGGAGCTGAAAATGCACTGGACATTTGGCCCCTGAAGCAAGGTGGCAACTTTGCCAGCTAAGCACGGGCATGGGCTCTCTTTCTAACCACACCCGCCCCTCCAAGTCATTAGGGGATGATATGAAGTTCCAGGCTTCCTGGTGCAATGTAATTGCTCATAGCCCGACGAGCTCCATCAAATTGCCCAGACATCCTGTAGGAGACCAGCTGCTGTATTAATGTGGCTTCGCAGAGGGGGACACACCCCCACCTGCTCTACCAGGAGCATACAGAGGCCCAGGGAAACAGTGGCACCCCTGTGGCCACTGAGGGGGCCGTCGCTTTTTATTAAGTAATCTTTGCCTTTCAAATCACTGCATGTTTTCTTCCCCAAGGTCTTGATTGTTGTGTGGGCCCAGCACACAGCAGGCTCCCCATAAATATTAAACAGGGGATGCTGGTGATGTCTTCGAATTTCATCAGAGGGGACAACTTGTGCTGCAGGGGATGGACCCCACTTTGGGTCCACTCTGGGATAATGGTGTGGTCACCATGGCGGGTTAGTAGGAAATTCAAGGTGCGATGAGGTAGGGATTCAAAGGCAAGGAAGAAGGGCAGGAGGGTCCATGGACATTAGCAAGAGCTTCTGAGGCAAAAATTATAAAGCTGGATGATGCATAGTTCTGGAAAAAAAAGGGGGGGGCATGAAACAGACTACAGCAATAGTACAGATGAATGCAAAGTTGTAGGCATAAGGGTGTCATGGCAACATGGTTCATAATAAAAAAGGAGAGACAACCTTATTTCATCTTCAGGGAAAGCAATGGCATCTCCATACAATGGAATAATTCACACTTATTAAAAAATAATGAAGTGGATTTATACCTACTCATGTGGAAAGACCTTTAAGATAGAATGATAAGGGAAAAACTCTGGTTACTAAACAATACACACAACATGATAGCGTGGATGTAAAAGAGAAAGCCCAACTAAGTTGGATGTGTGAGCAAATACATGCCCTAACCTCACAGGCAATGGTCATCTTTGGAAGGTTTAGGCAACAGGGATGATGAAAAGACAACTGCAAAGGAGCTCTCTAATAGTCTACTTGTTCATTTTGAGGACAGAAATGTGTATTACTTGCATAATTTTACAATTAAAATAGACATTGGACAAACACCAGTGTGTCTGAAGCATGAACTTTGGAACCTGATCAGTCCTCGAGTCCCAGCCCTGCTTGTCTCTCAGTCTACGACTTTGGGCAGAGCACTCCATGTCTCACAGCTTCGATTTCCTCCGCTGGAGGCTGGGGGTAGCATTAGTATCTACCCCTCCGGGTTGTGAAAGACTTAGATGAGGTATGCATAGAAGAGCTTATGCCTGATACACAGTCAGGGCTCAATAAACAGTGACGGTTAGTGTAAGTATAGACCAAGGGCACTCAGTGTTTCCCAGGAGGGGAGAAGGGAGTAGCGAAGGCAACAGAGAAACCCAAATTGCCTGGAGAGCAAAAGTCTCCAAAGTGCTGGGAAGATTTGTAAACTGGGGAAGCAAAAAGATTTACTACAGACATTTTTTCCTGCTGTTTGGTTGAAAACGTTGGGCTGGATTCACTTCTGTCTTCTGAATTCAGGTAACAGATAAGAGTTTGAATTCATTTCTTAAAAGATTTTAAATGGGGACCAGCAGATGGCATAATGGTTACATCACTGGACTCCCATATAGTTGACTGTGATTTGAGTCCCAGACCCAGTGACTTAAAACTCATACCGGGCACATGTTCACGCATGCCCAAAATCCCAAGAGGAGAATAAAGAAGAAGGGATTGTGGCGTGGTAATCCCCCCCAGGGGGTGATTTCTCACTTTCTGTCTCTCTGTGTCTCTCTAGTGAGTGCACGCGCCCTTTAACAAAAATCTCTCTTAAAAATGTTTTTAAATGTATTTCTTTCATGAGCAAAAGAGAAAGAGAGGAAGAGGCACCCCCAACAGGGTCTTGATACCACAATCCACCCCCCAGCCTCAGCCAGCCCCAGATCATGGGCGCATGTGTGCCTGGCATGTTCAGGGCAGTCTCTAGACGCCAACCCAGAGCCTCCCTGTGTGGATCAGCCTTGCAGAGCATTGCATTTTGTCTCTGCATCACCATCCATCCACAAAAGGAGTTGGAATTCAGGGTCCTAGGCCAATGTTGGATGAGGGGGTCCTATTGCCATTGACGATGATGAAGTAGGTGCCTCTCACTTTAACAGGCATCTTCTGGGCTGGAGCTTCTAGGGTAACATAGGTCTTCAGCTATCAAGGGCTTTGCTCCTACCTGGCACAACTTCCTATCCCAAAAAGAATGTTTAGTTAGAAGAGTAATCATGAGGCCAGCAGGTGGTATGGTGGTTAAGGCACTGGACTCCCACATGATTGACTGCAGTTCAAGTCCTGGACCCAGCAGTTGGAAACTTATGCCAGGCATGTGTGTATGTATGCACAAAATCCTGAGAAGAGAGTGGAAGAGAAGGGCTTGCAGCATGGTCATCCCTCTCTGGGGGGATGATTTCACACTTTCTTTTTCTGTCTCTCCAGTGAACACACACACCCTACAACAACAACCATAAAAAAAGGAAAGAGAAAGAGAGAAGAAATAAAAAAGAAAGGGGAGAGAGAGAGAGAGAAAGAGAGAGAGAGAAAGGAAAGAAGAAAGAAAGGAGAAGGAAGGAAGGAAGGAAGGAAGGAAGGAAGGAAGGAAGAAAGAAAGAAAGCAAGCAAGCAGAAAGAGAAAGAAAGAAAGAAAGAAAGAAAGAAAGAAAGAAAGAAAGAAAGAAAGAAAGGAAGAAAGAGAGAGAGAGAAAGAAAGGGAAAGAAAGAGAGAGGAAGAAAGAGAGAGGAAGAAAGAAAGAATAAAAGAAAGGAAAAGAAAGAAAAAAATAGAGAGGAAGGGAGGAAAAAAAATAAGAAAGAAAGAGAGAAAGCAAGAGAAAGAGGAGAAATGTTATCACCAGAGCTATCAATGGAGCAGACAGAAGAAAGTGATTCATGTAGTTTGTGCTTATTACATGTGTGTTGGAGGATTGAATGAGGAAGGAAGGAAGGAAAAAAGAAAGAAGATCCACTCCTAAGAAAGCAGGGTATGCCTGGCTGCCCTCACAGAGGACGCAGAGTAGACCTGGTAAGATGTGCACAACAGCTCCATGCGTCTCTATTTTATTCTGAGGAATCTGCCCCAGAAAAGGTGATAGTTCTAGAGATGTCCTGCCAGAGAGTGTCCAGGCAGAACCTGATTCTCAGTTTCTAGACCAGTGCTGTTCAAGAGAACCTGGTATGTAATTGCAAATCACTTGGCGAGCATAGTAAAAAGGAATAAGAGATCCGTGAAATTAACCTTAATGATGTATTCTCCCAATACAACAAAAATATTATCCAACATATCATCTATAAGTTACTGAGATGTTTTTCATACTTCTCTTTCGGACTAAGTCTTCTAAGCTCTGCCATGTGTTTTACATTCCAGCATGGCCCCACCAGCACCAGACCCATTTCAAGAGCTAGAGAGCTGATGGCTAGTGGCCTCTGTGTTGGACAGTGCAGCTCTAGGCTTCTGGCCAGTGCAGTTTCCTTCAAGTGTCTGGCTGCAACCCCAGGATGCATGTGTGTTGGAGTCAGGGTGGGTGTAGACTGGGAGCTCAGAAAAGAAATTCACAAACTGGTGGTGCAAGGCACATTTGTAAAGGGGGAGCCAGCAACTTCAGGCCAGGGCAGATGCTGAGTGGAGTAGAATACATCTGAGCTTTAGAAACCGGTGGGAAGGAGCCAAGGCAGAGAAGAGACAGAAGTAACCATCCTAAGGGGGTTGAAACTACTATATGAGCGCTCAAGCAGCTCGCTGGACATGGGCAACCTCTAGACTCCAACAAACAGCCTCTTCCTCCCATCAGAGGACCCAGCTGTGAGAGTCCTGTGAGCTTTGCCAGGGAAGGACAGGGCTGTGCCCACCACTCTTCCTCTGTCTAGGCATCACCTACAGCACAAATCTTTGTTCACCCTGAGCCGAAGTGAACAACGCAAGCTTAAGACAGCAGTGTAAAATTCCCTCCATAGGGAATGAGGCTTCTACAGTTGCCACTTGCAGGACTAGGAAAAATGTGTTAACTCTTGGCCCAGCTTGGTGACACACTCAGTAGCAAACTGAACTGCAGTGCTGGAAGCCACATGGCCTGAACTGCAGCAACATGTAGGCTATGAGCACCTTGTCATGATTGGGCATCAAGGAGCCTGGGTACAAATCTCTGCCATGTCACTTACTAGCATGTGGCTTAGGGAAAGTTACTTTTTGAGCCATAGTTTCTGCAACTACAAAATGGAAAGGCTAATTAGGCCAACTCTACTGCCAACCTCATAGGACAGCTGGGAGTGTTACAGGAAACAGCATATGCCAAGCCCTCTGCAAAGAGCCTGGCACACAGGAAGCTCTGCCCCAATGGCTACCCCATGCAGGCAGGATGCCATTCTCTGCATATTTGAGTTGACATTGGAGTAGGAGGCAGCCTTCTGAGTCATCTGGCTGAGAAACAGAAAGAGAGAAGTCAGAGTGCTTTGTCCGAGGCCCCAGGCTGGAAACTGGCTTCATGACTCATACTCCGGTGCTCGTTCCGACTAGTTTGTAGAATTTGTGGTTAGTTTGCAAGGTGAGAGTCCTTTTACTGTCTTTTTCTTTTGCAGGGTGAAGTAGGGAGTGTTGTAGTCATTTGTGTGAATGTTTGTATTTATTTATTTATTCCATGAGACAGAGACAGAGAAAGAGGCACTCCCAACAGGTCTGGATATCATGAACCATCCCCAGCCTCGGCCAGTCCTGGATCATGGGTACATGCATGCCTGGTGTACTCAGGGAGGTCTCCAGATGCAAACCTGAACCTTCCTTCATGAGTCAGCCCTGCAGAGCGTCATGTTTCACTGCTGCTCCGTTGGTCCCTGCCATTTGTTTGTTTTTGCTTCTAACCAAGAGGTAGGGCAGAACTTCAAGAGGCTGATGTCTCCTTATCATTTCTTTTCTTTTTTTAATTATTATTTATTTAATTTTATTTATTCATTCATTTATTTTAATTTGACTAGAGAGGGACACAGAGAGAAAGAGAGAGAGAGAGAGAGGGAAAGGGAGAAAGGAAGCCGCCGGGTCCAGGACTCGAACCGTGGTCGGCCATGTGGGAGTGTCCAGCACTTTAGACACAACGCCACCTGCTGGTCCCCTCCTTATCATTTCTGATGGTGTTGGTCAAGGTCATTCTCCTGAGGGACTCAGGCTGCAGAAGAGGGCCTGCGGGAACCCAGGATGCTGGCTGGACAACTCAAAAGCCAAGATCATATAAAAAGTACAGAATGGTGGGGGTCAGGTGTGTGCTGGGGAGAATGTCTCCCTAGCTGGAACAGGAGGGACAGAGAGTGGGGATGTTTGCAGATCGGAGAGGCCTTGAGGACAGTTGCTTCTTTTAAAGACTCTGTTTGAGGGACCAGCAGTTAGCATAATGGCTATGTTGCTGGACTCCCACGTAGTCGACCGCGGTTTGAGTCCCAGACCCGGTGGCTGAAACTCACGCCGGGTGTGTGTGCGTGTGTGCCCAAGATCCCGATAGGAGAATGGAGGAGAAGGGATTGTGGCATGGCCATCCCCCTGGGGCGTGATTTCTCGCTTTCTATCTCTCTGCCTCTCTCTATCTGTCTGGTGAGCGCACGCGCCCTATAGCACAAACCTCTCAAAAAAAAAAAAAAAAAAAAAAAAAGACTTTGAGGGTCAGAGGCCACACACACACACACACACACACACACATACACGTACACACACACACACACATACACACACATTTTGTACCACTCCTGTCCAGAAGAGGGCAGGCTTCTTATTTCCAGGTACAGACAGCAGGCCTCCATAGGAAATGAGGCTTCTACAGTTGTCACTTGTAGGACTAGGAAAAAGTGTTAACTCTTGGCCCAACCTGGTGACACACTCAGTAGCAAACTGAACTGCAGTGCTGGAAGCCACATGACCTGCTGCAGATTTGAATCCATGGGCTGGCCTGAAAATATACTGGGTATGTGGGTGCATGGCCAAGATCCTGATGAGCTAGAAGGCAAGGGAAAGGCAATCTTAGTATAATGAGACCTTGTCAAAGGTCATTCTCTCTCTCTCCCTCTAGTCCACACATGTTCTCTACCATGAATTTAAAAAGTTAGACTTTTTTCTTTATAGGTTTTTGCTATAGGGTGCGTGCGCTCACCAGAAAGACGGAGAGAGACAGAGAGACAGAAAGTGAGAAATCACCCCCAGGGGGGATGGTCACACCACAATCCCTTCTCCTCCATTCTCCTCTCGGGATCTTGGGCATGGAAGCACACGCGCCTGGCGTGAGTTTAAGCCACTGGGTCCAGGACTCAAACCGTGGTCAACTACATGGGAGTCCAGCAACATAGCCATTATGCCAACTGCTGGTCCCAAGTAAGACCTTTTTAAAAGTTATCTCATCTTTGAATCTGTGTCTTGGACAAAACCTGGGAACTCATCTTATCTGAACACCTTGTTTAGCAGGAGATGAAACTGAAGCAGAAAGAAGCTGAAAAATACACAGCTAGAGTAAATGAGCCAGATTTTATGAAACCGATCAGAGAAGGTCATGGGTGGAGAAGCAGGAAGGAAGAGAGGGGATCCAAGAGGGAAAGAGAAAAGGGATATCAGGACCTACCCATGTCATTTGCACAGAAAAAGAGGCCCAAGCCCTTGTTTGGTTCATTCAGAGAAGTAAGGCTGACATCAAGATGGATGACCAGCTAGAGAGGATTGTAGAGACAATTTGACAGAGGAACACCTCTGACATATTCTGGGAGTTCAGATCCCTCTGAGTAGACTCCAAAGTCTACTTTCTGATCCCTCAGAAAGACTTGAATAAATATAATCTGATGATTGCTAATTATATAGCAATTAGCCTTGAGGAAATTAATACGAGATGGTATAAAGAGTTAATATGACTGCCTTCCTTGAAGAAAGAACTTCTAGTCTCGTCAGCTGTGGAAAATCAAATAACAAAATATGCCCACATTGCAGTCAGTGGAACTTATATTGGAAGGAAGAGGACAGTTCCCAGATGTCACAACTGAGAAGCCTAGGGGACCCAAAGAATCAGCAATCTGTTTCTTTAGGGCTTGAAGGGCAGGACAGGGCAGGCAGTGATCTTTGGGAGACATCTGAAAGCTGCAGACCTTGAGGTAAACCAGATGGCCTCTTAGCATTTCTTCTAAGTTAAAGAATATTTGGTTGAGTGGCTAAATGATTAAGTAACGAAAAGGCCATCAGTGATCAGTCGTCCTTCAAGTGTCACAGAATCAAGATCATGATATGTCAGCCCAGAGCTGGCTTCTAACTCAAGCTTGCTTGGGCACAAGGGCAAGGGGCCGGGGTGGAGAATAGGATTCCACGACCTCTTCCAGCTTCCCAGCTCTGATGTCCTTTTCTCTCATCTGGGGTGAGAGGAGGTAATGGTTCTGAGCAACCCTTACGGCCATCCAGTGAAAGGATTAATTAATGTAGCTAACATGCTCAGAGATCTCTAAACGAGGGCATTAGCCAAGGGCCAACATTATTAGAGTGATGATGGCTATTAGGATTACGCTATTGTTATTATGTTTGCTCTCTCAACCCTTAAATCACACTCCATCTCGCGATCGCTTGCATTTTATGTAATTATAGCTTATATAGGTAACAAATGGATATTTCTGCAAGCCTGGGAGAGAGCCTTCTGCATACATTAATTTGCTTGATTAGTTCTCTACTTGGTATGCTTTGTTCCCCCAGACCCCCCTTTCCTGCCCAGCTTCAACAGAAAATTAATGAGTTTTAACACCTTGCAAAAGTGGGTTGTGCCATGGGAATACCTCGAGTGTACTCTGGGTTTTAAATCCACACATTCAGAGGCTTCCTAAAGGTTATGCAAAGGTTAACAAACAATTAATATGTTGAATCAGTGTGCTAAATCTGTTTACCCAATCTTTGCAATCTAAAGGCCATTAGCCATCAGCCTCAACACTTTACATTGATCTCTCTCTTTCCTGATTCACCCCCACTCTGTTCCCTGGATAATTTGGTGAAAAGAAAGAAAATATTCTGAATTAGAGCAACAAATATCTCTGGAAAGTTTGAGAGTTGTTGCTACTTAAGGCTCAGAGCTTTGGGAGTCCAAATAGACTTAGTCAAGTGAGTTGAAATCTTGAGAAAACAATGCAAAATGGGAGGCATTTCTGCCTTTTTAACAAGGAGCAAAGTGTGAGTTAGGCTTCTATATGAAGCCCATACTGAGTTTATGCTTCTCGTGTTGATTCTTTTCCTTATTTACAGGAAGAAGGGGATGGAGAAGAGGTGTGAGATAACTCCTACGTGGGGGAATAGCAGGAAGAAGGCTTCCTGCCACTCAGTTCTCTAAGGAGAAATCCTTTCAAAGCAGAACAGTTGGGGCCAAAATGCTCCTTTTCTTAGAATCTGGAGGAAAAGAGTAAAGAATAACCAAACATAACCCAGGTGGTGTAATCTCCCTTCAGGGGTCTCCTAGCCCTACAAAGACCCTCATATTCTCACCTGTTTTAGGATGCTATTGATGATGATTATGATGAGGAGAATCAAAATGCATCACCCCAAAATAGACTTCTTTGCTGTATTTTTTTTTTTTTTTTGAGAGGTTTTTCGCTATAGGGCGGGTGCGCTCGCCAGACAGACAGAGAGAGACATAGAGACAGAAAGCGAGAAATCACCCCCCAGGGGGGATGGTCACGCCGCAATCCCTTCTCCTCCATTCTCCTCTCGGGATCTTGGGCACAAACGCACACGCGCCCGGCGTGAGTTGTAAGCCACCGGGTCCGAGACGCGAACCGCGGTCGACTACGTGGGAGTCCAGCGACATAGCCATTACGCTAACTGCTGGTTCCCTATATTTTGAGATGACTAATCAGAAGAGATGAAGGTTCAGAATTAGCTTTATTTTTTTCATTTGCCAGAGGGCATGCGTGCTCACTGGAGAAAGACAGAGAAAGCAAGAAAGCACCCCCAATGGGACATGGTCAGGTGAAATCCCTTCTCCACTTCTCCCTCGTTTCATGATTTGGGGCATGCCCTCACATGCACCTGGGGTATTTTTCAAGCCACTAGGTCCAGGACTTGAACCATACAGTAACCATGTGGAATACAGCCACCCCAATCACTAGGCCATGGACTGACTCCAAAATTAACTTAAAAAAAAAAAATTCTTTTGTAAAAGAAATTTCCTTCTACTTCCATCAGTGAACTCACTGGGCTACTCCTTTCCTTTCTAGGCAGAGAAGATGGGGTTAGTCTGACACTTGGGCCAGAAAAACAGAGTAATCTTTGACTCTTTCCCCGTCACTCACTGAGGGCTTCTATTCTTTACTGTCCAGTATATAACCTCCAGCCACTGGGCTCCTCTTCGGGTCTGAACATTTTTAACAAAATTAACATGCTTTTTTTCCTGTTACTCTGGTTGTCAGTTTATTTCATAGAGTAGAAAATTATTGGTCCTTTGGAAGGGAGACATTTTTAAATTTCCTAACAATGACAATAATGAAGACAATGACCTTCATGAGATGGTCACATTTCATCAGAGTTCAGAGCACATGAGTAAAGCAGCGTGTCTATCTTTCCCGGCTGGCTCTTGGGATGTCCGGACCACAAGATCCACCTTTCTGGCTCAACAGAAACAATCTCCTATGCTGACCTAGCCCCCTCGCCTTTGCTCATTTCAGATTCTCCAACTTACCAGTCACCTTGTCTGGCTACCTCAGACCCCCTTTTACTTAATTGCCAGAGAGCATGTGCCCTTGCCAGAGCGAGAGAGGGAGAGCAATAGAGGAAGAGAGAAGGCACCTCCCGATGGGCCTGGTCATGCTGTGATCCTTTTTCCTCCATTTCTCCATCCCTGTGAGAATCTGGGGTGCACAAACACACACACACAAGTGTCACCAGACTGTTTGTCAAGCTGTTGGGGCTGGGATTCAAACCACATGGTCAGCCATGTAAGAACTGACTCCCAATGCACTGCACTGAACCACTGCCCTGCAAGGTAGGCCCCTAAGATCCCCTTTTTTGATGGCCATTCTTACATACAGACAGCTTTGGCCCTTGGGGTGCTTCCTTAGACTTGATTTGACATTTGCTCCGGGGCCCTCCCTCCACATATCTTGCTTACGTCATCTTACCAGCAGGTGCAGCTCCTTTGGAAGACTTCAAATGTGGCATCATTTTCCTCCCAAAATCAATATTACCAAGGACTGAGAGCTAGAGAGCTAGATCACTGGTGTTTGTTGGATTAGTAGGTGGTGCTCAAAAATTTTAACAAGCATGGGGACCAGCAGTTAGCGTAATGGCTATGTCACTGAACTCCCATGTAGTTGACCGCGGTTCGCGTCCCGGACCCGGTGGCTTAAAACTCAAGCTGGGCGCGTGTGCGTGCGTGCCCAAGATCCCAAGAGGAGAATGGAGGAGAAGAGACTGCAGTGTGGCCATCCCTCCTGGGGGGTGATTTCTCACTTTCTGTCGCTATAGCAAAAAACCTCTCCAAAAAAAAATATTTAACAAGCAGAAAAGTTTAGTCACTGACAAGTTAGAATGGATGTCTATTGAGAACAGCTGGGATAGCCATGCCCATGCATCCAGCTTAATGTGTGCCCTGACGTATCTGGGCATCTATGGGGAAGGGTCGTGTGGAATGTTCTCAGAGCACTCTGCCCATGAACTTCTTGAATGCATCTGGCTTTTGCACTGTTTGTAAATTAAGCTTTGTTTAATCTTACTCCTGCTGTGGCATAATGGTGTGTGTAAATACCTCAGTTTCTTGTCTCTTTTATGGTGGGGGGGGGGAGAGGTTTGTGCCATAGGGCATGGATGCTCACCAGAGAGATAGAGAGAGACAGAGAGGCAGAAAGCAAGAAATCACCCTCCAGGGGGATGACCATGCCTCAATCCCTTCTCCTCCATTCTCCTCTCAGGATCTTGGGCACGCAGGTACACACGCCCAGTGTGAGTTTAAGACGCCAGGTCCAGGACTCAAACTACAGTCGACTACATGGGAGTCCAGAGACATAGCCCTTACGCCAACTGCTGGTCCCAATACCTCAGTTTCTAAAATTTCTTTGATGTGACTTTCAATGGTGGTGATAAGATACATATACCAAGCTCTGTCCAGGGAGGTTTACACCAATGACATTCTGATCCTTTTAGCAACATTCTGAAGTGCATATAATTACTGCCCCATTTCCCAGATATGTCAAAGAAACATTAGAGAGCTTGTGGAACATTACCAAGGTCACACAACTGAGAAGGGAGGGAACTGGTGCTCTTCGACGTCAAAATACACGTTCTTGACTACAAGGTTATACTACCTTCCATGAGGGAAGAGAATATTTTTACTTAACAAGAATTATGCACTGTCTCTTATCTTATCCCAGAGCAAATCAGATGAGTCATTTAAGCGCTCTGGCCTTTTTTCTTAATCTAGAAATAAAGGTGTTTGATGTGCAGCTTATAATTATAGGGGGGAAAATAGAAAAATCATAGGTATCTAACAATCAGAAAATGGAAAAATAAATGACAGTCTATCCACTTATAATACATTATCAAATCGCTAAAAGTAAAATGTACAAAGAGTTTGTTAACATTGAAATATATTAGTAATATCAGAATAATTGGACCCAGCTACAATACTGAAGGGTGGATCCTGCTGCTTGGCAGGCTAAGGCCACAAAGGAGGCCTGAGTTCAATTCCCAACCCATCCTAAAAGCTAGGTTTGGTGACGCAGGCCTGTGGTCTCAGCTACTCAGGAGACCGAGTCAGGAGAATCATGACACAGCAAGACCCCAAAACACCACACAACACACACACAATTGAATAGAGTGGGATACAAAATTACAGGTTCACTGTTACTGCAATTACTTACTATTATCATACACAGAACGCTGAAATGTTTACAGGTGAAGGGTATCGAGGTAGTACCTTTGATACACATCAAAAATAGAGAAGTACCAGTAGATGATGGGTAGATGGGTCACAAATGTTCATTGCAGGATCTAAGTGGTAGGTACGGAGTGTCCTTTTTTATATATTACTATATTAAACAAGATTTGGGGGGCCAGCAGTTGGTGTAATGGCTATGTCGCTCGATTCCCATGTAGTTGACTGTGGTTCAAATCCTGGACCTGGTGGCTTAAACTTACTCTGGGCGCGTGTGCATGCGTGCCCAAGATCCGAAGAGGAGAATGGAGGAGAAGGGGTGGCGGCATGGCCATCCCCCCGGGGGGTGATTTCTCGCTTTCTGTCTCTCTGTCTTTCTGGAGAACGCACACACCCTATAGCAAAAACCTCTCCAAAGGAAAAAAAAAAAAAAGATTAAAAAAAAGATTTTGGGAAATGTGTGTAGACAAGAGAGATACTGAAAAGAAAAGTTTACACAAGGGGTGCTCCCTCTGGAGAGTGAGGTGCCTGACAGGGGAGTAGACGACTGTAAGTGAGCAGTTACATGCAGCCAGTTGCAGGAAGTAGAAAAACTGTCCAGCAAAGTAGAAAATCCCAGTTGTATGGGGAGACCATGTCTCCAAAGAACTCAAGAGAGCACCCACAAGAGAAACACAGGTCACCGTTCCCGTCCACCAAGACCTGCCGGCCCCACGTGAGAAGCACAGGGGGCACAGGCAGCCTACCGAGACGGCAGGAGGTGCAGGACAGCAAGAGAGAAAGCAGAAGGAGCTGACCTCATGCCTGTGCCCACAGGCCACGCTCAGGGAAGGAGGAGTTATAAATTGCATAAGAATCTGGCATGAGACTGGGACTTGACATTTTATTACCTGAAGAAACAAGTCTCTTAATTAATACCTAGGAGTCTCCAAAAAGCAAGAGAAAGGAAAGAAAAATACACAGCACCAGTGCGCTGGGCAAATGGGGCGAGACCGAGCGGCTTTCCCTACAGTGGCTCGTACCCTACAGAGCCCAGTCCCTTCAGTCACCTGGTTACTCTGTATTTTCCTCACCTTATACTGAACTGCTGTGACTTATATAGAGAATGGAACATAAACTCTTTTTTAAAAGAAAGGAAAGAGCTTGGCACTCTAGATTCCCGAGTTTTAAGATTGATGAGAGAGCGTCCTGACAGGAGCCTGGACTGACAGGAGAGGAAGGAAATGAGGTGTACTCTTGGGAATCGGGAGGTAGCTTTCTCCAGGACGTTGCGTCTAAGTAAGACTCCAGACTGCAGCAAAGGCAAGTTCAGGGGCAAGCTCTGAAATGCCACAGCCACCCTGAGCAACGGGATCCAGGCAGACTTTGCCCCAGAAGAATTGTCTGGCAATTTTAGACTGGCATAGCTGGCAATTTTAGAACATTATTCTCACATAAGCACATTCTTTCTCGCAAATTCTTGAGAAATGAATTCTCAGCCTGCTCCCAGGTCACGCAGGGGAGAGGTCTCTGGGGAGAACTGTTTGCAGCCAGGATGAGTTCTGTGTGAAGACCCCAGATAGTCCAGATCTTCTGGCTTCGAGTCAAGGTCTCCATGCCCATGCTTTATATCTAAAGAAAGGAACCAGTTTCATTGTTTTAAAGAAATGCCAAGCTGATAATATGAAGGGGGAAAAAAAAGTAGATAAGCTACACCGTGCCCTCTGAATCATGTGTGTGTTCTATGCATAGATTTTATCCTTAAAATAGAGAGGGAAACTAGGTTATGTTTGGAGGGGCTGAGGCCCACGGCTCTGGCTTGCCCAGCAGCCAGCCCCTGATGATATGTGTGTGTATTGATTGTGGAGGTGACAGGACTGGGAAAAAGATATTGTGATGACTGATCTGAGGCCACTGGCTCTGGAGAGGTTGTGATGCCTGGTAATTAGCACATGTATAACCGGGTCCATCTGAGGAAGAGCAGGGGGGTCCTGTCGATAGAACTGGGGCCTGGTGGGTAGAAACACCCCCACCCCTGCCCCTGCCCTGCCCATGCTGCTAATTACAAGGGACGGTCTCCCCTCACGGGCCTTTACTCCCCTCCTGAGTCTAGGTGCCCGACTCAGAAGGCCTTGCTCCAGTTGTTAGCTGCTGACTGGGTAATGTGGCCTCCTTCCATCCCAGATTTTACTCTCAATTTGGGATGATAAAGGAAGCGCTCAACCTCCTGAAGCCCAGGATGGTGCCAGGATAGGGGTGCAGGCGGATCACCTACAAGGAGCTAGGACACATCTTCCCAGAGAAGCACGTCTGCCAGAAGAACGTGGCCGTCTGGTTCGCTGTGGCGTCCCTGCCTCAGATGGATGGAGTACCTCTCTCCAGAAACTGCAGCCCTCCAGCCCTGCAGCCACTCCTGTCCTCTTTTCACGGCTTCTTTCTGGCTGGGAACGATCATGCTTCCTTCTTCCTGAGCACTTGGTGAAACTGCATTTCCCAACTTCCCTTGCAGTAAGTTGGGGGCCACCTAGCTAAGGTGTCCGCAAAAGAATGTGAGTAAAAATGAGGGCAGGCGGGTGTGCCTTCTCTCTTTCTCTATGGCTCCTTTGCCCAGCCTCTTTTCCCTGTAGACAAAACCAAGGCCCTATGGAGAGAACTTGGATCCCCAAAGGAATGTGTGGAGGGCTCCCCTCAAACTGTTACCTAACAGAGACGTCACTCCTAGCTGACGAGCTACTCTGCGGATGTTGGTCTCCGGGATGCAGCAGCCAAGCCTTACCTCTAACCAAGACCCTCCTGCCCGCCCAGCAGAACGACTGCCGTTCCCACCTAGCCCGCCTCTCCCCAGGGAGGGAGAGCGAGAGAACAGCTTCTTGAAGGCAGAAACCACCACACACAGGAACGTTCCGAGACAGAACCTACGTGAGGCCAAAGGCCAGGGAGACAAACTCAAAACCCCTCTTATTTCTCCTCCTTTCTTAATTATAATCCCATTTGCAAGCCAAACCCTGTCATTCTGTCTCCCTTAATGGCTAGTTTCTATTCTGGTCCTTTCTCTACCCTATTATCTTTTGCAATATTCAGGAGCGCAGGCGATGAAGGGGTAAGGCTCCTCTCTTAGATTCCCCATCCCTTCACTACCTTTTTAAATATTTCAGTTGCTCCCAATCCTTATTTTTGCATTTCGATTTCCTGTGGTACAGTAAATTTATCTTGGTCACTCAATCAAGTTCTCCCCGGCTCTCCTTCCTTATCTTTCCTGCTCCGGGCTGACTGAAAATACCTACATTATCTTCACAGCCAATATGCCGACTGGAAGAAAATCTACAGATTGTCTTGATAGGGAGTCGTCTGCGGGAAAACTTGGACATGCTGTGCTCATCAGGACAAGGGTGAAGTGTGGAACCCCGACCGGTGACTTTCTTTCAAGGTTAACTGCACCAGGCAGGCCTCTTCCAAAGGCTTCTGCGAGGATCTTCCTCCCTGTTCCAGCTCTACACCAGACCTTCCACTGAGTCTGTGTCTTCCCACAGAATGGGCTGACATTCACCTCGCCCCACCCCCACATGGCCTCGGCCTTCCCGCTGGTGATAGCAACGAGCAGCGTTTAGATTCCTGGGAGATACACAGATGATTCCCAGCGGAGTCCTAAAACCAATGCTCGAGAGAAGAGTTCCATCTTGGCTGCCCGGAATCCTGAGGCCTTCTTTCCACTGTGTTGTTCCACTTCAGGGAGATCCAAGAACGGAGACAATGATGAGGACACTGTTATTTTAGGGATCAGCAGATGGCATAGCAGTGACACAGAGCTCTGTGACCTGAACCCACAGGGAAAGAGCCCAGGTTCGTTTCCTTGGGCCTTCCTGTGAGCACCAGGAGGGCACACATGTACCTGTGGTCCGGGCTGGCCGAGGGGATTGTGGTGTGAAGCCACAATTGGGACTGTCTCTCTCTCCTCTCTCCCTTTCTCAAGAGATACATAACTAAAACTTTAAAAAGAAAGATAGAGAGAAAATCTATTCTTGGGGACCAGCAGTTAGCACAATGGCTATGTTGCTGGACTCCCATGTAGTTGACCGTGCCTCAAGTCCCGGACCCAGGGGCTTAAACTCACGCCAGGCGCGCGTGCATGCCCAAGATCCCGAGAGGAGAAAGGAGGAGAAGGGATTGTGGCGTGGCTATCTCCCCTGGGGGGTGATTTCTCGCTTTCTGTCTCTCTCTCTCTCTCTCTCTCTGTCTTTCTGGCGAGCGCATGCGCCCTATAGCAAAAACCTCTCAAAAAAAAAAAAAAAAAAAAAAAAAGAAGAAGAAGGAGAAAGAAAGAAAGAAAATCTATTCTCTTAAAACTAATACCTGAGAGGCCAGCAGATGATATAATGGTTACATCACTAGACTCCAACGTAGTCGACTGCAGTTGAAATCCTGGACTCAGTGGCTTAAAATTCAGGCCAGGTGAATACATGTGCATGTTTAAGAGGAGAATGGAGAAGGGACTGCAGTGTAGCCATCCCCCCAAGGGGTAATTTCTCTCTGTCTCTCCATCTCTCTCTGTCTCTCCAGTGAGCCCACATGCCCTATAGCAAAAATCTCTCTCTCTTAAAAAAAAAATATAGAGAGAAAGAAAGGAAGAAAGAAAGAAGGAAAGAAAGAAGGAAAGAAAGAGAGAAAGAAAGAGAAAGAAAGAAAAGAAAAACTAATAGCTGAATTCTGAACCAAGTCTCTGAGTGTCACGCCTTATGGAATAACCCAGAGCCCCCTGGGCTTTGCTCACCACCAGGGAAAGCACACTGATAGCCCTGCGCTGCCCGTCTAGTTGGCTTCATTTTCACCAAACTGGACCTCAGTATTAGTGACCTCATTATTAACGCCCTGGCCAGTGGCAGAGAGGGACCAGGACTGGTAGTCAGACAGCTCACGTGGATCCAGTCCATAAACACCAGCTCTTTATTTTCAGAATTCACAATGTGGGGCCTGCTCCTTAAAGAACACAAAGGCGGGACCAGCAATTAGCGTAATGGCTATGTCGCTGGACTCCCATGTAGCCAAACACGGTTCAAGTCCCGGACCCGGTGGCTTAAACTCACACCTAGTGCGTGTGCATGTGTGCCCAAGATCCCGAGAGAAGAACGGAGGAGAAGGGATTGTGGCGTGGCCATCCCCCCTGGGGGGCGATTTCTCACTTTCAGTCTCTCGCACCCTATAGCGAAAACCTCTCCCAAAAAAGAACACAAAGGCTCAGCCTTAGTTCTCAGCCTCATGTGGCTACCCCTCAGAGTTGGCCAGGAAACCCATCCCTCCTGCTTGGCACTCTTTCTTCTCTCTTCACCGTCCCCACCCCCTGCCCGGGCTCCACTTCTGTTCAATCCCTGGCACATATTCTTGTCGATGCCTTCCACTGTATTTGCTAACTCTAGAATTAAGGGATGGGGAAAGAGATGTGCATTTGGGTTCTGCCAGATGGACTCCTCTTAGCAAATCTCTTGTGTGTTATTAGAGCAGCTCTGGTTTCTTCTTTGAGACTCTAACACTTAGGAATTACATTTATCTTCCTGTAAGAGAGACCTGATCGATGTGGCTTAAACCAGATAGAGATTTATTTCTCCCCATCTTATAAAAGAGAAAAAGAAAGCAAGCGAGAAAGGAAAGACAGGAGAAATGAAAAGAAAGCGCGAAAGCATCGAGAGGAAGGTAGCCCAGAGCTACCTGGTAGCACCCAGGATCCTTCCACGATTCTGTCCCCCCATCCTTGGCACATGGCTTCCATCTATAAGGTGGCTTCACCATGGCTGCTGGAGCTCCACACTGCGTTTGCGTTCCAAGGAGCAGGAGAGAGAACTAGATAAAGAGTTTCCACCTTCATCTCATTGACCACACCTAACTGCAAAGGAGACTAGAAACTGTATTTTACAAGCTGAGTATGTTGGCCATGGTCCCGACACTAAGGACAGAAAGTAAAATGGATACTGGTCAAACAACTGGAGGTGTCTGCCCCAGACGAGGTCAGAACAGCTGTCAAGAATAGAGGCACTGGACTGATGGTTAGAATATGACTGAACATATCAAGGCCACGACTGAAGATCTCTCTGCCACAAATAGCAGCTGGCTTGCTTACAGGTGGGAGCCCGTCGATCCGATAATGTCACGGGCTCGTGCCCCTTCCCGGTGCTTGTTATCTAACTCATCTCTTCCACCTCAATTGTCCTAGTTAAGTTTTCTACACAAAGCAAAGCTTTCCTTTTTAGTACAACCTCAGCATGTCTCTCTAATCTGAGCTATTCTCTCTCTCTTCAAAATAAATTGTAACTTCTCTTGAAAAATATAATACCTAACCACCATTCACATTAAATGAGATTTTCTCACAACAAACATTTATCGTTAGTTTTATGAAGTCATTTTGACCAACATTACAGTAATTCCTATTAGACGACTGTGATGAACAATGTTTAATGGGAAAATAAATTAAGATTTTTAGAGCCAGCATGTGGCATGGTGGTTAAGGCGTTGGATTCCTACGTAGCTGACTGCAGTTCAAGTCCCAGACCTGGTGGCTTGAAAATCACACCAGGTGCATGTGTGTAGCAAGCCCAAAATCCTGAGAGGAGAAGGAATTGTGGCATGACAGTTCCCATAGAGGGATGCTTTCACATTTTCCCTCCCTCCGTCTCTCTCTGTCTCTCCAGTAAGTGCACATGCCCTATTGGGGAAAAAAAAATCTTACCTATTGTATTAAAAAATAAAAAAAGGAGGGGACAGCAGATGGCATAGTGCTTATGTTGCTAGACTCCCACGTGGACAGCCGTGGTTCAAGTCCCAGACCCAGTGGCTTAAAACTCATGCCAAGTGCATGTGCATGTGTGCCCAATATCCCAGGAGGAGACTGGAGAAGGGATTGCAGTGTGGCCATCTCCCCAGAATGAAAGGAGGCACTAGTGACACAGGTTCAAATCCTTTGCTCCACTAATTACCAGTTAGGATACCCTAGGCATGTTACTTAATCTCTCTGTTCTTCCAGGTCCTCATCCAGGAAGTAACCACGGCCCTGACCTGCTGGCCTCACTGTGGGTAATATTATCACTGTTCGGTATGGGGTGAGTTGTGTAAGAGTCCGTAGTGCTCTGGTGCATGGCGAGTGCTCAGAAAATGCTTGTAAATGCTCTTCTGCTGGCAGGGGAATCACTGATGCCCTGAAGATGATGCATCCCCCTGCCCACCTGACCACAGAGGAGGACTTGTGCTTTGGGCCAGCTGAAAGTGGGGAAAGAAAAAAATTGCAATGCCTCTCTTTCATTTCCCACTCCCAGGGCCAAAAGGACTGAAGTCACTTTGGAACATCCCTCCGTGCTCCTCTCCTTTCTCCCACAGGAAGGGCTAGGTGCAAGGAGCACGAGGGGGAGATGCAGAGGGATGACTCCATGTCTTTTCCACCCATCTCAAGCCTCAAGTTCAGTGTTGAAAATGTGGGGCCAGCAGACCCGACTCCCACATAGTCAACTGCGGTTCAAGTCCTGGACCCAGCAGCTTAAAACTCACACAAGGTGGGTGTGCATGTGTGCCCAAGATTCCAAGAGAAGAATGGAGGAGTTGTGGCATGACCATCCCCCTGGGGAGGGGGGGGGGTGATTTCTCGCTTTCTGTCTGTGTCTCTTGGGTGAGTGCACACACCCTATAGCAAAAAATCTCTGTTCAGAAAAAAAGCACCAGAGGCTTGGGCCATTCACTTGACCTTCGCCCTAAGACAGTTACAGTGTAGAACAGGGTTCAGTAAACTGTAGCCTACAGGTCAAATCCAGCCCAAAGGCCTTTTTCATAAATAAAGCTTTATTGGAACACAAGCCCACCCATCTGTTTATATATTGTTTACTTTCGCAATATACTGACAGAAATTAGTAGCTGCAGCAACTCTGCCCACAAAACTTAAAATTCATACTATGGGTCATTGGGAAATTAATGATGTATTTTCTATGCAAAAATGCATCACGACTTTTCAACAACCCAATATCTGGCTCTTTACAGAAAAGATTTGCAAGGCTGTTTCCGTGACTTAGTAGTCAAGGTGGCCAGGTACTATATGTCCAGTCCTGGACCCTCTGGCTTGAGAAACACATTGGGCCCATGTGTGTGTGCCCAAAATCCTGAAAGAAGTGAGAGATGAGGATTTTGGCCTGACCATGCCTCATGGAGGGTGCTTTCTCCTCTCTCTCTCTGGTGAACATCAGTGCCCTCTTGTCAACCTTTGTTCTAGGAAGAGAAAAAGTACACATTTTTTAAAATATCAGCAAGTGTATGTAATCAAATACTACATTAAATTGACCTATGCCAAGTTACAAGAAGAACCCAGAAAAATTAAAACTCAAGAGCTAGCAGGAGTGTCTACTGGGAGATGAGCAGAGCGGAATGAGGTTATGGCCAAAGACAACTTTGACCCTACCCATAATGCTTTGTCTTACAAGGGTAATAAACTTGATTAGTTAATAATTTTTAAAAAAAGTATATTGATTGCTAGAAAGAGTGTGACATGTTTAACACTCTTATAGATTCCTAATAAAGTACAAATTAATACAACCCTTTTGGAAAGCAATTTGGAAAAATGTATCAAGAGCCTTAAACAGGTTCATACTCTTAGCCTCATAATTCCACTTCTGGGAATCCATCCTAAGGCTATAAACCAAAACGTCATAATTCTTTATGCATAAATATGCCCCATTATGATATAATTTATAGTAGCAAAAGGCTAGAACCACTAAGATGGCCAATCATGTAGGAGTTACATAAATTATGATACATCTATATGATATAACATTGTATAGTAATTAAAATGATATTCACGAAGAGTTTATAAATAATTTGAAGGAAATGCTAAGCAAATGAATAGAATACAAAGTGTCTTCTTTTTTGCAAGAGGGTACACATGTTCACCAGAGAGAGACAGAGAGAGAGAGAAGAGAAAGCACTCCCTCATGTGGAATGGTCACACCACAATCCCTTCTCCTCTATTTCGGGCACACACACAGGCCCAGGATACAAAGGTATATGTAGTTTCAATCACAGTTGTATTTAAAAAAAAAAAAAAAACTCTTTTTAAAATTAACATTGCCACCAGAGCATACCCATACGCCACAGTAGTTTCTTCAGGAGAGCGGATGATGTGTCTCTTTTTTATACTCGTATAGAACATGAGGCTTTATTTTCACATGGAGAGCATGTATCTCATTTTGAATTTCAGGGGCTTGGAACAATATTTTTACAGACTGAATGTTTACACCCCTCCCAAAGTTTGTGAGCTGAAATTCTAACCCCCAGTGTGATGGTATTAAGAGGTGGGGCCTTTGGAAGGTGACTAGGTCATTAAAATGGAACTCTTATGAATTAGTGCCCTCATAAAAAAGGGCCAACCCCATGGCCCAGTGGTTAGAGGAACCAGATCCCATGTTCCCACATGACCAATGGTAGCTCAAATCCAGCAGCCAGGAAGACACACCAGCTGCATGTGCGCGTATACCCCATGTCCTGACAGGATGGAGAATGAAGGAGAGGGGACTGCAGTGCAATGGCACCCTATCGAGGGGTACTCTCTCCCTCTCCGTCTATCTCTGGCGAGCACATGTGCCCTTTGGCCAATAAATAAATCAACAAGACCCCAGAGAGCTCACTTGTTCCTTTGCCACGCGAGAACACAGAGAGGAGACAACCATCTATAAACTAAGTGGGCCTTCGTAAGACCCTGAATCTGCTGGTGCCCTGATCTTGGACTTCCCAGCCTTCAGACTTGTGAGAAATAAACTTCTGCAGTGTATAAGCCATCCAGTCTACGGCATTCTATTAAAGCAGCCCAGACAGACTAAGACAGGTACCAAGTGGATCAGAGATTCCATCAGAACAGAGAAGAAGAGGTGGGAGTTAATCATTGGTTTCTGTCGTCAGGAGAGCAAAGCAGAAGGAAGGGGGAGATTTCTACTCCATCCCACCACACTGGCAGGTCAGAAGCACATTCTACGAACACAGTCATCTTCACCTTGCAAAATCCTCTGCTGCTGAGGACCTCGTGGGTGGGGTCTGCACAGGCTGACCTCTCCCCACCTGGAAACAGAGACCAAGGTTTGTTTCCTCCAGAAGCTGGGGTCAAGCTCGCCAGAGTCACCTCCATGAGTATCAGCAGAGAGAGCGGGGGGGGGGGGGGGGGGGGGGGGGAGGCCAAGGATGGACAGGAAGGCTGGGGAGGGGGAAGTTCATTCATTTTCTCTCAAGGGACCTTTGAGTCACTGGGACTCCTACAACAGTATTTGTTTGGGCTTCTCTTTCCTTGTCCAAAAATAAAACAAGAAAATGGTATCAAAACTGGGTCTTTGACCCATGCAGTGTTTTGGGAGAGTTCGAGAAGCTCAGGTCTGCCTGAAGGCAGGAGATTAGGCAACCATATGGGAACCCTCGTGGAAAGCACTACGGACTGGGCAGCTATACAAATCTCAGCCCCTCGGCCTTGGGGTCAGATAGAGCAGGCTCTCCTCCAGGCCCATCACCCTGATCTAGCCACGTGACCTGGGCAAGAGGAGCACACTCCCTGAGCCCCATTTGCTTCACTTGGATATTAGAGTAGGGGATGATCTTCCAAAGAGAATTGCTGACACAATCAGAAAAAGAATTATTTTTTTAGGGGCCAGCAAGTGGCATGGTAGTTAAAGGTGCTGGACTCCCACGTGACTAACTGTGGTTCAAGTCCTGGATCTGGCGGCTTGCTTTCCCACTTTCCCTCTCTCTCTCTGTGTCCCTCTGGTGAGTGCATGTGCCTTACCACAAATTCAAAAATAATAAATTAAAAAATTAAATAATTCTTTAAAATTAAAAAGTATTTATTTAACTTTATTTATTTGTTTGTTTGTTTATTTTAATTTGGCCAGAGACAGAGAGAGAAAGGGAAAGAGAGAAAGCAAGCCACCAGGTCAAACCATAGTTGGCCATGTGGGAGTCCAGTGCCTTAACCACCATGCAAGCTCTAGGGCCCAGAAGTACTTTGTAATGTGTTCACACAATGATTGACACATAGTAGGTGCTTATAAAAGATTATTCTTTTTTATAAAATTACATTTTCTGGGCACCCTGATCATGTGAGGGGCCGTAACCTGGAAAGAGTGATTGGTCCTGTATGTTTTCCAGAGCAAAAAAGAATGAGTTGTTTTTATAGTGTCCTGTGCACTCCAGCTTCAGGACTCAAACCCAGGCCTCCCTCCCACCACCACCTTGCCCAGTGCAGCCCTTCCCCATCAGGCAGGCCTGAAGCATTCCCTCTCCCCAGAAGAGCACCACTGTCGGCCCATTCATTTGATAATTAATCACAAAGGGACCTGGACATCTCTGCTACTGTCCTTGCAGCTGTAACTTACCCGGTTCCCTGAGAGAGAACTTCTCATGTATTTGAGTCTTGTCTCTTCAACTAGATTAGGAGCCCCTCAAGGGTGAGGCTGCCCCTGCCTTTTAGGAGACTGGTGTTTACTTGTGGCACAGCTCATCTGAGTGTTAGGTGTACACAGGAAGTACAGCTAGCCTTGGCCGGTGCCGGGAGAAGCGCTTAGCTCTGAACACATCCAAAGGGGAAAGGAAAAAGGGAACGCAGACGCTGCAGCAGGAGGGGCTTTCTGCCCCCTCCGGGGACGGTGGCTCCCCTGATTCGGAACACGCCGCGGGGTGCACAGCAGAGCCTGTGCTGACAAACCAAGGACTAGATTTGCGTCTGGGGCAATGCCAGGGCACTGGTTGCTTCCTGCCACCCACAGCTGCCTCTGGGGGTCCCAGGTAGCGGCCACCCCGCGGAGAAGCAGGACTTAATCAGGAAGCACGGGGCCTGCCGGCAGGGACCAAGAGGCCTCGCCGCAGCCAAGGCAAATACGGAATTGTTTAGAGGGGAGCAGCGGGTTCCTCCTCCTCTTCCCTCACTCACATCTTTGCTCCCTGTCTGGGATTGCGGATCCCATCGAGGGCATGGAGTGTCACGCTCCCAGCGGGAGCAGCTGGGCCCCGCCAGCCCTCTGCGACCTGGGGGCCTCTGGTCAGGGCAGGGCACTCACATGCAGCTGACAGCTGCGGTGGCGCCAGGGCTCAGGCGCCTGCCACATGGCTTGCTTTTGATTCCGACCCTCCCCTGGGCCTGCTGCTCCTCCCCTGCACAAGAGCAGCAAATGGCCTGTGGTGTCCTCAGAGACGCAGCGGCGGAAGGTGGGGAAGGGCTAACAGCACCTGCACCCCACTTCGCCCTTCACGTGGCACTCGCTGCAAAGCCACAGCACGGTGCCTGTGTCCCTGCAGCTCCACGAATCTGATTTTCCCAACAAGGAATTCGCATTGCAGCGGTGGTAGTGGCTGGGGTCGTAGAAAAAAGCCGGCTCAGAAAGGAACTTGGGAAAGAAAGTGGAGGTTGGCTGAGTGCGACAGGTCAGATGCACACCACTCCGGACCTGGGCTACACCGTGGTGGCACAGGCTTCTGATTACTGGGCCCCTCGTCTGGGCCCTCCTCCCTCCCCCTTAACACCAACGCCCTCAAGCTAAGGACCAGCACCTCCCACCTCCGTCCCGCCCGTCCCAGGACTTTTCACCAGAACAGCGAGATTTCTCAAATCTCCAGAGAGGTTCTTCCTGGCCCTGTGAAATAGCTTTGCCAACAGCAGGAGCAGCGGCAATAAGCTCCGATGGGGCAGGGGTAGGGCTTCTGAAGAAGCAGGCGGCTGCGAAATCTGGAGCCCGACTCGGCTGGTCCGCCTCTCGTGGCTGGAGAGCGCCCCCTGCTGGCCCAGCCCGGCTGGCGTCGCACAGCCAGGACCCAAGAAGGGCTGAGTTTAGGGACCTGGAGGAAAAGAAAACGCGCTCTGTAAATCCACGTCCGCCCTTAGTGGCCAAGGGTCTGCCCAAGCCCTTCTCTGGAAGCAGTTCTTTAGGGCGTTTGAACGGGGTCAGCTTCGGAACCTGCTCCGCACTGCCTGCCTGGACCCTGGCCACCTGGTCTAACCTCTGAAGCTCCCATTTCTTCATTGTTAAACTAGGATCATCCACACTACCTACACCATCGCGACACTTCACAGAGAGAATTCATGGGAAACACATACTAAGCTTTCAATAATAGTCGCTTGTTACTATTGATCCAGCTGACACTCTATGACTAAGTGAGAAGAGCATAACTGACAAGGTCCCCTGGACAAATTAGGGCATTTGATTTTTTTCAAAGCATTTTCATCATTAAATAGATCCAATCTAATTTCCATGGGCATATTTGAGGGAAACGACTTTGCCTAAAGGGGAAATAAACACCAGAGACATTCACAGAAACATCAGCCACAAACAATTACGAAACACATTGATCAGCGCTCCAAGCTGTACAATAACGAAAAGGGAGGAACGTTACATTTACGGAGACTCTGTCCTGCAGTTGTCAATGTTTCCCTCCTGGCTGGGTAATATCTGTTATCCACACACATACGAGACATCTCCGATAAACACACACACACACACACACACACACACACACACACTGCCTGACTCCACGTCCCCCTCCAGCTGGCCCTCCACCAGCTGGTCCCCCACCCCGCGTTTCTTTTCTTCCTCCTGGGGCCATATTTCTTGAACATGCTCAGTGACTCCATTGCCTCACTTTGAACCCACTCAGTCAGGTGTTCGTGCCCCTCCACTTCACCTGCCCTTGCCAAAGTCACCATGACTTCTACCCAGCTCAGCCAATGGTCCTCCTCAGGCCACCTCATCCTACCCACCAGCAGCACTGATGTTCCTCCCATCCGCTTTGGGACGCTTTCTTGCTGCTGCTCGCCCCCGGTTCTCCTCTCTGTCTGGCCAGTCCTTCTCATCGGGTGGCTGCTCACTTTCTCAGCCTCTCGCTGTCAAGAGGCCCTGCGCCCAGTGTCCAGGCCTCTTCCCTATTTACACTCTTTTTTTTTTTTTTTTTTAAAGAGGCTTTTGCCATAGGCCATGTGCACTCTTGAGAGACAGACACAACGAGAGGGAAAGTGAGAAATCAGCCCCTGGGGATGGCCACACGGCAATCCCTTCTCCTCCATTCTCCTCCTGGGATCTTGAACACACACACACGCACCTGGCATGATTTTTTTTTAATTATTTTATTTAGCTTTATTTCTTTCTTTCTTTTATTTGACCAGAGAGGGACAGAGCAAGAGAACGAGAGAGAGGAAAGTGAGAAAGCAAGCCACCAGGTCCAGGACTTGAACCATGGTTGGCTATGTGGAAATCCAGCACCCCCAACCACCAGCCACCTGCTGGCCCAACCTGCTGTGATTTTTTTCAAGCCACCAAATCCAGGACTTAAACCGAAGTCGGCCATGTGGGAGTCTGGTGACGTAATCACTATGCCACTGCTGGCCCCCCTATTTACACTCCTTCTAGCCACATGTGTTAACTATTATACCCACACCCTGATGCTGCCCATACCACCATCTCCAGTTCCTCTCCTCCCTGAACTTCAGGCTTGCCCATCCACCGTGCACTTGGGTGCCCCACAGTCAACCAACCGACCGTGTCCAAACAGAGCTGTTGCCCCCCTCTTCTACCTTGCCTTTTCCCTCTTAATAACAGCAACTGCACGCTTCTAATTACTCCCATCGCAAACCAGGGTCATCCTTCCTGTGTCTCTTCCTGCCACATTCTCCGTTCATCCGTCAGCAAATCCCGTCAGTTTCACCTTCGAGATGTGTCTAGGATCTGACCATTCCTTGGCGTCTCCACCACTACCCCCAATCCAAGCCACGGTCGTCTCCTGGAGGCTCTCTCAGCTTCTAGCCGTGCTCCTCTGCTCATACTTCCAATTAGCCTCAGAGAGTCCTTTATAATGAAAGCCAAATCGTGTCGCTCCTTTTGCTGAGCTCTCCAAAGGCTTTCCTTCTCGCCAGGAATGGAGTGGAAGGTCCTTCATGGTCCACAGGGCTGCCCGTGCCCTGCCCCGGCGCCTTCTGCACCTGCATTTCCTACACTCGTGCTCACTTTACTAGGGCCAGGCTGGCCTCCTTGCTGCTGCTGGGATGTGCTAGGCATGATTCTGCCTCAGAGGCTTTGTCTTACGGTTCTCTCTTCCTGGAAAGCTCTGACCCCAGGCAACCACGGGGCTCCTTCTCCCCCTTCATTCAGTATCTGCCCATCTTAGCAGAGAGGCCTTCCCTGCCCACTCTGCATAAGCTAGAAACCCCCTTTCCATCTTCCTCTGATGCACTTTTCTCCATAGCATTGAGCATCACCTGTCATATTACAAACTGAGTGGTTACTTTTTTGTCTCCTCCAACTAAAGGGCTAGCTGCATGAGAGCAGGGACTTTGTTTGGTTCGTTATTATATCCCTAGTTCCTGGTATAGCGTCTGGCTCATAGCAGCTGCTCAATATATGTGTTGATTGTGGAATGAGTCAGTCCACATTGGTTGTCCCCTCCTGTGAGCAGGAGGCAGAAGAGCCAGAGTCAGTCTCCTCACTGACTTCTGAGATGAATTCGCGACCCTGTGCTTTGCCTGCCACGAACAGCCTGTTAGGCAGGCCTATATCTAGACCCAGAGCATTAAGGCCTCAGCCTTCTCAGGCTCCTGCGGTTGACTATGTAAGGCTCGAAGTTTCCGAGGTAATGTGATCCCTCCCACTTCTGCAGAAGTTAGATAACTTCTGGCCAGTTCGATTTCTTTTCTTTAAGAAAGATTTTTGCTACCGTAGAGACAGGAAGAGACAGAGACAAGAAAGGGAGAAATCACACCCCAGAGGGAATAGCCACACCACAACCCCTACTCCTCCTTTCTCCTTTCAAGTTCTTGGGCACAAACACACACATGTCCAGCATGAGTTTTAAGCCGCCGGGTCCAGGACTCGAACCACAGTCAACTATGTGGGAGTCCAGCGACGTAACCATTATGCCATCTGCTGGTCCCTTCTTTTTTTCCCCCATCATAAGAGCAGAGAAAAGCTTGTGAAGTAACCCACCCCAGATTTTCTCTCTGCTACCTCATATCATCAGTCTCTATCAAGTTACAGCTCCAGTGATACATTGGGGGAAATGAACATTCAGGGAATGCCAGCTGGGTCTGCGAAGGCACTGGCTGTTCCTAATAACACTGTGAAATAAAATGAGAGATGCACCCAACCTGCAGAATCTGGAGAAGGAGGGGTGATGGGTCTCAATCGAAGTCTCCTTTCTTATTTCGCCTAAAAATCAACTGGAAAACTATGTGCACTGCGAGAAAGTCTGAGTATCCGGAAGGGACAGGAGAGTGACTCAGAATCTCCTTCCTGCATAGATCGTTCCCTCCCTAGAGTCTCGCCCCCTCCCAGCCCTGTACAACAGCACTTTCCTGTGCTACATGGGGATGTCCTTGGAAAAACGAGACATTTCCAAATAGAAGGTGTTTCAACTGGTTCCCCATTTCTATTTTTTTTAAGTTTATCTATTTCTTCTGAAAGAGGATAAGAAAGACCCCATAAGGTCCTCACATCACAATCCACGCCAGCCTCAGCCAGCCTGAATCACGGGCACACGCACACTCACCGGGCGTGTTCTGGGAGACGGCGGGACGCAAACGCAGGACCTTCCCATGTGGTTCAGCATCGCAGAGCCTCGCGTTGCAACTCCGCCAACACCGCTGGCCCCACGTCTACTGACTAGGGAGTACCTTGAGCTGCCACCATGCAGAAGACCCTACCCCTGATATTCTTGGTACTTTTCACATGTCAGAATAGGTCTTGCATTGTTCAATACAGCGGCGTAGGCGCAAAGCTTCATCTTCCAGCAACCCCGACTAGCGTGGGTCTATCCCTAGCCTCTCATGGGAGTTCACCTTCTTTAGTCTAAAACCTAATTTGTTTTTGATTTATACTCATGACCCTGGGAATGCAAAGTCCTTTCCTACATGAGCTCCAGGTTTACTTCTCTGGCTTCTCATTGCTCTCCTTGACTGTGATTTGTTTCTTTCATTCCACAAGCGTGTGACTGGATAGACAGATATATCGTCACAGTTACTGCTGGGGTGTTAAATACTAAATACAGGTATCTACAAGGTGCCCGGGAAGCCTAGAAGATCCCTGGTGTGGGCAGGGAGCAGGGTGGGGAGTCAAAGGCAACTCGTCAGGTGAGAACTGCACTAGACCAGGCACGACGCTGGTAGAGCAGAGGTGACGGTGGGGATGGTGCTATGGGATGGACTGGATGGAGAAAAATTACAGGTGCAAGACCAAGGACACTCCAAGACTTGGGGCCAGATGACTGGACACCGGATTCCCAGAGAGATCATTTGCCATTCCTTCCCCCTATCTCTTCCATACCCCCAGGCTTCGGTCTATTTATCTGTTCCCAGTACATCCCAGCTCCAACCTGCAGCCTCATCACATACCCTCCCTGTGACTCAGCTTTCTCATCCGTGCATGAGGGCAATAATAGTCATTTCCACCCAACTTTCTAGTGAGGAATAAACAGTCTCCCCACAGACAGAGGTGTACAGGAAAATACTTCCTACAGAAGGCGTGATGCATGGGGCAGTGCCACTCCGAATTAAAGATTCAGGTCAGAACCTTTGTGGGAGTTTAAGTTCATACAAAAATCCATGAAAAGCAAATTGTCCAAATGAGTCAAGAGCCGTAAAAATATCTATCCTCTTTGACTCAGAAATCTCACTTTTGGAGTTGGATCCCTAAGGAAATGACTCCAAATACAGAAAAAGATGTTTGCTCTGGTGTTATTTATAATACCCAAAATGGCAACATCCCATCTGCCCACTTATAGAGGAAGGTGAGAAAAATCAGGAGGATCTTCTTGAGGAACCATCTGGCAACATGCCCCTTAGGAAGAGAACGCGCTAACCTTGTATAGAAACAACAGTCGTTAAAATCTGTGCACGCGTGACCTGCAGCCATCAGTACAGGATGATGGAGACTGCATTTTAAAAAAAATAGCAAAATAACATAGATGAAAATGTATTGTTGCTTGTGTTCCTGTGACAAGGCAATAGCTAGGGTCCTCCCCCCCTTTTCCAGTCTTTCTTTTTCCCCTTTTGTATTTTTCAGAAGTTCTTTAATGGTGTGTTTCATTTCTAAAGCAGAAAATAATTATGGGTCTTTGAATTCGAAAATCCATCTAGAGATTTTTACTTTAACAACTAAATAAAAGTTTTACATGGAAGTCTTTTTTTTTCAGAATTTTTTTTCATTCCATTGAAGTCTGTTGGTGCTCAAATTCTGCCACTCCAACCATATTAACACGTCTTTGCTCTCTCAACACGCCCAGGCTTCCTTAGCTTTCATCTCCAAACAGGGAGGATACTGGGTGGGGCAGAAGCAATTATGGGATAGCAGCTAAATGTAGACTGCTGTTTACACAGGAAAAGCCAGAGGAAATTGGGATAAAATCTTTTACTGGGTGACATGATTCACTTAAAAGACTGCACGTTCTTCGATGTCCTAGGCAGAGCTCACAGAAGTACCTGGCATCGGGCCAGCAGTTGGCATAATGGCTATGTCACTGGACTCCCACGTGGTCGACCACGGTTCGCATCCCGGACCCAGTGGCTTAAAACTCATGCCGGGCGCCTGTGTGTGCGTGCCCAAGATCCCGAGAGGAGAATGGAGGAGAAGGGATTGTGGCGTGGCCATCCCCGCAGGGGGGGTGATTTCTCACTTTCTGTCTCTCTGTCTTTCTGGCGAGCGCACATGCCCTATAGCAAAAAAAAAAAAAAATCTCTCAAAAAAAAAAAAAAAAAGAAGTACCTGGCATCTGAGTTCCTGGCCAGCAACCTGCAGAATAATTATAGGAGGAAATCACAGAAACAGAGGAGGAGGAGGAGTTTGAGTATGAGAAACCATTCCTTTCCGGCAAAAGCTGAGGACAGTGACAGGAGGCAGGGCCGGGCCTTCCATGACAGTGCTCAGAAGTTCTGTTAGAGCAGCCTCTGCAAAGGGAAGAAACACCGGTCAGAAATGACCTGTGAGCATCACTCCGAATCTTAGAGACACTAAGCTCCTGCCAGGGAGTAGCTAGGCGGGTGTGAGGTGGGAAGCCCCAGCGTACCACCTGAGCCTTTGCTCCAACTTCCTTTCTCAAAAGGCCGGCACTTGGTGTAAAAGCAAAATCTCCCAAGAGCCCTAGGGTGGTGAGCTCCTCGCTGGAAGGATTGTTGCTCCAGGGGTTCTTTTTTGCCACTTGCTTGAGAGAACTTGTAAAACTCACCTCTTAACTATGACAGTTCTGTTTACTAAACCAAAAAGGACTACTTAGCAAAGTATAAGGAAACGAACAAACAAAAAAAGGGGACACCCTCAGGAGCCCCCTCATTTTCTTAGACAACTTCTCTGAGAGTCTGGATCTTAGAACCCTTTGACTTTCTCCCCATTCATACCTTCCCTGTCTTGCACATGCACCCCACCTCTGCACATTTGCCTTTTGTTTGCCCCATCAAAAAGCAGCTATTAAAAAAAAATAAAAATTGGGGGGACCAGCAGATGGCGTAATGGTTATATCATATTCAATCACAGTTCGAGTCCCAGACCCAGTGGCTTAAAACTCACACCAGACACATATGTACATGTGCATGCCCAAAATCCCAAGAGGAGAATGGAGGGGGAGGGCTTGTGGTGTGCCCATCCCCACTGAGGGGTGATTTCTCACTTTCTGTCTGTCTCTCCTGCAAGCACACATACCCTATAGCAAAAATTCTCTCTAAAATATAAAAATAAATTAAATAAATAAAAATTAAAACTTTTATAAGGAAATAGTTCTGAGTATGGTAAAAAAAAAAAAAAAAAAAAAAAAAAAAAAAAAAAAAAAAAAAAACCCTTTCTCTCAGATTCAATAATTATCAACTCATAGCAAACCTCTCTTATCTGTACCCTCTCCGGCTTCTTCTCTCCCTACTGATTACTTGGAACCAAATTCCAAATGTTACATCATTACATCCATAAAGTGTCCACCTCATATAAATGTTTAAATGCTTTTTTTTTCTTGTACACCATTCTGTAATTTTTAATTAGAATAGATATCAGACATTGAATCTTTTAAGCGTATGATTGAACTTAACAATGTTTAACAGTGCCTTGGAAGTATACAACATTAAACTCAATTTAGTTCACATTAATGTTTGCAAATACATTATTGGCAATTCTTACATATTTCAAATCAACCAACTTGAAGTACATAAGGCTTGCTCTCAAATGACTCTACTGAAATGATATGGAGACTGAAAGAAGCCTCTGCCTTAGGTCCAAGTCTCTACCCAACAATCACTGCATCGTCACTGATGAACTCAGACCAGGGAACTTCGAGGTTGAGAGGCGAGGCCCCTTCCTGATCCTCATGGTGTGACCCATGGCAAGGGCAGTAACGGCCACCAAAATCTGCATTTGCAATGGGTGCACAACCAAAACGAGTGCAGACACCTATCAGGATCACCCGGTCAGGTTCCCTTTAGGGTCTACATCACGCTGTGGGTCCCTCCACTGGGACACTTCGACGGCAGCCTCCTGCTCAATTTCCTTCTTGGTTCTATGGCGCGCAAACAGAGGTTTGCTTCTCTGTTTGAATGCTGTGTTCTTGCCTTCTGGAATTATCAGACAACTTGATTTCCATCTTGGACATAGCCAACACATCAGCAGAAGCACTCTTGCCGGAAACAAACTGGGAGGCAACATTCTTGGCAGCATAGGCCACACCCATTGTAGTCGCTGCAGTTACCAAGTAGGAAAGACCTCTTCTGGCCTCGCTGCTCTCTTCTGAAGACTTTGTACCGTCTAAAACTTCAGTGAGGCCATCGTCAGAGAAGTCAGGCACTTTGAGTCTATATGGGAATAACGAACAGAAGCAGGGCCATGCGACCAAACGTCGACCCACCGCCTGTCCACTCACAGACTCCCGGCACAGAAAGGGCCGCTTCGCATCCAGAACAGGCTGCTTCCGCCGTCTGCACCAAGGGCCGCAGCGCACCTGCCACCCCACGGGACCCAGGCGACTGGACGGGCGCGAACAGGCCAAGCAGGTGGCGCAAATTTTTAAATATTTTTAAAAATTATCAACATAATATGATTAGCCCAAAAAATATTTCAGAATTTTATTTTAACTTCGCAGAGGGCATGTGCTCTCACCAGAGAGAGACAGTGAAAACAAGAGGGAGAAAGCACCCCTCTGTGGGGGAGGGTCACACCTCCTTAATCCATTCTCCTCCGTTTCTCCCTCCTTTCAGGATTGCGGGTATGCACACGTACACATGCACCCAGGCTCTGGGTCCAGAACTCAAACCGTGCAGTTGGTCATGTGGGATCTAGTCACTTTAACCACCATGCCACATGCTGGACTCTAACAATTATGTCCTTAATATCACCAAATATCCAGGCACTGTTTTTTGTTTGTTTTTAAGGTTTTTGCCATAGGGTACATGCACTCACCAGAGGGACAAAGAGAGAGTGAGAGGAAAAGTGAGAAATCACCTTCCAAGGGGGGATGACCACACTACAATCCCTTCTCCTCCATTCTCCTTCTGGAATTCAAGTATGCACACACAGGCACCTGGCATGAATTTTAAGCCACTGATCTGGGACTCGAACCTCAGTCAACCATGTGGGAGTCCAGCACCTCAACCACCATGCCACCTGCTGGCCTTCTACATTGTTTAACATTTCCTAATTGTCTCAAAAAAAAAAAATTAAATCTATATATTTGAAACAGGATCCAAATAGGATCCTTAGCTTTGGAATTGATAATTATGTATTAAGACAAAAAGCTAAGTTCTGAAAGCACTAAATACAAACTTAGGGCAGGTGGTGGTGGAGTAGTAGTCTTAGCATTCTCTTTTACCTTTTTAAATAGTTATTACCTTTTCCTTTTCTTAATATTTCTTCATATTAAATGTTGCTGTTCATATTATTAGTATGATTTCTGTCTCCTGATAGCACTCTGACTTGCACACTCTGTTAATCATGTGTTTTGATCAATGAAAGTTCTTAATCTTAGTGTGCTTCAGCAACTTTGTTAAAAATCACTTGGTGGGGGGGCCAGCTGGTGGTGTGGTGGTTAAGAGGATGTTGTTCTATAGTTTTGTTTTGTTTTTCTTACAATGCCTTTGCTTTTTTTTATTGGGTAATGCTATCTTCATAAATGAATTGTGAAGTCTTCCCTATGTTCTGGAAAAAAAGTTGTATGGGACCAGCAGTTGGTGTAATGGTTGTGTGGCTGGACTCCCATATGGTTGACTGCGATTTGTGTCCTGGACCCGGTGGCTTAAACACACACTGGGTGTGTGTGCATGTGTGCCCAAAGTCCTGAGAGGAGAATAGAGGAGAAAGGATTGCAGCATAGCCATCCCCACTGGGAAGTGATTTCTCACTCTCTGTCTCTCTCTGTCTTTCTGCAAGTGCAAGCCTCTATAGCAAAAAAAAAAACTCTCAAAAAAGAAAGAAAGAAAGAGAGAAAAAATTGTAAAATATTGGTATTATTTCTTCTTTACTATTTGATATAATTCACCAATGAAGCCATGTGGGCCTTGAGTTTTCTTTATAGGAAGATCTGTTTAAATTATCCATTTACTTCTTTAATACAAATAGGGTTCTTTGAATTTTTTTCATTTCTTCATGAGTCACTTCTGGTAATTTGTGAGTTGAGAGAAACTTGTACATCTCTCTTAAATTGTTGAATTAATTAGTACAAATTTGTTTATATTATTTCATTATTATCTTTTTTATTGGAGAGGTTTTTGCTATAGGGCGCTTGCGCTCGCCAGAAAGACAGAGAGAGGCAGAGAGACAGAAAGCGAGAAATCACCCCCCAAGGGGATGGCCACACTGCAATCCCTTCTCCTCCATTCTCCTCTTGGGATCTTGGGCACGCACGCACACGCACCCGGTGTGAGTTTAAGCCACTGGGTCTGGGACTCGAACTGTGGTCGGCTACATGGGAGTTCAGCAACATAGCTATTAGGCTAACTGCTGGTCCCTCTTTATTATCTTTTTAATGGATGTAGGGTATATAGTAATGTTCCTGCTTTCATTCTTGGTATTGGTAATTTGTGTCTTCTTTTTGTTTTGGTTTGGTTTGGGTTTTGCTGTAGGGTATACACTCACCAGGGAGGGAGAGAGAGAAAGTGAGAAATCATACCCCAGAGGGGAAGACCACACTGCAATCCCTTCTCCTCCATTCTCATCTCAGGATTGGGGCACACACTCACACATGTCGAGCGTTCGTTTTCAACCCACTGGGTCCAGGACTTGAACCATGTGGGATCTAGTGCCTTGACCACCATCCTACCTGCTGGCCCCTGTCTTCTCTATTTTTTCTTGATTACTTCGACTCAAGGTTTATGACTTTTATTGATTATTTGTTAAAATAACTTTCATTTTCATAAATGTGTTTTCTATTGAATGTTGTTATACTCATCTTTATAACTTCTTCTACTTTGAGTTTAATTTGCTTTTCTTTTTCTAGCTTCTTAAAATGGGAGCTTAAGTTGTTAATTTTAAACCTTTACTCCTAATATCAGCATTTAAAACTCTAAAATTTGGGGCCAGCAGGTGATACAGTGGTTAAGATTCTGGACTCCCACATGGCTGACCACAGTTCAAGTCCCGGACCTGGCAGCTTGCTTTCTCACTTTTCCTTTCTCTCTCTCTTCCAATTAAAAATAATAATAACAAATAAAATAAAATAAATAATTCTTTAAAAAAAGAAAACAAACTTTAAAGTTCTCAGGGCTGGCAGGTCGTTGAGGTGCCAGACTCCCATGTGGCTGACCGCAGTTCAAGTCCTGGACCTGGCAGCTTGCTCTCTCACTTTCCCTCTCTCTCTAATCAAATTTTTAAAATAATAATAAATAAATAAATAAATATTTAAAATGAAAACTCTGAAGTTTTAGCTGTATCCCAGATATTCTGATACATTCCTTTCATTATCATCTATTTCTTCTTTGACCCAAGGACCATTTCATTGCTGTTTAATTACCAAATATCGAGGAAATTGTTATTAGCTATCTTATTATTGACATCTATTTTAATCTCACTGTGGTTCGTAGTATCTCAGTCCTTTCGTAGTATGATTGCTTTATTGCCCAATGAATCATTTCACTGATACTCTGTTAAGGTTGAGCCTCAGAGTCCACACACCCTACTGGGTGCCTATGGTAGATGCAGCTGAACCCCTTCTAGGTCTCCCAGAAACCCCCAGCAGCTCCCATGCCTACTCCCCGCCTGTGTGCACTTTGCTGTTAACAGCTTACACTGACTCCCAGAAACTGACCTTCAGCACCAGAGCTGCTTCACTCTGGGAACTGTACATTTACCCTGGGCAACCTGAAGCCAACAGCTGACTAATTTGAGAGTATGAAGCCTGCCTCCTTGGATTCGAGCTGGTACACTTCGAGGTATAATTTATACTCCGGAGCTTGCTCTCTCTATGGGAGCAGGCTGAGTCTGGACTTGAACTCTGACCTTTGGTTTCTTTCCCTTCCCTACCCTGCTTCCTCCATTTTACAGATTTCTCCTGAGATCTGTTCCTTTATAAACCATTTGATCTGGGATGTCTGGCCCAGGCTCTTCTTTTGAAGTTTGTTCATTTATTCATGACAGAGAGTGCATGCAAGTGCACGAGAGAAGGGGTGGTGGGGAGTGTCTTTGGAGGATCTCCTTGTGCTGCGATCCCCTTCCCACCCACCCTCCAGCTTGTCAGGGTCTCGGGCCCATGCACAGCTCAGCATGTTCAGGTTAACTGGGCTAGGGACCAAAGCCCTGGTCAGCTGTGTGGTTTCCAGCACTGAGTACAGGACACTAGTGACTGCGCCAGGGAGGCTGGACCTAACCTTAGGGTGGCATCAGCACCCAAAACATCAAAGTTCCTCCTGTCTCACTCACTTTATCCCCTATTTCCAAACCTAAAAACATGGACGTGCTGAACTTTAAAATTACTTGATATCAAAACATCTATGCTTGCACTAAAAGGAGTTTTATGCACTTAGTAAAAGAATCCACAACAAAGGGAATTCTGGGGCTGGCAGGTGGCATGGTGGTTCAGGGCACTGGACTCCCACATGGCCGACTGCTATTTGAGGCCCAGACCTGGCAGCTTGCTTTCTCACTTTCCCTCTGTCTGTCTCTCACCCTCACACACACTCTATCCGCCTCTGACCAAATTAAAATAAGTAAATAAAGTGAAATAAAATAATTATTTTTAAAAATATAGGGAATTCCACTTGCGTGTCTGAAATATAAAGTTTTATGAAAAATAAAAGGACACATAACAACATTTCAGAAATAACATATCCTGTACAAAATAGTGCCCCCACACACCAACCGAATAATCGAGACTTTGACATTCCTCTCTGTGAAAGGCGCTTTCTCTTGGGGCCCCTCGATAAGTTTCTGATGCTTTTCCTCAGCCCCCTTGGTCATACCCTGAAGGGAGTTGCCATGGTGACTGTGGGACTGTGACCTCCGGAGCAACTCGGGCTCAGAAGAAAGGGTTTCCCCCAGCGTGCCTGAGAAGCAGGGAGCTGAGAGGCAAATGGCATTCTTCTCGGTCAATCAGGCAGATACTTAACTAGCTCAGCCTGGGAGTCGTGAGGAACGTGCTCAAACACTGTCCGAAGCCGGAGCCGGAGCTGACACTGGGCTCGCCCTGCTACTCCTGTGTACCAGACTTAACAACCCTCCTCGCCCCGAGCCTGGCTCAGACAGAAGCAGGCACCCAAAGAAAGGCCATCCTCAGGGAGGCAGGTTGAAGCCGAATAGCTCTAATTAATTTATTACAGGAGTTCACCGACATAAAGAGAGGGTCACTGCATATGTAAATGATACTGGGTTTGCCCCAAGATCTAAACCCACTTAAGGAAATGAAAACTATCTCATTTTTGTTTCATTAGCTTATTTGAATAGAAAAGATGCCAGAAAGGGACAATCAACCTCCCTGTTAAGGAGGACCCTGTTGAACTCTGTCCTTGGTTCTGTTTTTTCCCCTGGTATTAATATTTGTAGTTACAAAAATGATGTGTTCCTTGGAACAAGTCAAACAATACAGGCTTTTTCAGTTCCGACATCTCCTCGGTCCCGGACTCCCATCCTTCCAGAAAATGACTGCTAACATCCTGTCGTGAGCAGCCTTCCGCATCTTTCTTTGCGATTACGTAATTGCATACACGCCCCGTTCCATGGTGTTTCTCTCTCCACCTCACACACTGTAACATTGCTTGGCTACAGAATCTAATTCATTCTTCAATATCTCCGTAACATTCTATAATATATATGCTCCATAATTTATTTAATTTCTCTCCATTGATAGACAATTCTGATTCTATCGAGTTTTCGCTACTAGAAACAATCCTGTGGTAAACACTACATGTCTCGGCGCCAGCAGGTAGTGTGGTGGTTAAAGCACTAGACTCCCACAAGGCTGACTGTGGTTCAAGTCCTGGACCTGGCAGCTTTTCTCACTTTCTGCTTCCTCTCTCTGTCTCTCTCATCAATTTTTAAAATAATAACAATAAATAAAATTAAACAAATACTTATTTTTAAAAGAATTATTTTGTTTCACTTTATTTATTTATTTAATTTGACCAGAGAGGGGCAGAGTGAGAGGGAAAGTGAGAAAACAAGCCACCAGGTTTGGGATTCAGCCTGCAGTAGGCCATATGGGAGTCCAGAACCCTGAACCACCACGCCACCTGCCAGCCCCACAAATAATTATTAAAAAACAATGACAACAACATATGTCTCTGTACACTGATGCTATTTCCATAGGGCATATTCCCCAAATCGGTGTTGTTGGGTCAAAGGATGTGTTCATTTTTAATTCCAATAGTCACCTTGAGATTGCTTTCCCAAAAGGGTTTAGCAATTCACATACCCATTAGCAATGTATGCGAGTCCCTGTTTACCCACACACTTGACAACACTGGATGTTATCAATCTTCCATTTTTTGCCAATCTGATGAGTGAAAATGGTATTAATTGTTGTTTTGGTTTGCATTTCCCTGGCCGACAAGTAGAGCTGAATGTCTTTTCATATGCTTATCAGTCGCTGGTATTCTCTCTGTAAAATGTTTGTTCATGTCCTTTGTCCATGTTTTGTTAAGTTTTGTCTTTTTCTTATCAGGTTATATATAGGGATATTAGTTCTCATCTGTCATAAGTATTATCGTTAGTCTTTGAGCATGGTGAGACTTCATCGTTTTTTGAAACTTCTCTGTCAATTTCATTTGGGAATGTCAGCTTTCAGTAGTTTTTTTCTGCCTAATGGTAAAGATGCGAGACGAGGAAAAAGCACGCTGTGACTATATCGGAAGCTGAAGTAACCAGAGCAGAACATTCGTGCCGAAAGGCTGGGAAAACCAAGCCAGACAGCATTTGGCATTGAGAATACTCTTTTTGCCTTCTGATCAAATGATTTTATTTTATTTTAATTTTTCACGAAACATGGTAGAGAGCACAGACAGGCACAAGAGAGAAAGAGAGAGAGAGAGAGAGATCATCTTTGACAAGGTCTCATCGCACTGTGACCCCCTTCCCCCAGCCGTCCCGTGCTCAGGATCCCGGGCATGCGCACATGTGCCTAGCATGTTTGCAAGCTGATCTGGGGATCCAAACTCCCGGTCAGCCATATGGCCTTCAGCCTTGCTGGGCATTTGGGTTACAACTGCCACAGCGGCTGGGCCTATTTTGCTTTATCTTATTGTGGTAAGAACACTTGACATGACATCTGCCCCATTCATGCATTTTAAGTGCGCCATGCACGGTTATTGATTATGGTATAATACTGCTCAGCGAATCGCCAGAGCTCGTTCATCACGCTTGGCCTGCAGTACCCATATCTGGTAGAGAGAGGTGGGTTGCTCTTCCAGAGCCCAGTCTCTTTGTTCTGCTTTCAATGGCCTCCCTCTTCTTGGAATAGACCCTTTCTCCCACAGCCCTTTCTCTAGTTCACTGCCACTCACCCCTCCAAACTCAGCTCAAACATCACCTCCTCTGAATAGCCTGCCTTGATCCACCCACAGGCTGTAATACTACCTGTAATTCCATTCTAGTGCCATCACTCACGTTATGCTGGTTTTTGCCCTAGTGCCCATAGGGAAAATCCAGAGGGAAAAGCTGGCTGATTTAAAGGTCTAGTTGTTTCCCAGAGCAGGGCCCACATTGCTATCCCTGGGTCTCACATGGTAGGAAATCAAGTGAGACGAGAACAAATTTAGCGAGCTTTCCTTCCACGTCACTGTGCCAGGTGCTGGAGGTGAGAGAATTATAACATGCCCCCTGATCTCAGAGTGGTTAAAAACTAGCTGAGGCTGGGGCCAGCAGGTAGCATAGAGGTAAGGCAGCCAGATCCCACATGGCCAGCTGTGCAATTCTGCATCCCAGATACAGCGGCTTAAAAATCATGCTGGGGGGACCAGCAGTTAGCGTAATGGCTATGTCGCTGGACTCCCACGTAGTCGACCGCGGTTCGAGTCCCGGACCCGGCGGCTTAAACTCACGCCGGGCGCGAGTGCGTGCGTGCCCAAGATCCCGAGAGGAGAATGGAGGAGAAGGGATTGCGGCGTGGCCATCCCCCCTGGGGGGTGATTTCCTGCTTTCTATCTCTCTGTCTCTCTCTGTCTGTCTGGCGAGCGCATGCGCCTTATAGCAAAAACCTCTCCAAAAAAAGAAAAAAAAAAAAAATCATGCTGGGCACGTGAACGTGAGTGCACAAAATCCCAAAAGGGGAACAGAGAAGGATCATGGCGTGGCCATCCTCCCAGGGGGTGATTTCTCACTTTCCCTCCCTCTGTCTGTCTCTCTTGTGCTCAGGAAAGCACACACACACACACACACACACACACACACACTAGGACAAAAATCTAAAAACAAACAAGCAATAAAAACCTAGCTGAGACCCTGCCATGGCAGATCCCTCTGGCAGATGCTGCTATTCAGCTGAGGTACATGGGGGCCTTGAGTTCGATTCCTGGCCCACCCAGATGAGCCACAATTTTTATGGCTCTTCAATCACTTAACCAATTTACTTCTCATGTTTTGCACTAATTTACACACCCACTCATGATGTAGAGAACAATAACCTCTACCCAGCAAAAGCCATATGCATAGACGCCCCCCCCCACACACACACACATATACACACATTAAACTTTTTTCTGTGCCTTCAATATTATTTATGTAACTCTGGCCCCTGAGACTTGAGTGGGGTCTCCATGACCAGTCCAGATCCTGGACACTGGGCCATGGCAGCAAGAGTGACTTCTCCACAGCCACAAAGAACATTCCTTAGGGATAGTGCTGGTGCAGGAGGGAGGAACTGGACACCTTTCTAGCTTATTTTATCAGCAATTATAATGAGAGATTTGTTTTTGGTTTTTTTGGAGAGGTTTTTGCTATAGGGCACGTGCGCTCGTCAGACAGACAGAAACAGAAAGACAGAAAGCGAGAAATCACCCCCCAGGGGGGATGGCCACGCCGCAATCCCTTCTCCTCCATTCTCCTCTCAGGATCTTGGGCACGCACGCACACGTGCCTGGCGTGAGTTTTAAGCCACCGGGTCCAGGACGCGAACCGCAGTCGACTACGTGGGAGTCCAGCGACATAGCCATTACGCTAATTGCTGGTCCCATGAGAGATGATTTTCTAAGGGGCCAGCAGGTGATACAGAGGTTAAGGCAGCTGGATCCCACATGGCTGACTGTGTGATTTGAGACCCAGAGACAGCTTAGAAAACATGCTGGACATATGCACACAAGTCCAAAATCCCCAGAGGAGAATAGAGAAGGGATTGTGGCAAGGCCATCCCCCATGGGGGGTGATTTCTCACTTTCCCTCTCTCTATGCCTCTTTCCGGTGAGTGAACATGCCCCAGAGCAAACTTTAAAAAAATAAAAGAGACTTGCAGGAGATGATCTGTCTGTATTCAGGAAGTTGGTAATTTTCCAGTATCCCCAAATAGGTAGCCTGGGAATTGTAGCTGACTGACCTAGAGGGAAAAGCTGGTTTATTTAAAGATCTGGTTCTTTCCTCCCATTTGCAATACAGTGGTGTGTTTTTCGTTTTTGGGGGGTTTTCTTGGTTTGGTTTTCGTTAGTGTTTCACAGTTTTGTTTGTTCATTGTTTAATTTTTGTTGTTATTGAGTCATTTGTTGACTGTGCTGAGAAGAGCATCACGGGGCAGGCAGGTGGCGTGGTGGTTAAGGGTGCTGGACTCCCACATGGCTGACTGCAGTTCGAGTCCCGGACCTGGTGGTGGCTTTCTCATTTTCCCTCTCTCTCATTCTGTCCCTCTCTGTTCAAATTAAAATAAATAAATAAATGAAGATAAAAAAAGTATCTCTTTAAAAAAAAAAAAAAAAAAAAAAGAAGGAGAAGAAGAGCATCATGGAAGCAGGAACAAGATCAGTAATTCGACCTGCTCCCAGCCACAGGACAGAGGCAGACTGACAGGCTTCATCTTCCCTTAGGACTATCTTCCTGGTTTTTGTGGAAGAAAATGATCATGTGACAAATTTGCTTGCCTCTGCTTCTTCATTCACAAAAGTCTTGTAGGGGAAGAGATGACAATGAAACTGGACCCACATGGAAAAGGTCCTGAGTTCACATCCTGGGACACCCCACCCCTCCAGTGCATGCAGGTGCCCAGGATCCAGGCCAGGTGAAACTGAGGATGCTTATCTCTCTGCCTCTCTCTCTCTCTCTCTCTCTCTCTCTCTCTCTCTCTCTCTCACTCTGTCTCTGTCTCTCTCACTCATAGGAGAAATAAATGAACTTTTTAAAAATGTTATTACAGGAACCAGCAGGTAGCTTGGTGGTTAAGGTACTAGACACTCCCACATGGCCTACCATGGTTAGAGTCCCAGACCTGGTGTCTTGCTTTCTAACTTTCTCTTTCTCTCTCTGTCTCTCTCTAGTCAAATTAAAATAAATGAATGAATAAATTTTTTAAAAATTTTAATGTTATTGCATTGTTTTTTGCCAGAAAGTGCACGTGCTTACCAGAAAGAGAGAGAGAAAGCACCTCCCCCCCTCATGGGGCACAGTTACACCACAATTCCTTCTCCTCCATTTCTCTGTCCTGCTGGGATCTGAGGCATACATACACAGGTGCCCAGAATTCTTTTCCAGCCTCCAAGGCTGGGATTCAAACCTCTCAGTTGGCCGTGTGGGTGGAATCTGGTTCCCTGAACACCAGACCACAGTGCGGGTCTCCTGGTTTTGTTTTTGTTTTGTTTTGATTCTCAGTCTCTTTGTGCTTGGGTATGGAAATACAGGTTTGCACAGAGAAGAGATTGGGTCGGCATGGGGTTCACAGGGCCTCCCAACAGTGTGGAATCAGAGGCTCCAGGGAGATTGGGTAGGCACTGTGAGTCCTTCCCTCTCCCTTTTGCTCTTCCCTCTGCTCTTTTCCCTCCTACAAGCCTACCATCACTCCCATGAGTAATGGGGTCCTAGCCCCTAGGAGGACAGAGGATGTGCTCTGGCACCAGAAGCACAGCCAGGAACTCCAGCAGGTCTCAAGGTTTGACCTGCATTTACTTGATCCAAAGGATGGAAAAAGCCTTTGGATTTTGGAGATCTTAACTGCAGCCCTGGCTCTTCCCCAGACTTCCCTCGAGACTCCGTGCCTTCAGTTGCCAGGCCTCAGGTTCTCACTCTGTGAAATGGCCAACCAGGCCAGCTTCCAGGGCGCAGCGTGCTTGGGGGGGAAAGAGCAACAAATATTTATAAATCCATCACTGAGACGGCAGCTGAAATAGCTGACAGAGGACAGCCTGACCCCATCGGTTCAGACCCTCCACGCGGTCTGCCTCCCACCCACGCCCCGACAGAGCAGGGCAGACCTTACCGCCTCCAGTGCGGCCCCAGGCAACTTCCCAGCCCACGAATTTCCTTTGGCACTTTGAGGCTCCCCCAGGAGGATTCATGAGACCGCAGCAGGAAATGAGGAACATATTTTTAAATCAGAAGGGGAAGCAATGTCTTTGTGTCAGCTAAGTGGCCTGGATCCAGGGCTGAGAGACTGTGGCGCATTTCTCCTCGCAGACAGCAGGTGCTCTTCTCGATGTGGTTATGGCAACAAAATAAATGATGGATAATTGCTTTTGTGACAACTTGCCAATTAAATTAGACTCAGCAGAATAACATAATGACAATTTGTTATGCTCCGGTGGGCACTAACATACCAATCATAATTAAATGCTATGACTGAAATAGAATCCGCTCAACGCAGGAATATATAACCCCAATTCCCTCTCTGTGAAACATTATAGGTTGAGACTTGATTTTAATTTCAGGAAGATAATGGCATTAGTGCATATCCGAGTGGGTTTGTGGAGAGGCCTGTGGTGAGGGGAGATGGGCCTGAGCAGGAAGCTTGGGCCTATAAGAAGATGCCCTGGGGGCTGAACTCCAAGGTCAGGGAAGAGATGAGGAGCCCGGATGTGAAAACAGTGTTTCACAAGCTGGGATGGGCCCTGGTCCTGTCTGCAGAGCTGAGGAGGCCTTTGCCAATGGCCTCTGCAGTAACAAGGCCTGTGCTGTGGCAACTCCAAGGCCCCCACATTCTGGATGTTCTGGAGCATTCCTTGAATGAAAAGCCAGGCTCTCATAAAGGGGAGTTGAAGGCCTTACTTCATTCTAGGCAGGTACTGGGTTCTCTTCATCCGTAATGCATCTTCTTCCCAGCCCTGACCTAAAGTGAGAACCCAGCCTCACAGAGGAGGGACCTGGCACAACCAGTTGGTCCCTTCCAACCTAGAGTGTCTGCCTTCAGCACTCCTGCCCTAGGCTCCCCCGGGGCTCGTCTCTCCGCACACTCGCACACTCGCACACTCATGGGCTCCATAAAGCAGTCTGTCAATCAACACCAGGGTAGGAAACGCCAGAAGGAAGCCTAGGAGAAGCAGCAAGAAGAAAGAAGAGGAGAACCCCCTGCTCAGTCTGCAAACGCTCTGCCTTCCCTGACCCCACCGTCTCCAGTCTGAGCTGAGTGGCCCAGGAGTGAACAGTTGACCCAAAGAAAGCCAATCAAATTCTGCTTCTGGAAACCTAGCCACTGAGCCACTGAGCTAATTCATAAATGTGTATAGTGATTTTTAAAATGACCTCTCTGTGTTCTATTATACATACAGCACACACAGCACATGAAGGCTACAGCTCAACTATAGAAAACTTGACCTAAACTGGATATTCTGGTGCGTATTGTTTACATATTCAAGTTGCAGTATCTTTGTTGTATGAATCCCAAACCATTCCACAAAATATCTGAAGTGGCTTTTTAAAAACATCAAGTAACAATAATTATATGAAAAGGGTAGTAAGGGTAGTTGAGGTTTTCTTGATTTTTCTCTTAAAAATCTTAACTACTGATTTTTTTTTCTTCTTTTAGATTTTGCTATAGGTTGCTGCTTTCATCAGAGAGAGACAAAGAAAGGAAGTGATAAATCACCCCCTAGGAGGGATGGCCACAGTGCAATTCCTTCTCCTTCATCCTCCTCTCAGGATTTTGGGTACATACACAGATGCATCTGGTATGATTTTCAAGTCACCAGTCCAGGACTCAAACTTCTGTTGGCCATGTGGGCCCCAGCTACTTTAATCAACTCTACTTGCTGACCCACTACTGAAATATTTAAAGTAAAAAAATCTGGGACCAGCAGATGGAGTAATGGTTACATTGCTGGATTCCCACTAATTGACCGTGGTTTGAGTCCTGGATCTAGCAGCTTAAAATTTATGCCAGGCGAGCGTGCATGCATGCCCAAGATCCTGAGAAGAGAATGGAGGAGAAGGGCCTGTAGCATAGTCACCTTCCCAGGGGGTGATTTTTTGCTTTCTGTCTCTCTTGTCTTTCCAGTGAGTACACGCACCCTATAGCAAAAATCTCTCAATAATAATAATTAATAATAATAATAACAACAAAAGTCAACTCTCCTGAGGGGCAGGGAAATGGTGTATGGTGTGGTGGTTGAGGTGCTGGACTACCACATGGCCGATTATGGTTCGAGTCCTGGACAGGCGGCTTACTTTCTCACTTTCCCTCTCTCTCTCTCTGTGTCTCTCTCTGGTAAAATTAAAATAAATGAATAAATAAGTCAAATTAAATAATTATTTTTAAAAAATAAAAATCAACCCTTCTCAGGCAAGCAGTTGGCACAAGTGGTTGGAGTGGCTGGACCCCACATGGCTGACTGCGAAGTTGGAGTCCCAGACGTGGGCAGCTTGAAAAACACTCAGGGCAAATGCATGTGCTTGCATGCCCAAGGTCCCGAGAGAAGAATGGAGAAGCACGGATTGTGGCATGGCCATCCCCCCGAGATGGGGGTGCTTTCTCACTTTCTCTGTCTCTCTTTGGCGAGCACCCACACCTTAGGGCAAAAACCAACTGTCTTCTATCTCACTCCCCAATGATAACCATGAACATCACCTCAGTGTGTCAGGATCCTTTGAGCCATTTTTCTTCTGCCTGTGCCATCCTTAAAATGAGAAGCATACAACTCTTCTCCCTGGAAGGAAGGTTTCTGTATGAAAAATTCCTGAAAGTATAATTGCTGACTCAAAGGGTAAATATATTTTAAACTTCACTGCCAATTGCCAGATTCTTCTTCAAAAACATAGAGGAGGTTTCGATTTTATCGAACTCTGTATGCCTTTTTATCTGTATCCTTCCAAACACTAAGAGCTGGCAATCTGGTTAATTTTTAGCAACTTCGGTAGGGAAAATATATCTCATTTTGGTTTTATTTTGCTTTAATCGTTGCTGAGACCAAACATCATTTGAAGTTTTACAAGTTAACACGTACTCTTTGGTAAATTGCAGTTTGTCATCCTTGTTCATTATCTATGTTATTTCTCTTGCTTACTGATTTGTAGCAGCTCTTTGTATGTTATTAAGTCGTCAGGAAAGTCATGACGTATTTTCCTATGCTTATGCAAAAATGCAGTATGACTTTCCTGATGACCCAATACACATATTAACTTTTTCTTAAGTATATGTGCTTAAACTAATTCCTTCTGGCACCAGCAGGTAGTGTAGTAGTTAAGGCACTGAACTTCCACGTGGTCAACAGTGGTTTGAGTCCCAGACCTGGTGGCTTCAAACTCACACTGGGTGCATGTGCGTGCACATGCATGCCCAAAATCCCAAGAGGAGAATGGAGGGGAAGGGATTGTGGCGTGGCCATCCCCCTGGGGGGGGGGGGGCTGATTTCTCACTTTCTGTCTCTCTGTCTCTCTGGC